>CM046878.1:625395901-626595901 GCA_025667525.1 Glebionis coronaria
TTACCCCGGTAATTAACCATAATATTTTCCTTGGATTCTAGAATATATATTGACATAAATTCATTACATCAGTTGATCTGCTAGTAATGAACGTACTCAACATAGTGACTTGTCGAACAATTCAATTGACAAACAATTTGCAATTTCTAGATATTTTAAGGGATTTACATTGCCAAAAGAACATTTTGCATTGTAAACATGTTTCATCCCTTCTGAATGCCTTAAGTTTCTAGATCTCACTAAGTACCTTAATTAAGTCAACTAATATAAAGAACGTAAAACCATTCATGTGCAATATCATTCAGTCATGAAAGTTTACTTTCCATTACAACATCGTCCAAAATCTCATATGACGACAATTGTAACTTCAAGTGTTCATCAATTAGAGGGCATTCGACTTAAATTTAGGGTATAAATTTTTGATGCCAAAATCAATGTATGGAGAAGCATGCATACAACTCCATAGCATAATTTTTATAGAACATTTAGTAAACTTTTTTCACGAAACTAGATTTCTACATAAATTATGTTGAGGTATTGGTTTAAACCAATTTAAAGTATTACCCACAACTATTCACAACGTACGTCTCCTAGAACTCGGCTAGAGAACAAAGAAATAACCTTATTCATTGTGCTTCAGATGTGAATTTGCGGTAAATCAACCTTAAGGTATGATGCAAATAATAATCGTAGGTAATTTCAATTTAACGCACAGGCGAGCCGGGAATTCGGTCAGCGACTAATGGCATAACACCTTCTTCCTTAACCGGGTACATGACCAGCGGTGCGTTATACCCACTTTATAGTTTGTCAAAAGGAGTAGGTCGTTAGATTATTATTGCAATTCACCAATCAACGTAATCTTTTGTAATTTTGATCTCTAACAAATCTTTATTTTAATATGATTTAGTCCATATTATTTCTTTTCAAAAAAACCCTTTTTTACAACAATTCAACAATTTTAATATAAACAAGTAAAAAAACAACTAAATCATAAACACATAATAATAATTTATATGTGCAATAAATCAAATAGCCACATGCATACGATTTATTAAATAATCATCAAATTTAGGTTTTTATATTCATATAAAAGTCTTCCCTAATTCAAGATTTATTGAATCAAATAATCACGTAGCACATAAAATCATATAAACATATAATTTTATGATCCATGAAAACATGTATGTAATCATGGATTCCCCACAAATCTAACAATTAAATCTCTATGGATCGTAACCATACATGACATAACAATTAATCATGCACTTTAATCTAAAATTATCCCACATGTAATTTAGGGTCTCAAAAACAATTCCTTATTTAATAAAATTCGGCTAAAAACCCTAATTTTTAAGAAAACCTAAAAAAAACATGTAGTTTTAACTCAAAACAATTATTAGTTAAAAAACATTAGATTTTCGATAATTATAACATGTTAAAACGGCTCTCTGATACCACTGATGGTTTATAAAGTTCATAACAATTATAGAAAATCCTAAATAATATCAAAGCACACATAGCGGAAGTGATTTAACAAGATCATAATTAATAACACAATTATAATTAATCGAGTTAGGGTTACATACCTTTATCCTAGCGAAGATCCACAAGATCACCAACGAATCCCCAATTAGGTTTTATGACGAACACTACCAAGACATAGTCTAAAGTAAGACTACATTACGTTCTTGTACACACGTAATACAACGAGCTAACCGTGATTCTAGCACGTGTAAACCGAGCTTCTACGCTTGTGGAAAATCTACCCAACAACCCTAGAGAGGGGTTAGGACTAGATTATTGCTAAACCAAAACCAAAGGATAAAAGGAACCCTAAAAAAGATGTTTTTCCTTTTGGTGTTGATCGCAGTTAGAACCCAAAAACCAAACCAAAACCAAACAAATCCCTTAGGGTTTCGTGGGAGTTTATCGGCCAAAAGGAGAGAGACAAGAGAAAGTGAGGTGAAAAAATAATGAAGGTTTTGATGTGTTTATATAGGCTAGAAAATCCTGGAACCCAAGTAATAAACCAAATAAGGAAAGAAATCTGTTCTTCCTTTTCCTTCTTTTCTCCACCGCCGGCCCAACCCACAAAGGGTATTCTGGATTCTTCTTTAACTCTTGTTAATTGTTCCACATTAACTGTTAAGTCCTTAACTCATAAATTTAATGACAGTTAAAGTTATTGCTCAATTTAATTTAATAAACATATAAATATATTTATTAAATAAATTAACTCTTTACGTATCGTGTGCAATCCCGTAATCCCGAGTTCGATTCTAACACACGACTATTTAAATTTATGTCCATAAACTTTCAATATCTTCATGAATATTGTTCACTAAATCATTAAGACCATACAATTTAGCCGCGTCATGTGACGCGATTGCAACAATGTCACGTAAATTATTGGTTGTGATAGATTCAGCTGCTCTTGCGGTATTGTAAAATGATTCGCGTGTGACATTTGGACCTAATAATTCTATGATCGTGCGCTTACATTGAGCCAAGGCTTGGGGTTGGCCAATCACATGGTTTGAGTAAGTGGCTTCGGGAGATTACTAGTGACTAGCTCTACACTATTTGTTTCTTCCGCAACCGTGCTTGCAAGTATAAAACATCAGCTTTGTAAATGAGTGAAGCTTTTGCTAACTCCACCAAAATCAAAATTATTAATCTTTGCTACGAAGGATCAGTAGTGTTGGCGATGTACTTATCTCGATTTGTGGCACATTTAGCAGTGAGTCGAGGATGACTAAACAAGTTTGACGCAATTGGTCTAGTACTAAACAGGTGACAAAGAGACAACATGGTTAAGTTCTTTTCTAAAATTTTAAATAGAGCTTAAGCCTTTGAAATGCAAAGACAGAAAAAAGTTAATTGAACCTGATTGTTAGGTGATGAAGAAGGGCAAGCAAGTTGAGGGTATACATAGATTGTTTTGAAGATATTTTTTCAAAAATACCGTGATAAATAAGTGATAACTAACTTAAAGAAACACACATTGACAAGTGTTTAATGGCTACGATATTAGGTTAGATATACTTTATATCTTACGTTCAATTAATTTGGATTATATCACATAAAATTAAACATACGTATATCACATTATCATAAATAGTGCTTTGGGTTGGTGCTACTAGACGGCCTTGCGTTACATTTTAAAGTATTTGTATTATGGCCCATGTTTATTTTAAATGGCCTAAGCCTAGTTTCTAGAGTCTTCTGATGTATTGTATATATCTGGTTATTTGACATCAATGAAATCAAGAAAAAGATTATTCCTCCAATATGGTATCAGCCATTTATTTTCTTCTAAAAATCCTCCCCAAAATACAAAATATTCGTCCCTCCCCTACCCTCCGTTTCTTCATAGACGGTTCAAAAACCCCTCTTCAACCTCCCTAACCTTCGACTCTCATGGCAGTCGAGGATATACCGCCACCAACACCCTCTCCCTCAACCGATAAAATCATTCCCTTTAGTATCCCTAACAAGATTCCTATTTAACTCGACCTTGAAAAACATAATTATAATTCATAGAAATTATAATTCATGGAGTTCTTTCTCCCTCATTCACCTTGGAAGCTTAGGGGTAAAAGCTTATGTAGAACAAGAAACCGCGTCCACTAACGCGGAATGGTGTCAACTAGACGATCTCATCAAGATGTGGATCCTCGGTTCTTTATGTGATTCACTTCAAGAACAGGTGGTAACGAATCCGGGTAACGCTAAAGCACTATGGGACCATCTTAAAAGTCTCTTCCATGACAATAAAGACACTCGGGCAATCTATCTAGACAATGAGCTCCGGTCCATTAAGATTGGAAATATGACGGTGAACGAATATTGCTCCAAAATCACATCCATGGCTACTCGTCTCAAGAATCTCGAATGTAATGTATGTGGGAAGAATTTGGTTATATATGCTGTTAATGGACTTGATAATCGTTTTGCAACACTTGTTGAAAATATCCGTCATCGCGAGCCTCTTCCGTCCTTTGAAACGGTGCGTAGTATGCTCCTCTTGAAAGAGTCCTCTTTTAAAGATGAATCATACGCCAATAATCTTGACAGCAGCTCCTCTTTTCCCACCGTCCTCATGGCCTCTAAAAACAAAGGTACCACCAATAAAGTCTCCAACCTTCCTCAAATTTGTAACCATTTCAACAAAGCACTTGTAGGTTTGGTGATTAATGTCGTTTTATACATGATTATCGCACCCACCCGGGTCTTACATCTCGAAACAAATACAACAGTGGTGTTAGTGAAGGAACTGCTCTTAGGCAGTTTGGTTCTCCACACCAGCCGCACCCCTACTAGGCTCAGCAGGCTCCACCTGGCTTCTACACTGCCCGAAAAGCTTACAACTCCCCCTACTAGCCCACTTCGTCTGCGCCTGTTAGACCAGCAGCCCACACTGCCTTCCACAGCCCACCACCATCTTACACAGGCCCAACTACACCTTACTATAGACAGGCCTAAGCCCCACAAACACCACATCAGGCCTACTTGGCAGGTATACATGATGGACAGTCGGCTCTTCCACCCTCAAGACAAGGCATACTCGGTTCGGCATCGGGTCACTACGGGTCTCAAGCTACTGCCCTCTCGAGCGCGTTTAGCACAATGACATTACAGGACCCAACTTGGCATATGGATACAGGTTCCTCTTCTCACTTGAATTCTCATATAAGTAATTTAGGTTCTATTTTAATACGCGTTTATACCCATCAATCTATGTTGGTAATGGAAATTTAATCCCGTTACTAACACAGGACATAGCTTTATTCCTTCTAGTCATCTCCCACTACACCTTAATAATGTCCTTTTCACCTAAATATCATTAAAAATCTCATTTCGGTTCGTCAATTGACTAGAGATAATAATTGTACTACTGAATTTGACGCGTTTGGTTTTTCTGTGAAGGATTACTTGACCCGCTATATCCTTCTTAGATGTGACAGTTCGGGCGATCTCTATCCAGTTACCAAGCCGTCAACTTCCCCCACTGCTTTCTTTTCCACGAGCTCCTTCACATGGCATCAACGCCTTCGTCATCCGGGTGATGAAGTGCTACGCTCTTTAGCTTCTCTTAATTTTATTTCTTGTAATAAAACGAAGTCCACACATGTGTTCCATGCTTGTCAGCTTGGTAAACATGTGAAACTTCCTTTCCATACTTCTACACAATTGAACATTGTTTTGATATTATTCATTCTGATTTATGGACATCTCCAATTGTTAGCTTAGTGGTTTTAAATATTATGTTATATCTCTTGATCATTATTCCCACTATCTATGGGTTTACCCTCTTCGCAACAAATCCGACATGTTTGACAAATTTTTGCATTTTCGCAATTATGTTAATAATCAATTCAAAAGCAAAATTAAAAGTTTTCAGTGTGATGCCACGTTTATCTGGCTGCATATCTTCAAAACCTTCTCTCTTCCACCGCCATCCAAAACGAAATACCCTTTACCCGCCTATTTAACAAACCACCCCATTATTCTAGCCTACGCATCTTTGGGTGCCTATGTTACCCTCACCTACACTCCCCTTACAAACTTGCACCCCGAGCCACTCCTTGCATATTTTTGGGTTATCCAGACTATCACCGTTTTCGTTGTCTTGACCTTGAAACAAATAAAATTTTCCTATCCCGACATGTTACATTTGACGAAACTTAATTCCCGTATAAATCCATGACCCCTACCTCAACCTCATCCTACACTTTTCTCGACCTAACACCCTCCCCTCTCCTCCCAATTCTCGCCACTACCCCACCATCTAACCATAATACACCTCCTACTGCCGCCCCTATACCATCTCCCATACTAAACTATCCAACAAGTCCATTACCTAATAGCCTGAGTCCCGAACAACATATACCTACGCAACTCACTCACGAAGCTATTCCTGAAACCTATCGAACTCACACCATGACCACACGCTCCTAATCGGGTATTGTTAAACTCAATCCTCCTTATACCTTTAACACGTCCTTTGTTTCTCCTATTCCAAAATCTCAGTTTCTTGCTCTCAAAGACCCCCACTGGCGTAATGCTATGTATGATGAATTATAATGCGTTAACTAAAAATGGTACTTGGAATCTTGTACCAAGGCCCATAGATGCTAACATGGTTCGTTCCATGTAGTTATTTAAGCATAAATTTCATGCTGATGGGACTTTGAGCCGCTACAAGGCTCGATTGGTTGCGAATGGAAGTAGTCAACAACTTGGTGTTGATTGTGATGAGACTTCTAGCCCGGTTGTCAAATCTGCTACCTTTCAGACTGTTATTAGCATTGTGTTGTCTCGCAACTGGCCTATCCACCAGCTTGACATCAAGAACGCATTTCATAACGGTGACTTATGAGAGACTGTTTACGTGTATCAATCCATGGGTTTTGTTAATCCTAGATACCCTAACCATGTTTGTTGTTTGGAGAGATCATTCTATGGACTCAAACAAGCACCTTATGCCTGGTTTTAGTGCTTTGTAGGTTATGCCACCAGAGTTCGTTTTTATCACAGTCGATGCGACTCTTCGCTATTTATTCATCGACGGGGCTCCGAGGTTCCTTATTTGCTTATATATGTGGGTGACATTATTCTTACAACTTCATCCACTAATCTCCTACAGTTATTCTCTCTTTACATAGTGAGTTTGACAAGACAGATCTTGGGGCTCTAAATTAGTTTCTTGGTATCTCTGCTACTCGTCACCCTACATGAATATTCTTTTCTCAAAAGAAGTATGATCTCCAGCTTATAGAGCGTGCTCACATGGTTTCTTGTAATCCTTCCTGGAAACCCGTCGATACATAGTCTAAACTGGGTCCGGAAGGTGTCCTAGTTCAGGATCCTACTTTAAATCGCAGCCTAGCCGGTGGCCTTCAGTACCTCACTTTTACACGTCCATATTTGTATTATGTAGTGCAACAGGTTTGTTTGTATATGCACGATCCTCGTGAGCCTCATCTTGAGGCTCTCAAACAGATCTTGCGCTATGTTCAGGGGACGTTGGATTATGGTTTACACTTATATGCTTCCGGTACCACTCCACTAGTTGGTTATACCGATGCTGATTGGGCCGGTTGCCCCTCTACGCGACGTTACACTTTAGGTTACTGTGTATTTTTAGGTGACAATATCTTGACTTGGTCTTCCAAACGCCAGCACACTATTTCCCGATCTAGTTTTGAAGCTGAATATCATGGTGTTGCTAATGTTGTAGCTAAGACTCCATGGTTCCGCAATCTACCTCGTGAGCTCCGCTGCCCATTATCCTCGGCCACTCTTGTCTACTGTGACAATGTCAGTGCTATTTATATGTCTGCCAACCCGGTCCAACACCAGCGTACCAAACATATTGAGATTGATATCCACTTTGTCCGTGACATGGTTACTGCTGGCACAATGCACGTTCTTCACATTCCATCTCGCTACCAGTATACATATATCTTCACAAAGGGTCTCCCATCTGCTTTGTTTGAAGATTTTCGAGCCAGTTTGAGCGTCTGGCCTCCTCCCGCTCCAACTGTGGGGTAGTATTAGACAGCCTTGCATTACTTTAGTTAAGTATTTGTATTATGGTCCATGTTTATATTAATGGCCTATGCCTAGTTTCTAGTGTCTTCTTATGTATTGAATATATCTGGTTATTTGACATCAATAAAATCAAGGAAAAGATTATTCCACCGATAGGTGCAACACTTTTTAAGGCAAAGGTAATCAATCTTCGTTAATAGTAGCTTTGATTTTTTATATCTTTTAACTGTGAAGTTTTATTAACAAGACGTTTAAACAAGACGTAGAAAAAATAATTACATAACAAAAATAAAAATAAATGGGTTCTGCATTCAACCAACCTAACTCAATCTTAAATGACATGCCGTTACAAAATTATCAAAAAATAAACCCTCCTTTGGTTTTAACCTTTGAAATACGCATGAGTTCGTAAAACACCACACATGCCACCATAAAGACTTAAAAGAAGCTTTAAAAGTTGATTTTTCACATTTTATAAAGCCAAACCACTCTAACCATTAGCTTGTTTTCATTAAACACATGTATATATCTGATTTAAGGTAAAAAGAAATTTATATTAAAATATCACAAAAGGCAAATTACATCAACCTTAACCTTTTCTAATCACATTCTTTAGAAAAACAAATTTTTTGGGAATCGAAATCATTTCCAGTTGATTATAAGGATTCACACTGTCACGGATGTCGTGAAGCCACATAAAAACATTTAACTATTATCATCATCCTAACCTAGCTAGTTGTTGAATCAATTAACTACGCGAAAGAGAAGAACCTAAGTTGTTAGGTTGATACAGATCACAAGAATGAAAGACATATATATGGAAAAACCGTAGGGATAAACGGTCCAGATTGTCAAAAATCTTGACACAAAATTGAGGTTCTACTTTTGGAATGATTTTGTTTCCATAATGGGAGGGAGGTATCTTTAGTAAAGATCTTGTTGTATGTCTACAGTCTACCAACATATAAATAAGAAGTTATGTAATAAGATACAGAAGATTTTGAGATATGGAATTGAAGGCCTATCAGTGAAAATATTTAGCATTTCAAACCTTAATTCACCTTAATTCAAAATAGCATTTCAAATATTTAGCGTCCATCGTTTTTACAACTCAAACGTTGGTCTCTAAAAGTTAATTACACGTATTTCAATTTTCTTGTCGCATGGGTAAGGGTTTGGTAGATATATTTTGAGATATTATACGTTAAAGTCAAATTTGATAAACGTTCGATGTTTCATCAATATGATCTAATGCTGATACTTTTAGCATGTAACCTAGCAAGTAGCAAGGAAGCAAGAAGTTGTTAAACTTACATCCACATATTCATCTTTCAACATTTATTAGTTATTTAGTTGAAGCATGTTAATTGGTAAGTTATGAAGCCCTTATTAATTGAATTCGGTGCAAATCAATGTTTAGTCCCAAATATAGCAAGTTAAGAAAGAGAACCCTTGACAACGAAATGTATTTAGGTTGAAGTTATATGTTTTCAATTAGTCGCCTAATTAAACACATTTGGAGAAAATTGATATTAGGTTAGGCCAATATTTTTTTAGTTTGACCTTCATTTTTTATGCTACTTTAGTTCTCTTTTTTCAGTAATCTACAAATGATTTGTTTTATAAAATGGTTATATTGGATACCTTGTATTTTTTGATATAATGGGACCAATCTCCACCTTTCATCTAATCTTGATCAAAAGCTCATATTAATCTTTATTTTTTAATTAAAAAGGGTGGAGGGGCATTTTCGTCATTTTACCCCTACCACCTAACACCACCTACCACTCCCACATCCCATATCTAATAGATTGATTTTTTTCTTCTCTCTAAGACACACACACATACACATATTCATATCTTAATCTATTATCACAAACATTAAATCCATCCATGATCACTATTATAATTCGATCATCCCCTCGATTTGTTTTGATTCATCTTTTTTAGCTTATTCGATTTGAATACGCTTATAATTCATCTGGTTCTTTTATAGCTTATTTGAAAAATACGTGAATTTAACGTGTCGAATGATAAGGTAACTTAATATATGATTAATGTGAATAAGCTTATAAATTATCATCATCTTTATATGATGAATTATAAGCTAACTTATTAGGTTATTTTCATGAATTACAAGGTTTTATGGCTTAACCTCGCTGAACAGATTTAGTATGACCTGTTAGAAGTATCATATGATCTTCTATATCATGCTTTGTACTTAAATGTTTTTTGACGTAATTAAATGTACCGAAAACGTTTACCAAAAAATAAAGGGGAGAAGGAGGGGGTGATGGAGGCCGGACAAACCATCCTCCTCCCCCACACCACGACCACTTGATGAACCAAAATATGAAAACTCTCAGTCTCGTTCGCTACAGCTTTTTTGTTCTTGCACTACAACAAAATTGCCATTTAGGGTCGGTTAGTTTTTAGGGTCGAAAATTTCGACCCTAAATTGAGGGTGGGGGCCACAACTTTTCAACCCAAAATGGCTGGTCAAAAAGGTGGTGGGGTCCACTATTAAATTTTGACCCTAAAAACGCAGTGTAAATTTAATATATTTATGTAATATAAAATATATTTTTAATAATTAAAAATAATTTTAAAACATTTTATTTTTAAAGTTAATATTTTAGGGTCAAAAATTTCGACCCTAAATTTTTAACTATATTTTAATTTATTTATGTAATATAAAATATATTTTTAATAATTGAAAAACATTCCAAAAGTTTATATTATTTATATGGTAATATTTTAGGGTCGAAATTTCGACCCTAAATTTTTAAATATATTTTAAAATTTTTCTTTTAGTCTGAATCCTTTTAAAATATTAATATATGTATATATTTAAATTTTAAATATATGTTTTTATTCAACGGTAATGTGTTTTAATTGCAAATTTTTTTTCATAATTATTAAAATAAATTTTGAATTATTATTATTATTATTATTATTATACTTATATATAACTTATGTAACTTTTATATTAGAAGATACGAACAAAACGCCTAACGATACATTTTATTCGATACGGGGGCTTAAAGTCATTAGACTTTACGAATAGTTGAGACGATTATATAATAAAAATGAGACATTTATAAAAGAAATATTTATTTATTCCAAATATTACATAAAACCTTTTGTAATATCACATGGGAGACTTACAGACAAACACTCCTAAACATAATTTTATTTGTCACGGACACTTAAACACGCGCTTAATTAAACATGGATATTACAACGATATTAGACTCGTAAACATAGAAAAAAACACATCACAAACTAGTTCAAACTAAGGTTCCCCATGTCATCGTAAAGGTCGTGAAATAGTGCAGCTGAATCCATTGTGTGCCTATCGGGGTTGCGGTACAACTCTACTGTACTCTCAAGTACCTTTATCATTCCATTCAAGGGCACACAGTTTGCACACGTTGAAGAGCTTGGAGAAGAAATTGGAATCGTTGAAGGTCTGTGAGAAGAGCTTGGAGGAGAAAAGCTCGTTGAAGGTCTTGAAGAAGAGCTTGGAGGAGAAAAGCTCATTGAACCTTCAAGAGAATTGATTAGTTGGACGCTGATACAAGGCTTTTGCCCGTATAAAAATTAAGTTCGTTGAAGTGGTCTAATCGAATTGATATGGTTTAACTATGTGACTCAGTCGTTCTTTGGTGAAACAAATAGTTGTGTCGTTGTAGTAATTAAAAGTGCAAAACAATTAAAGTAAAATGACGTTAAAGTAAATCTAACTCTAATTAAAAGTAAATGGCGAGAATTTAAAAGCGAGACGAGAATTAAAAGGCACTAAAATAAAATAACGCAAACTTAAATCTATCTAAGGCAAACTTAAAACGCAACTAAAACTTAAAACTAAGGCAAGGCTAAAATAAATCTAAGGCAAGTAATCTTAAAGTGCGACTAAGTAAAAAGGCGGGAAAAATAAAGCTTGAAAATTAATAACAGAAAATTAAAAGCTGAAACTAAAAAGAACCTGAAAACAGCTCATCCGGAATAATCCTTCGTTCGGAATAAACATTCATCCGGAATGACACCCTCGTTCGGAATGTTCTTCTTCACTCGGAATATTAACCAAAACCCTTGATCCGGAATAAACCCTTTATCCGGAATATGTCACTTATCCGGAATAAAGTCTTGACTCGGAATAAAGCTTTGATACGGAATGATGTCTTTGATCCGGAATGTTTGGTTGATCCGGAATATAGAAGATTCCGGATGAAGTCTTTGATCCGGAATAATTAATTATTCCAAATAAAGCTCCTTGATCCGGAATGTTCTGTTGATCCGGAATAAAAGGCTGATCCGGAATGTTTGGTATTCCGGATGAAATGCTTGATCCGGAATAATAAATTATTCCGAATAAGCACTACTGATCCGGAATGTCTAATATTCCGGATGAACAACCCTTTATCCGGAATAACCAAGAAACACACCTTCACTCAAAATAACCTTGGCTTGATCCGGAATATGCTGTTGATTCGGAATAAACCTGAGAATACAGTAACAGAACAAGCGAAGAACAAGGGATACAAAGATAAACACGAATCTAAACAAGATCAAGCAAAATCAAACCAAAAGATTAAGCAAACTAATAACAAATGATCAACTAATGATAATCAAACAAACCAAATCAATCAAACTAACAATAATAATCAAACTAATCAAAACCCACTTAAATCAAATCAATAAAATAAGAACATGAACATAAAGCACAAAAAAGCATAAAGATTAAGATCAAACAAGAAAGGTAGATAGGAGATTAACAAGAAAAAGTAAAGATTGACAAGAATTAAAAGAGAACTTACTTGAAATTAAATGTAATTAAGGTGCAAGACAAGGTATTTAAATGGACATGAAATTAAATGACAAGGTAATTAAAAGTGGAAGAAATAGTTCGTCAAGCTATCCAACAAAACTAATGAAATGAAATCCTAATCTATTTATAGGGGAGGATTAGGAGGTGCTTAGGAAGCTTCCTTCCCTCTTTCTTTTTTCCTTAATTGCATGCTTTAGTCCTTGATCTTCTTAATCCTTTGTTAATCTTCTTAATACTTGGACTTTAATGACTTTTGGCTCGGGATTTCTTTAAACTCGTCTTGACATTTCTTCATAAATAAGACTTGAGTTCTTCGGCTTTTAGTAAACTTCCGTCTTTTGACTTTTTCTACGATAAATCTTCAGAATTGGTCTTGGACTTCCGTTCTTTTTCCACTCTTGACTTCTTGACTTCGTCTTTCGTCTTTTTCTTCGATAAAAGCCCGTGAATGCCCGTGTTTTCTCCACTTTTCACAATTTCGTCCTAAATCACAACAAAAACACAAACCACGCATAATTCCGACATAAATGACATAAAATACACGTTTTGGCTCGGTTATTATTGTAATTAAGTGGTAAAAAGGATGGGTGTTTACACACCTATCAAATCCCCTACACTTGACCATTGCAATGTCCTCATGCAATGCATTAGTTACAAAGCACGTTTACATTTTTCATCAAAATCAATCCACCTTGGCCTTTATTAAAGAGATAGAAAACTATAAACATTCAAAGTAGAGAAATCAAAAACATACCTAGGGTTTTGGAAATGTCATGAATGATCATCATCCTCAAGTTTTCACTTTCTCCAAACCAAGCTTAAAAACGAGATCATTGTTATTATAAGTTAGCAAACTAACACGAACTCATGTGGGCCAATTACTCACTTAGACTCCCTTATTCCTAGGTGTATCTCTTATATTTTATTGTTGTCTTGAATGATCACGAGGATGCATTGTTGACTTATTTCGATAGTTTATTAGGCCGAAAATAAAGTGAACGATTTAATCAATAGTTAGCTAAAGGACAAAATCTTTTAAAACTGCTTCTCGGGACCTCAAAAAGTTCATATCTTGGCATAACTCGCTTCGCGATTCGAGACCTTTCACGGGCCGATATTTGGCAGCGACTTCATACTTCAAATCTTGAGAGACGTTCATGAAATAATGGCCTTCTCTTTATAATAGGAATTTCTTCACTTGAAGTTTTGAGAGATTCTTCATATTTGGACCACGACTTCTTCATTTTTCTCCAATCTTTATTTGGGATTTTGATATACAACGATCCGCCTCCTTTTTGGACTTGGATCTATTTATCCTCATACCTTGGTAGGGCCTTTTTGGATAGAATTCTCCATGATCTTTACGGGAGTACTTGCTTTTCGTCGTGTGTCTCGATCCTTCATATTGATCTTTGATAAATGATTCTTCACATCACTTGGGATCTTTAGCAACAAAATGTAGCCCTCATGCCTTGTTAGGGCCTTTTTGGACTCGCCAATCTTCGCATCCCGCTTCAATAAGTTATGCCTTGGCTATGAACTCTAATCTATACCGAGCAACTTTTAAACGATCTTGGGCTAGAAGCTAAGTAACTTTTCAAATCGTACAACCTTATTTATTGCAGATAAATTTATTAGCAAGCGATGGGAGAATAGGCTTATAATTAACTCACATAAATTCACGAAAAAATACCAAACTTATAATTAACTCTATCATCTCTCGTTCTCCACAGTTTAAAATCTCAAGGAATGAGACTCGTGGATGCTTAGCCTATTAAGTCAAAGTTTTGGGTTTTCGAGTCGTCTATAGGATCTTGCAAACTCTTAGACTCTTTCAAGTTTAGAAATCGCGTTTTAAAGTTCCCTTGATAAACGACTATCTAGGATCAATTATAGGAACTTGCGAAAAGTTCTTGTTCTTAACCCGTGAGAGTTAAGACTTTCACGTTTTATAGCTCCCTATATAAAAGCCTAGCAAAACTTGACTTAAACACGTTAAGGATACTAGCTAGAGTAAACTTAGATAAGTAAACTCGGGTTGAGTCAAAAGATTCACAACGTTTGAAAATTAAAACCACTTTATTAAAGATTTATTCTAGCAAAGAAAGAAAATAACTATACAAAGGGAAAAACTAATAGGCCAAAATAGATCAAAAATTTTGAAAAATGTCGAAAAATTGATTTTCCGGTTAAAATGAGGACAAATACAAGGAAAAGAGCCACTTAACTTCGATAGAAGTCCCCCTACACTTAATATAAACATTGTCCTCAATGTTTAAGCATGTGGGAGTAGACTCCCCTACACTTAGGACATTGTGCACTTTGTTTAAATCTTGCTAAGGAAAGGACAACTAAAGAGATTCCTATTTTAATATTGGAAAATATAAAATAGTGAATCGAAAAGAGTTTAGGATAGAACCGGGAAAATGGGAACACGGAATCACGGGTCGTCAAGAATCATCAAGAGTGGATCATTGAGCGCTCGAATCCCTGATAGTAGAACAGAGGAAAGAGCAAACACCAACGGGTCTTCCCCCTACACTTATGGTAAAAACAAAGAAAAAGATAGATAGATAGTCGGGTTGCCTCCCAAAAAGCGCTTGTTTTTGTTAACCGAGTCACGAGCCTGACTCGTCCCCGAATTAAATGGTCCATGGGGAAGCCTCGAATGTAATACCGGGATCAAAGACCTTGTCCTCGTTCCCGGAAGAATATAATAAAGGGGAGGCAGGAGGATAAGTCTTGAATGGTAGGAAGGTCCTTTCAACATACGAAAAGTATGTGAAATCGTGATCCACGGGAGGTGGGGTGGGTAAAGGAATCACATTGTCATCCTCCAAAGACAATGGATGCTGACCAATTGGCAAAACCGTAAGGTTATCGATCATAGAATGGTCATTTTCACCTCCCGGGTCAAAGCACTCATCCTCATTTCCCAGAGAGTGAAATCGATACATCACCCGCTTGGGCGTGCATTCAGTGGGATGAGGGGGCAATATAGTAGGAGAAGTAAGAGGAGAATTACCGTCCACCTGCGGTACCTTTCCAGTAGAGTCAAATCTCTCCACCTCTGCTATAGAAGGGGGCATGGCTAACAAAGTATGCTCATCAATAGCAAGAGAAGCAGAGCTATCAATGTTCTCAATCCCTTCGTCAAAGAGAGGATTCACCTCACTAGATATGTAATCGTCATCAAAATCAAATAAAGGGTTCGAATAAATCTTGAAAGTTTCCTTCGGAACGTCTTCATCGGATAGTGACTCGTCATCACTAGAAGTAAAATCATCATCTTGATCAAAAAGAGGATTAGAGAAAGCCAAAGAATCCTCTCCCAGAGTGTTGGTGGAAGGAACATCATCAGAAGAAAGTGCATCATACTCATCGTCACTGTCGGATGTCAACTCAGATTCACTTGGAATTGGGACAAGGTTATCAGCACTAGACTTTATGAATTCATCGGATTCCTTTGCAGGAATTGTGCTAATATAATCATCCCTTAGGATGGTTGAATCCTTAGTCTCCAGAGCCGGCAAGTCGGGATAAGGAATAGAATTCTCATCGCTCCACGAAATAGGACTCTCATCGTCATCACTATCATAATAATATGAAGGCACAAGAGGAGGAGTATAAGCATTAAGGTTAGATACTTGCTCTTGGTGCTGATCCGCTTGGCATTTCTCCATGATCTTGTTGCAAGCTTCTTGAACTTTTTGAAAAGTGTCAAAAAGTGTGGCCATTTGCTCAGGAGGAAGTGCACAAAAGGTTTGATGATTGACGGTGTGAGGTGGGGGCTCAAAGTTATACACACTGGGATGATAGCACGGAACTTTCTCAAAGACCTTTGACGGATCACAAGAAGAAGCATCGTGAGGGCCCCCACAAATATAGCACCACGGGTATGGAGAAAAACCCGGTGCATCTTGAGGATAGGGATTGTCATAGACGGGAGAAGGTGAGAAAGTATTGTAAGAGGAGAAGTATGAATTTGTTGAATTGCAAAATGGACAAAATCCAAATTGTGTATCGTCGATATCAAAACCACACCGCTCACAAGTACACCATTGACATGTTTGAAAACCATGCCATGGTCTCCCACACCGTACACAAGACGAATCCATGAAGAATTATAAATAAGAAGGGTAAAGAAAAGAATTAAACATAATAGAGGATAAAGAGGAATATTTTTGGTGCAAAACTTTTGAAAAAGAAATGCTTTTTATGATTTTTCAAATGTTTTTGGGATTTTTTGAAAATATTTGACACGAAAAATAACGTTCACGAGTGAACGGATCCCAAAAAGCAACGCGTCTCTCACAGAAAATCGTTAATCTTTACGAAAAGAGCCAGCAGCGGCGCCATTTGATACAAGGCTTTTGCCCGTATAAAATTAAGTTCGTTGAAGTGGTCTAATCGAATTGATCTGGTTTAACTATGTGACTCAGTCGTTCTTTGGTGAAACAAATAGTTGTGTTGTTGTAGTAATTAAAAGTGAAAAACAATTAAAGTAAAATGACGTTAAAGTAAATCTAACTCTAATTTAAAGTAAATGGCGAGAATTTAAAAGCGAGACGAGAATTAAAAGGCACTAAAATAAAATAACGCAAACTTAAATCTATCTAAGGCAAACTTAAAACGCAACTAAAACTTAAAACTAAGGCAAGGCTAAAATAAATCTAAGGCAAGTAATCTTAAAGTGCGACTAAGTAAAAAGGCGGGAAAAATAAAGCTTGAAAATTAAAAACAGAAAATTAAAAGCTGAAACTAAAAAGAACCTGAAAACAGCTCATCCGGAATAATCCTTCGTTCGGAATAAACATTCATCCGGAATGTCACCTTCGTTCGGAATGTTCTTCTTCACTCGGAATATTAACCAAAACCCTTGATCCGGAATAAACCCTTTATCCGGAATATGTCACTTATCCGGAATAAAGTCTTGACTCGGAATAAAGCTTTGATCCGGAATGATGTCTTTGATCCGGAATGTTTGGTTGATCCGGAATATAGAAGATTCCGGATGAAGTCTTTGATCCTGAATAATTAATTATTCCGAATAAAGCTCCTTGATCCGGAATGTTCTGTTGATCCGGAATAAAAGGCTGATCCGGAATGTTTGGTATTCCGGATGAAATGCTTGATCCGGAATAATAAATTATTCCGAATAAGCACTACTGATCCGGAATGTCTAATATTCCGGATGAACAACCCTTGATCCGGAATAACCAAGAAACACACCTTCACTCAAAATAACCTTGGCTTGATCCGGAATATGTTGTTGATTCGGAGTAAACCTGGGAATACAGTAACAGAACAAGCGAAGAACAAGGGATACAAAGATAAACACGAATCTAAACAAGATCAAGCAAAATCAAACCAAAAGATTAAGCAAACTAATAACAAATGATCAACTAATGATAATCAAACAAACCAAATCAATCAAACTAACAATAATAATCAAACTAATCAAAACCCACTTAAATCAAATCAATAAAATAAGAAGATGAACATAAAGCACAAAGAAGCATAAAGATTAAGATCAAACAAGAAACGTAGATAGTAGATTAACAAGAAAAAGTAAAGATTGACAAGAATTAAAAGAGAACTTACTTGAAATTAAATGTAACTAAGGTGCAAGACAAGGTATTTAAATGGACATGAAATTAAATGACAAGGTAATTAAAAGTGGAAGAAATAGTTTGTCAAGCAATCCAACAAAACTAATGAAATGAAATCCTAATCTATTTATAGGGGAGGATTAGGAGGTGCTTAGGAAGCTTCCTCCCGTCTTTCTTCTTTTCCTTAATTGCATGCTTTAGTCCTTGATCTTCTTAATCCTTTGTTAATCTTCTTAATACTTGGACTTTAATGACTTTTGGCTCGGGATTTCTTTAAACTCGTCTTGACATTTCTTCATAAATAAGACTTGAGTTCTTCGGCTTTTAGTAAACTTCCGTCTTTTGACTTTTTCTTCGATAAATCTTCAGAATTGGTCTTGGACTTCCGTTCTTTTTGCACTCTTGACTTCTTGACTTCGTCTTTCGTCTTTTTCTTCGATAAAAGCCCGTGAATGCCCGTGTTTTCTCCACTTTTCACAATTTCGTCCTAAATCACAACAAAAACACAAACCACGCATAATTCCGACATAAATGACATAAAATACACGTTTTGGCTGGGTTATTATTGTAATTAAGTGGTAAAAAGGATGGGTGTTTACACACCGATCAGACGCGTTCTTCTTTTCATAAAAAAATTACATCCATATGAAACTGGAGGTTGAACCCGTGTTAGAAGTATCATATGATCTTCTATATCATGCTTTGTACTTAAATGTTTTTTGACGTAATTAAATGTACCGAAAACGTGAATTTAACGTGTCGAATGATAAGGTAACTTAATATATGATTAATGTGAATAAGCTTATAAATTATCATCATCTTTATATGATGAATTATAAGCTAACTTATTAGGTTATTTTCATGAATTACAAGGTTTTATGGCTTAACCTCGCTGAACAGATTTAGTATGACCTGTTAGAAGTATCATATGATCTTCTATATCATGCTTTGTACTTAAATGTTTTTTGACGTAATTAAATGTACCGAAAACGTTTACCAAAAAATGAAGGGGAGAAGGAGGGGGTGATGGAGGCCAGACAAACCATCCTCCTCCCCCACACCACGACCACTTGATGAACCAAAATATGAAAACTCTCAGTCTCGTTCGCTACAGCTTTTTTGTTCTTGCACTACAACAAAATCGCCATTTAGGGTCGGTTAGTTTTTAGGGTCGAAAATTTCGACCCTAAATTGAGGGTGGGGGCCACAACTTTTCAACCCAAAATGGCTGGTCAAAAAGGTGGTGGGGTCCACTATTAAATTTTGACCCTAAAAACGCAGTGTAAATTTAATATATTTATGTAATATAAAATATATTTTTAATAATTAAAAATAATTTTAAAACATTTTATTTTTAAAGTTAATATTTTAGGGTCAAAAATTTCGACCCTAAATTTTTAACTATATTTTAAATTATTTATGTAATATAAAATATATTTTTAATAATTAAAAAACATTCCAAAAGTTTATATTATTTATATGGTAATATTTTAGGGTCGAAATTTCGACCCTAAATTTTTAAATATATTTTAAAAATTTTCTTTTAGTCTGAATCCTTTTAAAATATTAATATATGTATATATTTAAATTTTAAATATATGTTTTTATTCAACGGTAATGTGTTTTAATTGCAAAAATTTTTTTCATAATTATTAAAATAAATTTTGAATTATTATTATTATTATTATTATTATTATACTTATATATAACTTATGTAACTTTTATATTAGAAGATACGAACAAAACGCCTAACGATACATTTTATTCGATACGGGGGCAGTCATTAGACTTTACGAATAGTTGAGACGATTATATAATAAAAATGAGACATTTATAAAAGAAATATTTATTTATTCCAAATATTACATAAAACCTTTTGTAATATCACATGGGAGACTTACAGACAAACACTCCTAAACATAATTTTATTTGTCACGGACACTTAAACACGCGCTTAATTAAACATGGATATTACAACGATATTAGACTCGTAAACATAGAAAAAAACACATCACAAACTAGTTCAAACTAAGGTTCCCCATGTCATCGTAAAGGTCGTGAAATAGTGCAGCTGAATCCATTGTGTGCCTATCGGGGTTGCGGTACAACTCTACTGTACTCTCAAGTACCTTTATCATTCCATTCAAGCGCACACAGTTTGCACACGTTGAAGAGCTTGGAGAAGAAATTGGAATCGTTAAAGGTCTGTGAGAAGAGCTTGGAGGAGAAAAGCTCGTTGAAGGTCTTGAAGAAGAGCTTGGAGGAGAAAAGCTCATTGAACCTTCAAGAGAATTGATTAGTTGGACGCCGATACAAGGCTTTTGCCCATATAAAAATTAAGTTCGTTGAAGTGGTCTAATCGAATTGATATGGTTTAACTATGTGACTCAGTCGTTCTTTGGTGAAACAAATAGTTGTGTCGTTGTAGTAATTAAAAGTGCAAAACAATTAAAGTAAAATGACGTTAAAGTAAATCTAACTCTAATTTAAAGTAAATGGCGAGAATTTAAAAGCGAGACGAGAATTAAAAGGCACTAAAATAAAATAACGCAAACTTAAATCTATCTAAGGCAAACTTAAAACGCAACTAAAACTTAAAACTAAGGCAAGGCTAAAATAAATCTAAGGCAAGTAATCTTAAAGTGCGACTAAGTAAAAAGGCGGGAAAAATAAAGCTTGAAAATTAATAACAGAAAATTAAAAGCTGAAACTAAAAAGAACCTGAAAACAGCTCATCCGGAATAATCCTTCGCTCGGAATAAACATTCATCCGGAATGTCACCCTCGTTCGGAATGTTCTTCTTCACTCGGAATATTAACCAAAACCCTTGATACGGAATAAACCCTTTATCCGGAATATGTCACTTATCCGGAATAAAGTCTTGACTCGGAATAAAGCTTTGATACGGAATGATGTCTTTGATCCGGAATGTTTGGTTGATCCGGAATATAGAAGATTCCGGATGAAGTCTTTGATCCAGAATAATTAATTATTCCAAATAAAGCTCCTTGATCCGGAATGTTCTGTTGATCCGGAATAAAAGGCTGATCCGGAATGTTTGGTATTCCGGATGAAATGCTTGATCCGGAATAATAAATTATTCCGAATAAGCACTACTGATCCGGAATGTCTAATATTCCGGATGAACAACCCTTGATCCGGAATAACCAAGAAACACACCTTCACTCAAAATAACCTTGGCTTGATCCGGAATATGCTGTTGATTCGGAAAAAACCTGAGAATACAGTAACAGAACAAGCGAAGAACAAGGGATACAAAGATAAACACGAATCTAAACAAGATCAAGCAAAATCAAACCAAAAGATTAAGCAAACTAATAACAAATGATCAACTAATGATAATCAAACAAACCAAATCAATCAAACTAACAATAATAATCAAACTAATCAAAACCCACTTAAATCAAATCAATAAAATAAGAACATGAACATAAAGCACAAAAATGTATAAAGATTAAGATCAAACAAGAAAGGTAGATAGGAGATTAACAAGAAAAAGTATAGATTGACAAGAATTAAAAGAGAACTTACTTGAAATTAAATGTAATTAAGGTGCAAGACAAGGTATTTAAATGGACATGAAATTAAATGACAAGGTAATTAAAGTGGAAGAAATAGTTTGTCAAGCTATCCAACAAAACTAATGAAATGAAATCCTAATCTATTTATAGGGGAGGATTAGGAGGTGCTTAGGAAGCTTCCTCCCCTCTTTCTTTTTTTCCTTAATTACATGCTTTAGTCCTTGATCTTCTTAATCCTTTGTTAATCTTCTTAATACTTGGACTTTAATGACTTTTGGCTCGGGATTTCTTTAAACTCGTCTTGACATTTCTTCATAAATAAGACTTGAGTTCTTCGGCTTTTAGTAAACTTCCGTCTTTTGACTTTTTCTACGATAAATCTTCAGAATTGGTCTTGGACTTCCGTTCTTTTTGCACTCTTGACTTCTTGACTTCGTCTTTCGTCTTTTTCTTCGATAAAAGCCCGTGAATGCCCGTGTTTTCTCCACTTTTCACAATTTCGTCCTAAATCATAACAAAAACACAAACCACGCATAATTCCGACATAAATGACATAAAATACACGTTTTGGCTCGGTTATTATTGTAATTAAGTGGTAAAAAGGATGGGTGTTTACACACCTATCAAATCCCCTACACTTGACCATTACAATGTCCTCATGCAATGCATTAGTTACAAAGCACGTTTACATTTTTCATCAAAATCAATCCACCTTGGCCTTTATTAAAGAGATAGAAAACTATAAACATTCAAAGTAGAGAAATCAAAAACATACCTAGGGTTTTGGAAATGTCATGAATGATCATCATCCTTAAGTTTTCACTTTCTCCAAACCAAGCTTAAAAACGAGATCATTGTTATTATAAGTTAGCAAACTAACACGAACTCATGTGGGCCAATTACTCACTTAGACTCCCTTATTCCTAGGTGTATCTCTTATATTTTATTGTTGTCTTGAATGATCACGAGGATGCATTGTTGACTTATTTCGATAGTTTATTAGGCCGAAAATAAAGTGAACGATTTAATCAATAGTTAGCTAAAGGACAAAATCTTTTAAAACTGCTTCTTGGGACCTCAAAAAGTTCATATCTTGGCATAACTCGCTTCGCGATTCGAGACCTTTCTCGGGCCGATATTTGGCAGCGACTTCATACTTCAAATCTTGAGTGACGTTCATGAAATAATGGCCTTCTCTTTATAATAGGAATTTCTTCACTTGAAGTTTTGAGAGATTCTTCATATTTGGACCACGACTTCTTCATTTTTCTCCAATCTTTATTTGGGATTTTGATATACAACGATCCGCCTCCTTTTTGGACTTGGATCTATTTATCCTCATACCTTGGTAGGGCCTTTTTGGATAGAATTCTCCATGATCTTTACGGGAGTACTTGCTTTTCGTCGTTTGTCTCGATCCTTCATATTGATCTTTGATAAATGATTCTTCACATCACTTGGGATCTTTAGCAACAAAATGTAGCCCTCATGCCTTGTTAGGGCCTTTTCGGACTCGCCAATCTTCGCATCCCGCTTCAATAAGTTATGCCTTGGCTATGAACTCTAATCTATACCGAGCAACTTTTAAACGATCTTGGGCTAGAAGCTAAGTAACTTTTCAAATCGTACAACCTTATTTATTGCAGATAAATTTATTAGCAAGCGATGGGAGAATAGGCTTATAATTAACTCACATAAATTCGCGAAAAAATACCAAACTTATAATTGACTCTATCATCTCTCGTTCTCCACAGTTTAAAATCTCAAGGAATGAGACTCGTGGATGCTTAGCCTATTAAGTCAAAGTTTTGGGTTTTCGAGTCGTCTATAGGATCTTGCAAACTCTTAGACTCTTTCAAGTTTAGAAATCGCGTTTTAAAGTTCCCTTGATAAACGAATATCTAGGATCAATTATAGGAACTTGCGAAAAGTTCTTGTTCTTAACCCGTGAGAGTTAAGACTTTCACGTTTTATAGCTCCCTATATAAAAGCCTAGCAAAACTTGACTTAAACACGTTAAGGATACTAGCTAGAGTAAACTTAGATAAGTAAACTCGGGTTGAGTCAAAAGATTCACAACGTTTGAAAATTAAAACCACTTTATTAAAGATTTATTCTAGCAAAGAAAGAAAATAACTATACAAAGGGAAAAACTAATAGGCCAAAATAGATCAAAAATTTTGAAAAATGTCGAAAAATTGATTTTCCGGTTAAAATGAGGACAAATACAAGGAAAAGAGCCACTTAACTTCGATAGAAGTCCCCCTACACTTAATATAAACATTGTCCTCAATGTTTAAGCATGTGGGAGTAGACTCCCCTACACTTAGGACATTGTGCACTTTGTTTAAATCTTGCTAAGGAAAGGACAACTAAAGAGATTCCTATTTTAATATTGGAAAATATAAAATAGTGAATCGAAAAGAGTTTAGGATAGAACCGGGAAAATGGGAACACGGAATCACGGGTCGTCAAGAATCATCAAGAGTGGATCATTGAGCGCTCGAATCCCTGATAGTAGAACAGAGGAAAGAGCAAACACCAACGGGTCTTCCCCCTACACTTATGGTAAAAACAAAGAAAAAGATAGATAGATAGTCGGGTTGCCTCCCAAAAAGCGCTTGTTTTTGTTAACCGAGTCACGAGCCTGACTCGTCCCCGAATTAAATGGTCCATGGGGAAGCCTCGAATGTAATACCGGGATCAAAGACCTTGTCCTCGTTCCCGGAAGAATATAATAAAGGGGAGGCAGGAGGATAAGTCTTGAATGGTAGGAAGGTCCTTTCAACATACGAAAAGTATGTGAAATCGTGATCCACGGGAGGTGGGGTGGGTAAAGGAATCACATTGTCATCCTCCAAAGACAATGGATGCTGACCAATTGGCAAAACCGTAAGGTTATCGATCATAGAATGGTCATTTTCACCTCCCGGGTCAAAGCACTCATCCTCATTTCCCAGAGAGTGAAATCGATACATCACCCGCTTGGGCGTGCATTCAGTGGGATGAGGGGGCAATATAGTAGGAGAAGTAAGAGGAGAATTACCGTCCACCTGCGGTACCTTTCCAGTAGAGTCAAATCTCTCCACCTCTGCTATAGAAGGGGGCATGGCTAACAAAGTATGCTCATCAATAGCAAGAGAAGCAGAGCTATCAATGTTCTCAATCCCTTCGTCAAAGAGAGGATTCACCTCACTAGATATGTAATCGTCATCAAAATCAAATAAAGGGTTCGAATAAATCTTGAAAGTTTCCTTCGGAACGTCTTCATCGGATAGTGACTCGTCATCACTAGAAGTAAAATCATCATCTTGATCAAAAAGAGGATTAGAGAAAGCCAAAGAATCCTCTCCCAGAGTGTTGGTGGAAGGAACATCATCAGAAGAAAGTGCATCATACTCATCGTCACTGTCGGATGTCAACTCAGATTCACTTGGAATTGGGACAAGGTTATCAGCACTAGACTTTATGAATTCATCGGATCCTTTGCAGGATTTGTGCTAATATACTCATCCCTTAGGATGGTTGAATCCTTAGTCTCCAGAGCCGGCAAGTCGGGAGAAGGAATAGAATTCTCATCGCTCCACGAAATAGGACTCTCATCGTCATCACTATCATAATAATATGGAGGCACAAGAGGAGGAGTATAAGCATTAAGGTTAGATACTTGCTCTTGGTGCTGATCCGCTTGGCATTTCTCTATGATCTTGTTGCAAGCTTCTTGAACTTTTTGAAAAGTGTCAAAAAGTGTGGCCATTTGCTCAGGAGGAAGTGCACAAAAGGTTTGATGATTGACGGTGTGACGTGGGGGCTCAAAGTTATACACACTGGGATGATAGCACGGAACTTTCTCAAATACCTTTGACGGATCACAAGAAGAAGCATCGTGAGGGCCCCCACAAATATAGCACCACGGGTATGGAGAAAAACCCGGTGCATCTTGAGGATAGGGATTGTCATAGACGGGAGAAGGTGAGAAAGTATTGTAAGAGGAGAAGTATGAATTTGTTGAATTGCAAAATGGACAAAATCCAAATTGTGTATCGTCGATATCAAAACCACACCGCTCACAAGTACACCATTGACATGTTTGAAAACCATGCCATGGTCTCCCACACCGTACACAAGACGAATCCATGAAGAATTATAAATAAGAAGGGTAAAGAAAAGAATTAAACATAATAGAGGATAAAGAGGAATATTTTTGGTGCAAAACTTTTGAAAAAGAAATGCTTTTTATGATTTTTCAAATGTTTTTGGGATTTTTTGAAAATATTTGACACGAAAAATAACGTTCACGAGTGAACGGATCCCAAAAAGCAACGCGTCTCTCACAGAAAACCGTTAATCTTTACGAAAAGAGCCAGCAGCGGTGCCATTTGATACAAGGCTTTTGCCCGTATAAAATTAAGTTCGTTGAAGTGGTCTAATCGAATTGATCTGGTTTAACTATGTGACTCAGTCGTTCTTTGGTGAAACAAATAGTTGTGTCGTTGTTGTAATTAAAAGTGAAAAACTATTAAAGTAAAATGACGTTAAAGTTAATCTAACTCTAATTTAAAGTAAATGGCGAGAATTTAAAAGCGAGACGAGAATTAAAAGGCACTAAAATAAAATAACGCAAACTTAAATCTATCTAAGGCAAACTTAAAACGCAACTAAAACTTAAAACTAAGGCAAGGCTAAATTAAATCTAAGGCAAGTAATCTTAAAGTGCGACTAAGTAAAAAGGCGGGAAAAATAAAGCATGAAAATTAAAAACAGAAAATTAAAAGCTGAAACTAAAAAGAACCTGAAAACAGCTCATCTGGAATAATCCTTCGTTCGGAATAAACATTCATCCGGAATGTCACCTTCGTTCGGAATGTTCTTCTTCACTCGGAATATTAACCAAAACCCTTGATCCGGAATAAACCCTTTATCCGGAATATGTCACTTATCCGGAATAAAGTCTTGACTCGGAATAAAGCTTTGATCCGGAATGATGTCTTTGATCCGAAATGTTTGGTTGATCCGGAATATAGAAGATTCCGGATGAAGTCTTTGATCCTGAATAATTAATTATTCCGAATAAAGCTCCTTGATCCGGAATGTTCTGTTGATCCGGAATAAAAGGCTGATCCGGAATGTTTGGTATTCCGGATGAAATGCTTGATCCGGAATAATAAATTATTCCGAATAAGCACTACTGATCCGGAATGTCTAATATTCCGGATGAACAACCCTTGATCCGGAATAACCAAGAAACACACCTTCACTCAGAATAACCTTGGCTTGATCCGGAATATGTTGTTGATTCGGAATAAACCTGGGAATACAGTAACAGAACAAGCGAAGAACAAGGGATACAAAGATAAACACGAATCTAAACAAGATCAAGCAAAATCAAACCAAAAGATTAAGCAAACTAATAACAAATGATCAACTAATGATAATCAAACAAACCAAATCAATCAAACTAACAATAATAATCAAACTAATCAAAACCCACTTAAATCAAATCAATAAAATAAGAACATGAACATAAAGCACAAAAAAGCATAAAGATTAAGATCAAACAAGAAACGTAGATAGGAGATTAACAAGAAAAAGTAAAGATTGACAAGAATTAAAAGAGAACTTACTTGAAATTAAATGTAACTAAGGTGCAAGACAAGGTATTTAAATGGACATGAAATTAAATGACAAGGTAATTAAAAGTGGAAGAAATAGTTTGTCAAGCTATCCAACAAAACTAATGAAATGAAATCCTAATCTATTTATAGGGGAGGATTAGGAGGTGCTTAGGAAGCTTCCTCCCGTCTTTCTTCTTTTCCTTAATTGCATGCTTTAGTCCTTGATCTTCTTAATCCTTTGTTAATCTTCTTAATACTTGGACTTTAATGACTTTTGGCTCGGGATTTCTTTAAACTCGTCTTGACATTTCTTCGTAAATAAGACTTGAGTTCTTCGGCTTTTAGTAAACTCCCGTCTTTTGACTTTTTCTTCGATAAATCTTCAGAATTGGTCTTGGACTTCCGTTCTTTTTGCACTCTTGACTTCTTGACTTCGTCTTTCGTCTTTTTCTTCGATAAAAGCCCGTGAATGCCCGTGTTTTCTCCATTTTTCACAATTTCGTCCTAAATCACAACAAAAACACAAACCACGCATAATTCTGACATAAATGACATAAAATACACGTTTTGGCTCGGTTATTATTGTAATTAAGTGGTAAAAAGGATGGGTGTTTACACACCTATCAGACGCGTTCTTCTTTTCATAAAAAATTACATCCATATGAAACTGGAGGTTGAACCCGTGAACGTGGACAAACATAGTACAGTCTACCAAAGGATTCAGTTTGCCACGATTCTCAAAGAACTACATCTCCATGTCCACACTTGCACGGAAAAGCTTCATGATTTAACATCTTCATAATAACAATGTGTTTGTGATGATAAGTGTGTGTGATCTGCTGGTGGTTGTGATGATAAGGAGTGTGTGTGGTTCTCCTTTTATGATAAAAAAGTGAGGGAAATTGTTAAAATTTCCCCTCCAATGTTTTCCCTCCAAGGTTTTCCCTCCAAGGTTTTCCCTCCAATGCTTTCTCGCCAATGTTTTATACCCCATTGACTCATATCATGTAATACGATACCCTATTGACTCATATCATGTAATACGATACCACATTGACTCATATCATGTAATACGATACCCTATTGAGTCATATCATGTAATACGATACCCTATTGACTCATATCATGTAATACGATACCACATTGACTCATATCATGTAATACGATACCCTATTGACTCATATCATGCAATACGATACCCTATTGACTCATATCATGTAATACGATACCCTATTGACTCATATCATGTAATACGATACCACATTGACTCATATCATGTAATACGATACCCTATTGACTCATATCATGTAATACGATACCACATTGTCTCATATCATGTAATACGATACGCTATTGACTCATAACATGTAATACGATACCCTATTGACTCATATCATGTAATACGATACCCTATTGACTCATATCATGTAATACGATACCACATTGACTCATATCATGTAATACGATACCCTATTGACTTATATCATGTAATACGATACCCTATTGACTTATATCATGTAACACGATACCCTATTGACTCATATCATGTAATAAGATACCCTATTGACTCATATCATGTAATACGATACCACATTGACTCATATCATGTAATACGATACCCTATTGACTCATATCATGTAATATGATACCCTATTGACTCATATCATGTAATACGATACCCTATTGACTTATATCATGTAATACGATACCATATTGACTCATATCATGTAAAACGATACCCTGATGACTTGTATCATGTAATACGATACCACATTGACTCATATCATGTAATACGATACCACATTGACTCATATCATGTAATATGATACCCTATTGACTATCATGTAATACGATACCCTATTGACTCATATCATGTAAAATGATACCCTATTGACTCATATCATGTAATACGATACCCTATTGACTCATATCATGTAATACGATACCCTATTGACTCATATCATGTAATACGATACCACATTGACTCATATCATGTAATACGATACCCTATTTACTCATATCATGTAATACGATACCCTATTGACTCATATCATGTAATACGATACCCTATTGACTCATATACGATACCACATTGACTCATATCATGTAATACGATACCACATTGACTCATATCATGTAATACGATACCACATTGACTCATATCATGTAATACGATACCACATTGACTCATATCATGTAATACGATACCCTATTGACTCATATCATGTAATACGATACCCTATTCACTCATATCATGTATACGATACCACACCGACTCATATCATGTAATACGACACCCTATTGACTCATATCATGTAATACGATACCCTATTGACTCATATCATGTAATACGATACCACATTGACTCATATCATGTAATACGATACCACATTGACTCATATCATGTAATACGATACCCTATTCACTCATATCATGTATACGATACCACACTGACTCATATCATGTAATACGATACCCTATTGACTCATATCATGTAATACGATACCCTATTGACTCATATCATGTAATACAATACCACATTGACTCATATCATGTAATACGATACCACATTGACTCATATCATGTAATACGATACCCTATTGACTCATATCATGTAATACGATACCACATTGACTCATATCATGTAATACGGTACCCTATTGAGTCATATCATGTAATACGATACCCTATTGACTCATATCATGTAATACGATACCCTATTGACTCCATTTATTAATTTTTTAAAACATCTTAAAATTAAAGTTATTCTAGTTTCGAAATTTACTATTTTAAAACGTAATTATTGTAATTTAGAAAATAAATTTACATAAATGAAATATATTAGTGATACTTATTAATATTTTATATCAATAAAATAATTTGTTAATATTTATATAAATAATTTATTAATTTTATAAACTCTATTTATTAATTTTTTTTAAACATTTTAAAATTAAAATTATTCTATTCTCGAAATTTAGGGTCGAAATTTGGACCCTAAATTTGGCACCAAAAGTTTAATTTTAAAAATTTTCACGAAAAATATTTAAAATTTCATACCAAAATTAAAAAATTCGCGGTTTATATTTAGGGTCGAAAATTTCGACCCTAAATATTAAAGTAATTTAGGGTCGAAATTTTCGACCTTAAATTCTATCCACAAAAACAAGGGTTAATATACACACAGGTTACTAAAGTTTGGCCAAAATAACGATTTTGTTACTAAAGTTTAAAACCTTACACTTGGGTTACTAATGTATTGTTTACCAGAACTTCAAGTTACCCATAATGTTTTTACCCGTAGTTATAACTTGCATGTCTACGTGGACTCCAACTTACGTTTTCGTCTTTAAACTTACATTTTCGTCAGTAAACGTAAATTTACGTTTTCATCAGTAAACTTACGTTTTCATCGGTAAACTTACGTTTTCGTCAGTAAACTATCGTTTCGTCAATAAACTTTCGTTTTCGTCAGTAAAATTTCGTTTTCATCAGTAAACTTACGTTTTCGTCAGTAGACTTACGTTTTCGTCAGTAATTTTACGTTTTCGTCAGTAAACTTACGTTTTCGTCAGTAAATTTACGTTTTCGTCAGTAAATATACGTTTTCGTCAGTAAATTTACGTTTTCGTCAATAAATATACGTTTTCGTCAGTAAACTTACGTTTTCGTCAGTAAATTTTTGTTTTCGTCAGTAAATTTACGTTTTCGTCAGTAAATATACGTTTTCGTCAGTAAATTTACGATTTCGTCAATAAATATACGTTTTCGTCAGTAAACTTACGTTTTCGTCGGTAAACTTATGTTTTCGTCAGTAAACTTACGTTTTCGTCAGTAATCTTACGTTTTCGTCAGTAAACTTACTTTCCGGTCAGTAAACTTACGTTCTGGTCAGTAAACTTTCGTTTTCGTCAGTAAACTTACGTTCTGGTGGTAAACTTACGTTTTCGTCAGTAAACTTACGTTTTCGTCAGCATACTTACGTTTACGTCAGTAAACTTACGTTTTCGTCAGTAATTTTACGTTCTAGTAAGTAATTACGTTTTCGTCAGTAAATTTTCATTTTCGTCAGTAAATTTATGTTTTCGTCAGTAAATATTCGCTTTCATCAGTAAATTTACGTTTTCGTCAATGAATTTACATTTTCCTCAGTTTTTACGTTTTCATCAGTATTTTTACGCTTTCGTCAGTAAATTTACGTTTTCGTCATTGAACTTACGTTTTCGTCAGTAAATGAATATTGTCATCTCCATTTTTACGTTTTTGTCGGTAATAGTAAAAATACAGACGAAAATATAAAATAATGATGAAAACGTAAGTTTAATGACGAAAACGTAAAATTACTGACGAAAATGTAAATTTACTAGCGAAAACGTAAGTTTACCGACGAAAACCTAAGTTTCTTGACGAAAACGTAAATTTACTGACGAAATAGTAAAATTACTGACGAAAACGTAAATTTACTCACGAAAACATAAAAGTACTGACGAAAACGTAAAATTACTGACGAAAGCGTAAAATTACTGGCGAAAACGTAAGTTTACTGACGAAAACATAAGTTTATTGACGCAAACGTATTTTTCTGCCGAAATAGTAAAATTATTGACGAAAACGTAAAGTTACTCACGAAAACGTAAAAGTACTGAGAAAACGTAAAATTCTGATGAAAACGTAAGTTTACTGACTAAAATGTAAAATTACTGACGAAAACGTAAAATTACTGAAGAAAAAAATAAAACACTGATGAAAACGTAAGTTTACCGACGAAAATGTAAAAATACTGACGAAAACGTAAATTTAAATGTAAGTTTATTAAAGAAAACGTAAGTCTACTGACCAAAACGTAAGTTTATTGACGAAAACATAAATTTACTGACGAAATAGTAAAATTACTGGCGAAAAAGTAAATTTACTCCCGAAAAATTAAAATTACTGACGGAAACGTAAAAGTACGAACGAAAACGGAAAAAAAACTGACCAAAACGTAAAGGGTTAATATACACGCAGGTTACTAAAGTTTGGCAAAGTAACGATTTTGTTACTAAAGTTTGGCCAAAAAATAGAAATGGGGCCCACCAACTAGTTGCTTAACCGGTAACCCTTCTACTGAGTAATGGGGGGATAGTTTTTTTGAACGTTTAGTAACAAATAAACCATACCCGTATACATTAGTAACCTAAGTGTAAGGTTTAAAACTTTAGTAACAAAATCGTTATTTTGACCAAACTTTAGTAACCTCCTTGTATATTAACCCCAAAAACAAACAGACGGGCACCATTCACTTTATTCATCTTCACTAAAACTTAACTTTACCAAAACCCTCCACCAAATTCGTCCATTACCACCACATTCCGGCCATTACCACCACATTCCACCCTATTCCAATCACCCACACCACCATTTTCATCACCCATCTCCATTACCCATCACCCATTTTCCTCAAATTCATCAAATTCAACCACCACCACATTCTACCACCACCACTAATTTCGACAGCCACCACCAGCATAGTTCACCGTCATCTTCATCTCCCATCTCTAAAAGTTTAATTCTTTTTCTTTCAACCCTCTATATGATGATTCTTATTGTTTAATAAAGGTTTGATTTTTTTGATTTAATTGTTAAAGTTAATGATATGATAATAATCAATTAGTTATTTTTAACTAACTTTTCTATTTATGGCAGCGGTGACGGTTTCTGGTGGTGGCAGCCGGCGACAGCAAGGCGGCAGCGAGAAAGTTAGGCGGCGACACGACAATTAGGTAGCAACAACATCGAAGATAAGTGTTATAACTTTTCTAATGATTTTTTATATGTTTTAGTTATTAGTTTGATTTAAATGTATATTGAATTGAACCCTTTAGGATTGTTTTAGGATTCTAGTCGATTAATTTTTAGAAAAGCCCCGTCCGATGATGATGAAGTGAACCCTAATAATGTTGTTGAAGAAGTTTTATCTAGCGATGATTCAGATTGTGATAATTGATCTTAAGTTGTAATTTGAATGAAACAATGATTTAATCTTTAGATGTGTAATTTTTTTTAATGGAATTGTTCTTATATGTTTAAATGTGTAAATTTTTTTGAATTTGTGTATTAGCATTAACCGGTCCACGAAATTGTGTGTTCGTGTACTTGTTATATTACAGATGGCGTGTGTAGGTGGTAGATCACACGGTGGGGATGCTGGTGGTACTCTACCTAGACGACCTACAGGGTCTGTACCTGGCAATTACGAAAGTAAGAAATTGTGATTTATTTTTATTTTATGTCAACTCTTATTGTTAATTTTTTTTGCTTGAATTTTTACGAATCAATAACTTCAATAACTAATCTTTGCAGGTGACCCGATACCACATATGGTTACGGTTAATACGAGCCTAAGGAGGGCGGTTAGGGCGCATGGAGGACCTCTGCCAGTTACATTTGATATTTATGATCTTAATAGCTTCCATCCGTTAGGCAATCATGCTGCGATGTTGAGCTCTCTGATGGGGGAAACAGTCCGACCACTTCCACTTGCTTGCGAGTGGGAAGAGATATCATTGCACCTCAAAACCCATATATTTCCTACACTTGAGGTATTAATTGTTTGTGTTACATCTAGTCTTATTAACTGTTTTGGTTGAAAATTGTTTGTTTATTTAAATGCATATGTTTACATGTAGACCTATTTCAACCTGACGGGTTGGTTGGATAGTCGTGAAAGTGTGACTTATGGCGGGAAAATATATGTAGTAGGAGAAAGGATAAAAACTAGAATTAACTGTAAGTTGAGGCTACTTTGGCGCGAAAATAAGAACAAGCTGAAGGCTGACTATTATTTTATCCATGAGTCGCTCGATGAGGCGGCGCTTGTACTGCCCCCATCGAGTTCTACGTGGGGCAACAGATCAGCAGGGGAGTGGCTTGATTTGTTCCGGTGGTGGTCCCACCCGTATCGGGTGAAGAGAAGTGAATTTAATATAGTTAACCGCTCGAAAAACAAAGTTTCAACACATCAAGGGAAAAAATCATTCGCTCAAGGAAGGAACGAATTTGTAAGAATCGTTATAGTTTTTGTGATCATTTAAAGGTTTTTATATTATTTATTTGTATCTTGTTATTAATTTATTTGATATTGTACAGAAAGTCGCGCATGGGGCTTACGAGGACCTTATACAAACTTGGAAGAGGGCACGCACAAACAAGAATGGCACTATGTCCGAGGAAAATCAAGACAGATATGTAAGTAATTTAATTTATACATGCTTTAATAACATATTTTTATTTGTTTTTAACTTCTTTTTTTCTCTTTCTTTTTCATAGTCGAAAATGATGGCCATAAAAGAAGCGATTCTTTGCAGTGCTGAGCAGTTCAAAACTGATCAAGAAATAATTGATCTAGTAAATCCGAGCCGCAACACTCAAAATATCGTCGGCAGGGGCAGGAAGTTGTCGGGTGGTGGTACCTCATATGGATGCGGGAGTAGTTCTTATAGTGAGGGAGTGACTCGAGAACAGCTCTCGGAGCTATATAGGATTCATGAGCAAGAAAAACAAATGTTGAGGAAGCAAACCGAGGAGGCGCAACAACGGGCTAATTTGGCCCATATGTATGCTAGTGTGGCGCAACAAAATGCTGAGGTAAACAATGCCCGCCTAAGTCATTTAATTTCTCATTATACTTCACATGACATGGGTCGAGGGTATACCGGACCTAATAACCCTTTTGTACCGCCACCCCAATTCTCTTCTATGTCTGGCATGTCTCAGTTCCCTGGTATGCCTCAGTTCCTTGGTATGCCTCAGGTCCCTGTTATGCCCCAGTTCCGTGGTATGCCTCATCCCCCTCCCGGATTTCCATATAATGCTCCACTCAACCCACTTTAACCTCCATTTACCCAAAATAACAGTTTCAACAACTGTCATCGACCCGTTGTCAACACCACTGGCCACTCAAGTTCTAACTCTCGGGAAAGTCCCAACTATACCGTCAGCCTAAATCCTCATCAAAATGATACTCGGACCGTCGAAGAGTTGGCTCAAGATCTTGAGAATGCCAACAAAATGTCTGATAATGAGCTAATTAACTCGAATGCTAATGAGGGGGATGATGAGGGGGATGCTGGTGACGGGGATGGTGATGATGAGGGGGACTATTCGGATTAGGAGTTGTTGTTGGTTTTATACTTTTTATTATGTGTAATAACTTTAGACTTGTTAAATTGTGAAACATGGATATATTGTGATGTGTAATAATTTTAGACTTGTTACATTTGTGAAATAAGAATTTGGTGAAATGTATTCTAACGTTTTGGCTATTTATCGTATTGTAGATTATTAGTATTGTACTGTTTAGTGATTTGTAGTATTGTGGATTTGTTGAAATATAGATTTTTTCCAGAAAAAATACCCGAAAAAAATCTGGAAACAAGCTGCTTAATGTAGTTTTTTTTGCCCAGGCAACATTTAGGGTCGAAATTTCGACCCTAAGTATATAGTTAGGGTCGAAATTTCGACCCTAACTATATACTTAGGGTCGAAATTTCGACTCTAAATCTTAGGGTCGAAAATTTCGACCCTAAATTTCGACACCAAAATCAATCCTACAAACATGTTTTTGGTATTAAAATTAATATAAAATGAGTATATATTTAGGATTGAAATTTTCGACCCTAAATATCAAAGTAACTTTCGACCCTAATTTAATACATTAAAACAAATAAAAACATTTCACAATGTTTTTTTATTTACACGTGGATAATATTTAGGGTCGAAATTTTCGAACCTAAGTTACAAAGGTATTCGACCCTAAATGTTGGTCAACAATTTGGCTGAAAAGTGGTGGGGCCCGATTTTCGACCCAAGATTACAAAGTGTGTTTCGACCCTAATTTTTTAGGGTCGAAATTTTTGGGTCGCCAGTTTAGGGTCGAGTATTTCGATCCAAAAGTTTAGGGTCGAAAGTCATTGCTGTTTAGGGTCGAAAATTTCGACCCTAAACAAGGCGATTCTTGTAGTGTTGGTTGTTGTGTGAGTGTATTGTGTCGTCTTTGTGTTTTAGTGGCGTGTGACGAGTAAATAGAAACATTGAATAAAACAACTGAAAACAACTTAGATGAATATAATCATTTCCAATCAAAGTAGAAGAAACCATAGATGCATGCAATAAAACAATTCAACATTAAGGGCGTACAAGTAATAAAACTATTATGTTACAAAGAAGAAGATAAACAACTAGAATAACAGTAACTTTGAACCGACCAAGAATAAAAGTATTTTGAAACTAGTTATTAGCTTATTGTCCTATTAAAAAATAATTATAAAATAAGAAATCTGGAAATAAAAACAACTTATTGAATGTTCTTGGTATTTGTTTTAGAAGACAAAAAAAACAAAACTATCGTCTCATTCAAAGTAGTAAAAGTCAAAAGTTAACATTCGTTAGGTTAAAGGACGTAAATAAACCCGAATTCTTTTGTTGTGTCTTACTTATCTCAAAAGATTAAGGTGTGCTTAATTTTAGCTTACGATAGTAAGTATTTTGCTTGTTGGGCTTATCAAATCCCAATAAGCTAGCTTATTGCTTATTAAGGTGTCTTAAGATCATTTTCAGCTTTTGGGCTTTTAAAAAAAGTTGTTTAGAATTTAATTTTAAGTCAGATAGAGTTTTTTCAACTTATTTTTCTAGACTTTTTCTTATTGGGCCTAACTTGGCTCATTAAGCTTGCTGTTTTTGTTTTGGGCATGTTTTAGGAACCATTAAGGTTTTTTAAGTAACTTTAATTTCCTTTTTGGTTAAATTAGGTTAAAATAAATTAATTTGCAACTTTTTAGAATTTTTTAGAATTTTTTATATTATTTATATTTTTAATATTATTTTGGCTTAGTTTACGTGCCAACGTAATTCGTCTTAGTTTAATCCATCGTAGTTTAGTTTCTCCTTTACTTTTTAAACCTGTGTTTTTCCAAAAACGTTACTAAACCAAACTCGTTTAATTGGTCATAACTCTCCCCTTGGTTTTCTTATATTTACATTTTTTACCTCGCTTTCTCGTATCTATAAATATACCTACCCAAATACTCAATATCAACGTGAACCTTAACTTTTGATGATATGTAAATGTAAATTTGTATTTAAGCATCCGCTAAAGGGTGTTTGAAATTGGTTATCAATTGCGTTGTTATAAAGAAAAAGTTCTAAACTTTAAACTAGGTTTGGCTTTTTTGCAATGTTTTAAAACCCGATTTTTTTATTGACCTGGTCAAATCGTCAGTTCATTAGTAATATTGAAAAACATGTACATCATTAGTAATTACTACTACTTGATAAATAAATAACACGTATATAAAATAAGAAACTAGTAAAGTAATATTATTTGTTTTCTGATAGTGTTTAACAATATCAACCATCAAACCATGTACTTCATTTCGATGAGTATTGCCCGTGTGTTTAAAAAATGAGGTATTTTCTGTGTGGACTTTTCACCACCAAGATTCGGTTTTTTATTGACTGGTGATGAAAATGAGGTTTTTTTATTGACCTTCATCATCCTTCATAAAAACAGATCTTCACCACACCAATTTATGGTTCAATCACACGTCGTTCTTGTCCAATTACATACATCATCTAATGTTATCTTCCTATTTTTTCTTTTGATATGCTTGAACCGGCCGGTATCCGGTCCGGCGGGTCGATCCGGGTCGATTAAAACCGGAGGTTCAATCCGGTTCGAGTTATAGTAAAAACCTGGCTCAGAACGAACCAGCTATCACTTCGGTTTTTGGTTCAACCGGTTGAACCGGCCGGTTCGAACTGATTTTTAAAATATTGTTTTTTCGTAATCCAATAGTTTTAGGTGGTGTTGGGGAGTACGTATTATTTTGAGGAAGCAATTTTACGAATCGTTGATGATAAGAGCACAGGGTACGGGAGGGCCTCCCCTCGCGCCGTGCGAAAACGCGACACGACGGCGCGAGAAACCACACCCCGTGTGGCGTTTTCGTGCCTCGCGCCGAGGGGACGGCGCGCGTTTTCGTGCATATTTATATATATTTTTTTTTATTTTATTTTTTTTTTTTTTGAAAATTTAAAAAGTAGCCGTTGGTTTCAAAATTGTGACCGTTTGAGGAGCGGGGGGGGCACGAAAATTTCAAAAAAAACCCTATTTTTACACTATAAAACCCCCCAAAACATCCCATTTTTTATAAAACAAAAATCATACAACACAAAAACTCAAACATACTAGTGATGGATCCGAACCATGTGAACAATTGGGTGTACGGGTACTTTAACAACGCCAACGCCGGGTCTTCGTCTAACCCTACAACACCATCTTCCGTTAACTCTAATTCTCCTACACCTTCACGACCCAACATCCAAATCCCACCCTTGATGATGAACCCGTTTGTTAATTGTTCTCCGGAGCAATTTCAAATGTGGATGCAAACACAAGGTATATGTAATCCCTCACAAACCCAAGTACCTTCAACTTACCCAACACATTCATCTCAACCACAAACCGAGCTTCGTGACGAAGATGACAATACCGTGGGAGACGAGGAGGAGGAGGAGGTCGAACCACTCAAAAGAAACCGAAAAAAATCTATAGCCAAAAAACAAGCTAGTGGGAAAAAACCACGTGAGCCAAAAACCGACCGAACTTATTGGACTCAAGCCGAGGAACGGCTTTTGGCCGAGTGTTTTATCCTAATTTCCGAGGATCCGAGAAATGGAAGCGATCAATCGAAGGATACTTTTTGGTACAAGATTATGGCCGAGTATAACAAGGTTGCATCGGAAAAGGATTACAAGAAGCGTAACAAGAATATGTTAACGGGCAAGTGGACGCCGATGAACGGACTTGTTGGCAAGTTTAATGCTCTTTACGATGCTACCACGTTGGCAAGTGGTGAGAATGACGAGCTTATGTACTCGCGGGTTTGCACAATGTTTAAGGAAACATACAAGACCGAGTTTAGGCATCGTGAAGCGTGGATCTTTTTGCGAGACAAATACAAGTGGCAAAACCCCGAGTCAACACAAGCTCGTCGTACCCGGGGTCGTGTAACCGATGTCGACGAAGAGCCGGAAATGTTTGGAGACGACACAATCCCGCGTCCTTCGGGGGCTCCACGAAGAACAAAAAGCCAACGATCTTCGAATAGCTCGTCCGCCACATCCTCTTCGTCTAAAGCTCGGGTTGCCGAAATGATGCAAGAACAAATCTTGACTGACCGAGAGGCGAAAAATGAATCCATGGATCGTGAGTTAGCCGCAAGACTCGCGGTTTGCGACATTGCTAAACGGAATGAGGATTTAAAAATCCTTAATTTCGATACTACCGGAATGTCGACGGAAGACGCGGAGAGCATCGAAGAGTTGAAGAGGAAGACCCGAGAATTATATTTCGGGAAAAAAATTAAGTTTAATTTATGTTTTTTTTCGTATTTTTATTTATTTATGTTGTTTTTTTCGGTTTTTTTTTATTTATGTAATTTTTTTTTAAGTTTAATGAAATGTTTAATAATTTTGTTTTTAATTTTTTTTTAATAAGTAGTGGGTCCCACAAAAACACCACGGCTCAAGCCAACCAAGGAGCGTGAAATGTGGTGTTTTCGTGTTCCTGATGTGGTGGGATCATTTACCCACCACACACCACACCCCTTGAAAAACTTGGTGTTTTCCCACGACTCAGCACGACGGCTCAGCACCATACCCTGTGCTCTAAAAGCTAAAATATGCAAGTAATGTGATGGACCCTTTTTTTTTAGCTAAGTTGGAAATGAGGTTATGTTTTGGTATTTGACTTTACAATCTGGGAGGGTTTCAGTTGTTTGATGGAATTTCATGTGAAATTTAGTGGTACAAGTGGTACCTTTATCATTGCTTAAATAGATAAGTTGAAAAGATAAATTATCGAAGGAAAAATTGCTCTTGTGGATGATGAAAGGAAGTTGTTAGCTAGAAAAAGGGTTCAACCTGTGGATTATGATACAACAAACTTTCTTTGTAATAGATCGTGTGATATGAGATATGAGACTATAGTCCGTTGAAACAATGAAGAGACTCTTATGGGAATATTGATGTTGACTATGACCAATATTGATGATACTACATGTTTTATGTGGCTTTGTATTCTAGTTTTTTGGTTTTCTTCCTTTAAGGAAGTTGGTTGTCTATTTAACGGGCGGGAAATTTTGAGACTTACGCACATGCTTTGTACTTAAATATTTTTTGACGTAATAAAATTTACCGAAAACCTTTACCAAAAAATATAGGGGAGAAGGAGGGGGTGTGATGGAGGTTGGACAAAATGTCCTCCTCCCCGACACCACTACCACTTTATCAACCAAACTATGAAAACTCTTGGTCTCGTTCACTACCGACTTTTTTTCTTGATTGTTGTGTTAGTGTATTGTGTCGTCTTTGTGTTTTAGTGGCGTATGAAGAGTACATAAAAACATGCAATGAAACAACTGAAAACAACTTAGATGAATATAATCATTCCAATCAAAGTAGAAAAAACCCTAGAAGCATGCAATTAACAATTCAATTGTACAAGACTACACGGTACATTCTGGAGTAAAAGGTAAAACCTATCTGCAGGTAAAACTGTATCCATCTGAAGAGAACCATTTTTCTGCCTTCTGATCTCAATGTATATATCATCGACCTGCAAGTAAAACTGTTATCAAGAAAAGATGGTTTATCATTATAAAAGAAGAGCCTGCTAAGTCGGCCAAGGAGTTTCTGTCGATAGACATAAAATTTTATCAGCTGATCAGGGATGTGACATGTCAACATTGTCTATGAAGTAAGATCACATGGATGAATCTAACTTATTGCTCTCTTATCTTCTCTTTACATGATTTGCTGGTTTTACCTGAAACCTATATACAATGCTATTTTAACCAAGGTTAAAGAAGTTAATTAAGTAAATAAATTTAATATATATAGTTGTCTATGGGTTAGAAATTAGGAAGACATGCAAGTATAGTTTACATAAATGGCTATTCTGTCTAATACACAAAATCAAGAATGTGTCGACATAGATGATAAGACCTACCATGGTGATCAGAACCTTTTTGACTTAAAATTTAAGAAGGGGAGGCTTAGCATGAGAAAGAAGAGCATGCCAAGTTAGCCAAGGCATGACTGCCGGTAAACCAAACAAGGTGGCGTTTACCACCACATTGAATTGGAATGGGCAAGTCATCCTTGGCTACCTAGCAGAGTGCTTTTCTCTTCATGTTAAAACTTCTCTTCTAACTAGTTCTTGAAAGGAAGAAGAGAGATCGGCTTGTAGGAGCAAGAAGGGCCTGTCAAGTTAGCCAGGGAATGACTGCCTATACGAACAAAACAAGGTGTCAATTTCGAACACCTTGAATAGTAATAAGGCAAGTCATCCTTGGCTACTAAACAAGAACCTCTCTTAGTATTAGGTTATCTTTATTGGTGTGTGTTACTTGGTTTAGCAAACTGAGTATTTATAGCCTATGATAACTGAGTGGCCAATGTCGGCCTGATTTTTTTTGTTCCATCTCCTTTTTCTTTCCGACTTTCTACCTTATACAAACTATATTTCGGAGAATATAATCTGAACCCAATTCTGTTTTCCTTCTTAAGAAGAGAGGACGAAACACCGAGTAAATGGAACAACGTTCTTCAATCATTGGTCAATTTTTTTTTGCGTACGAGCTGACAAGTGTTCTTGAAAAAATAAAAATGAAATATCATGGGGGATTCCATTTAGGTAATCGTTAGTAAGGTCTTGTTGAATGGCTGATAGCATTATAGTGAGTGAATGCATCAAAATTGGTAGTTTAACTGTATACATTGATGCACTTATGTGCAATTTATTGATTTTGTTTGTTACTAGTAACTAAATCTTTCTTTTTCGCCCGAATGTATATACTATATGCACATATCATATATGGGGAAGCATAAGATCTCATCAAAATTTAGTAAAGTCAAAGTATTCTGCCATGTTTTTACAGACTTAGTGGTGGTTGATGGTTCTTAGCATAGATCATATACAAAGTACAGTCGAAGCATTCTGTGATGTTTTTCATATGCACACACATATGCGTGTCATGATATAATCAGTAATAAAATGTTTAACTGTAACTCTGTAAGCCAAAGGCCTGTCTGCAAACTCCTCTACGAATCATTTTGCGCATTTGTTGTCATCAAAAGTCTGTTTCTGTGCGTTAACAGATTTTAGGTTTCCCTCAACACTAAACAAGTTCGCTGAATGGAATTTGGCAAAAACTACTAACTTAGCATACGAACCAAGATCAACTAAATCTGTTATTGATGGAGTACATCACTAATTCTGTACATTCCTACTTGTATAAACAAATCTTTGAAGATTTGGTGACCATGCATCATTGCATTCCTTTTCTAGTAAAGTCAAATAATCTAACACATGCACATGTATTGGAATATATTCACTTCAAGATGCTTAATGTTTGCCTTCTGGCCTCAGATAAAAGTCATGCGTGCAAGTGATGTATATAGCTAATTTAGTTGATATATATTCTTAACTTTCTCTGACAATTTTAGATGCCCTTTTTATGCGCGAGTCTTGCGACTTCTAGCGAAGCACCTCAAGGCAATAATCGTATTCTACGGTTTAATGGCAGATCAGTATAGATTTATGTATGTATAAAATATTTAGCTACCTTATAGTGTCATGATACTACTACTTACGCTCTGTTCTCAAGTTTTTTTTTAAAAGAATGGAAAAGGATGAGAAGGGAAATTATAATTTTTGTGTGTTCTCAAGTTTTTTTAAGAAGGAAAAGAAAAGGACGGGAAAGGAAGAGGAAGGGAAGGGGAAGGTTTTTATATGTATTATTGATCTGCCCATTTTTGGGATGATTAGGAATGATTAGGAAGGAAACAAGTAATTAACAAGATAGACTTTCGTTAATTTACCCTTATACCCTCATTTTTTTATACCATAATTTAACCTGATTCACCCCAGCATAATAACCTTTCCACATTATCAAGAAATCAAAAGTCATCAACGTAAGTCTGTGTTTGTTAACAAATGTAACTTCTGTTATGTTATGCGTAGTATTCATATTAGCATAATAACCTTTACATGCTTTAGCACTTTTGAAACCATTTCTAGAGCAATTGTTTACTCCTATTATTTTAACACATTGATAACCATCTATGTTTATTACTTTCTGGTATCAAAAGGATGTGAAAAATAGGCCTGATGTATTGTTTGTCCCAGTTTGTAAAGTCGTAGCAAACAATATTTATTATAATAGGTTGCTTCGCATCATGTACCGTGACTGTCCATTGTTTTTAAAAATAACTTATGAACTAGATTGAAATGGCTTTTTATTTTTTTTATTTTGACTGCTTTAGATGGATTGTATGCAGATGCATGGAATTATCCCTAATTTATTAAAAACATTGAATAAATGATGCAAGATAGTGTATAGTGGGTAATTTAGTAATTATATTAGGTACCTTTCTTTTCTTCCTCAACTAAAAACATAAATTCAAGAACATAAATTATTACACTTCTTTCTTTCTTGTATGATCCTTTCCTCTCCCCTTCCTATCCACTCAAGAACATAAATTACCCCTTTGGCCTACTTGAAGAGATGGAGTTGGAGTTGCTTCTCGGACACATTACAGTTCCATGCCAATGATCCAATAAGGCCCCTGGACAGAATATCCAAATGGACCCCTACTTGACATGTCACAAATATTTGAAAAGAGGCATCAATTAGTCTAATAGTGACTATCAAAGTCAACTCCAAAGCAAGATCATTGTGGCCATTGGTTGAAAAATGATATTCCTTTTTTCCATTTTCTACATCTAGATATATAGAATTGGATTCATATAATCTAGCAACTGGATATATTCCACATCATGGGATCGAATGCAAGTTCGTAGACCAATGATACTGTATTACTCTTATAAAAGGTTGGTTTCCTGAAACAAGTAATGCATGTCAGATTTTGAAGAAATTAAGGAGAAGGTCTTACATGAATAGAAGTGCACTCTTGTTTGGTAGCCAAGGATGGCTTGCCTCATCCTAAATCAAGGTGATATAAAATAACACCTTGTACGTGTTGGGTTATGATCAGGCAGTCAGTCTTTGGCTAACTTGACAGGCTCTTCTTTCTCATGTTAGACTGTCTCTTTTAAATAACAAGAGTGTATGTGTACATATGCCGTAAATAATACCACACTGAAAAAAATACGGTTTTAGTTTTTCAGTACTTGTTCATATAGGTGTTCATATATAGTCTTTATACATCATTCGGTCAAAGCTGGCCGGTTTCACCAAGCAGATTGAAGTTATTTAGCAAATTCTTCTTTCTTTATGAGAATTAGCGACTGAAACTAATCATATTCTTTGACAGGACTCACGTTAATTTGTTAGCCTCTTATATTCAGTCCATGGGCGTTTTAAGCATGCCCAAAGTTAAGTTGTACGTAACTAATAGTAGACAAAGAACCAACTGAACTTATGAGATCGAAAATATGAATATAGGAAGTTATTATAGTCGTTCAGTTACAGTTTTAATTCCTTATAAGTATTACATTGTTCGTGTACAGACACACTGCATACACTTGGGATCAGAAGGGATTTGATTTTTAGTCATGCGCTAGCTAGGCATATATAAATGTAGCTACGTAATATATTTAAAGATTGTTTCCAGGATACGACATCATTCCATCGACTAAACCACATGACCATCCATAAGTTTACTAATTATCTAACAGCATGAGCTCTAAAACAAACTATGAACCTCAAAGTTAGCAGGACCCTAAGATAGTAAATGAAAGCAATCAATTGATATACTGTATAAAAGAAAATCATAGTCATGATCAGAAGTTAATGCTTAGCTGAATGGACTACTTATATCTCTGATAAGTTATAACCTTTTAAGGAGGTATCAAATAACGTAAGTCAACTCTCAAGCAAGATTTTGACCATTGATTACCTAATTGAGAAACAAATCTTATTTTAACTCCATGTTTTATGGATATATACAGAATCAGGTTCATGTTGTATAGAAATAGGACATATTCTTCCAAAAAGACTAAAAAGGTATATATCGTAGAAAGTCGGATAGATGAAAAGACAACAGAAAAAGTTTCATGTGAAATGGTTGGTTGTTAATAGCAATTTTACTCAAACAAGTAATGCACCTTAAGCTGATGTTTGGGTTTAACATGATACTAATAAATTAATTTTCAAGCGTTAACATACTAAACAAGTAATAATGCAGGTAACAGAATCACGAAATGAGAACAGTTTTACTTGTAACGAAGGGCAGCCAACTTTTTTCAATGCCTTATATATATGTGTGACTTTTTTTTATAGTATTCTTATAAGAAGGATAGTAATGAAGTATTTAGCATTGACCCAATCTATAAGAGTGCCAAAGAAGCTGGTGGTTCATTACTAAATACTGCATTACTATTCTTGTACTTCACGGAGAATGCAGCTTGTATGATCACTCTAAGACGAATGCATTCTCGCTACCATCGCAGTATAGCATTCTTACCATACAAGGTTATTATTGTTCAAGAACATTATTACTGAATCTAAAATTAGTATACGACTTGCTAATTAGCTGGCACATAAATCTTAATTAATTATTGAGTTCTTTTCCACAGGACTACATACAACATATTCTAGAAAAAAGACCTATATTGGTCACATATGAGAGGATGAAGCTTTTAATTTGCTCTATTTTAAACCACTACAAACTAGCAGCCCTAATTTTTTCAAAAAATAACAATAAGCTACAGATTGATTAAAGGCAAGAGTCAATATCATAGTTGCACGAGTAACACTTGTGAGCTCCTGATTTAGCAGCGGCACTAGCGTGAGTAAAACTAATGACAAAGGGTAAAATTTCATACCCTCCAATAACTGTTGACAGGTCTTCAATGGGTGATTTCTACGATCGTTCATATCAAACAACATCATGATCTTCATCATAATCATCAGTAGAACAAGAACAAAGGGGATATAAACCCTAAATATAAGTCTTATATTAAGTGAATAAGGGCCCAAACCAATAATATACAGGCTTCTAAAAGTATCCTAGGGCCTGTTCTTCTTCTGTGTGTCGACTTTGCAGCCTGACAAGAACAAAATAACAGGTTGTTAATCTTGTTCAAAGATTAATATAGATTAATCTCCGACATTCCCCTCTAATCTTATTAATCTTTTTGTTCTTCAATCTTCTTGTTCATTCTCCTGATATTTTCTTCTTGAATCTTGTTCCATAGTTATGCATATGCAGTTTGTTGTTGCCTTGAATCTTTCTTTAATCTTGATGTCTTCTATGTTGTTTCTTTCTTGCTTCGGTGCTTGGTTGTCACCAAAATCCCACATGCGGGGCAAATATATCCGTTGCCTTTTTCTACATGCTGGGGAAAGTCCCATTCACCCGCGAACGTCCCTAGCCCCCTTTACTAATAAGGAAAAGAAAGCCTCAACAAGAACCACATTCCTTTTGCGTGCGGATGTAGCTAAGTGTCTGACTCTATTGGTTATAGTTTCCTGCTGTTGCCGCCGGTGCTCGTTTGCGCGCGCGTGAACCAACCCAACAAACAAGGAAAGGATGCCTCTCGGGGCATCTGAGAATGATTCGAGCCATATGAAGGAAACTCTCATGTACAGTTTCTTTTTTTTTGGGGGGGGGGGGGGGGGGGGGGGGGGGGGGGGAAGCAGCCCGACAGGTCCCCCCCAGTGACTTGTCCCGGCCTAAGTGAAAGTGAAGTGGTGGGCCTACCCATCCCAACCAGGGGTATGCTGGGATTCGCGAAGAGCAACACCTTACGATGTTCATGACCAATGATCCTGACGTACCAGTAGGTACCAAAGGAGATCGCTATGATCGTTACTGTATTCGTATCGAAGAGATGCGACAAAGTGTTCGAATCATTGTGCAATGTCCTAATCAAATGCCTATAGAATGTTCAAAGCCGATGATCGTAAGTTATGTCCTCCATCACGATCTCGAATGAAACTACCCATGGAATCGTGCGCCGTGTGAAACATAGGTCATCGTCGTTCTTAACCGAGACTCAGGTTAAGCTCGGTCTCGGAACCTTGTGGGGTTAGGAGCAAAGCATCCCGAGGTTGGCGCATCTCGTTGAGCGTGGAGAAGCCCTATTCAAAATAGCCACCGTATTTCATTGTGCAATTCCCCGATCATTATGCAATTCCTTGATGGAAGTGGCCGCTCTTGCTCAATTTGGGTCAGACCTGGATGATGCGACTCATGCATTACTTAATAGAGGTGCAAGGCTTACACAAGTACCGAAACAACCACAATATGGACCACTTCCAATTGAAAAACAAATTTTAGTCATTTATGCAGCTGTCAATGGATTCTGTGATCAAATGCCACTAGACAGAATTTCTCAATATGAGAGCGCCATTTTAAAGAGTATAAAAACAGAATTACTACAATCCCTTTTAGAAAAAAGTGGCTTAACTAACGAAAGAAAAATGGAACCATATACATTCTTAAAGGAATGCGTTTTGGGTTACACAATATAAAATAAAAAAGAGAAATATAAAGGAACGAAGTTGACACAATCCCATTTCTTTCCATTGGTCAACAACCAACAAAAGTTCTCGTTTAGTTCTTCACTACTCGTACAGGAAAAAGTCACTTTCTGTCTGGAGGGAATAATTTGATTCTCAATCCAGAATGTCTCCATATTTTTTTTATAAGCGTCTCTCTTATTATGATTTTTGGTTTCTCAATGGATTTAGTTTATTTAGAGTCGCAAGGGCATAATCTGACAATTGAGAATTACGAGGAAAAAGTGACTGATTATGTAGTAGATAGTATGAAGGCCCTCATTGATGACCGCCTATCAAACTTTTTTTTCTAGTTTAGTATTTTCTTTGATATGAATGGTACAACATATTTTTTCTTACTATCTACTAAAAGGCAAGTCGCTTGATTGGTTCGAATCAACCAGAAGAAAGGTCCGTGTAGAGAAGCATCGAGAAATGTTATTAACATTGATCATACTGCTTAGGGAATTCCTCTATCCGCTTTTAGACCAGTAGTATGGAGTCCTCTAGTTGACTTTTAACGCTCTCTTAATAAGAAGAGTAAGTCCTCTTTCAACACCTATCCTCATTCATTGTAACATTACCCTTATCTCTTCTCTGATTGTCGCGTTCCCCTGGGCGAAAGATAAATAATTGTTTACCAAGACAAACCGTAGCGGGATGTTTGAGAACTTAAATGAACACCCTGGGGAGCTACACCTGCGCTTAGGAGAAGAATCCTGTGACCCTCCCATGATTGAATGACTGAGCTACGCCATGGGGGAAGTCTTTCTCTGAACATGCAGTAGAAGAACTCTCCCGCTTTCAAGCTTCATCTTTCATACCTGCATCCCTTGCCCCGGACAAGCCCTGCTCTTTTTAGTCGTTTCCAGAAGAAAGAATTGATTGACGAATCTCCGGGTTCACTCCCCCACTAACGGACTTTACTGGCATGAAACTTTCAGTTCTCTTACTCGACTAGAGGGCTTTCCCTCACGACTTTCTTTTTACTCCTAACACCACTAGGGATGCTTACCACATTGCAATTCCTTAGTCTTAGGCGACTCTAAAATAGCCACCGGAGGCAAGGGGACACAGTTCTTAAACAGAAAAATGGCGATAAAGAGGAAATGATTCAAATTCAAGAAAAAAAGAGTCGAATTGTAAGTCAAGTAAGAAGGAAGGAGGCTAGCCCCCGAAAATGCTTCACGCTTAGGTTCTTTTGTCGTTGGGGCTTACACCTTGTGACTCATTCATTCGGTCGAGCGTTCCTCGGGCGTCGATCAATCCTGAATCATAGGCTGCTCTGTTATTGTCTGATTTTTGGTTGTCTGATCACACTCGAAATTATGTATCTACTTATCATATTTTTGCCCCTGCTAAGTAGTTTCGTAGCAGGTTTTTTCAGACGTTTTCTAGGATCAGAAGGAACCGTTATAATGACCACTACGTGCGTTTCATTCTCTTTGATCTTATCTTTGATTGCTTTTTATGAAGTCGCACCAGGAGCTAGTGCTTGCTATCTAAGAATAGCTCCATGGATCTCATCGGAAATGTTTGACGCTTCTTGGGGCTTCTTTGGCGACCGTGAAGTCACCGGATGAATTGCCGAGTAGATAGATCAGATCCGGACGCGGCTGTTGCTCCGTGGCGATACGGACTCGACCCTCTCCTACCCACCCCGGGGCACCATAGCATGTCGGGAATAAGGGGGACATACTGGACGTAACCAATCCCTTGGTTGGGGGGTTGTGCCGCCTCGCCTTTCGATCGATACACAGTTGAGGAGGCCGATCACGAATGCTATAGGTGTGGGAGCGATCCTGGTCAAAGAAGGATAAGACGGCGCCTCGCATATGGGTAGCAAGAGGGCGCTTATGCCCTGACGGTGGGGCCTTATGGGGAAGGGCCCAATCCAATAGGGACAGCACACCCCCCACTTCAAGCGCACCTCTGTATAGACTGAATCACTCTAAGGGTCTAATCGGTGGAACTGGTGAACCACGCGATCTGGTTAGATGTTTGGGATATAGATAGAGAGTGCGAGCTTCCCGCAAGTCCAGTGGCATTTCTGTCAAGGAATTGCAGCACAATCTTACCAGACTAAGCAGTCGCTACTCCCTGCTATGAGAACTAGGTTTATTATGACCCTACTGTCTAAGTCCCAGCAATCGCGGCTTAGCTGCTCAGGCTTAATCTATAGGGTACGGGACTCCGTAACAAGTTAAATGTCTCTAGCTTAGTTCGTTCGTCAGTGCCCCAAGCGAGACCATAAAGATATCAAACTGACTAAATCATGAAAATGAGGTAACGCCCGTTGATTTACTGCCGGTCTATTCTACCAGCTTAAACTAAGGAAGGAATGCAACAATAGAAGACTTAGACATTAGCCTTTTATTTTGAGGAGGCAAATTAGGAACTTGCATACAGTCAATCTAGTAGCTCTCTTCTTTCCTATTAGCTCGTAGTTCCCTTCCTCTAGTGGGAATAACCTGAGGGAACTGGCTCCTAAGCCAATACAGATGCTAGCGAAGAGCGGAGGAGAGAGCAGCCATCTTAGCTTCCTGGAACTACCAGCTGGCTAGATCTAATTTCTTCTCTTATTTGTTCTTGCTTGAGCTAACCCTAAAGTAGCAAGTTGCCTCAGGGAAAAGCTTTCCTCCCTTACCAGGATTCAATCCAGCCGCAAGTTCCCATACACATCAAGAAGGTAGCTTGATAGTCTCAGAAGCATCTTTCTTCTTTGTCTTCCCTAGATCCGCACTGGTGATAAGCTAATAAGGTAAGAGGAGTAGTGATCTAGGTATCATTTCTTATTTTGAAAGAAACGAAACTAGGATCCGAAAGAAAACAAGATGTATGTGTCTAACTTTTATCTATGGGTTATGTCCAACCTCCATTGCACTTGGTGATAGATATGTCATCTTGCCCACCTTGTAGAGTTTCAAACCTAGTTCAAAGTAAGGTCTTATGAATGATTACCCATCTTCTAACCAAGCTATAGAAACGAGGACTTGTTCCCTAAAGCTACCTGAACAAAGATCCTAAGCTACTTGTTTTCAGTGCATTGCTTTTCGAGCTCTTGCTTGAGTTGAGTTGGCTATAATAATTTATCCTCTTTCTAGCTCGTTCTTCAGCTACTCCATCTAGGAAATAGACAAGACTGCCCTACATTATTAGATGCTTTCTCTTTCTGTTCGCTTCTTCTTTCCCCCTATTGAGTGAGATGAGATGTGACTCCTGAGATAGGATAGATAGATGCCTGTGAGGGCTCGTTCTGCGAGGCCTCACTCACCTGCTCTTTACTTTTACACTCTTGATTCTTGTTGATGCCTGACTACTGATAATGATGACCTACTTCACTCCCGCTACCGACCTTCAAACAACTGCTACTGGAAACTCTTCTTTGTAGCTACTACTACCACTATGACTTTCGGGAAGCCTTGCACTCAAAGCTAGTCAGAACAACTCCTTGATAGGTCTTGATAGACAATACAAAGCCCTTTCCCTTTGTCGTTCCTTCCGTGCGTGTGAGGCTGTTTGCGACACCCCCAATAGCCGTAGTAGGTGTCGGCCATTCTATCATTCGAATCTTCCTTCCTCCCGTCTTGCTAGATCCTGTACCTTCTCATCACTGTGCTCTTGGTAAGGGGGCTCTAGTCTCAGAAGTTTCCTAACATTAGAGTTTGGTCTCTCAGTCATTCATTCTTCAAGGCATAATCTTTCGTGACAAGCGGAGGAGCAGGCAACAAGAGCAAGTAGAGTGAAAGTCTCCTCATGGGCCAAAGAGGAAGATGTTTAGGAATAAGTAAGAAAGCAGTAAATCCTTACTCGAAGAGAGGGAGAGATAGTTTATGATCGAAGACCACGAACTTTAGGAACGGGGTCAGTGCAAAGCAGAAGATGAATTCATTGGTGGAATGTCAAATCGTGAAAGCAAAGTGAGTCTTAAGTCTACGCAACTAATGGTAGCTCCACCATTTCTTGCACTTCTCTTCGGCTCATTAAGAGCGGGATCCGGGGTAAGAAAGTAAGATTGAACTACTGAATAAGAGAAGAATTGTGATTTCCTTGAAAAAAGAACTTTAGCGTCTCATTGCGGAAGCAGAAGTTCAATCATTCCTCATTCACTTCTAGGGCTTGGGTTAGAGAGACGGAATAGATAAATAAATAAAGTCGAAGTGCAGTTCCTATTTCTCAGCTCAGATTAGAGCACCAGGCAAAGGAGTAGGAGCAGCCGCTAGAGAACCACCATAGCCATCCATGGAAGTAAGAATAGCAGCAGAAGTAGTAGTAAGAACACAGGCACTGGAAAAAGATTCAACCGATCCAGCTGTGATAACAAAGCTGTAGGCAAGCCTTAGGACCATCCATACCTCTAAGGTGCGTAGACCCAAACCAAAAGCCCTATTATACTACGTCTGCTCTAATCGGATTGAACTTTTATTCCAAAACGAGGAGCACAAGGTTGCTTTGGTGCGTAGCGCAATCAAGCAAGTCGCAAAGAGGTCAGCAATAGGGGAGGTGCTACTAGTTGGCTTGGTTCTTCCTTAATAGCAAACTTAGTAGCAAGAAATTTCCTCACTTTAATGAGGAAGAGTGTAAGATTACTGAAGGAGGTCATCAATTTGGAGAGTTTGCTTTTACATGAAAACATCCGACCTATACGTCTGCCTACCTTTCTGATCTCCTTTCCTTGTAGAGCAATATCTTTCCCTATTAGGTCTTCCTTTCAGCCTAGCTAGTTTAGATTCCCTCTTCCTTAACAAAAGAGCTATATCTCCTTCAATTGCTCTCTGTGTGCGATATACCTTCAATTCTACTAGTGCTATAATACCTCTCTATTTAGGTTGTGAGGGATATACTAAGATCATTCAAGCAATAAGAAAGAGGATCCTTCAGGTGATCAAGAGGGCCCCTTTTTCAGTAGATGAGATTAGGATGAAAGGTATTATCTCAACGATGCTTTTCTCTGGCTTGCTTTTCAAAATTTCATTTTGGCCTGCGGTAATGTAATCAGGATTTTCAAAAAATTTTAGACTTCTTTCAAAGGGGAATGAAGACCTTCCTTAGAAGTTATCGCTCGATCGAAAGGATATAATACATACAAAACCTGAACTTCATGGACTTTCCGAGGTATGGCCTTCACCACGACATTAGTGGCTTAGCTCTTCGCGCTTCCCGCAGGCTTTTTTTATAGGGAGAGAGTCAGGGGGCGGTACGGAAGATTGGTCCGCTCCGCAAAGCTTAGCTTTTCGGATCCCTCCCCTTATGTCGTCGGCCTTATTACCAGTCTGCCTCCTTTCTCTTGATGGAATATCTCAATACCCGAGCTCCTGCTTTCCTTCTGTTCTTCACCGGCGCTCGCCGGATGTATCACTCATCCCGCTCCTAAGGTAAGGAGTCTTCTATGTGTTAACCTGAGGCATCTTCACTGTTGCCCCTCTTCTCAAAGCCCTTCGAGAGATTCAAGACCTCCCTTAAATAAAGTAAAGGCAGCTGATCCAGATTTTTCTTTATTCAACTACCTTGACCATCTTCCGAAGTTCTAAATAATCTACTGATCAAAGGTTGTAAGGGCGGGTTGCTCTACATTCAAGCACATCATAGTGACCCCCGAAGCGATCTTATTCTAGTTACGGGACGAATTCCGACAGCCAATTGCCGGCTCTGAATAACCAGCCCAGCAAGAAGCTCAATTCTTCTATAACATAACGGGGCGGGGTTGCGCGCGAGCCGAGTGACGTAGGTGTACAAGAGTGCTTCGCGCCACAACCATCTATTTTTTATAGGTTCTACGGGCTGATGCCTGTTGCTTCATCTGAGAGAAAATAATCATAGATACGCCGGTCATTAGAAGGAAGAACCACCATAAAAAAAGATTCCTCGTGTATCATCTATAGCAAAATTCTGAACGGGAGCTAGCAATCCGGACCGTATTGAAAAAGTTCCTGAGACACAGCATGAAAAAGTAACAATATTCAGAAACGAGGTCCAAGAATGAAGAAGGGGTAGAATTACTGAATAAATATGAGATGTAGCTAATACCCGAGGCATAAAAGAAGCATTTTCCACAGGATCCCGAAACGACCAGCCACCCCGACCTAATTCATGATGAGCCCACCAACTTCCTGGCAAAATGCCTACGGTTAAAAACCACTGACATGTCAAGATCAAAATTCGAATTGGTTCTGGTCCTGGTCAAAGACCACTGTGTTCGCGCCGGCGATCCAACAAAAAAAGAAAAGTTGTGGTCTCTTTCTTTCCATTACGAACGATACACTTCGCCTGCTCCCTCCCCGTGTCCACCAGCGCTCATGTCCAGAGTGAAGAGAAGGCGAAACGCCGCCAAAGCAACATAAGCAGGCTTCTATTGCTACGTAACAATAGAGCAGGATAGCCTTTGCGCCCACATGTTTGAATTTGAGGGTAAAGAGCTTGCTTGTTCTACGGGATCCGACGCATCCAGTAGAGCGAAAGAGCCCTCTAATCTTTTTGGCGTCATCCTTCTGCATTGGCGGCGAGTAGAGTGCCACAATCCCATTCATCATTTTTGATCTACATAAGACAAAGCCCATAGCACTGGCGAAGGCTCCGGCATAAATGCAAGGAGGATGTATAGCTGATATAGGATCTTGTGGAACAGGATTAAATTCTGCAAGCGGTTCAGTACAAACGAAGGAATTTCGAACAAAAGGGTCGGAACTCGCCGATAGGAAAGGAGAGAAATACAAAGCAATGCCAAGAGCTCTGTCAATCCGCTGTTCATCGATAGACGAAGCTCTCTCTTTATCATCTCGCGCTAGATGCAACAAAGGATGAGTCCTTTATCCTTCTCGCGAACGAAGTTCAGAATCAACAAGGGTTCATAGAACGAAGGGAGTGTACAACTAGGCCGTAGCCCTAGTTTTTTGTTTGTAACTAGGGAGAGATAGAATGGAGTTCTTCACGAAGTTCGAGACAAAGGAATAAAAAAGACTTTCTCTATGGCCTCCTCATTTTGAGACATTATGGCTTTGGGGTCGACCCCGGTAACAAAGAAGGAATCCATAAAAAGTTAGGAGCCGGCACCCTGATAAAATACTACCCTCATGATTAGACCATGTCCCTGAGATTTGATAAAAGAAAGGTGCATTTGCGGTTAATTTGTTGTCATTGGATAAGTTATTAAGAATATGAGAACGGAAGACCAAGGAAAGAAAGAAGAATGCACCAATATGCAGGTACTGCACCAAACACTGGTGGTTCTTTCTTATTGTAAGTGAATGCAACAAAAAGACGCGGAAATAACGAATAATGAAACAATTCATATATTGACGTGCTCATTTCAAAATTTCTGCTTTGTTATTCCCATCATCCTGTGGTTTCAGGATGATCCACAAGAAAGGTGGTAGGATTCGAACCTACACTTTGAGCATGCCTCGCCGCCTTCAACCCATTAGTCTCCGTTACAAGGTAGGGCGGGGGTGAGGAAAGGCATAAATGAGTTCATGCCACAACGATCCTGGAAATTTATCAAGATTTTTGGCTCGCAATAAAGCTAGGGTCCTGTTCGGGCAAGCTATTGATTCCATTACCGAACCAAACAAGATTCTTCCCTTAGTCCTATATATCCACCTCTCCAGACAAAATATCTTGAGTACCTATGATGGTCACCACATCTGCTGTCATGTGATGTTTGGACATAGAATCGACTCCTTGTGAATGGGCAGAGCCATGTGCTCTTATTTTACGACGGTAGGGACGATTGCTTCCATTACTGACCAGAAAGACACCAAATTCCCTTTAGGTGCTCCAACTGCGGTATAGGTAGAAGGAGCTGGTACGGAAAAACCTTCTTTATATGGTTCGAAATGATGAATTGAGGTAGAGTAGACCGATGATCCTGTAGTCATTTGGCCGACTATTGAAAGAAAAAGCTTGCATCTGCTCCCCCTATTATATAACCGGTCCTATCTCTCTCCAAACCTAACATGGTAGTTTCCCATCATAAGGATCTCTATCTATATATTAAGCCATTACCAAACCAAGGAGCGAATTCGTTCAGAAGTCAGTTGGCTGCTTCTATAGATAAGGCGGAGCGTCCTTGGCTCAGCATTATAGCCCTTCTTAGTAAGGCTTCGACCCTACTACAGCGCTTCGCTAACTCGAAACACCTCGCTATGAGAATCAAGCTTCGCTAACGTTCGGCTAAGTCTTGAACCTTCGCGCTGACCTTTCGCTTTCTCAGTAGCAATAGCGCTTCTCTTTGCCCCTTAAGTAGAAGGACAAGAAAGAGATTCTTGGTTTTCTTGCTCCCGTTTCCTCATCTGCGCTCATCAAGCCAACTTTGCTCTTTGGGAGGTGAAAGAGTGGTTGAAGCGGACATACCACATCGAAGATATATTTATATATATACACGGTTACGATTATCTCGGACTGCGTTCTGGTAAAAGTAGCCTACTTGAGAAAGAAGGGGCGGGCACTCTTGTCTTTCAACCCCACTATACTATTCATAGTTGTGGGCACTGTGTACTCAGCCTCTACGATAAGCAAGTGAATGGGACCGGTACGTGGGCGAACAAAACGGTTCATCAAGCCATTTTGAGCCTTCACTCCCTAAATACGAATAGAGCTACTTTACAAATAGGACTAATTACTTCGCACCTGACTGTGATAGCCCTCTCGATACCTTATTGGAGCTTTGTAAACTAGCGGCCTCCCGTCGCTAGAGCCTTTTCCCAGTGCACAGAGCCCCAATGAGGAAGGCGTTAGTGGTTTATGGTCCAAAATGCTAATTCCTCTTTTTGTGCTACTCCTACTCCTAGGGTGGGAAGAAAATAAGAAAAGGCCAAGCGTTCTCTTGGTTTCCCAACCTAATGCTTCTAAAGACTGCCCTCTATCGGTTGGATGTTGGTCCAGCCTTCTACGAGGATCCCGTATCCAGCAACCCAACCTATACAAAGGGAATCCATCAAAGCCCCTTTACTATATTGGAGCTATGAAGCTTACCTTCTTATTATTTAAAAGGAAAAAGGGCTTTTTCAGCTGGTGCGCAGTAGCGCACTTCCGTTTTCCCTTTACTAGTAGGGGTCCCATGGTTCCTATGCCGCCGCCTTTCCCGGTCCTTTTCTTTTAGTGCTTCGACCCGAAGCGATAGCTTCTAGCTAGTTCAGTGGATAAGATGACTGCGCTCCAGCTCACTCAAGAATGGGACGGCAGTGGTCCGCCGGCAAGCTCGTTCTGATCTTGGACGCGGTACATTGGAATCCTGAAGCACCACCACGAAACCGTCCTTGCGCCCTTGCTGTTTTTCTTCTCTTTTCTTATCATAATCCAAAAAAGAAATCTTTGAAAAAAAAAATTCTTATCATAATCCAAATAAGAAATCCTTTTAATCTCTCTTCTTCAAAAGGCATCTTATGGTTGCGTCTTTAAAAATGCAGGTTTGATTATTTCATGACTTTTGTTGTTGCTATTCTCCGATTGTCCTTTCTTGATTAAGGTAAAACCCCTTAAATCATATCCTTGTCCCCAAGTTATACCATTGGACTTGCTGTGATAAGAATGCTGGATATGAGGGACTAAAGTTGGACACTTTCCTTTGTTGTTATCTGGACTATCTTGCCAGCCCAAGAGAAGACTAAGCCCATGGTCTCAACCCATGGGCTCAACGGTCGATTTACTCTTATTATTACCTTAGCTTCAGCTAGGGTTTTCATATCTTGTATCGCCTATTTTTTTCATTAGTATGTTTTTACACACAGTTACTCTCTCTGTTATTGATCTTTGAAACCCTAGTTTTCTTTATGTTTGTTCTTTGATTTGTAAAACTATTATCATGTAGATAATAGGACTACACGTGATTAAAACTGGTAGTCTTATCTTTTTATTCAGTTATTAAGTTTTGTTTGATCAAATCTTATTTAATTTATTTAAAGGGGCTTTGAGATCTCTTGATCATGTTTTTCTACAGTTTGTATTAGGTTACTTATTATCAAAGTTATGTATTTAGTATAAATACATATGATATATCGAGTACTCTTGTCTAAATGATTCTTAGGTGACTTTTATTCATATCATTATAGCCAGAAGTACAATAATATAATGCATTATTTGTTGTATGCATGTATATACTATCAAAAAATTCCCGCAGGGAATTTAAAAAAACAGAACCCAGGCCTGTACATCAAATTGCACATCTTTGAATAGTAACAGATATACTTAAGCCACCTATATAACATTACTTAGAATTGTTAATCATTTTGCTGTGAAGTAGTAGATCATCAATCGGCACGAGAGGGAGACCACGGGGTCATGTCTATGGGATAACTACCCAAAACACGCAAGAACGATGTGAACTCTTGTACATCAGCTAGCGCATTTTGTGCCCTAACGTCCGCCATTGATGCATCAAAATCCACATAGAACATGTACTCGAAGTAATTAACTGGTCCAATATTCACATCGTCAACAATGGAAAGCGGCCGGACTCGATGAGGCCTACTTTCGATTTTTGGTGAAGTTAATGTTCCTAAAAGCAAAAACCGACAACACCTTGAACAAAACGGTTGTCCCATTGTTGTGAGCAAATTAAACACAATGCTTGTTCTAAATGGGCGATCGATGCGTGGAATGATCGGTTCACGAGCAAGCATCACAAATCGGGTAAGATTATTCATATCGTCATGAATGTTGTCCTCTAAAACATTAAGATCGTACAATTTAAGGGCTTCATGTGACGCGATGGCAGCAGTGTCACGTAAATTATTTTTCAGGATAGATTCAGCTGCTCCTACGGTATTGTAAAATGATTCACGTGTGACATCTGGACCTTATAATTCGGTGATCGTGAGCTCGCATTGAGCCAAGGCTTACGGGTGGCTAATCACACGGTTAAGATCTTCTTTATCCACACCCGGTAATGCTAATAGGCAATGACGAACGGGTAGCTGGGCTTCGCCTACAATATGTAGGCGATGTCTGAGTAGTAGATCATAATTTCGATGAATACTTCCTCCAAGGGAGTTTTCAATAGGCAACACAGCCCGATCCGCGATCCAAAGCTCAACAGCTTGGAACGCGACCTCAAATTGATCACAAGGAATAGATTCATAGTTTGGAAAAGCTTTACAAGCTGCGCTCTCGCTGTATGCACCAAGAACGCCTTGATACGCAACACGTATGTCTGAGCCATGTGTTGGCGCTGGACACATGTCGTTTAGAGTAAGTGGCTTCGGGAGATTACTAGTTGGTACTAGCTCTACACTATTTGTTTCCTCCACAACCGTGCTTACAAGTATCGAACATGAACTTTGCAAATGAGTGCGGCTTTTGCTTACTCCGCCAAAAGCAAAATTCTTAATCTTTGCTGCGACAACGGAAGGATCACTAGCGTTCACACTGGACTTATATCGATTTGTGGCACATTTAACAGTGAGTCGAGGAGGACTAAACAAGTGTAACGCAATTGGTCTAGTAATAAACGAATGACCAAGAGACAACATGGTCAAGTTACGTTCTTTTTTAAAGTTTTGAATAGCTAATTAAGTCTTGAAATGCAAAGACAGAAAAAATTTAAATGAACCTGATTATTAAGTGATGAAGAATGGCAAGCAAGTTGAGGGTTTGAAGATATTTCTGCCAAAATATCGAGATAAATATGTGATAACTAACGATATTCGGTTAGGTGATTGGGACCACTTAAGGAAACACACATTATTAGCAACTGTTTAATGGCTACGATATTAGGTTAGATAAGTGATAACTAACTTAAGGAAACACACATTGGCAAGTAGTGTTTAAGTGTGTTGGGTTGATGCAACACTTTTTAAGGCAAAGGTAATCAATCTTGGTTAATCGCGTTCTTTAGAAAGACAAAATTACTGGAATCGAACTCACTGCCACTTGATTATAAGGTATTCCTCTTGTCACAGACGGTGTCGCTAAGCCGCATAAAACATTTAACTAATTATCATCTCATATCAGCTGTAGTTGTTGGATCATTTAATATGGACAATTACTTGGTACTACGCGAAAGAGAATAAGTTAGGTTGAGACAGATCACAAGAATGCAAGACACATATATGGTAAAAGTAAAGGTTTATTAAGCTCATAATAATTATATAAAACCCTAAATAAGATCAAAACACATATAGCGGAAGCGATTAAATAAAATCTTTTTCTTTATAAAGCAAAACCCAAAGTATGGACTTTTTCAAGGGATTCTTTCCTTAGTAGGAAATAATTGTTTTATTTATTCTTTTAAAAAGTGTAATTATTCCTAAATTTAGTAATAAATGTGTAAATTTCGTTTTTTTTTTAATAACAGTAAAAAAACAATGTAAAAAATATATGTGTCAAAAACGGAAAGAAAAAACTTATAAGGAAATGCGGGTCAAATATTGTTAAACTTTAGGGGTTGAAACTTGAAACAAAAGCAAAGTCAAAGTCACGGTAGAAGGTCAAGGTTAGTGTCCAGTGATTGCATCGTCAAAATCAGATGATCACAAATTGAAAAACAGAAGGCAGTCAAGTTTAAGGCCAAGCTAAAAATCAACAGAACATAATTCTTTGACAAACAATTAATCAAATTACAAACCTTAATTGCGATTAATCAAAATTTAGTTTTGATTGAAGGGTTTTGTTGGATGGGCAGTTTGATTTCAAAGGTATTGTTAATTTTGTAGATGTTTTGATTAGTGTTAATTAATCAATTACAAACCTTAATTATGATTAATCAAAGGGGTTTTGTTGGATGGGCCAGTTTGATTTCATAGGTATTGTTAATTTTGTATTCGTTTCTTGATTAGTGTTATTTTTTTTTGTGAGATGATGGATTTGAAGGGGATCGTTGAGCTTTGAAATGAAGATTCTTTGAAAGGTGCCGCACAAACATTTACATAGGTGAATAACTCACAAAAGAGGTCCATAGAAAACACTCAAACTGTGTAGCAAAGTCATAGTACATGAAACTTTAGTTATGATGATTTTGGTCATATGGCTTTAAGGTTCCAGCAAAGCAAAACAGTATCAAAATCGTTAATGTTCATGAAGTTGTTTATTGTTAAAGTAATTACATATTCATGGACTTACACCGCGATCAAGCTATATATTATCCTTTTCCAAGATATGTACGAAGTTGTAACGAGATACATAATGATCAGTTTATAAAGTAACTCCTTTCCTGTAACTCATGCCCACCTTAGCTTGGATAATCTCTTACAACCTGTTTTTTTACAGTATTAAGTATGAGGTGGATGAACTACCAATTATTTGCACCAGCGTGAGCTATATATATTTTGTTCCTCACTCCACATACAGAATCCTGAAAGAAGAAGGTAAAATAGATACATGTTTTTGCATTTTGATGTTTTTTTCACATGTAGTATATAGTTCTTACATGGTGTCCTTTGTAGATCAATAGTAACCGAACTTTCTTTCATATCTATTAATGTCGTGTATGTTGAATTAAATTTTTGGCATGCAAAATATGTGCAGAAACTTTCACGTGGGTTAAAGTTATGACGATAAAAGTGGGGCCTGTCTGTTAGATTCTCTGGCGGGTGGATACAAAACACTAAAAAAATGTCACCATTCGAGACCCAAGAAACATAAATCTTAAGGCAAACTAACATGTTCACTATTTAGCTACATGCCTCAAATCGTTAATCAAAGAAAAGGCAACCAATTAAGATTTTACAGAAACAACTTTTAAGAAATTAATCATTATATTAAAAATGGCCGTACAAAATAAAACAATGCCCTTTGGTATGTCGATATAGAACACAACGTTTGAGAAAAATAGAAAGGATTCCGTAGACATAATTAAGATGTCATCACCTATGATTTTATGCTCAGTAGATGTTTAAAAATGATATAAATATGCAGTGCAACGGCTACAAATATGCATATCGTGTTAACAGGTCGCCTACTTGCTGGCATAGGAATTGACATATCATCTACTATCATCCCTCTATACATGTCTAAGGTAAACTACCTGCATCCTTTTTTGTGCTTTATATTCAAAACCCTTTCAATTATCACATGATGTATTTCTGTTAGATCTCACCAACTGAGATTCGATCACACTTGATCAATCAACCATTAATTCATTTGTGTTGGAATCCTTGCAGCTTAAGGTACTTACCTGTATTGCATGCATGTTTGTTTATATCTACATTTGTTATAGAGCGTTTCCTATAGCAGGTTCCAAAATTGTACTAACGAATTGCTATATGATAAATTGTAGGGTTCCGCCAAAAGAGGGTTTTCCAAGGAGCTATTTACATACACTGTCACATTTAATTCAACAATGTTCTTTATGTTTAGGTATACTGTGAAAGAAGATGGTATGCCTTACATCTCTATTTGTAGATTATGCTGCTTCAAATAGAATGCGCAAACTTTATTTTATTTTTTTGCATCGAGAGCTGATTAAAAGTTTATATTTTGATCATGTGTAGCTTTTACTTTTGATTGCATCCTTTGACATGTCTGATCCATCATTTTGTCATTGACAATAGTACAATCACATATATTATGTACCGCATACATATCCAAAATCGAGCGTTTGATAGTATTGCGGCATTTGCATTGTTGTATTCGAGACCTACCACATCAAATGTTGGTGAAGGGGATAAAGCAAAGGCATTAAAGAAGCGGACATGAGCTACCAAGGAGGGAGAAGAAGCTACCGATGAGTGAGAAAGCTAAAACTGGTGCCTATTATAAAAGTTTAAGGTACTTTTTGTGGTACGTTGATGTGTTTTCATTTAATCAGGAATGGCGTGTAATTAGTAACCCATCAACAGGAGTGCATCAGGATTTCCAAGACTTGACTGGCCGCCAAGATTGAGAACGGACACTCCATTCTGAAGTTTGAGCAGCACCTTGAGCATTGGCAACTCATCAGCAATAAAAATAGAATAAGCGAAAGAGGAATGAGCTTGACGTTGACATGATGCAACAACGGCAAGGATTATTCTTTGGTGGTAAATTCGTTCTCTCACAAAAATGAATATGTATATGATCAACACTACTATACACTCCAATTACAATCCTATTAAACATGTTCTTCTTTTTATGCGTATCACAGGTCAGTGTGTCCCCAAAGATGTCTTTAGATGGAACTCATGAGATACACAACTTCTGCCTTGGTACCCACCATTCAATCTGCCTCTAAATCCTCCAATTCTGTACAATTTGGTATCATATTTCAACCATGCCCAGTATTCTAAGATCACCTACTTTTACCAGTACGGATCATAAGTCACAACCATCCCAGCTGTACAAACTGAGAATGATCCAACAAAAGCTGAAGAATTTTAATATGCAACGATTTATCTTCAGCTTCAAAAGTCAAAACATCTTGCAGCATGCTTAGTGTTGCAGAATCCTCAAAAGAGACAGTTGAAAATGGTTGCCAAAAGTGTGAGCAATTATGGTACAATGATGTCCTTCAATCTTTTTTTTTGTTCTACTCATTATATTTTCTGAATATGATATTTTGCAGCCATTGCGCGTACCGTGGGACATTTTTCTAATAGTGCTGAAGTCATGAAGATTGTAAATAACCCAGTCCAGAAATGGTTGTCACAATGAAAGAGTTTAATAAAGGTACCAAAAGGAAAACTCATGCCTTGCATTTAATAAAGAAAATGTCGAAAAATCTTGATTTCACATCACCGTGCAGCCCGACTTCTACTGGTGGTAATGGTCTTATTGGTAACTCAACTGAAGAAAAACCGACCAAGATAGATCATCTAGCTAGCTTAGTTTGTTACTGCACATATAATTTCAGTTTAGATTACCGCTATTATTAAAAAGAAACAGACTATGAAAAGAGAGACACTGCCATGACAACATCTTTTTTCCGCTAACAGTTAGGTGTAAGTCAACATCGCTGTTCTTGAATCCTAATGGTGGATTTATAGGTCTTTAGATTTGTTCACTTTAGATTTTAGGATTAAACCATTTCAAGTGATCTTAAATGATAAGCAGGTGAGTATATTATGGATTATTATAGTCTTTTAAATTTTATGTTTTGTAAGTTGTCAATGATGATGTTTACTTCCCTAGAAACATCAGTAATTAAGGTACTGCGTCTGCTTATAAATAAGGACTTATAAGCTGCTAAACATCAAGTCCTTTTGGTTAGTAAAGAAAGAAGTCAAGGCAGTTGTATTACCTCCAACTGCCTGAGACTACTCATGTTCTTTAACGTCCCTCCAAAGCGGCCTACACACTGCTTCCAGATTGGACGCTTTAGAAGCTTTTAGCATGCAGCAAACAACTACTATGTATTTCTTGCCCATAATGTGCAATATATTCCATATTTGTGGAACAATGATTGATGCAACTATTTAGGATGATGATGATATTTCATTCAATGAGGAAGCTGTAGCAGCATTACCTTCTCGGCTTCTCCAATAATTGTGGATTTAACTTTAGTGAAAGTCACAAAGTTTGAAGGTTGTACCCGCCCGTATTCACTATTGTATTTATTCAATTTGCTTAAGCTGGACGATTTTGTTCATGATAGGTTGGAATTATTCTGTAAAAATCTATATAAAAATTGATGATCCACTGGATAATCGTAGTAGTTGTAACGAGTACAAGAATTGGTAGATTCACTTGCTGGTGATGTTGTTCATGTATTTTGAAGCATATTTTTTCAATGTGATTTTCAGCTAATTTTAGTATACTATATATCCAAAATCAAAATTAATAGCTCATCAAATTTGTTAGAAAAAAACTCGTGCGTGCACGGGTATTATAACTAGTAATAATTAATAATATATCGAGTCAGGTTTACATACCTTTTAGCTAGAGCAAATCCACAAGATGACCAACGAATCACCAATTAAGGTTCATGACAAATAATACCAAGAAATAGTTTAAAATAAAACTATATTACGCTCTTATAAACACGTAATGCAACGGGCTAATCGTGAGTCTAGCACGTGTAAACAGGAGCTTCAATACTTGTGGAATATCTACCCAACAACCCTAGAGAAAGGGGATAGGACTAGATAATAGCTAAATACCGATAAACAAAAAAAACCAAACCGAAACCCTAGAGGGGTATTTGGTTCGATCGGCCAAGAGAGATAGCAAAGAGAAGGGATAAAAATTATGAGGGTAAGGGTTGTGTTTATATAGGCTAGCAAATCTTGGAGCCTAAGTAATAAACCAAATTAGGAAGGAAATCTCTTTCCCCTCTCCCCTATAACCGGCGGTCGACACCCCCTATAGGGGTGTTCCGGACTCTTCTTTTCTCCTTCTATTTAATTCCACAACGATCGTTTAATACTTAACTTTTATTATTTAACGACCGTTAAGTTAAAGCTTGGTTTAATTTAATAAATATAATAAATACATTTATTAAACAAATTAACCCTTTACGTATTGTGTGCAATCTCGTAATCCCGAGTTTGATCCTAACACGCGACTATTAATTTTATGTCCATAAACTTTCAGCTCCCACTTGGACAAAATTTGAATATTGTGATTACATTGACTAGCGTCTAGTTACACTAGCAATGTCCCTAGTACAACTCGAGTAAGGTCTCCTAGACAAAAACCTTTTAATGATTCATCATTATTATTATCCTTTCATTTTAAATACAACGTTAACAGAATATGGATCTCAGTCATTCCTTTCATTAACTATTCTGTTTCTCGTTTACGGATATAGCAAGATTACCAAAACAAATTTAGGTGCGGCCACACAAACATCTTACTACTCCCCGAGGGGCCCAGCTGTAATATACTTCAAAATAATTTGAAGGAAACAAATCCTATTTTGACTACAAGCGAAACTTACGAACTTTGCAACACTTCTGAAAATAACCCTTATAGCTACCAGTTACGTTTAGCGATAGGTTATCTCACAGAAACGCACTACACTCGTGACAGTTTCCTGGTATCTCAGGTCTAAGGATAACTATTTATGATTTACTTAATGACAAAGACCATAAAGTAAAATCATATAGTTGGGATAAGTCCAATATTTGATTCATCAAATATCATCCAAAATTAACCAATATACTTTCAAGTATACTCTTTCACTATTTTGAATTGTCTTAGTTTAATAATATTCCCATATTATTAATCGACAATGGACATTTAGAACATAACAATTTATTCATGGATTAAAACATGTAAAATATGATACAAAATTAAATAACAGAAAATAAAAGAAACTCAATCTTTATTTTATCAATTCAATAATGTCTTAAACATCCTTTATCCAAATACAAATCACATATTTATTGCATGAAATCGCTAGCTAGTTGTAGCTCAATAGCCTTGGCATGCTTAACTACCTTTGGTCTAGGACATAAATTGGTAAAAGGATCAACTACGTTATCATCTGTGTGAACTTTTATTAATTTTATTTCACAAGCTTCATTTGTTCTCGAACGTAGTGATATCTATGTTTAAAGTGTTTGGCGCCTTTCATGACTCCAGAATCATTGGCGAATATGATTGCAGCAGAATTGTCACAATATATATCAATAGGTTATTTAATTGAAGGCTTCACTCCAAGATCTCCAATAAACTTCCTAATCCAAACAGCTTCCATTGCAGCTTCTGAAGCAGCCATGTACTCAGATTGAGTAGCATGCATTGGAATCGGTGTCTGCTTCTTGCTCTTCCAGTCAACTGCTCTTCCATTGATAACAAACACGTAACCCGCCTGAGACTTCGTATCGTCTTTATCACACTGCTAGGACGCATCACAGAAACCTGTAACATTCAGTTATGTGTCTAGTTTAACCCCGAATACCAAAAACATATCTTTCGTACTCCTCAAATAATTTAGTATATGTTTAACAGCAGTCCAGTGGAGCTTCTTTAACACCCCCAAATTTACTCGCAGCGGAAACCAACCATTTGGGTGTTAAGAATTAGCACAATCAGAAAAGAATATAAAGAACGACTCTAAAAGAGACGTTTTTAGGTAAAGGGTTCCATTCATAAAGATCAGAGTACTGGCCCCACAAACCGTTACCAAATTTTCTTACACAAGTCTTTTTAAAGTATATAAACATTTAAAGTAAAAAGATAACTGAATGGAACTAAAACATGTTTTCCAAAACATTTGCGCTTGTCTCCTTGTCCATTCCAAACCTCTAGCATTCTTATTTAATTACCTGAGATATACATGCTAAAAAGTCAGCTAAAAAGCCGAGTGAATTTATAGAGTTTATAAGAATAATAAGTGAACACAAGAATTTTTAATCATCTCAAACTTATCACACAGACGAGTCATATATATAGATAAATACATTAAGCTCACGCCACTGAACGTTAACTAATACGTCAAACCGAGTTACTTACGGCGCCCCTACTAACAGGTAATATTGTCATATACCAACGACCTCTTATACATAATATCCCTTTCAGGTGCTCACAAGAATACATACCCTAGGATAAGGTTTGTCGAACCAAATAGATCTATCATATGTATTAGCGTTTACCCCTTCGAGTAATAAACAGTGCATGAAATTCAGGCACTTCATAAGACAATGGTACTTATGCATTTATCATCTCATTCGGGTCCAGCATACCGAAAACAACTTGTGTTCATTTTATAAAATAGCATGTATCCCCCTCGCGGGTTTAATAAAACATTTAAAGTTTAAAGGCGAGGCTATAAACTCACTGTGATATGAAGTATCAAACCAGAAGTTTTTCGAGACGAGTAGACGGATGCCGACGAATCAACCACGACCTATAATAGTTGTGTATACTTAGTTTCACACTCAAAATGCTATAACACGAAGAATGATATTTCACGCTTGTATATATGTATTAACATGCATTACAAATTGATGCTTAAGAATCTATGCTCAAAAATCAATTAAAATGAATACTTAGAAAATTTAGACAACTTTGACTTTTTGGTCAACTTTGACTTTTTGGTCAACTTTGACATTCGGGTCTGACCCGATTAATTGACCCACTAAATGACATATTCATGATTCAAGACTTAAACTTTTTGATGCAAAACGATGTTTCGGACAACTTTCTAGATATACCCGAGACGTGAAACTCAATAGAAACTGTCCAAAATGCACATTCAAGTTCTGTGTAAAATTACAATCTTACCCCTAAACATCTCATATTTTACTATTAACTTTTACCCTATTATTACTCGTTTCCAGGTCTGATTTCTCCGCGGTAAAGGTAAAACATCATTCTGAACAACTTTCGTGTTTCGACCGAAAGCCGAAACAGACCATAAATGACAGATTTACCCCTCGCATCAGATCTGTTAAAAATGGCGGTTATTAGAAAATGCAGATTTAATTTTTAAGTTTTGCCCCGTATAAATTCGTTTTCAGAACTGGTTTCCTCGCGCTAGAAGTAAAACGACATTTTAAATAACTTTTTAATTTTACATGAAAGCTGAAACGAACCAGAACTGAGCGATTTTGCGCTTTTTCGGATCTGCATCAGATGGTGTGCGGGAAATAATTCGATAAATTTTCAGAATTTCAAACATGCGTAACTTTTCGCTCGTTTGGAGTTAGAAGCTCTACAACAATATCATATCATCTCATCTTATACTTAGACTTAAGGTTTTCGAAAATAGCTTCAAAGTTACTAATCTAAAATGACCATTTAAAAATCATGTTAAATCAATATTTTAACTCATTTTAACCATTCTTATAATCCTAATAACAACCTAAAATGACTCTAATCAACTCTAGACCACTTGCATGTCCAAATCTTACAAGACCTATATCAAAAATCATACATGCAAGCATCCCCACTTTTAAGATAATAAAAATAACACTTATTTACAACTATAAAATATATCAAAACAAGATGATCTTTCAAGAAAATAACTTTTGAGAAAAATTTCACGCATGTTGTAAATTTTTATACCAAAATGATCCAAATCATATTACAAACACGGGACTTACTTTGGTTTTTAAGGATTCAAGCTAGAAATTTGAGTCCAAGGGTGTTTTGGTTTGAGGGTGTCACGAAAAAAAAAAAGGAGAGAAGAAAAAAATAATAATTTGGTAGTGGTTTTTATATGTTTTTAATTAATAGAAGTTGATCAAAATTTACAAAATCAAATGAAATGTAATGCATGTAAAATTTTAACAAAGATCAAAGATCAAAATATAACTTTTTAACATTAAAACATGATGATCTTACCTAGATCATCACATGCATGATAATTTAAACATAGATCTACCATGGAAATTATAAAATCTTGAAAGTAGAATGCATGTAGGAGATTTTCATACCAAAGTGTAGATCTTGAGATCTCCAAGATGGGACTTTGATTAGATTTTGAAGATTCAATCTTGATCATCAAAAATTTGATGATCTAAGGTGTTGGAGGCTCACGGCAAAAGAAAAAAAAAGAAAGAGAGAGAGTTTTTGGTGGTGATGATATTTGTGTGTGTAAAAATGAAAGGAAAATTCCTTTTATATGGTGGGTGAAGGGTAATTCTTGCAATTTGAGCATTCTTCTGGACTAAAAGACAATTAACTATTTTATAGGGTAGAAAATGACTATTGATCAGTTTAAAATTATTTACGAGGCTCGGGTTTCATAGGAATACTTTTTAGAAGTTTAAACGCACAAAAAAAAATAATAATATAACGACCCGGTACATAATTAAAATGATATCGTCGAAAATATTAAATATCGAAACGATCGATAATAAATTATAAAATTTTGGGCATCCATCGGAATCACGATCAATAGTAGTCCTCGTTACTCGTCAAAATATTAAAATAAAATATTCAATATCGGTTTCAACTTAAACCATTAATCAATATAGTATTTAACGTTATGAAATACTAAAAAAATATTAGTAAGATAGAATTAGATAATGACCTTATTTTTGCGGGTTTTACATCCTCACCACCTTGGGAAAATACCGTCCCGGGGCTTACTTCTCATTAGGTCCGTCTACGAATAAATGTGGATACTTGCTCTTGAAGTAGTCCTCTCGATCCCAAGTGTATTCAGGTCCACGTCGGGAATTCCATTGCAGTTTTACTAACGGGATCCGACTTTGTTTAAGCCGTTTCACCTCTCGATCCATAATCTCCACCGGTTCTTCAATAAAATGCAACTTGTCATCCAGTTGAACCTCCTCAAGTGGAATTATTAAGTTCTCGTCCGCCAAACACCTCTTAATATTGGATACATGAAAAGTGTTGTGAATAGCACTTAACTTGTCCGGCAATTCCAACTTATATGCCACGGGACCAACTCGATCAATAATCTTGAATGGACCAATATAGCGTGGACTAAGCTTTCCTCGCTTGCCAAATCGAATTACTCCTTTCCAAGGTGATACTTTCAACATAACCATGTCGCCAATATCAAACTCCAATGGTTTTCTCCTCTTATCCGCATAGTTCTTCTTCCTACTACGGGCTGTCAATAAACGATTCTTGATTTGCACGATCTTTTCAGTCGTTTCTCTAATCAATTCGGGACCCATCAATTGACTTTCTCCAACCTCACACCAACCAACTGGTTATCTACACTTTCGCCCGTAAAGTGCTTCAAAGGCGCAGCCTTGATACTTGTGTGATAACTGTTGTTGTATGAGAACTCCACCAAAGGTAAGTGTCGATCCCAACTACCTCCAAAGTCTATTACACACGCTCGTAACATATCCTCCAAAGTCTGAATAGTTCTTTCACTTTGACCGTCCGTTTCCAGATGATACGCAGTGCTCATGTCCAACTGAGTCCCTAAAGCTCGCTGAAGCGATTTCCAAAACTCAGATGTGAAACGACTATCTCGATCTGAAATAATTGACAAAGGAACTCCATGTCTACAAACAACTTCCTTCAAATACAATCGAGTAAGTTTGTCTAAATCATCGGTTTTCTTTATCGGTAAGAAATGAGCCGACTTAGTCAACCGATCAACAATCACCCAAATTGTATCATAACCACTAGAAGTTCTCGGAAGTCCCGAAACAAAATCCATAGTGATCTTCTCCCATTTCCATTCGGGAATTTCAGGATGTTGTAGTAAACCTAAAGGTCTCTTGTGCTCAAACTTCACCTTAGCACATGTCAAGCATTTACTAACATAGGTAGCAATGTTAGCCTTCATGTTCGGCCACTAGTAACATTTCTTCAAGTCTTGGTATTATCCGATCCTGGGTGAATCGAATATTTAGACTTATGAGATTCGTGCATAATTAAATCTCTCAGTCCTCCATACACCGGTAACCATACACGATTATCAAAATACCGAATTCCATCATCACGAATCTCGAATATGGGTGACATCCTTCTACCCATGTCTTCATCCCTCACATTTTCCTCTTTCATCGCTTTTGTTTGAGCTTTAAGTATTCGATTAGATAAATCGGAATAAGTTGTCATGGCTAAAGCTCTAACCCTTTATGTTACTTCTCTTTCTTTCCTACTAAGAGCATCGGCAACTACATTCGCCTTGCCGGGATGATAACGGATTTCACGATCGTAGTCACTTAAGAGTTCAACCCAGTGATGTTGTCTCATATTAAGCTCCTTTTGGTCCAGGATATGTTGTAGGCTCTTATGATCCGTATATACTACATATTTTGTACCATACAGATAATGTCTCCAGAGTCTAAGTGCGAAGACAACAACACCAAGTTCTAAGTCATGAGTTGTGTAGTTCTCTTCATGCTTTCTCAGTTGCCTTGAAGCATAAGCGGTGACTTTCTCCCGCTGCATCAGTACAGCTCCATTATCTTTATGTGACGCGTCACAATATAACACAAAGTCTTCGGTCCCCTCAGGCAATGCCAAAATAGGTGCGGAACACAACTTTTGTTTTAGCATTTGGAACGCTTCCTCTTCTTCTTTGCCCCATTCATATGTCATGCTCTTTTGGGTCAGTTTGGTAAGTGGTTTAGATATCAAAGAGAATCCCTCTATGAATCTTCGGTAATACCCAGCTAAACCCAGAAATTGCCTTACTTCGGTCGGTCTTGTTGGCGCAGGCCAATCTCGAATAGCCTCAATCTTCGCTGGATCAACATGGACACCATTACTATCGATTACATGACCAAGAAACTGTACAGATTCTAGCCAGAAATCGCATTTCGAAAATTTGGCGTACAATTGTTCCTTCTTAAGCAATTCCAAAATAATCTTCAGATGCTCTCCATGCTCTTCCTTGCTCTTGGAATAGATAAGTATATCATCAATAAATACAATCACGAACTTATCAAGGTATGGCTTTCATACTCGATTCATTAAGTCCATAAAAATTGTAGGTGCATTAGTTAGACCATAGGGCATCACTTGGAACTCGAAATGACCATAGCGAGTCCTAAATGCAGTAAATGGTATATCTTCCTCCCTAATGCGAAGTTGATGATAACCCGATCTCAAATCGATCTTTGAGTACACACTCGAACCTTTAAGTTGATCAAATAGATCGTCAATCCTTAGAAGCGGATATCGGTTCTTGACCGTCAACTTGTTCAGTTCGCGGTAATCAATACACATACGGAATGATCCGTCCTTCTTCTTAACAAACAATACCGGAGCTCCCCAAGGCGATGAACTCGGACGAAGAAATCCCTTCTCTGGTAATTCCTTCAAATGATCAGCCAACTCCTTCCTTTCTGACGACGCTAGACGATAAGGTGCACGTGCGACAGGTGCAGCTCCAGGTACAAGTTCAATTTTAAATTCGACTTGTCGAGGTGGTGGAAGTCCTGGAAAGTCGTCAGGAAACACCTCTGGATAGTCACAAATCACCGGCACATCTTCTAAACGCTTCTCCTTAGGTTCCGTCTCACTTACATGGGCTAAGAACAGTTGGCATCCTTTTTCCATGAATTTCCTCACCTTTATAAAAGAGATAACCTTCAAGTGAGACGCACCACTATCTCCTTTTACTACCAATGTCTTACCCTTAACAGGTACATGCATAATACAAACTTTTTAACTTGTAAGAAAATGTTATCGTCCGAATCTCTTCGAATTGACTATTGGTAGAAAGTGCGACTCAATTGTTCTTGGTGGAATAATAAATGGTTTGGTTGATTATCTATTTTAAACTAATAGCAATTATGTAAATGTTGTTGAGTAAAATAAGAGCTTTAAAAGATTAAATTAAAAGGACAAGCTATAAATGAATGCTTGAAAACTTAAAGACAAGATTAGAAAAAATACTTGAAAACTTAATTAAAACTTGAAAACTTTGTAAAAACAAGAAATTAAACCATCGGAATGCAAAATCTGAATCTGATCGGAATGTTGGTTGGAAAGTCTGATTGTAATACTTGGTCGGAAAATAAGGCTGATCGGAATACTTGAGAACAAAACAAATCGGAATAGTGCAATCAGAATGTATTTAAAAATACAATCGTAATACATGAACTTGAGTCAAATCAGAATGTTTAGCAAAACACCCAATCGGAATGTTTAAGAATCTCCTAGATCGGAATCCTAACTCCCTAATCCGATCAACACGATCGGAATACTAAGGTTGCCAAATCAAAATACTAATTCCCTAATCCGGTCAGATAGATCGGAATACTAGAGCAGTGCAAATCGGAATACTACAATCGGAAAAGGGTTTAAACCTTTTTCGATTACCCTTTTGATTCGAAAAATAAGCTAAGTGATAAGCTATTTTAATAAGCTAACACCAAAACTTGAACGAATCTATAGTAAAATAGATTAAATAAGCATGAATAACAACTTATCCAATCTTAAATAAGCAAACTTTCAAATCAAACTATAAAAAGATGAAACTTTTTAAGAAAATTTTCAAAAAGTAAATAAGCTAAACACACAAATAAGCCAATAAGCACAAAGATCTTAAAACTTATCCGTTTGAAAGCTTATGTAGGAATAAAAAGATTAACTTTTTAAGCACAAAAACATCAAGATCAACATGGATCAAATGTATTTCGCACCAAAAGTAAACTAAAATCAAGAAAGAAAGAAAGAGATTAATGAACAAAAAGCTTAACTTGAACTTGATTAATGGAATCCAAATACAAAAGGCTTAATCTTAAAAGATTAAAAGAAAGAAAAGATAAAAACTTAGTGAGAGAAAGTTGAGAACCTTCTCTCTCTAAAACTAGAAAGAAAAAATGAAAAATGAAACTAACTACTAAAAACTAACCAACCCTCCTAATGTGTATTAGGAGGGTATTTATAGGGAAAATGGGAAGGTGTGCATGTGTTGCCTCTTCTTTCTTTCTTTCTTCACGTCTTCTCGGCTCGATTTAATTATTTGTCTTTTCTCGACGTCGTCTCGGGATTTGAACTTTTCTTCTTTAATTTAGACTTGAGTTCTTCGACTTCATTAAACTTCCGTCTTAATACTTTTTCTTCGATAAATCTTCAGAATAGGTCTTGGACATCCGTTCTTTAAGCACTCTTGATCTTTTGACTTCGTCTTTTCTCGTTTTCTTCGATAAAAGCCCGTGAAAGCCCGTGTTTTCTTCCTTTTTCATCTTTTGGTCCTAAAACACAATAAAAACACAAACCACGCATAATTCCGACTTTTAAGACATAAATTACACGTTTTGGTCTTGTTATTATTGGAAATAAGTGGTAAAAGGATAAGTGTTTTCACACTTATTAAATCCCCTACACTTGACCATTGCAATGCCCTCATGCAATGCATTAATTTTAAAGCACGGTTTACATTTTCCATCATAAATAACCCACCTTGGCCTTTATTAAATACTAAACATAAAAAGATAGAAACAAGTAAAGAAATTAAAGACTTACATTGGGTTTTGGCTGCCATGAACGTTTCTCATCCTCATGTTTCACGTTCCCCATACCAAGCTTAAAAACGAGATCATTGTTATTATAAGTTAGCAAACTAACACGAATTCATGTGGGCCAATTATTCACTTAGACTCTCTTATTCCTAGGTGTATCTCTTATATTTTACTTTTGTCTTGAATGATCACGAGGATGCATTGTTTGACTTATTTCGATAGTTATTTAGGCCGAAAATAAAGTGAACGATTTAATCAATAGTTAGCTAAAGGACAAAATCTTTTAAAACTGCTTCTCGGGACCTCATAAAGTTCATATCTTGGCGTAACTCGTTTCACGATTTGAGACCTTTCTCGGACCGATATTTGGCAGCGACTTCATACTTCAAATCTTTGAGAGACGTTCTTGAAATTATGGTCTTCTCTTCATAAATAGGAATTTCTTCACTTGAAGTTTTGAGAGATTCTTCATATTTGGACCACGACTTCTTCATTTTTCTCCAATCTTTATTTTGGACTTTGATATACTACGATCCGCCTCCTTTTAGGACTTGGATCTATTTATCCTCATACCTTGTTAGGGCCTTTTTGGATAGACTTCTCTATGATCTTTTGGGAAGTATTTGCTTTTCGTCGTGTGTCTCGATCCTTCATATTAATTTTCGATAAATGATTCTTCACATCACTTTTGGATCTTTAGCAACAAAATGTAGCCCTCATGCCTTGTTAGGGCCTTTTCGGACTCGCCAATCTCCGCATCCCGCTTTAATAAGTTATGCCTTGGCTATGAACTCTAATTAATACCGAGCAACTTTTAAACGATCTTAGGCTAGAAGCTAAGTAACTTTTCAAATCGTACAACCTTATTTATTGCAGATAAATTTATTAACAAGTGATGGGAGAATAGGCTTATAATTGACTCTATCATCTCTCGTCCTCCGCAGTTTAAAATCTCAAGGAATGAGACTCGTGGATGCTTAGCCAATTAAATCAAAGTTTTGGGTTTTCGAGTCATCTATAGGATCTTGCAAATTCTTAGACTTTTTCAAGTTTAGAAATCGCATTTTAAAGTTCCCTTGATAAACAACTCTCTAGGATCAATTATAGGAACTTGCGAAAAGTTCTTGTTCTTAACCCGTGAGAGTTAAGACTTTCGCGTTTTAAAGCTCCCTATATAAAAGCCTAGCAAAACTTGACTTAAACACGTTAAGGATACTAGCTAGAGTAAACTTAGATAAGTAAACTCGGGTTGAGTCAAAATGTTCACGACTAAGAAAAATTTAAAACCATTTTATTAAAGCAAGGAAAGAAAATAACCATAACAAAGGAAAATACAACTATACAACTAGGCCAAAATAGATTTAAAATTTTGAAAAATGTCGAAAAATCAAATTTTCCGGTTAAAATGAGGGCAAATGAAAGGAAAAGACCACTTACTTCGATAGAAGTACCCCCTACACTTGAGATAAACATTGTCCTCAATGTTTAAGCATGTGGGAGTAAACTCTCCTACACTTATGACATTGTGCACTTTGTTTAAATCTTACTAAGGAAAGGACAACTAAAGTGATTTCAATGTGAACATATAAGATATGAAATATTGAATCACGGCAGTTTAGGATAGAACCGGGAAGATGGGAACACGGTATCACGGTTCGTCAAAAGTCATCAAGGTGTTCTTTGAAGCTTGAATCCCTGCACAAGATAAGAAACAAGACAACAAACACATACGGGGCTCCCCCTACACTTATTATGAAAACAGTAAAGGATAGATCACGGGTTGCCTCCCGAGAAGCGCTTGTTTTTGTTCACCGAGTTACGAGCCTGACTCGACCCAAAATTAGTTCATGGGAAACGTGGTGAGGGATGGAATCATCTAATGCGAGATGTCCTCACCAAAATACAGCTTCAAACGCTGGCCATTCACCTTGAAATTGGGCCCATTTGGCTGAGAAAGCTCAATGGTCCCATATGGAAAGACTTTGGCGACGGTGAATGGACCAGACCAGCGGCTCTTCAACTTGCCAGAGAAGATCTTCAACCGAGAGTTAAATAGTAAGACTTGATCACCAACGTGGAACTCTCGGTTCTTGATTCTTACGTCGTGTATGATCTTGGTTTGCTCCTTGTAGATCAGCGAGTTCTCATAAGCTTCATTCCTCAGTTCATTTAGCTCGTTGAGTTGAATCTTGCGATGATCACCGGCTTTGTTGATGTCGAAGTTAGCCCACTTCAAGGCCCAGTACGCCTTGTGTTCTAGCTCGATAGGGAGGTGGCATGCTTTCCCGTACACAAGACGATAAGGTGTACAACCAATCGGGGTCTTATAAGCAGTACGGAAAGCCCACAAAGCATCATCTAACTTATCGGCCCACGCGGCGCGATGCTCTCCCACAGTACGCTCCAAAATTCGCTTCAATCCACGGTTGGATAACTCGGCTTGACCATTGGTTTGAGGATGATAAGCGGTGGAAAGACGGTGATTGACACCATACTTAGCCATGACTCTTGCGAATTGATCATTGCAAAAATGAGTCCCGCGGTCACTGATAATAGCACGAGGAACGCCGAATCGAGCAAAGAGCTGCTTCAAAAAGTTCACAACCACCCTCGCATCGTTCGTAGGGAGAGCCTTGGCTTCAACCCATTTAGACACGTAGTCAACGGCTACGAGGATGTACTTGTTCCCTTTGGATGATGGAAATGGCCCCATAAAGTCGATGCCCCACACGTCAAAGATTTCACATTCTTGGATGAAATTTTGAGGCATCTCATCTTTATGTGTGATCTTGCCTTGGCGTTGGCAAGCATCAAAATGCTTAACTATTTCGTGAGCGTCACGATAAATGGTGGGCCAATAGAATCCAAAGTCGAATACTTTCTTCGCGGTGTAATTGGGACAAAAGTGACCACCGGTGGGTCCTTTATGGCAAGCGTCAAGGATTTGTACCGCTGCCGGCCCATCAACACATCGACGAATAATCTGATCAGCACATTGTTTGAAAAGGTAAGGGTCGTCCCAAAAATAATGTACAATATCTTTAAAGAATTTTTTCTTTTGTTGGGACGTGAACCCTTCCTTAAGAATCCCACCCACTAAGTAGTTTGCAATGTCCGCAAACCACGGGGTGTCATCGAGATTGGAGTTGATAGACAGTAAGGCCTCAAGGGGAAAAGAGTCATTGATCTCTTTGTTCGGATGATCCCCTTGATAAGGATCCTCAAGTCTACTGAGATGATCCGCGGCTAGGTTTCCAGCTCCCTTTTTGTCAAGAATTTCAATGTTGAATTCTTGAAGGAGCAAAACCCAACGAAGAAGTCTTGGCTTAGAATCTTGCTTAGTCATCAAGTACTTCAATGCGGAATGATCGATATATACGATGGTGGTAGAAAGGACAAGATAGGGGCGGAACTTTTCAAAAGCATACACTACAGCTAAAAGCTCTTTTTGGTAGTGGTATAATGCAATTGAGCCCCCGTCATTGTCTTGCTAGCGTAATGGATTGGTTGGAAGTGTGTGTTCACTCTTTGGCCCAAAACCGCTCCAATAGCAAAGTCGCTAGCATCACACATCAACTCAAAAGGTAGCTCCCAATTAGGGGTAACCAGGACCGGTGCCTTAGTTAGCTTATCCTTAAGAAGATTGAAGGATTCAAGACACTCTTTGGAAAAGATGAAAGGAGTATCTTTTTCCAAGAGGTGGGTCATCGGGCGAGCGATTTTAGAGAAATCTTGGATGAATCGATGATTTTAGCCCGTATGACCAAGGAAACTTGTCACACCCTTCACGGTTGAAGGTGGAGGCAATTTGCAATAACATCGACATTAGCACGGTCCACTTCAAGACCGTCTTTGGAGATTCAGTGTCCTAGCACGATGCCCTCTTTTACCATGAAATGGCATTTTTCCCAATTTAGAACAAGGCGAGTGTCTTCACACCGCTTAAGCATACGTTCTAAATTGGCAAGGCAAGCAGAGAAAGAATCGCCATAAACCGAGAAATCATCCATGAAGACTTCCATAGTTTCTTCAACCATGTCATGGAAGATAGCCATCATACACCTTTGGAAAGTCCCAGGAGCATTGCATAAGCCGAAAGGCATTCTTTTGTAGGCAAATGTTCCGTAAGGACAAGTGAATGTGGTTTTCTCTTGGTCTTTGGGATCGATGGGAATTTGAAAATACCCGGAGAAACCTTCTAAAAAGCAGTAATAGTCATTACCCGCTAGACGTTCAAGCATTTGGTCCATGAAAGGAAGGGGAAAATGATCCTTTCTCGTAGCATCATTGAGTTTGCGGTAGTCTATGCAAACTCTCCACCTTGTAAAGAGACGAGTAGGAATCAACTCGTTGTTTTCATTGGGAACAACGGTGATTCCGCCTTTCTTAGGCACACAATGGACGAGACTAACCCACGGTGAATCCGAGATAGGATAGATCATTCCCGCATCAAGAAGTTTGATAACCTCTTTTTTGATAACGTCATGGATCTTAGTATTCACCCTTCGTTGGATTTGAATAGTGGGTTTAAAGTCGTCCTCCATGAGAATTTTGTGTGTGCAGAAGTGAGGATCAATTCCACGAATATCAGATATCTTCCAACCAATCGCTTTCTTGTGATTCTTCAGCACGGCGATAAGTCGGGATTTTTCTTCTTCTTTCAAGTCCTTAGCGATGATGACCAGTAACGTCTTGTTGTCTTCAAGGAAAACGTACTCGAGATGAGACGGAAGATCCTTAAGCTCTAAATCCGGAGGATTTTCGATGGACGGCGTAGTCAACTTCGGATCATCGGTAGAGATATCCTTAGGAGATGGTGGAGAAGTTTGGTCCTCATTGAGAAGTTTCTCAATGGTACGAATGTCTTCATCCCAATCGGTGGGAGAATTATCATACTTAAGATCGAGAGGACCCAAACTAGCTTCAAAATCATCCAAGTCACTTTCTCCAAAAGGAGTCAATGACGGAGCAATTGAGGAAACGGTCTCAACATTTGGTAGAGAAGAGAGAGTACTTTTGCAAGCATCATGAAAGTGTTCTTCACAAGCCTCATCGAGAACGTCAATAAAATTAACACTCTCGTTTTCCGAAGGCTGTTTAGAAAGTTTACCCATGTTGAAGACGATTTTATCGTCACCAACTCTCATGATTAATTCGCCTGCGGCTACATCGATGAGAATGCGACCGGTCCTCAGGAATGGACGTCCAACGATTAATGGAACACGGGGGTCCATCTCGTAGTCAACGACAACAAAATCCGCCGGGAAGGTGAATTTGTCGACACCAACGAAGACGTCTTCGGCTATCCCCACTGGATAAGCAACCGTACGGTTGGCTAATTCCAAAGTCATTCGTGTGGGGACTAGCTCGGGGAGAGATAATTGCTTCCAAACACTTAGAGGCATTAAGTTTATACTAGCACCTAGATCGGCTAGGGCCATGCAATTCTCTACTCCCGGTAAGTTTCAAGGAATCAAGAAACGACCCGGATCACCAAGTTTGGTTGGCAATTTCCTTAAGAGCACTGCGGAGAAATTCTCATTAAGTTGGGTCTGAGCAATATCGAGAAGTTTCTCCTTATGACTGAGAAGATCTTTAAACATTTTAGCATATTTGGGCATGTGAGCGAGAGCCTCAGCAAAGGAGATATTGAAATTCAGTTGTTTGAACATTTTAAGAAAGTTTGAAACCTGAATATCATCCTTGTTCTTCAATTTCTCTTTCCTCAACCTCGAAGGATAAGGTATATTGGGTTGAGATGAAGGCTTTGGGATAAAATTCTCACTCACATCCTTGGGTGGAGGAGGGGTAGAAGTAGAAGGTGGTGGAATTGGAGAAGTAGAAGTTGGAGGAATCGAAGATGGAGGATTCGTAGAAGGAGACTCGTTTTCCTTTGTCACAATCACCGGTGTAGGTGTAGGAAGCTCGGGTTCCTTTAAACCTTTTCCACTGCGAGTGGTGATTGCTTTCATCTCCCCTCTTGGATTAGCAACGGTGTTACTCGGAAGAGAACCCGATCCAGAGGCTTGATTACTAGGGAAGAAACTAGCCATCATATTCCTCAAGTCATTCGTTTGACTTGCCAAAGTGTTTCGCATATCAGCTCGAAGATCATTCCCTTGCTTAACCATATCTGCTTTCATGTTGGCCATTTCCCGCTGAAGATTTTGCACGATCACATCGTTAGTCCTCATGTAGGTTTCAACATCTTGGTGTAAGGCTGTTGGTTGGTTGAGAGGAGGAGCATGGTAGGCGGGTGGTTGATAAGCAGGTTGTTGGTAAACTTGGTTGTTTCTTTGAGGTGGATATGGGTTTCTTTGGTTTGGATATTGATTTGGAGCACGAGGTTGGTTTTGATTGTTACGATTAAGGTTGTTTGGGTTTTGTGGGGGAAAACCGGGTGGTGAAAGATAGTTTTTTGAGCGATAGCTGAGCAAATTGCGGTCACCTTGAGGACGTGCTTGATAGCTTCCTGTAGCATAGGTATCGTTGGCGGCATACACATTTTCCGGATTATCGTGAGTCGAAGGACAATCGGTGTATGAGTGAGATCCCCCGCATATATCACAAGATTGGTTCAAAACATTAGCTTGGGCATTGAATTAATTCCACAAGCGAAGTAAGCTTATCAATTCTTTTGTCAGCATCACTAGTACTAGCACTTGCTACATTAGTTCTAACACTCTTGGTTTGTACTCTAGATTTGTTCTCAATAATATCCCAAGCAGCATTAGAAGACTTAACCAAAATATTACCCCCCTGAGGCACTGTTTAGTGAATCTTTGTCATTCATGCTTAAACCATTGTAAAAAGTATTGATTTGATGTACTTTTGTTAAACCATGTTGTGGACACTTTCTTAAAAGTTCCTTAAAACGGTCCCAAGATTCACTAAAAGACTCACCGTACTTTTGTTCAAAGGTAATTATTTCATTCCGCAAAGCGGTAGTACGTGAGGGTGGGAAAAAGTAGTTGATAAACTTGGTCTCTAAATCCGTCCACGTAAGAATACTTTGTGGCAGTTCCTTATCAAGCCAATTCCGGGCTTGTCCCTCTAAAGAGAAAGGAAAAAGTTGCAAGCGAATCACTTCTTGTGATACCCCATTGTACTTAACCGTATTGGTAAGCTGAAGAAACCTTTTAATGTGGTCATGAGGATCATCAAGTGAGCGTCCCAAGAAGGGTTGAGCAGAGACCATTTGTATAAAGCCAGATTTGAGTTCAAAGTTGTTGGCTCCAATCTCAGGGATGACAATTGCATCGGTGTTGCCTTATACGTGCGATTGCAAAAGCTCGATCATTGGTTGATTGTCCATGGTGACAATTGGTTGAGTAATGACTTCGGCTTGAGATACTCTCTTCTTACGAGCACGAGTACGCATGCACACCTACAAAAGGATTAGAAAAATAGAAAGGAAATATTTTTGGTTTTTATGGTTTTTCAATTTTTTTTTTCATTTTTGAAGATTTTATATTTTTTAGGATTTTTGAAATTTTTAAAGCAAGGAAAATAACGTTCAAAGATGAACGGATCCCAAAATCCAACGCGTCTCACTAAAAACCTTTAATCTTAACGAAAAGAGCCGGCAGCGGCGCCATTTAATACAAAGTTTTTACCTTGTAAGAAAATGTTATCGTCCGAATCTCTTCGAATTGACTATTGGTAGAAAGTGCGACTCAATTGTTCTTGGTGGAATAATAAATGGTTTGATTGATTATCTATTTTAAACTAATAGCAATTATGTAAATGTCGTTGAGTAAGATAAGAGCTTTAAAAGATTAAATTAAAAGGACAAGCTAAAAATGAATGCTTGAAAACTTAAAGACAAGATTAGAAAAAATACTTGAAAACTTAATAAATCTAAAACTTGAAAACTTTGTAAAAACAAAAAATTAAACCATCGGAATGCAAAATCTGAATCTGATCGGATTGTTGGTTGGAAAGTCTGATCGGAATACTTGGTCGGAAAATAAGGCTGATCGGAATACTTGAGAACAAAACAAATCGGAATAGTGCAATCGGAATGTATTTAAAAATACAATCGGATATGGATTGCGTTGGACAAAAATACAACTTGACTTTTGGGTTTTTAAATAAGTTGATGAAGAGTCAAGTTATTTTGGATACCATATCTATCATGAATACTAAGGGACTCATCCCCACCATCCATCCTCATCATATCTAATGGTTGAGATTAAAAGTATTTAATTATTTCACTTATTTTTAAAACTTAAATATCTTTTAAACCGTTAAGTGTTAAACGGAAAAAAATATACCATCGCGACGAGCATTTAATTAGCTTTCTACAGATATGCAATATGATATACTTTTGAAGAAAAAAAAAATCGTTTTTTTTTTAAATTTGCGTAAAATATCATATATGATAATAGTGTTTTATCATATATGATATTAGTGTTAAGTTACAAATTATTACAGAATCATATATGATATTGGTTTATATCATATGATATTGGTTTATATCATATGATATTGGTTTATATCATATATGATAAGTTATATCATATATGATACCAGTGTTACTATCATATATGATATCCAGTATCATATATGATAAATTACGGAAAAAACAAAAAAAAATAATGTGTCGAAAGTATATCATATAGCATATCTGTAGAAAGATAATTAAATGCTCGTCGTAATGGTATATTTTTTTTCGTATAACGATTGACGGTTTAAAAGATATTAATGTTTGAAAAAAAAGAGAAAATTGGTTTTATGTTTAATCTTATCCATTAAATTAAGATGGAGATGAGTGGTGGAGATTAGTCCTTAGTATCCAAATAAAGTTTGGTATCCAAATGAACTTAAATCATATTAGATTTAAAAGACGCTACCGATTGAAAAGGAAAACAAAGTTGAAAAAATATGAAGGTGCAAGGCATTCAATGAAGCAAACACATGTTGTCAACTTGTCATGTTATTATAACAAAATACTTTTCTTTGTCAATCAAAGACTTTTTTTTTTCTTTTTTTTTTCTTTGGCGAAAAACTTGATTTCTATTAAAATCCATTTCAACAAAAGTCAATCAAAGACTTGTTTTTTATACTCAACTGTATCATTATGTCATCCATCAAAACCCGTCACAACACATGTCAATGAATGACAAAAATTATTTTGCATCCTTGTTTTTCTTTGCATTTTAAGGGACAAATCTGAACCTTCTATTTAGCTTTGATCTAATGGTATATACTAATCTAAAATTTAATTTATAAAACCTATTTCATTGTCACATATACTAGTTATAATACCCGTGTACGCACAAAGTTTTATAAAAAAAATAATTACACAGTTTATTTTAAAAATAACCATTGGATTTAGCATAAATAAAGTTTAAAATATGCATCTAAAGTGAAATATAAGGATCTATATTATGATAAGTACTTAAGCGGAACTCAAAAACTTTAAAAAGAAAAAGTGAGCATATTTATGTTGTGATAAGTTTGTATGTCACTGAAAGAATGCCTCAACTATACTAAAACAAAGTATAAATGTTCATCTATAGATACTTGCTCATGTTTGTGAATTTAAGTAGTCATGGTGAATAGAAAAATGATGTCGGCATGTGCAGGTGGACCAGGATGCATTACATAACACAGGTTATAAAAGAACTAAATTACCATAGTTGCATTACTACAAATAAATATATAAAGAAGATAAACCAATGTTTTAAAACCCGGGTTTTGAATCGACCCGGTCGAGCCACCGGGTCACCGGGTCACCGGTTCAACCGGTTGGACCGCCGGGTCGACCCGGTTTTCAATTAAAAAAAATTATTTATATATTTCCAATATTACTATATATAAATAAATATAAATCATGAATATTTCATATATTTGGCCCGAAAAACCATTTACTAACAAATATAACACGTAAAAACAAAGTTACGTTATAAATACGTATAATTATATCGCGAAAAAACGAAAAAAAAAAACAAAAAAATCGAAAAAAATCAAAACCCGGCCGGGTCGCACGAACCGGGTCAACCCGGGTCGCTTCAAACCCGGCGGGTCACACCGGGTTTCCAAAATGTAAGACCCGGGTCAATTTGACCCGTTTTTTCGGCCGGAACCGGTCCAACCGGTTGAACCGGCCGGGTCGACCCGGGTTTCAAAACATTGAGATAAACATTTTGCATGTCCATATGTTATACTGACTGAACCTCCATATATGTCAAATCTTGATAATCTAAAGACTTCTATGAACATCATCAACAGGAGCACGTTCATCATCAACAACAGAAGCATATGCACTTTTAGACTTGGCTTCTTCATAAACAGCCGTAGCAGCGTCCAATCGTGCTTGAGCAGATTTAATCATATTTTGATGCTCACCAATCACTTTTTTCTGCTATTCAATGAGTTTTTCTTGCTTGATTAGAATTACCCTAATTTTGATGATATGATATAGATCATCCACTACAAGAAAAAGGTCTTTTAATGACACACAAAAAGTGATAGAAAATGTCTAAAAAAGTGTCATTAAAAGACTTTTATTTTCACCTACACGTATAAAAAAATGTGAGCTAAAACCCTAATGGTAAAAGTATATAGTGACATCCTTTTCTGACACTTAATAGCGTCAGGACAAGTTGAAGCCATTCTGACACACACAATCTGTCACTATAGGTGTTACTAGGCCTGCAATAAAAATTCTATTCAAATTAACACATAAAAACTAAATAATAACCAAAAAAACTGAGATTCAAACATATTTATCATTTCAACCATATCCCGATATTTAAGTATTTTCCTAAACACAAACAAGAAATGAACATCTTTCTCAAGATGAAATGAAATTATGATTATCAACCAAATACAACTGACCAAAAAAAACAAGAAACCGGGCATGCTTGGGGCTTCAGAATCCTCATGTCACTTAATTGGTTCCTTGGTTCCTGTAAACATAGCATACACAAAAACCATGTGGGTAAGATTTTATCCCCCTGGCGCTTTTATTAAACGTTTTTTTTACTACATGAATTCTTAAAACAACTTTGCCATTCACTTATCCAAACACCACCCTAGCCCCTAGTACTTTAAATTACTACAACAAAGACTATATCAACAAGTCAATTATAAAGTTCATCACAGCCAATTTAATTCTATTAGCAAAACTAATTAAAGCAGTAACGACACGAAAGGACAGCAGCTAGTTTCAAATACAATGATGACAGTGGCTAATGTGAGTAACAATTATCGCATACTATCACTTAAGCAACTCAGCTAAACAAACGCTACAACAACAAACGAACGCTACAACAACAAACGAACGCAAGATCATCAAACTGCTACAGTATGAAAAACACAACAACAGTAAATTGCTACAGTAGCCAACACTAAAAACAACTAAATTAACACAGCAGCAACATCAGATTGAACAACAACTACAACCTAATTAATCCCACATTAACTAACAGCTAAAGCTATTTAAATCAATGACAACGTAATAAACTCAGGAGTTACATCAACAAAGTAACAACTACATTAGTTAACGCAATAATTCCTTTTAGCATAGATCACAATAAGACAAGACAGCAACAACGACAAGAGCTATTTAACAGCAACTAATGACAGCATACGTTTCAGCAACAACAAACTATACAACTGCTGCAACTAATAACGCGAAATACAACAGCATTACTTTCAATTACCCACAGCAACTAATTTCAATTATTAGATTCATCACAGTTAATTCAAGAATAACATCAAATCAATTTTAACTACAACCACAAGAATAACTAACTCAAACACAACAGCAGCTATGATCCAATTTAAAATCGAATGAAATCTATGCAGTTCACTATTTAAGACAGATAATGCAAGACTAAATTACATCAGTTATGTTTTTAAATTATCTAGTAATTATAAAGAACTTTACCTGTTTGCAAGTGACAAGCTAGTGTATCCTAGTTGATCCTGTAGATAGCACGTTCTCTAGTCTCGCCAACTATGTGGTATCTGACATTGACATCCTGTCACCATTCAAGATGAAAACTCATAAGAGACTACAATGTAGGAATTGCAGACTACACAGAATTAGTTACATATACATATTACAAATATATCCTTCAGAGCATTTGTATGAGGAATCAAGAAAGTAAAAAGGTAATCACATACTTTGGATAAGTTACATGTCCCTAATCGCCTTATTTAATTTCACGAATTAACTCCTCCAATTTGAAACCAAACCACAGATTAACTTATATGATTCGAAAACCGAACTACGATTTACCAACTCCCATCCGAAACCTAGCTACCGATTAACTTATCTCGATCATCAGTAGGATCTTATTTTCATTAATTGTATTGTATCTTAATCATTTAGAAGACTTCTATTTGAAATTAATCCGTACGTTGACTAAACATATGGACAAGTTTAAAATTATTTGTATTCTAGAATTTAGATGGAATTCCATCTCAGAATCTACACGTACTTACTCAAATAGACACATATGTGTTTGAGCTAGTCTCGACTCGTTTACATCTCTCGGCTAAAGAAGGCATGTTTAGTTTGATCATCAGCCAAATTAATTCTAACTTGCATATAATAAAGTTAAAACTGACCTGTTCTTATCCATGCAAAACCTTACAGCTCTTGACACAAGTGCCTAAACAGTTTCATGTTTGGATTCTTCATTATATGATGACTGAACATGTAGGAAAATTGAGAGTAAACCACCCCGACTTTCAGATGTAGAACCTAAATCTTTAAAGGCCGGTAAACAAGCAACTAACTTTTTTCCAACTGGTAGAAACTCGCCGAGTCCTGTTTCTTCTAAAATGAAAGACAAAAAATTCTAAGGACTTACCTTGATAAGTCTGAAAAGTTGGAATAAAAGTATTGAGCAATCCTCCGCTGTTAACATCTTTGTATTATGCCTAAAGTGTATAAAAATCATGAAGGGTTATATTCTCCATAAGAATTGTTAAACATAAGAAGACTTTAATGCTCACCTATCATGCCAACAAAGTTAGAGTCAAGGTTGGATTAGGGAGTTTTTTTCAAAGCATGCACTGCAAAGAAATGATAACTACTGTAAAAACCATGTTTGTGTGTCACATATATTAACTAATACTCATGACTAAGAAAGAGATAAAAATACATGGAGTACTCAAAGACAAAGATGGCTCTCATTCGAGCACTGAGGTCGAAAATGAGATATCAAACGAGCACTAACAAAGAACAATGTAGATACCACAAATACGAAAAGAATGTATAAGCTTTTAATTTAGAGGTTAATTGATCTGCAGAAGTTAGTTAAGATGCTAACATGACACCATACTCGGAACCTAAAAGCAAATGATTGGTGTTTATCTTGTTATATATGCAATTACTCAGGATCTCGTATAACAAGCTACTTTTTGTCTCCTTAAACACACACACACGCACCATTTGTTTGATGGTATGTTCGGTTCTCCTCTTATGTTTCTTCAATTTTGTTACCATACGAGTGATCGATCAAAAACGCTAAATACTAACAGCTCCTAGACGCTTAGTATAAAAGATCAGCTCAAAACAAACATTATATCTAACACAAAAAAGATCAGTTCAAAACAACTATTTGACGTTCAATAACCGATTCATGAGTTGTGATATATATGCTATGTTCATATCATTCATGCAATATAAGTAAAAATTAACTGTTCCCAATTCACAAATCCAATTAATCTTAAATCTTGGAGTAAATCTATCAGTACTACGTAAACTGCCTGCAGGACTTATTTTTTTCAAAATCAAATGGGTCAACTTTGACATTAATTAGCCTTTGAGAACAAAAACAAAAATGGACCAAAAGTGATTTTGGTCAATCCAACCCGACCCACATTGCCATGTACCAACAATTGCTCGTTTTGACTCAGTACCCGACCCACTCGTACCATCCACTATGCCACCTCAACGTGTGATTGATATTTTATATATCACTGAAAATTTAGCATTAAATAGTTACTAAGAATCACCTAAAAAGTTGCAGGGGTGGTGCCAACCTCTGCTGCAAACATTAACCACCCAATACCTGCAACATTATTATTTTGCCCTTGCACATGCAGATTATTTACATAAAACACAAAGCATATTCATAACTCAAACATATCTAACACAATCAATAACTTAATACATCTATCATAAGCACAATCACAGCTCTAGACATCAACAACTTACAAACCTAACTTATACTTGAAGATGCTATCAAATACAACCTCACAATAATGCAAAATAAACGGAAAAGGAATCTACCGAATTACAGGTTACTCCACAACTTCATACAAAAAACTATATGTCGTGACTGTATTGACAAGGCGCTGACTAAGAATACGACCATATACAAATAGCATCGTTGTGAAGAAGTGCCTGAAATGGACCATAGCCCTGAAGCTGCTAGTAAACGACCAATTAATGCACATACTCAAATGAGACATCACTAAAAAACATGAGATTCTCAAGCAGAAGAGTGATGAAATACATAATTTTCTGTACGGACAGTATCTCGTAACAAACATCAGAATATGAATGATCTCTAAAGAACAAAACTACACAAACTAAACGCTAATCGAATAGCTGAGTCAGACTCACACTCAGAAATCTAGACTCGAGTACACCCCTGATTATAAATTCCTATTATACAAAAACGAATACTCATTCGATCAAATTGAGTCGAGTTCCAACCTTCGCAGTCCGTACGACTCACTCACACATCTAATCATCATATATAACCTACCTATTCTTCTATGATAAGCAGATAATTAAAAAATCAATTGAAACCTAAAGGCAATCTAAGCAACAATTAACAAACCCTAATTAATCAATCAAAACAATAATTAACAAACTGAATATGATACATAAACTGAATCCGATCGATTAGCTCACTCCTATTCATAAACCCAAACAACCGATTAACTCACTCCGATGTGAAACCCTAATTACCGATTGTCATCAATTTGAAGTTTTTATAAAAGTGATTGATTAAGTGATACTGTGTTTTTTGATAAAATCGTTTTTTTAATTAAGTGATACTGTGTGAGATGCCATTTGTTTGAATTGGGGGATTTTCATTGTTTGGAGTAGAGGTGGCAAATCATGTCCATATGTTTAAATTTGGGCTATTTAGACCCTTTTTTAAACTAATGGACTAAATGGGTATTCCTTCTATTTTAGTTGGACTATTTGGACAACATAAAAACATTTTGTTAAACAAATGGATATTATGGACTATTTAGACAACATAAAAGCATTTGGTTAAATTAATCTTAGTCTATTTATTTCTCCTTTAATATTGTCCATTTAACCCATGTCCATTTGGTCCATGTCCATTTAGTCCAAGTCCATTTAGTCCAAATATTAAAAATTGCCCATTTAGTCCACGTCTATGGATCAACGTCCATTTAGCCCACTGTCCATACCCGTCCAGTCCACCCATTTTGCCACCCTTAGTTTGGAGCGATTGAGTGTGTGTGTGTGTGTGTGAGAGAGTTTTCTTTCTATTGTGTTTGCACGAGGTAAATTTTGTATTATTACACAGTAATTATTTTAAACATATTTTTTTTATAAATTTTGTATTCTTAACAAATTTTTGTAATGTAATGTTGAATAATATTATTTTTTATAAATTTTAGTTTCTTATTTTTTTTTGTATTATTAGTTGCAAATGATTGGAGTTTTAAAGGGTTTCACAACGCAAAATCAAAATCAGATCATATTAGACCAAAAGCAATTTAATTTAAAACCTCAAATCGAGGATCAAAGCCAATGTGTTCGGTGTGGTCCGATTTTTAGATCTATTTGCCCAAGATATGTGCGTAAGACTGAACATGATCAAACCAAACCAGACCGATAATCAAACACGAACTAAGGTGTCGACAAAAAACCACACGAAAATCGAACTCGAACCTTAAAAATCAGATCGGGTTGAGAACGATTTAGTCCACGTCCTCGACTCGAGGACTAAAACAAATGTGTTCGGTCTGTTTTAGTTCTTCAAATCGATAGTACGTAAGATCAGACCGAATCAAACCGAGATTCAAATATTAAATAAAGTGTGGACATAAGACCTGACTGAAATAGGTTAGGTCAAGTTTGAGTTCGAGGTGATTTATTCGTTCGAGCCGGTCCGTGGTCCGAAATGTTCAAGGCTAGCCAGTACTCTCTATGGACAACGGTCCGTAAAAAATACTTTTGCTCACACTTTTTAAAAGTGTAGGTGAAATGTATATTTTTGCCCACGCTTTTTAAAAAATATAGGTGAAAGTTAGAATTCTGCCCACACTTTGTAAAAAATATAGGTGAAAGTTAGACTTTTTCTCACACTTTTTAAAAAGTGTAGGTGAAAGTCGGACTTTTGCTCACGCTTTTAAAAGTGTAGGTGAAAGTTAGACTTTTGCTCATACTTTTTAATAAGTGTAGGTGAAAGTTAAACTTTTGCTCACACTTTTTAATAAGTGTAGGTGAAAGTTAGACTTTTGCCCATATTTTTTAATAAGTGTAGGTGAAAGTTAGACTTTTTCTCACACATTTTAAAAAGTGTAGGTGAGAGTTAATATTTTGCCCACACTTTTTAAAAAATGTAGGTGAAAGTTAGACTTTTACTTACACTTTTTTAAAAGTGTAAGTAAACATATACTTATACTTACACTTATTTTTGTGTGTCATTAAAAAGTGTGTCACTATATGCCTTTTTTCTTTAGTGATCCTTGATCCTTCTCACTGAACTCATATTCCTGTATCCACATGTTAATAAGATGATTCTTAGCATTAACATCTCAAACAGCCTTCAATTTTGCTTTGAGCTCTTCTAGTTTCATTCCTGCAGGAGTTAGTATTCGAGTCCTTCTAATCATAAAACATAAGTGCGGCCCAAAACACAATAAAATCAATGTAACTGATTGTAGATGTTCAATATACATAAGGAGCTTGCAAAATAACCAGGGCCGTCTCATGGAATCAGGAGGCCTTGTGCCAACTTTTTATTTAGGCCTTGGATCACGGAAAAGTATAACTACATATACTAACGTAGAAAATGTTTACTTTAGTTGATTTTATGTTAGAGTTTATATATGTTTTTAACCATTGTGTTTATCACATTTTTAAACATATACATACAATTTTTACTTTCAACTAAAAAATATAAGTTATTTCGTTTTAGGATTAATTTTATATATCACCCTACTTTCAAAATTAATTTCAAATATACTCAAAATGCAACTCTTAAATGTGTAATGTATAATGATTTTTAAACATGTTTGGTATTTTTAAAATTGATTTTAAAAGTAAGATGATATATGAAATTATCCCATAATTTTTTTTACGAAAAACAAATTAAAGATTCGACTAATTCTTTTTATCTATAAAAGGAAAGTTAAATTTAACAATTATGAAATATTAGAGGTTTAAGATAAACTTTGTGCAATAATAGTGTTAAAAGTAAAAACAAATTAGTGGACCACAAACTTACCATTCTAGTCATCTTCTCCAAACCCATTTCACAGCCGAACTCCATTAAAGGTACTACCGATATGGTTTCAATTTTTCGCTTTCAATAATCATATAATTACATAAAACATATATTTTTGTTCATAAAACACGGATTACATGATCAAATCATCATAAAATGACTCTACATATAACTTTAATCTATAAAAATCGGAGGCCTCTCGCAAATGGAGGCCCTGTGCCGTTGCACACCCTGCACATGCCAAAATCCGGCCCTGAAAATAACCGTCTAAAACAAAATGGTTACAATTAAAAGGTAATGTTACTTGACCCAAATCATGAGCAATCCATTGGATTAATTAGCCATTTCTGTTGCCATTACAACAGATCGAGTCGTGTAACCTTTAACAAAATATCCACCAACCACCTATTGCTCACAATCTGACTTGTGGAGTTGATCGAAACATGTAAAGGCATGTTGGGACTCAAGACTTCGATAAAAAATAAAGACTTCAATTGCGTTTTGATACTATGGTACATGATGCAAAATCTGGCTGCAGACTCCAGAATGCAGGAAAACCCTTCATTATAATAAAAATAACGATAAATAAAATAGTATACGTATGAAACTGATATTATGTAGAAACCTATAGTGCATGAAAACTAATTATTGAGATAAATCTTTATCATGTTTGCTCTGAGTAGAGCACAATAGATGGACTTTAGTTCGAATCTCCAAGCATCAAAATCTTCAATCTTTTTCCATTTGAGCTTAATAGTTTTGTATTGAATTATTGATATCAAAAGTAACGATATATACATCATAACAGATGGATGTTTTCACCTTTATTTTAATGAGTTGGTGTCATATCCTCATACTCTTAAGTCTTAACCAAAGAAAGAGTCGTTCAAGTCCAAAAATAAATAATTCACTGATATGGCCTTCTTTTTACCTGCATCTGGATAAAAAAACATAAAATCGGTACTCGATTCCCAAACTAACCACAAACAATCAAACCCCACCGTCAATGCAGGAACAACAGGTACCGCACATGAAGTTTGAATTATGGGAACGTCTAACGTTATGTTGTTAGTTCGGTATATGAGTATAAATATTCTTTTCAGAGGCCGTACACACATAATCCATCGATAATTCGTTTGCACAGACAAACGGTAACCTCCCAGCAACATTTGCATTACGTCCAACGCCTGCAAACAGAAACAAAATGGTTAGAGTTAAAGCTGAAACATATAAAGGTAAATTTAAATAGTTAACAAATGTTTGATTACATATAGAGTCGCCCGCAAAGCTTCTAGCAGTCGACACTTGACACACCATCCACTAGTGAAAACGTCCAAATTCTTACCTGTATATGTTTTTTAATTTCAAATTGTATTTTTATTCTCGTATTATAAATGTATTTATGTATTTGTAATTTTTCGTTTAATGAAATGAATTTTAATTTAGGTGAAAAATCGAAAATAATATAAAATATTGTGAGTGATTGAGACCCAAATAAAAATGGTCAGTTTGGTTTAAAATCGAGTTTTATTTTAAATGTGAATTAAAAAAGTGGGTGGTTTAAAATTTGGTTAATATTTAATTTATGTATTATTTATTATTTGAATAAGTATAAATTTAGAAATAAAAATTATCATTATAAAATTAGAAATAAAATAAAATAATATATATGTGATATATGAGAATAGACCCCACTTGGTCATTGACAAAGCTAGTGGGTGTTTGGATAACCATTTTGAAAATAAATTATTCATTTTGAAAACTCCATTTTGAAAAATCATCATTTTGAAAACTCCATTTTGAAAAATAGTGTTTGGATTTGATTATCCGGTTTAAAATCGCAATAATCAAATAATCACTTTTTTAGTGTTTGGCAAATTTGATTATTTGATTATTTGAGAAATAATATAGACATTATTTTTATTTATGAAATTATTTAAATTTGACATGAAATAATGTTTTGTAAAATTGACCAAACATTTTTTGTTCCAAGTTTTTCCCGAAGATAAAAGAAAGAATTACATACTTTCAACAATTATGTGATCTTAAAATTAATCGCGCTAAAGATGCGATCTTACAATTAGAATCATTCACGCTAAAGATGCGATCTTAGAATTATAAGATAATAATAAACATTACATCATAGAAAAATAAACTAGTGGCAACAATACATAAATAAGCTTTACTTGTTCTTCATTAGATATGTTGCAATCGCATCCCTTACCGTGCTCATATATAAATCTTTACTACCACTTGAACTTGTACCATCTTGTGTTTGGTTCATGCTATTAGATACCTCTTTATCGAAATCTTGACTCGGATTGTAAGTTTCTCGTTGTGCCATATGAAATGCTTCATCGAATTGACCTTTCTTCCTTATATAATTGTGGATGGCCATTGACGCTAATACAATGCTAACTTGTGTTTCATACGAATAATTTACGTGCATATCCTTTAATATTGCCCATCTAGCTTTCCACACTCCAAAAGTACGTTCAATCACATTTCTTAACGAAGAGTGATAGTAATTAAAGGTCTCTTTCTTACCTTTTGGAGCACGTTGGACAGAAGTTTGACCTCTACGAAAATCAGGTACATGATAACGAATGTCATTTCCTTTGTATGGAGCAAGATACCCCCTAGTATTTGGGTACCAGCGTCAACAACATAATATTTATCTGTGAAAATTAATACAAAAAAGCATTAGCTCTCAACAGTGGCGAAAACATATCACTAGCTGCTATTCCAAATTGGATCTTATCTTTACTAGACTCCATATGATATATGACAAAGTTTCGTATCACTGCACAACGATATACAGTATGTATAATTACTGAATACAAATGTAGAATAACCTTAAAATCCGTAACTAAATGTAGAATAACCTTAAAATCGTAACTCATACAGTATGTATAATTAGCTCTCAACAGTGGCGAAAGCATTAGCTCTCAATAGAGTGTGCTATTCCAAATTGGATCTTATCTTTACCCGATAGAGCTCACATAACAACCCGTAACTAGATGTAGAATAACCTTAAAATCATAACTCATATATTCCATCATGCACCTTATTAAGAACCTTATAGATCTTACATAACAAATAAAGATATCCAAAGAAGAACCTGGAATCCGTCTATCAACATGAGCTAGATGATAAACCAAACCTAAAAAAATGCTACCTGACCTCGTAAAGCATCATCAAAACAGAATAAAAATTGAACAAACCTATATATCATCATCTACAGTCTACCAAACAAACAAATCAACTTAACATGTACTGTGAATGTCTCCTGTTGAGAACAGTTTTTCATCAAATTTAGTTTCCCCTTCTTACCTTTCTATTTCTTTTCAGGAAAATCGTTTTAGTTATAGTGCCTTTTTCTCTACTATACCATTCCACATGAGGAGGATTATCAAATAACCTAGCTGTCAATATAATGTACTCCGTATGTCGTTTTCTGTAAGGACAAAGTGGCCATCTTTTAGGTCATTGTTATCATTTCAACAAAGTATTTAAACAATGTGTAACCACATACAATCTGCCCATATCTCCTACAGACCTTACACTAGTGGGTGGCAAGCTCTTTTATTCATCACTATTTCCTAAAAATGAAAATATCTACATCCCTTCGTTGCTCAATATTAATCGCTATACTTCTCATTGCATATTTGAGTGAATTAGAAGCAACAAGTTATCGTGGTCTTAAAAGTTTTGACAGCAGGCAGCTTTTTCATAAACTGGGATATGATTTATCTAAGTTAAAGCATGGAAACCGGAGATCAATGATTGGGACAGACCAACAAGCGCCAGGAGGTCCAGATCCACAGCACCATAAGAAGAATCCAAATATTCCCTAAAGGCCTAAACTCTTATTATTGGGAAGTATGTAAATGTATATCAACACCTTGCTCGTGTAAACGGTCTGCATGTTACGTACTTAGCTTATATATACTAATATCCTTCTATATCCACTTACCTTCCTATTTTGAATGCTTAACGAATGGTATGGAGCATGTTTTCGCATACATCAGGAGCTATTATTCCAGGCATATTCTTTTGGGTTTCGGTCTGAAAGATGAAGCCATGAAATGCATTGCATTCTCTTTTTTATAATATTACTGCCCGTTGTATAAGTTTCTGTTAAAATCATTGTAAGTTATTGTCACTTATAGTGATCTGAGTCATTCTCTTCTTCTACATCACTTATACCTTGTATATATTCACTCAGAGTCGCTTTACTCCCATAGATCAACCTCCAAATTAGGATATCAAGGTTTCCAGCTCACTAAACCTTAGAACAAACATCTTGACATAAAAGGAAAGCCATGCATCAAGTTTTACCCCATATTTATCGCTTAAAAGTGTATTACTTGATGCGACCATTCTTCATAATAACGAGAATAGGACTATCAACAAACTACGCATGCAACTGATGCATATCTATTCAAACATTTTCAGTATTAACATACTCTATTATCATCTGCTCTACCATAGAAGTAAGTATGCCTTATGAACTACACATTATCTTTAGTAGATAGTAATTTAACAGCAAGTATATATAGACGTGCATAAGAAGAGTATTCTTACTTAAGCATGATGGCACACTCATAGAACATAAGATACAAATTATTTGCTAACAGGCGAATACAAATTATGAACCACGCCAAGACACAGTTTATTCCACTAGAAAAGTTTGCTAACAGGCGAATACTATTCTTACTTCTACATTAAACCAATGAAATATCTTAATTTCACAATCAAAGCAACAAATAGAAGCTACTGATAGCACACTTAAACACCTAAAGTAGTGAGGGTCGATTCAATAAACAGAATCCAGCTAAGTGAGCTAACCAATATTAGAAATTTTGTAAAGCCGGTTGGACGAGGAAAAGTAATAGATGCAAAAGTAATAAACTCACCAATATTATAAATTTTAGGGGACACATTATATAGGCTAAAATCACATAAACATAATCCAGCTAAGTGAGCTAACCAATATTAGAAATTTTGTAAAGCCGGTTGGACGAGGAAAAGTAATAGATGCAAAAGTAATAAACTCACCACCGGTTGGACGAGGAAAATTGACTTCTGGCCTACGCAAAGCTTCATTAAAAATTCTTGTGTCGTGTGCGGTCCCTTCCCATCCCGCCCATGCAAATGTGAAACACATGTCAAAATCACAAGCTGCCATGATATTTTGGGTCGCGTATCCTTTTCTACCAATATATTTGGCTTGTTCATGCTCTCGTACCGATGCTCTCACATGCGTCCCATCAATAGCACCAATACAATTCTACAAGAAGAGAACATTTTCTCTTTAATCTATCGCATGAACCAAGTATATTTTAACCTAAAATTCACATAACATACCTTGAATATTGGATAATAACGGGAATTGTTTAAAATTTGTGGCGGTACTTCTTCATTGTAATTTGCGCTTGGCCTGATCATGTCCCCGCTAAGTTTAAGCACTGCTTGAAGAACTCGGTGAAAATGCCTATGTATGGTTTCTCCAGAATGGTTAAAAGTTTCCTGAGCTAACCTATTTCCACACCCGTGTGCTAATATCATCAGAAAAATACCAACAGACTCCTCAATCGAGACATGACGTGTTGCCTTTAAACCATAACGTTCTTTAAGATCTGAACACAAATCCTTAAATACACTGATGTGTAACCGAAAATCTTCGTAGCAACGTCTAGGATGACCATTCAATATTTCTTGAATTAAAATATTACCCGTGCGACAAGAAGTACGGCATGCAAGTCCCTTTTTGTTCACTGCATTTTGACCCTTTATTATCCCTTTGACAGCTAAACTGCAAATTAGCAACCACGTGTTCTCATCCTCCATCCAATCTTCTTCATTAGAATCATTGTTGTCATCGTCACTATCGGAATCCATCCTGTTATAACACATATAAAGAAAGAACAGTGTGTGAAATAAAAAAAAAATAAAAAGTAAAGGAACCTAATCAGCAAATATCATAAAACAGAAATCATTTTCATAACATAACACTTAAATCCATAACAATAAAAGTTAAAAAAAAGAACATATTGTCGAGTAACATAACAATAACATAACAATAACATAACAATAAAAGTTCTAACTGATGAAATAAAGCATGCATCAAAGTCGCTCATTTAGAAGAGTCACTCGTTTAGAAGTGAGTATAGGAAGCCAATCTTGTCCAAAGAGGATTCTGGGTACATAAAACTTTCCCTCGCTTCCTTTTTCCAAAATATCTTCAATGCCTTGTTGAAGTCTGTCGAGCCTTGTTCAAAACCAGGAAACCTTGAAACAATGTCCATGCAGTCTTTAATAGATGGGGCATGGTTTTGTGGTGCGGTTGTTTGTGAGCTTCTTGCCGCTAAGGTTTGAATCAACGAATCTAGTTTCAATTCATACGATGTAACTCCCGTAGCTTTTACCTTTTTTGAACGAGTAGCAGAACCGTCATCTTTCTTCTTCTTCTTTGATGAGCTACTTTCTGGAAATGATATTTCAACATCATTTCCAACACCAACTGAATTAAACTCGTTGCTATCCCCGTTACCTTCTAGATACGAAGCACCTAGCTCTTCTTGGATATTACTTTGACCATCATTGTTTTGGAACTCACTGTTTTGGACCTGATTGTTTTGGAACTGGTTGTTTTGGAACTGGTTGTTTTGGACCAGGTTGGTTTGGACCTGATTGGTTTGGACCTGATTGTTTACTACGAACGGAATAGGTGGTAACCCCGTTCTATCACCAACAGCAACTGAATCACGAAACATGTGCTCGTAATACATGTGATATACCTCTAAATTTTTGTCCCTAAACTTCGCAATGCTTGGATCAGCCTAAGAAATAAACAAAAAATGATATGGTTCACGATATAATAACGTAACCAAAGTGTCATTAGTAAATCATAATAATCGTACCTCTATTTTTTCATCCCACCATTCCGTCGTTGCATCAATGGTCTTCCTCACGGGATCCCACCCAATCCCGGATTCAATCCTCATCAAACGATCATATAACTTAAATTCTTTTTTCATCGTATCCCAATGGTTTTTGAGTTGTTCTCTTGTGAATACCTTTCCAGAACGAGCTTTTATGTTATTTTCTAAGTTCGTCCATCCAAACTTATTAAAGTGTGTTCCAGGCCTGTTTCCTTTTTGGATCTCCTCAAGACACAACTCAATAAATATCATATGGGTAGAATTATCCCAAACGGTTTTTCGTGGCGCCGCCTTTTTAGATTTCTGGTTGACATGGGTCTTATCATGGTTCAAGTCCATGTCCTAAACCTATCAGACTACAACTACATCAAGAAAAAAAGACTATGAGAGCATTACACACATTATGATAGTATGCAGCAACTTATAGCTACAAAACTAGAGAAAAGTGCATCTTGCTGATGTGTTTTACTCTATGCAGAATATACTCACTCAAGTGTGTTAACTCACTGATGTGTTTCGTAGCCACATCAAATGAGTTAACATTTGGATATATATATGATATTTGTTACATAGGTCATGCTAAAAATAACAAGTTAGGTAAAAAAATTATCCCTTGCGAAAACAACAATGGCAACTTTGAAAATTTCGAACTTTTAAATAATGTGTGTCAAATTCACTAACTAAAAACACTTTTTAGCATGATTTTAAAAATAACAAGTCGCATTAGAAACATATGTGAAACCGGCAACGCAGACTGTAAAAATTTTGCTGTTAGAACACGAGAACTGTTAAACATTAACTAGGTCCTTAGCTACACACATTGACATATATGTCGAACTAAAACAATGATGAATGATCCCCCTGCCCATCTGTATATACATATTTAAACTTAGCTAGCTAGCTTTTATTGATCTTGTACCAGTTTTATCGACCCGACATTTAATGCAGACCATCTTTATAAACTCATCTTTCTGCACTCACATTTTCACTCATTTTACTTTCAATCCAACTCTTCTTTCATGGCTAATTCAGCTAGTCCTACTGCTGCACTATGGTTCGCATTAGTCGCACTCGTGCTTAGTCTTGCTAGAGCGTAGCCTTTAGTCCCGGCTATTATGACCTTTGGCGACTTTGCTGTTGATGTGGGCAACAATGACTACTTAGCAACACTTTTTAAAGCTAATTATCCGCCTTATGGTCGTGACTTTGCTGGCCAAAAACCTACTGGTAGATTCTGCAATGGCAAACTTGCTACTGATATTACTGGTATGTACGAATATTAAGATAACGACGTTTAGTACGAGTACTATTTCTTTTTACTGATACTGTCCTTTTTTACGCGTTTGACTTAGCTGATACACTTGGATTCACAACTTATCCACCTGCATATCTTAGTCCCGAGGCTAGTGGAAAGAATCTTCTCATTGGAGCTAATTTCACATCAGCTGGAAACGGTTTAGATGAGAAAACCTCAGCTTTAACCGTAAGAGAACAATTTTTTTTAACTTAATTAGCTTATTGGAGGATTGGTGTGCTTATTAGAATAGATTAAACTTTTTAAAATCATTACTCAAACTAGCTTATCTTACTTTTAACTAATCATATAAGCAACATCCTAAACACGATCTGTCACTCAAAACTGCTGATATGCTAATAAGCTGCTGATATGCTAATAAGCTTATATGATAACTATGCAGCATGCAATTTCATTACAACAACAATTGCAATACTACAAAGAGTATCAAGGTAAACTAGTACAAGTTGCTGGAGGTAGCAAAGCAGCGTCGATATTTAAGGATGCGTTGTACTTAGTCAGTGCTGGTAACAGTGATTTTGTACTGAACTATTACGTTAATCCTCTCGTTAACAAAGTCTACACGGCCGACCAATACGGAGACTATCTAATTGGAAATGTTCAATTAAGATGAAACTAAGCATCTACTATAGTCGATTGCATTTTAAGTACATGACCATGAATTTGTTTCGGTAACCAGAGTATCTGATTTCCCTTGCTACAATCAAACACACTCGCCTAACTAAAGATCTATTTGTTATTTTTTGGACATGACATGTGATGATTACTAGCATTGCCATCCACTGTCGTTGAACAAACACACCACAAGTACTAGTCATTCAAGTTCGACATATTTCTTTCTACTCTAAAAATAGTTCTTTTATCATCAAATGATTACAAGTGGTTTGTTTATAGTAACACAAACATGTCAACAACCAAGCAAGTTGGCACACTTGCAAGGTTAATTATAATGTTAGTTGCCAAATTTGCATACATATAATTAATTTTCTGCAAAATGTTGTATGAATGTTGCAACAAAATCCATTTAGCCAGTCTTGGGAGTGATTATTCGCTATCCTAAGCATGGGAGTGGACTGTAGCACATCACAAGAACTCGGAACCTAAGTTGCAGATCCATAATCTAACGATCAATTCAGAACTCTTCTTTGAGAGATCAAACAAGTGATATGTGTTTGCCTATTTATTTATGACTAGATACAAACAAAGAGTATGTCTAGAGAGTGTGAGCGAGTATCGCTGGCAAGTGATTATTAAAAGTCAAAACTCCGTCTCATTAAAAAGTAACGAAAACACAAAATGATTCAGTTTCGCGTACAAGCATATACATATGATTCAGTTTCGCATACAAGCTTGTGGGGGTGTTTGTTTCGGCTTATACAACGGGCTTATAGCTTATTTTGGTTTTCAATAAATGTTTCATAAGCTCACTATTTTGTGGCTTATTTGAAACTTTTTCTACTTTACATAAGCTTATTACAAGATGATAAGCTTATATAAACCGAAAAGTTTCAAAATAAGCCACAAAAAAGTGAGCTTATGAAACATTTATTGAAAACCAAAATAAGCTATAAGCCCGTTGTATAAGCCGAAACAAACACCCCCATTTGGGCTTATGAGCTTATACAATTTTGGCTTATAGTTCATAAATAAATAAAAACAATCAATAAAAAAACAATCAATAATCAAATAACCATAAATAAAAACAATGAATAAAAAAAATGAGATTCATACCCAGAAATCTTGGAGATCGGATTTTTTAAGGTTATAAAAAGATCGGATCCAGATGAAATTTTGTTCAAAACTCCATTTTCAATTTGCAACTGGACCCCTTGACCAACTTTTATAAAACCCCGTTTCGTCCCTCGAAAACGCAGATAATCCCGATTAGCCCTTTTTTACCCAAACACCTTTTTTCCACTTATCTCAGTTTGAAACTGAGATTCGGAGAAAATTATCTCCAAATCGCACATCCAAACACCCCCTAATCCTACTACTAACCGGGTCAGAGATTATACACCGCAGATTTGTGACCTTTATCCCCACCCAATCTTGGGGCCCACTTAAATATATCAAACAACAAAATTATACCATGAGCCTAAAACTATTCCTAGGATTCTCCCAACTAAACGCTTCTGAAACGCCACGATTGAAAATGTATTTTTGAATGTTGTATTAAAGTGAGGTGATGCTGAATTGACACTCTCTAACATGATTTTTTTTTTCCCTATTACGAAGTAGTATTTGTTATAGCAAAATACTTTCGAGATATATTCTTGTTTGGAGTGATTTTTTTATTCATATTCTTATTGGGCTTAAATGAACTAAAAGAGGAAGAAGCCCATCCCAGTCGTCAAGTATATCATTTACCCAAAAAGTCAGCAGCATTCAAAGAGAAGAAAGTCAAAAGGAGTGGGAAATAGTCAAACACAGACTGCCATGGCTAAACTTCCTGTCGGAGATGACAACAAACGTCCAGTTTCCACTATCCTCATTTTCGCAGGTAAATCACACACACACTCTCTACACCTTCAAATATTTGTCTTTGTTTTTTTAATAATTAAAAGTTTGATTGAATAAAGTGCAGCTCTTGATTCAGAAGCACTTCCATTAGTCCAACATTTCAAACTATCTCCTGACGATGGTTCTTTGTAAGTATATCTCCCTTTCATATTTTTCGTTATGTTGGTTAAGTTTCCATTGGAAAAACTACAATTGTTGATAGACAATAACACGCGGTTTAGGAAACTACATGCACCGCCATATATAACACTAGTTGTTTTCATTGGTAATGGATGTTGTTATGATGTTTATGTTTGCTTCCAAGTTTTTGCTTATTGGTTTAGAGGGTGTTTGGTTTGGCTTATATAACGTAAGCCCATTTCGGCTTATATAACATAAGCCCCAATTTTGTTGCTTATTTGGAGACTTAGGGGCTTATGTAAGTTTATCATGAGATAATAAACTTATACCACGTATAAGCCCCCGAGTCTCAAAATCAGCCACAAAATTGGGGCTTATGTTATATAAGCCGAAAATAAGCCATATTTCGGCTTATATTTTATAAATTCTAATTTTTTAAGCTTATTTGGAGACTTTTAAGAGCTTATATAAGTTTATTATATCATAATAAACTTATATAAGCCCATGAGTGTTCATATAAGCCACAAAATTGGGGCTTATGTTATATAAGCCGAAATCTGCTTGTGTTATATAAGCTAAAACAAACAGCCCCTTAGTTAGAATGATAATGGATATTATTATGTAGATGCAATTAGAGTAGTTAAATCTGTATAGACGAGTCTTTTAACCAATGCCAGATGGTTTTATGGTAAGGCTCCTAACCTTTTTACAAGAGTTATAGGGTTCAAACCCCACTATGCACACATTTGGGCATGGCTAGGAAAATGGTCGGAAACAGTCACGGGGGTATCTGGGTTAGGCTGTGTACATTTGAGTTAAAGGCTTACTATCTTGGGTAACCTCAACAGTTACCCGTTACAACTAGTCTCTTTGCCACGAGGGTTGTATGCATTAGTTTTTATCAGTATTCAATTTTAGGACTTTGAGATTGAACTTCATAAGTGAATGTGTATATGGGAATTGTGATCTTAGCAGAATGGAGGAACTATAAGTTCTGTGAGGGGTGCGAGCCACGCGTGACATGATTTAGGTTGCTTTGAGATTCCAGGATTATTTTTGGTGTACAATGTAGAATTCCTTTATTGTTCTTCCTTAATGTTTCAAGGTTTCGGAATTGCGAGAAGGTTCTATAAAGCGGATACATTGAGGTGTAAATGTGATTAATTGCTAGCTCAAATGATACTTTTCAAAATGTACATCTTTTAAGATTAATAATAAGACCAACAAATTGAAATTCTAAAAGTAACTAAATGATGGTCAATAATTTGCTAGTCTCTCTGTCTATGTATAATGTATATAAACGGCATGTTTTAGTTGCAGTAATTTGTAGAGAGGTAAACTGTTCTGCATTATTGTAAAGGAAACTATGATCTCTGTATGTTTTGCTAGTGGGTTCATTACGTTTAAAACTATTTCAGGTTTCCATCAGGTGTCCCTTGGATCAGATATCATGGTAATTACAAGGATTTGAATATTAATCTCATTTATCCAGGAAAAGACCGTGACTTAGGTGAGTGTTTCATTTATGGTTTCGTATTATAAAAGTGTGTGTGAGATCCATTATGACTTTGTCCCCATCAGTATTACAAAAGTACATTCAAGCTGCCCACTGCTGCGCTAAATATCTAGTTAATTTCCCAGATATTTGACTCAGTAATATTCGAATTTAGTAGTCAACGTAGGACCCAAAAATCCAGATTAAACGGTTTCTCATAGTTGGTTGTGGGTGTTCATGTCACCTGATTTTTTCGTAAATAGACACAGTCGTGCATAATACAAACATAAACGATATAGAACTATTAGGATGCACGTTTTACCTTACCTTTTTCTGATAGCATACTTATGGTTTGCATAATACTTGAGCATGGTTTTCGTTATTGATTTCTTAGGTTATGTCTTTCACAGGGATCAATAGTGTGGGTACTGTTCCTGCATCTCTTGTGACTTATGCTTCTATTCAAGCATTGAAGCCTGATCTTTTCATAAATGCTGGCACTGCTGGTGGCTTTAAAGTATATTTTTTATGCTTAACATCTCTTTTACCTTCTTTTCATTTCAAAACTAATGCGCGATAAGCGTGTGTTTTGCAAATTACATTGTTCCCTACATCTGTACGGGCTTCTTCTTTTGTGTCTTCTTTTGTTGGAGATAATATATGCACTTATGTTGAGAATTTCAGGTGAAAGGAGCTCGCATATTGGATGTGTACCTAGTATCTGAACTTGCATTTCACGATAGACGAATTCCAATTCCTGTAAGTAGTTTATCTATTTTTCCTCTGTCATGAACTTGCATGAAAGCAAATATGTTGATTGATGTACGAATAGCTAAATCGTCAGTGTCTTCTAAACTTTAACAATTTCTTGTGCTAACTGTAACTTCCCTTTCGATTTGCAGGGTCCTGATAAATATGGACTTGGTCGTCGGAAGAGTTTCTCCACACCAAATCTTGTGAAGGAGCTAAATCTTAAGGTAATTATCTACAAATGGTTTATGGAAAATAATAAACAAACAACTGAAATAGCCTCATTAGCTTCTGTAGTTTTAGATTGTCAATGGTACTAGGCTATGTTGGCAATGTTTTTGTTCAGATTTAATGATTAAGTATTTAAAGAAGTGTAAACTTGACTAAAAATGGTGTTTGACTAATTTGTTACCTTTAAGCAAAACCAAGATCAGTATGTGAAAACAAAATTACCTTATTTTCAAGTCTTTACGGCATCCTTCATCCTTGTATCATATTCCATGATCCGGTAATGGTCCCTTGCAACATTGTCTCGCGAAACACATTTTTAACCTTTTATCAAACAAAAACCTGCAATCTGTTTTTCTTATAAAAGAATGTAATAACTTAGCATACACATGTGATAGGTCTGCAAATTGTCTACGGGAGATTCCTTAGATATGTCACCACAGGATGAAACATGCATCTTGGCCAATGATGCAACAACTGTTGATATGGAGGTACACCATTAGTCCATTTCTTAGTGATGTTTCTAGTTTGTCTTTACCTCTGTTAACTTTTTTCCGGTAATAAGATATGCACTTTGACTTTTCGAGTTAAGTTTTGAATACATAAAGTTCAATCTTGAGGCGAAAATACATGTTTATATATGAACCATATTCGTTGTCAGCTGTCTTGAGATAAGGTGGGTGGGTTGGTAACGGGTTAACACAGGTCGGGTAGAAACGGGTCACTTGTAGACTTGTAGTCTTTTTGTACAGGTAAAAAATGAGCTTGGCCGGTTGACCTGTTTGATATAAAACTCAAATCCACTCAACCCGACACGAATTGCCACCCCTATTTATTAGTAAAATGGGTCAAATATGCCACGTCTGTAAAAATTGTATTCACTGGATTGTTGTTTGTAAAATATATTTTCGGATTTCAGGGAGCAGCTTTGGCTTATGTGTCTGGTCTTATGAGAGTCCCAGCAATATTTATAAAGGCCGTCTCAAATTTTGTTGATGGCGAAAAGTCAATTCCTGAAGAATTTGCTGAAAATTTGCAAGCAACCGTTGTGGCACTGCGGGATGTAGTTGCACAGGTGGTTGAATTTATCAATGGCAAGTCCCTCTCTGAACTATGACACATGTATCTGTTATTAGGCGTTTACACCTTGATTGATTAACAAATTTTGTGTAGCATTATTTGTAATATGTACCTGCAATGTTACGGACTTATGGGAGTTTATCATTTAATATTAGTTATTTTGATACGATCTTAATTCCATCGATCATTTTAGTTTTGATCAGATTAAAAGTCCAAAAACACCCTAACGCGGACATGCTTTTTTAGGATAACTGATAAACCAGTAAATTCGTTGCAATTTGGATCTTTGAAGTTTTGTAACTATCAAAATTTGAGTGTTCAACCAGGAATGTGATGCTTGTTGGGTTTTTTCTTTAGCAGGATACATTACTTCCAAAATTTTGTCAACTAGGTTCAGATATCCACTAGTTTTTCGCCACCTTAACATATTACGTCTTGCACCATGTATCGTAAACGCTAACCAAACGAAGCCAGGGAACATAATGTGGTTTCTAATACTTCGAATTTCAAATTGCGCACACCTTTGTATATGTAGGGTTAGGAAGTAATACCGTGAGGGAAGGGTGAAAAGAACCCCCGTCGGGGAGTGAAATAGAACATGAAACAGTAAGCTCCCAACAGTGGGAGGAGCCTAGGGCTCTGACCACGTGCCTGTTGAAGAATGAGCCGACGACTCATAGGCATTGGCTTGGTTAAGGGAACCCACCAGAGCCGTAGCGAAAGAGTCTTCATAGGGCAATTGAGTTATTTGTGCCCGGGGGGATTGACTGCAGTAACTACTACTTTTCCAATACGAGATATTCATCCTAGTCACTATGGGCGTATTTGCCCAATTGACACGTCTGAAGGAATAAATGAAGGAATAAATGTTGGACTTATTGGATCCTTAGCAATTCATGCGAAGATTGGTCCAGATGAGAACAAGGATATATGTAAGAACACTAAAAACATATTTTTGTCAATCCTTTTCACATGCACGTTTGGATTTGGGTGCACAATTGGAAACGCGTGTATCAAATTCCGGATGATTGCTTGAAAAGGTAACTAACTTGTTATTTTCGAATTCTGTGTATATTATTATTACTAATATTTTGCGATTTTAGATAATCATACTTTAAAATATCATTGTACTTTATGAACATTCTACCCTTCATTGTTAATGGCGGTTGATGAAATAATTACAAAATGACATGATAAACGGAATTCATAAAAATATGTTATCTACTCTAGGGTCTCCTAAAGCACGAAGGTATAGTAAGGCCTTCTATTTGTGGTAAAAGAAGTCCTCCAAAATTCAATATAGAGGTCATTATCCGGTGACGGAATTGTGGGATCGTGTTAGTAGCTGCTGGTAGGAATTCCTAGTTAAATCTTAGTTAACGACAACATGTCGTTCTTGTGCTTGCTCATAATGTCATTGACTTATATATATGTTTCCTAACTACCATATCCGTATGACCGTTTATGATCCTTACCTTTTCAACCCCAAAGATGTGTACTTACAGAGGCTTAAACCACTAGTGAGGTAAATAAATTTAGGCTTTTTAGTGGAAACCGGCCTGTGGTTAAAATGTGACACTTATTTAAAAGTTATTATGTGTTTCGGCTTGCAAAAAGACACATTTAGATAAGTGGAATCACTTTTATTGTTAATCTTCATAAATAAATTATCTAAGGGGGTTTTAGGGATCACTTTTTAATAGGGTATTGAGTTATTCAAGTGCAACAACAAACAACTGACAGTGCAGAAATTTCTAAGAGATCTGCAAATGACGACGAGGGTGAAAAGGTCCTTTCCTTTTACTAACAAATTAGATCTTGCTGAGATCTAAAGTATTCTATATTTTCCTTGTGGTTTTAGTAACCAAAGCTCTCAACCAGTTTGAAACAGGCGTTGTCGCTAAATGAAGTGATCAATGAAAAGAAACATCTTATGCTTTCAGAAGTTTTTATTGGAAGATGAAGATTATAATCCTTTTCACAGTTTCATAGTGATAATACTGTATGTATCCTTTAGTATATGTACAGAATTTGCAGGCCCATGTACATACGAAAATAAAGGGCTGCACGATTAGAGCCTGGACACCCAACAGACCATTAAGGTAGTTAGTTAAGTTAGTTAATTACAGTTATTTATGAAAGGACTAGCTTAAAGACCCGTCTAACGTCGGGAGTAGTTTAAAGAATGATTTACACTGTGTTCCCGAGTTTATATTTCGGAGTGAAAGGGAAATGTTTGGGATGGAAATAAAAAAACTTTATGTTCCTGAGATTTTTAAGGAGAGAAGTGGAATGTAAAGGAGAGTAAATTACACCAAATTTACTCTTCAAATCTTCTTCCCAAATTGGAGAGTAAAGGAGTGAAGTTGTTTTTAAGGTTTCTTTTTAGTTACATGCTTCTTCTTTCTTTCTAACTCAGGAACACAAAATAAAAAAATTATTTCATACTTCTCTCCTCTTTACTTCTCTCATTTTTTCCATCTCCATCTCTCTTCTTTCCATTTTTTCCCGGGAACAGAGTGTTAGTAAAAGAAAATGAACGGATGTTTATATTTAACTAATTGAAAAGGGTTAATACATGAGGATAATAAAAGAAACAACATGTAGCATTCGTGGCCATACTAAAGTTTGTGACAATAATAAAAAAACTTTCGATCCTTTATGGTCTTTACGTATGACGTATGTGAGTCTCAATTAACTGACAAGAAATTGGCCATGTCGTTAACATAAAAATGATTACAATGAATATGTGAACTTTAAGTAACATTCAGATGATAAATATTTGAAATTTGAATAGGTAAAAAACAATAGATTGCATACTATTATAAACTTCTTCAAATACCGTGTAACACTTCCTTTTATACAATAATTGTAGTTGTTATACATACATTTCCGTTCGGGTCACAAATAACAACCTTCAAGCCTTTCTTTCTTTTTATTCGAGAGATAACTACATATTGTTGAACGTGAGTAAAAACTGGACGTGGTAGGTACAAACCGATTTCAGAATGTGATTGGCCTTCACTTTTATTAGTGGTCATTGCAAATGAGAGTGAAATATGAACTATTTTCGGACAATTTTTAGCAGTAAACGCTTGTCAGATGGAGTGATTCTTAACCTGGGTAGGATAAATATCTTTCCGAAATGTGTTCCATTGATAATCCGGGCACTAATGCCAGTTCTTGTTAGATTAAGCACCTGCAACCTTGTGCCATTACACAATCCGTTTGGTTGATCGATATTTAGGTATGTGTTCATATCTTTCCATCCTTTTTACCAATATTTTTAATTGTGCTGAAACGACTACATCACATGGTTATCGTTGTTTACATGTTTGATGAATTTCTGTGAGTCGCATGTGTGGTTTATATTTTATAGTTATACCGTAAATTAGCCAATGTGTTACATTTTTAGTTGTTTAGGTTATCCGATATAGAATGTAATCATATTTTAGTTTATTAAAAGCTGTGTCTTGATGATAGCTTGTATGACTATAATGCTTGCAGCTTTCAGATGACACATAACTTATTACAGACTCCCCACAATAGTAATAAAAAAAGCTATGTTGTTGTCATGATAACATATTAGTTGCACATGTAATTGAGTTTTTCGTGTTTGTTATCTTTTAGTAGCTTAAAGACCCGTGGTACATAAAACTACCGATATCGAACTGTTACACAAAATCTCCTATATGGACCGCTTACACAAAATTGCCTATACCAACCCGTTACACAAAACAATTCTAACCGTGAAATTTAATGGGTTTTACCGTTAGCAACGTTTCCCATCCGTAAAAAAAACCTAACGGTGATATTCGAATGATTTTGTTGTAGTAAATATGATTTGGACAAATTGAAAAGAATAAAAAATTCAGGAACACATATATCTACATACATTGTTATGTTTTTACGCTTATTGAATGATTTTAGCTTATAGACCCGCCAGACTTCGGGTATAGCTTATCAAGTGATTTCTAAAAAATAACAAACAAATGTTAATATTAAAAGAACATAAGCATGATCTGGTAATAGACACAAAAAACATGAATTATTCGATAAACGTTTAATTTGGTAACAATCACAATAATAGAATACCCTACATAAGAATAATCAACCTTTACGTATGTGAGTGCAAATAAAGTCAACAATCAATGCTCGTTCCATTAACATCTTGTAGTTGAATAAAAATAATAATTTAGATGTATTAGAAAATTACAAAAAAAACATTTCAAAGTGTATATTGTACATCTCATTATATCAGTTTCAAAGTGTATATTGTACATCTCATTATATCAGTTTTATATTAAAGACCCGTCTTACGTCGGGTTTATTTTAGATTTTTATAAGAAATAATAAACTTTTTTAATATTAAAAGATATCAAACGGATTCTGGTGGACAATAATTTTCACGCCATTTACTAAAAAATCATCGTAACCAAGACCAACCATCAAAAGTTGATTTTGCACATCATTTAGTATTCTCTTAACATAACACCAGGATGTGCAAATAATTAGCGCTGTTAATTTTCCAAAGTCAAATGACCCATGTAACCAATATTTAGAGTCTAAATACTCCAATGATGTAAATGTACAAATTCCTTTAGACCGAACATTTTCAACAGCAGCTTAAGAATGGTTATCTATTGGTTACACAAATCCTACACTTTATTATGTATTATGTAAAGGAATGATGTGTATCTTTCCTAATGCGTTGTAAGAACTCTATATAATCACGACTTAGCCAATTAGCCTTTGAACACATTCTAAGGGTCTTTCTAAATATTGACCTTCACAAGATGCCTTTGAACACTCACTGGTTGGTTCCATGTTTGATGTACGTTTATTGGCCTGAAGTTTTTTAGGACTTGGAAGTAGTACTTTTCATCAGTCTCGAATATGAGATCCTAAAAGCCTGAATAAGAACCATATGATTAGAAGAAAGAACAAAAGTACAACGTACAATGCTACATGAACTTGTAACGACTAATTTTGATATGACATAACCATATACTTACCAATGGAGTGATAGAATAGAGTTACTTAATTGTGGCTTCACTTTCTAGGTAAAAGACAAATACATACGTCCAATTCGTAATTTATCAGCACATTTTAAAGACTCGCTCTAACATATATCCTAAAACTTTATACTGCTATGAATAGCATAATGGAAATGTAGTTGCTAGCTGGTATCATGCTCCAGCCATGTGACTAGGGTTCATATAGGAGGCCAGGGAACATTTTACATGTAAAAGCTTAGATAATCATAAAGTTCTAAAAATTGATCTTATAAGTGTCCCAACTTATAAGCAGATCCAAATACTTTACCCGTCATGTTTAATTGCAATATTTGTAGACTTTAGTTATTTCATTATTTCACATAGCTTAATGACTTTAAAAACTCAATACCAAAAGAGAAACACATATAAGCGAGTACCTATACCCGCTGATCCAACTCAAGATTATTGCATAAGGGTAAAAGTAAATGGATTTTTATAGAACTTATACCCGCTGATCCAAATCAAGATTATATGAAATACTTTCTGTAGTTCACAACATCTATGAAAAATATTAACTAAAGTAATATTCTTGGATTATGAACAATGTGCATGTAAAGGTCAAACCAATGCAAACATGATGCCTTCTAAATGATTTTGTATGCGACCATCTTATCTGGAGTAAATGGAGCGGGATTGTTTCATGTATGATTTTTCAAATAATTGTATCGTACTTACATTAAGATCAATACCTTTAAAGACGGTTACGCGGACACCAATAGTAATCACCATCCTGACACACATATATGTGTGTCTTAGACATAAAGATAACCAAGAAACAAATCCCCAACAAATCAAAAAACCCAGAAAACAAACTACCTACCTAAGCTAAAAATGTCACCTACCGACCACCATTGCCACACACCATAAATGGTGGCAATGAATAGATCGGTGGCATCGAAGAGAGCTATCAGCGGGAGGCATCAAACAACCATAACTTCTTTTCTTAGATCTAAAGAGCTGGTGTGTTTTGTGTTATTAGGTGATCTACAAACCCACGATTTATGCAAAAGTTGTGGTTTTTAACTGAAACCAAATTGGTGTAGTATCTATATTGAAATTGAATTGAAATTTTCGGAGAAGATTTATATGAATCGCATGGTGGAAGATGGTATCGAATTGGCGAATTGAAACTGAATTATATAGAGAATCTTGAATTCGAGTTGTAAAAACTAAAATTCAAGGTATTGATGAGTTTATCAAAAATGGATGACACTAAGCTGGTCAAAGAATTTTGAATTACGATTTTAATGTGTTAACAAAAATAACAAAACATTGACAAAAATAACTTATCACAATAAATTTTTTCAAAATTCCAAAAATTTGTTAAACGTAGCATTTATATACGTTTCATTGTGTATTCATAAATTTCCAAATTTAGTTCAAAACATTTAATTTATTTTTTAAAAAATTTTCATCATTATATTTATTTAAATTAGAAATATACATTTAATTTAAAAAACAATACTACTTTCTATAATTATATATTTTTCATTTTTATTTAAAAAAATACAATTTAATTTTCTAAAAATTCTTATAACTTTACTTCATCTAATTTTCGTTTTAGTATTTTTTTTTTAAATAGCTTAAATTCATTTAATATGTAACATTTAAACATTTTAAACTTTGAAAAGGTCCTTTTTTGGATTTATTGTATAGATAATTATATATTTTTGACTGAAACTTATTTTATTACTTCATCTTTAAAATAATGCTTGTTTAATTTTTTTAACGAAATTATATTAATTTTAAAACGTTTAGAATAAAGTTCCGTTTTTTTGTTTTACAAAAAATTCCAAATGTTTTTCCTTTTTTTATAAAACTGGTTTATATGGATAGGAGCGTATTGTGATAATGATGGTTTTAATGATTTTAATTTAATTTAGGTTTAATCATATAAATGACAACTGTTACAATACAATCACTTTTAAAACTATCCACTGATAATATATTAAAAATATTTGATACTTTACATAATTAGTGGAAACCTTATAACGTTTATTTAAAAAATTTTTTTAACATGTTAAAACCGGTTTACATACATGGGAATGTTCTTTTCGAAAATCTTTTGCTTTTTTAATAAATTAGCTTAACATTTCAATTTATTTAAATAATTTGTGTTATTTTAGTTTATCTAACTGTTATCAATTTTGTTAAAAGTAATTTTTCTTTTTTTATTTTTTTAAAATAATTTTCATCCATCATTTATATAATACTTATTTAAATAATTTAAGTTTAATAAATTATTTTAAGCTTTAAACATTTAAATTACCAGGTAGTTAATATGACTTTATAAAATAACCTCTGGGTGGAGCGTATTGCCTTTTTTTATTGTTACACCGAGCGTTTAGAAAATATAAATATGGTAATGTTTTTATTGTGTTTTATTGCAAAGCGTTTTTTGATTTTCAAAACTCAAATTTTTATGACATTTTTATGAGAACATATTTTTTTAAAAATATATAAATATGGTAATGTTTTAGTTCGTTTTTTATATAATAAATCATAAATGTTTACATTATTTCTTTACTGTTAAATTTATTTATAAATTTTAACGTTTAAATTTACAAATTGTTGTTCTTTTAGATCTATTTTATATGGGATACATTAAAAAAATTATATTTGTATAAAAGAATAACAATTATTTTTAGTTTTGAGTTAAAATTCGATTACTTTTTCCTTGATAATATATTAAAATAATTATTGTTTATTTAAAAGAATAGCAATTATTTAAAAAAATCGTGTACATACAATCTTTTTATACTTTTTATAAGTTTGGTTTTGAAGAAGAGTTATATATAGAATTGTTTTTTAGAAGAATAACAAAACAAATATTTATAAAAAAATCGTGTTTTAATTTATCTTTTTTATAAACTTTGTATTTATCATTCTTTTATGATTAATTTCTTTATAATTTGTACATACAATATTTTTATACTTTTTTATAAGTTTGGTTTTGTAGAAGAGTTATATATATAATTATTTTTATGAGGTTTTTAATGCATTTGCTTAAGATGCTTGTACATTGTCGCTAAATGAAGTGATCAATGAAAAGAAACATCTTATGCTTTCAGAAGTTTTTATTGGAAGATGAAGATTATAATCCTTTTCACAGTTTCATAGTGATAATACTGTATGTATCCTTTAGTATATGTACAGAATTTGCAGGCCCATGTACATACGAAAATAAAGAGCTGCACGATTAGAGCCTGGACACCCAACAGACCATTAAGGTAATTAGTTAAGTTAGTTAATTACAGTTATTTATGAAAGGATATGACTATTGATTCGAATGAATGAATCAACATATCCGTTCATTCATACTTGTTACTATGTTATAAATAGGATTGAATGTATTTAATTCAAAGTGTTGAATTCTAAATTATATTTACAGATTATTAAAGGGTATTCGACCCACTTCTTTCTTCTTGTCTATTAATTCTTGTATGATGATTGTCATGATGCTTGTTTTGTACGACTCTGGAGTGCTAAGACCAGTGAAAACAGGATTCACTTTCAAGAATCCTACCGTTTTGTACGACTCTTCTAAAGTGAAGTGTGTCAAGCTTTTTCATTTGAAGCCTTCCGAAGATTCCAGGTTTGTTTTTACAAACAAACTTCAATCTAACTGTTTAACTGCTTACGAGGTTTATGCCCATAAAACATATGCACTACATGCCGTCTTTATGTCCCTAATGCCCCAATAGTTAGATAATACTGGTTTCACCTTTCATAGTCTTTCGTAAGTTACAAAAAGAGAATATAGATGCTACATAAATAATAAAAAACTAGTATGGTGCCCGCGCAATGCAGCGGGTTCTGATGAAAATGTTATTAACGAATTCTGGTTTTACATTTTTTAATATTGTTCAACGATATTTAATAATGGCATATCGTTTATAAAGATTGATATTATTAGTGTAATAATTATAATAAAATTAAAAATTATGACATTAAATTGAATGATATTACAAGTATACACATTTAAAATAATACTATTTTTTAAGTACGACGTCGACTTTATGGCATAACTCAGTTAAAAAGTTCAAAATACTTTATAAGGTGTAAAGATAAGTAAAAATGACCTGATAAGTTAATAAACACTGCATGGACATGTAGACGTAGGAAGTTGACACAAATAAACATTATACTCTTAAACAATCTAAGATTAATTAGTTATTTTTCGTAAAATTATCAAAAGAAATACGTGTTCGACAGTCCTATACTCGATTGAAATCTCGCGTTCAACTTAAAGCCCAAGAAAAAAAACATATGTAAATGATTATAAAGCCTAAGAAGCTACGAAACCCAATACCTCTCATCACCGACACACCTCTCCTAGTAACTCTTTAATTCATTTAAAACCCTCTTTCCGTTTTATGTGGTGTTTTAATTTGCTTATCTAAAGTAGATTATTCAATTTTAAAATGCATAGTAAGATAATTAGTTATAGCAAAACGTGATTATAAAATATAGTGTTTGAATTTACTTATACTGGTTTTGTATACTAATAATAAATTTTTAATATTTAACAAATGTAATTAAGAATAAGTAAATTGGTAAAATTATCAAAATATGCAACCTTTTATATTTTTATTTAAATAAAACTAAAAATATAAATATAACTTATCATTGACATATCATAATGTTTGTACAAAAAAGGTTTCGATAATACACATATTGTTGTACCTTATATATTGATGTTTTAATAATACACATCTGTTTTATAAAAAAACCGCACTTTATATATTCATGTAAGTAACCAAGAATCAATGAAAACAAACACTCCTACCTCTCGCGAACTTACTACAACGACGAAATGCGAAACCATTTAACATCGAACAAATCGTAACCTCGATCTAGCACTTGATCTTCAAAAACCACGATTAACCGATAGCTCTGATACCACATGTTGTACAATACCGACAATAAAACCGAAGTTCGATATAGCGTCTCGTAATCGAACTTCATAACACGTATTATGTAAAATGTTACGTAGTTAATGGGTTTATTTTATTAAAGATAATTCTAACTATGCATGACTTAAAATGAAAGTGCTTAACGAACGAGTAGAGTTAAATATGTACATATGTTATCTTCTTCACATATTACAAGCCACGATCTACATCTTGTCCTTCCAACTCCACTACACAGGACCGATCTTGAGATCAGGGCTAAAATCTATTTGGACACCAAATATTTAATCAAATAGTATGGAGTAATTAAAGTCCTTTTGTGGGTTTTGGTGATTATGGAATAAAAAAATAAAAATGTTGTAAAATATGAGTAACATTTTTATAACAAAGTGTCTTAGTTTAGTTCGATTTTATGTTATTTTTTAAGATGCTCTTAGTCACAACAACAACTTTGTACTCGTTTTTAGAAAATGGACTTTGAATGTATCTTGCCTATTTATAAAATTATTTACTCTACCAATTTAGGTTGACATAGTTGGTCAAGACATTGGATCCCTTAACCAAAAGTTTCGGGTTCGAGCCTTGGAAATTAAAAAAAATCTCAATTGTGAAGGATACTACCCATCGAGGTACCGAGCAAACTCTCGCGGGAGATTAGTCCACTTGTCTTAATGCCGGTGGGAACTCCTCGTCGTGGACTAAAAAAATAAAATTATTTACCCTGCATCTATACTTCTACATCTTTATTGTACTTTATATAAATGGCTAACTCTAATCTTAATCACAAACCTAAAACCTCAAATCCAAACCAAATATTAAGATAAAAAGTTTAAGTTTAAGTCATTATCGTATTTTCTCAAATTGATGTTATCCACCCTCTCTTTTGTAACAAATTTTTTTAACATTTCTTTTTACAAATTATTTAGAAAACTTATATTTTTAAATTGAAATATTTTTTTTATCTATTTACTTTTTTCATGATCTAATTTTATTATATTTTTTGAATTTTTTGTTTTTTAATTCAACATCCATTTTGATATATTTTTATTATTTTTTTGTATTTTATTTTATTTTTAATTAGTTTATTTTAATTTAATTTTACTTTTTCATAACTTTAACTTTAATTTGAATACAAATTTGGTAGATAAAATACAACACTTATTCGCAAAAAGTAGTAATCAGATATCCGTCGATACATTACACGTATATCATGCTAGTTTTATAAAATTTATCAATTTTAAACTATTAATTTCATATAGTAAAAAAGATACAGTAGTATTTGAGTCATGTATTAAAGTAAAGATTCATACAAAGGGCTAAAATGAAATTCTTAATAACAATAAGGAAATATAAAAAACACATTTAGTGGTCCCAAAAATAAACTCTTCATCCGAGTCATCTTCTCCACCTTCAACTGAGTCATCTTCTCCACCATCTACTTAACTCCATTGAAAAACAATTGAAGCTTTGATCATAATAAACTAAAATGCAGATTCTCTGTCAGAAAAGACGTTAACAGAACTCGATCTATTGATGGCCGTAGTAATTTGATGACGTGGGCCGTCGTCCGTGTCGCCCGGTGCCATGGCCGGGCCTGCACTTACACCGGCTGTTTGTTACGGTTGGGTTATAGAAGAACAATATTAACCAATCAAATCAAACCAATGGTGATTTTGCTGCTGTTTGTGGCTGGCTGATGGTGGTGAGGACGGCTGAGGTTCAACATCAATGTTTCTATATCAAGTAAGTGAAGATGTCTGAATTTTCAGACTTTCTATTTGAGGAATAGTCCCAAATGCTTTATAATATAGTATGAGTATGATAGAGGAAATGAAATATACAGCATATTTGAAAATATTAGAATAAATGGGAAAAAAAGTCACCCTGGCCAATAAAATCTTTAAACTTTCCAAAAAGAACCTTTTGTTCTTTATTCTTTATAGTCCTCTTTCCTTTTCTGGTAAATTTTGACTTTCTCTTTGGATGCTTACCAAAAAATCAAGTTGGATAGGATTACCTGAAAGTGATTGATATTCTAGTCGATCGACATGCATGGTTTGATCTTTTTAGCATCATGACGCCATGAAGTGGCGGGTTTGTATGTGAACAGTTCTGAGAAGAATTCGATCGCAAAAAGCAAAGTAACAAGCGGCAATTGGTTTTAATAGTACAATATATACATGGTGGCATTTCACAACCAGATATCTTCAGAGAGAATTTTATCATATTCGAGAGAAAATGATGAGCATGTGGACTTACAAGAAACCTGTACTTCATAATAAACTCCTTGGTTGCATTGCTCGTTGACGCACGGACCAGGCTATTAAGTCTCTGTAATCACATATAGTTAATAATATTTCTCATGTTATCATTTTTTCATATAGAAACCAATGCTAGAAATCTAGCTTTTAACATTATATTCTTTGACGCATATTTCTTGTTGTAATGCATGTCGGAAAAGCAATACTGATATACATAATCTCAGAATGATTTGACTATGATTCCAATCTCATGATTTATAATTTCTATGTATATGCAAAAAATGAATAATGTATTAAATAACAGCCACTTACATTTCGAACCATATAAGCAACAAGAGAAGATGTGGCGTGAGAAAGAAGACTGTCAAGTTAATCTTCCAAGTAGGTGTGACTGTCAAATAAACCAAACAATGGGTTGTTTTCCTTACTGCTAGAACTTCTATTTTTATATTCAAATGATAATCTTTCTTCTACATATACTCGTCTTGAAAGGAAAAAGATTTGGCCTAGCATGAGCAAGAAGAGCCTGTCAAAGAAGCCAAGGAGTGACCTGCCTGATGAAACAAACACAGTATTACGTTCCAACACCTTGAGTTGGGATAAAGGCAAGTCATCCCTGGCTACCAAACAAGAGTGCTCTTCTCTTCATGTAAGAACCTCTCTTTGTATCATGTTATCAGTTGACATGAATTGATTGTTTTTGGTAAAACTGCATATATATAATGTGTGATAACTGCGGGCTAATGGAACCACATGATTCTTATTCCTTTTTTATCTTTCCGTTTTTCTACCATGTGCGCCATATTTTTGGAAGAATATATCATATGAACCTGATTCTGTATACCTATAAAGAAAAGAGAACTAAACACACTGAGTAAAGAGAACAATGTTCTTCAATCAATGGCCGAAAACTTTGCGTGGGAGTTGACTTCTATTATCTGATGCCACCTTACATTATTAGTAATTTATTACATGATATATCATGTAGATATCACTCTAACCCTTGTTTGTTACTCCGTATAGGAGGGTATAAACTTTTACTTTTCTCATTAGTTTTACTCACGACAGTGCCGCTGCTAAATCCGGAGCTCACAAATGTTACTCGTGATGGTTTATGATCATAACAATTATAAAAACCCTAACATAGATCAAAGAGCATACAGCGGAAGCAGCAGATTAACAAGATCTTTATATAACACAATTATAATTAATCAAGGCTAGGGTTACATACCTTTATCCTAGCAGAACGATCACCGGTAAAGATAAATCAAGAACACGACCAGGATGTAATCTAAAATAAGATCACACCACGATCTTGTACACACGTGATACGATGAGCTAATCGTGAGTCTAGCACGAACAGAACCGAGCCTTCCAAGCCTATGGAAGATCTACCCAACAACCCTAGAGAGGGGCTAGGACTAGATCTAAAATAGCTTTTAGAAAATCAAAGATGAACCCTAAAAAAGGGTGTATATGGCCGGCGGTTTAGAGCTAGAAAGAAGAATAATGGAGTGAAAAATATGAGGCCTTAAGGTTTGTTTATATACACCTTGGAAACTTATCTTCCAAGGTTTAAACAAGATAAAGCCTAAAACTTTTCATCCCTATCTTTGCCTCTAATTTTGGCCGGATATACATGTGCTCAAAAGAGGGTTTCCGGAACTTTCCGACACCTTCTTTTAGCTTCTTTAATATTCTATAACGATCGTTTAATACTTAACTTTTAATTACTTAACGATCGTTAGCCACAGTTTGATTTAATAAATATAATAAATATATTTAATAAATAAATTAACTCTTCACGTAATGTGTGCAATCCCGTGATCTCGAGTTCGATCCTATCACACGACTATCGATTTTAAAGTCCATAAACTTTCAGCTCCCACTTGGACAAAATTCGAATGTCGTGATCACATTGATTAGCGTCTAGTTACACTAACAATGTCACTAGTACAACTCGAGTAAGGCTTCCTGGACAAAACCTTTTAATGATATATAATCATTATTATTATCCTCTCATTTCAAATACATTGTTAATAAGGATATGGATCTTAGTCATTCCTTCATTAACTATTCTGTTTCTCGTTTACGGATATAGCAAGATTACCAAAACACATTTGGGTGTGGCCACACAAACATCTTACTACTCCCCCGAGGGGCCCAGTTGTATTTATACTTCAAATAATAATTTGAAGGAAACGAATCCCGTTTCGACTACAAGCAAAACACATGAACTTCGCAACACTTCTGAAAATAACCCTTATGACTACCAGTTACGTTTAGCGTTAGGTTACCTTACAGAAATGCACTATATTCAATGCAGTTTTCTGGCATCTCAGGTCTAAGGATAACTATTTATGATTTACTTAATGACAAAGATCCATAAAGTAAAATCACATAGTTGGGATAAGTCCAATATTTGATCCATCAAATATCATCCAAAATTGACCAATATACTTCCAAGTATACTCTGTCACTATTTTGAATTGTCTTAATTTAATAATACTCCCATATTATTAATCGACAACGGACATTTAGAAACATCATAATGCTCACGGATTAAAACATGTAAAATAGGATACAAAATCAAATAACAGAAAAATAAACGAAACCAAACTTTATTTCATCAATTCAATAATGTCTTACATCCTTTATCCAAATACTAATCAACAGATTTATTGCATGAATTCGCTAGCTAGTTGCAGCCCAATTGCCTTGGCATGCTTAACTACCTTTGGCCTAGACAAAGCCTTAGTAAAAGGATCAGCTACGTTATCATCTGTGTGAACTTTTATTAATTTTATTTCTCGAGCTTCCACTTGTTCTCGAACGTAGTGATATCTACGTTTAAAGTGTCTGGCGCCCTTCATGACTCCAGGGTCATTGGCGAATATTATTGCCGCAGTGTTGTCGCAATATATATCAATAGGTTCTTTAATTGAAGGCATCACTCCAAGATCTCCAATAAACTTCCTAATCCAAACAGCTTCCATTGTAGCTTCTGAAGCGGCCATGTACTCAGATTGAGTAGCATGCATAGCAATGGTTTTCTGCTTACTGCTCTTCCAGTCAACTGCTCCTCCATTGATGACAAACACGTAACCCGTCTGAGACTTCGTATCGTCTTTATCACATTTCAAGGACACATTACAGAATCCTGTTACATTCAATTCTGTGTCTGGTTTACCCCCGAATACCAAAAACATATCTTTCGTACTTCTTAAATACTTTAGAATATGCTTAACAGCAGTCCAGTGGGACTTTCCTAGATTTTGTTGGTATCTACTGACCAAGTTCTGAGCAAACGCCACATCAGGCCTTGTGCATCTTACAGCATACATAATAGATCCTACAGCCGAAGCATAAGGTACCTTCTTCATGTAAGCCACCTCTTCAGGTGATGATGCATCTTTCTCATGACTTAACTCATGCTTAACCTCCATCGGTAAGAAACCTTTCTTAGAGTTATGCATGTTATATTTCTTCAATATCTTATCAATATAAGCATCTTGGCTAAGACCAATTAACCGTCTACTCCTATCTCGATAGATCTTAATTCCCAGAATATACGCAGCATCTCCCAAATCTTTCATAGAAAAACATTTACCAAGATAATCCTTAACTTCCTTAAGTCTTGGAATGTTACTTCCCATGATCAATATGTCATCGACATATAGAATTAGGAACACTACATTACTCCCACTAGCTTTGCGGTATACACATGGCTCATCACGATTTTGAATAAATCCAAACTTTTTGATTTCTTCATCAAATCGCTTATTTCATTGACGTGATGCTTGCTTCAAACCATAAATAGACCTTTGAAGTTTGCACACGCGTTTTGGATATTTAGGATCAACATACCCTTCCGGTTGTTGCATATAGATGTCTTCATCTAAGCGGCCGTTCAAGAAGGCAGTTTTAACATCCATTTGCCATATCTCATAGTCATAGTATGCTGCTATAGCTATGAGAATCCTAATAGCTCGTAAGTTTGCTACAGGAGAGAATGTCTCCTCGTAGTCTATGCCAAAAGTTTGAGTAAAACCTTTAGCCACTAAACGTGCTTTATAGGATTGTACATCACCATCCATGTCAGTTTTCTTCTTATAGATCCACCAATTTTTCACTACTTTAGCATTTTTAGGTGCGTCTACAAGACTCCAAACATCATTGATTTCCATGGATTTCATTTCCTCATTCATCGCAACTATCCATTTTGACTTTTCTGGATCAGACATTGCGGATCGATAGTTAGCAGGTTCACCAAGATCCCCTACTTCCTCCTCATCATCCTCTATGTATAGACATAGTTTGTCCGGCGCACGTATAGCCCTTTGAGACCTACGTGGAGGAATTAATTCCGGTGGAACACTCAGACTTTCTGGTTCTACAGGAATTTCATCGCTAGTATTTTCAGAAGGCAATGTATCTTCTTGAATTTCTTCAAGATCATAATTTCTCCCACTGAATTCTTGATTTACAAGATCATTTTCAAGGAAGTCTCCATACCGAGCCACAACTATTTTGTTCTCAGCCGGATAATAAAAGTAGTAACCCATAGTTTCCTTAGGATAACCTACAAAGATACATTTTACTGAGCGTTGTTGGAGTTTATCTCCAGAGTCACGTTTCACATACGCCTCACAACCCTAGACTTTCAAATAAGACAAATATGGCTTCTTGCCATGCCATAGTTCATATGGTGTCTTATCAACCTTCTTTGTGGGAACCATATTTAGAATACGAACAGCAGTTTCAAGAGCATAATCCCAAAAAGATAATGGTAAAGTTGTAAGATTAAACATAGACCGTACCATATCTAATAATGTACGATTTCTCCTTTCAGATACACCATTTTGTTGTGGAGTATACGGAGAAGTAAGTTTCTGAACAATTCCATTCTCACTTAAATAATCTTTAAACTCTTGACTTAAATATTCACCACCACGATCAGAACGAAGAGCTTTAATCTTCTTTCCTAGTTGTAACTCTACTTCGGCTTTAAACGTTTTGAATGTTTCAAATACCTCATGTTTATGTTTAAGCAAATAAACATAACCATAACAGCTATAATCATCCGTAAACGTCAAGAAGTAGCTAGCACCTTTCCTTGACACATGTCTAAGTGGTCCACACACATCAGTGTGTATTAGACCAAGTAGTTCAGTAGCCCTTTCAATATTGCTATTAAAAGGTTTCTTGGTCATCTTCCCAGAGATACAAGATTCACATTTATCAAATGATTCATCATTGATACTTTCCAAAAGCCCATCACGTTGAAGCTTTTGTATGCGAGTCTTCCCAATGTGGGCAAGTCTACAATGCCAAAGATAAGAAGAGTTCTTGTCTAACTTACTCTTCTTATTCATGCTAAAAACAGAATTATTTTTCCTCTTGGGATTTTTATCATGCATGTTAATTTCAAAAACACCATTCACAGAAATTGCATCAAAATAGAATAAACTATCTTTGAAAACAGAAATTCTATTATTATCAATCGTGTGAGTAAATCCAAGATCCAACATACTAGAAAAGGAAATAACACCCCTAACAATTGTAGGTGCATAATGACAATTATTTAAAGACAGTACTAAACCCGAAGGTAAAACTAATTTAAATATTCCTATAGCTTCAACTGCTGCTTGTGCGCCATTGCCCACTTGCAGAAATTGTTCCCCATAGGATAGTCTCCTCTTCAACTCAAATCCCTGCAGGGTATTACAAATGTTAATACCACATCCCGTATCATATACCCAGGAGTTTGATTTGTATGAAAGATTAAATAACTCTATCATAAATAAGTTACCTGAAGATGGTGCTGCAACAACTTGCTCAGCCTTCTTCTTATGTTCTGCCATTTCATGGAGATAGAGAGAGCAATTCCTCTTCCAGTGTCCAGTCATCTTGCAGTAGTGGCAAGTCTCATCTTTCTGAGATTTCTTAGCAAAGTTCTGCTTCGGCTTAGATGTAGTCGCAACTTGCTTGCTCTTATCAGCCTTGCCTTTGCCTTTCTGCTTCTTATTCACTTGCGGTTTTGGTTTCGACACTCTACCCTTTTGTACATAAAGTACTTGAGGAGTAGCAGTGGGTGCCTTATCTTTCAAACCCTTTTCAAAGTCAATGAGCATTGCATGCAAATCATTAACTGTCTTCCCCGTGCAATGCATATTATAGTTACGAACGAAATCATTGAAGTCCTTATTAAGGGACCTATTGATCAAGTTAATAGCCATATTATTATCAAAGGGTTGTCCTAGTGCGATGAGTTGTTCCATATAACCCCTCATCTCCATATAATGGTCACTTACGACTTACCAGGAGCTTGCTTGCAACTATGTAGAGCATCAACCAGATCATAGATCTCTACAGCTTGCGGCGACAGCCTTGAGTTCATCAAGCATTTGCTGAGGAGAAGCTAGCTCATACTTCCTTTGAAGTGATGGAGCCATTCTCCCTAACATTACAGCAGCCACCTCATGGTGCTTCTTAACGTTAGCAGCGTGTTGAAGCCTTTCCGCATCAGTTGCTCCTTCAGCAAGATCCTCCGGAAAAGGAGTTTCCAAGATATTGATAGTACCCGCTGCTCTCAGAACAATTCTTAGTGAGCGGTACCAATCATTGAAATTTGGGCCAGTAAGTTCAGGCCGTTCAAAGAAAGCTTTGAACGCCGAGCTTATTGTCAGATTGCTTTCGGGTTGAGCCATTTCTACAGAAATAAGTTCAAACATTAGTATTTTCGATAATACAATTCAAGAAAATAAAATTACCCCGGTAATAAAACCATAGTATTTTCCTTGAAAAACTAGAATCCATATTGACATAGATTTATCACATCAGTTGATCTGCTAGTGACAAATGTATTCAACACAGTAACTTGTCGAACAATAATTGCCAAATCATATTGCAATTTCTAGATATGTCAGGGATTTACATTGCCAAAACATTTGCATTGTAAACATGTTTTATCCCTTCTTTATGCCTTAAGTTTCCAGTTCTCACTGAGTAACTCAATTAAGTCGACTAATCTAAAGAACGTAAAACCTTCATGTGCAATCTTATTCAGTCATGAAGTTTTCTCTCCATTACAACATCGTCCGATATCTTATATGACGACAATTGTAACTTCAAGTGTTCGTCAATTAGAGGGCATATGACTTAAATTTTAGGGTATAGATTTTGGTGTCAAAATCATGTATGGAGAAGCATGCATACATCTCCATAGCATAAGTTTAATAAAAGGTTTAGTAAACTTTTTGGTGAGACTAAAAGTTCATCATATATTTGCAAGTTGAGGTATTGGTTAAACCACACAACCTTAAAGAATTATACCAATAACAACCGTAGGTAATTCCAATTTTGACGCACAGGCGAGCCGGGAATTTGGTCAGCGTAAAAGCATAGCACCTCCTTCCTTAACCGGGTACTTGACCAGCGGTGCGTTATACCCACTTTATAGTTTTTCAAAATTGAGTAGGCCGTTAAGTTGCTATTGCAATTCTAATCAACACAAATCATATGTAATTTAGACCTCAAAATAATTCATTAATTTTGATAAGATTTAGTCCATATTATTTTTCTTAAAAAAAAATTACCCTTGTTTACAACATACAATTAAAAAAAACGCATGAAAACAAGTAGTACAAAAAAAACTAAATCAAATAGCCACATGCAAACAATTTATTCAAAGAACATCAAATCTAAGGTTTTTATTAACATAAAAAGTCTTCCCTAATTTTAAAACTTTGAATCAAATGAAGCAAATAGCAATAAAAATTATATGATCCGTAAAAAACATGCATGTTTATTCCGGATCTTCCATATTCTCTTAACAATTAAAAAACTACTACGGATCGTAACCACACATGACATAACAATTAATTCATGCATACATCTAAAGTTAATTACCATGTAATTTTAGGGTTTACAAATTTTTTTTTTTTTTTAATATAAAAAACGGCAAAGCCATTTTTAAAACAATAAAAAAAAACAAAACCCCTAATTTTTATAAAACCTAAAAACAACATGTAATTTTAACACAAATCAATATTAGTTAAAAAAAAACTTTAGATCTTGATAATTATAATAAATGTTAAAACGGCTCTCGATGCCACTGATGGTTTATGATCATAACAATTATAAAAACCCTAACATAGATCAAAGAGCATACAGCGGAAGCAGATTAACAAGATCTTTATATAACACAATTATAATTAATCAAGGCTAGGGTTACATACCTTTATCCTAGCAGAACGATCACCGGTAAAGATAAATCAAGAACACCACCAGAATGTAATCTAAAATAAGATCACACCACGATCTTGTACACACGTGATACGATGAGCTAATCGTGAGTCTAGCACGAACAGAACCGAGCCTTCCAAGCCTATGGAAGATCTACCCAACAACCCTAGAGAGTGGCTAGGACTAGATCTAAAATAGCTTTTAGAAAATCAAAGATGAACCCTAAAAAAGGGTGTATATGGCCGGCGGTTTAGAGCTAGAAAGAAGAATAATGGAGTGAAAAATATGAGGCCTTAAGGTTTGTTTATATACACCTTGGAAACTTATATTCCAAGGTTTAAACAAGATAAAGCCTAAAACTTTTCATCCCTATCTTTGCCTCTAATTTTGGCCGGATATACATGTGCTCAAAAGAGGGTTTCCGGAACTTTCCGACACCTTCTTTTAGCTTCTTTAATATTCTATAACGATCGTTTAATACTTAACTTTTAATTACTTAACGATCGTTAGCCACAGTTTGATTTAATAAATATAATAAATATATTTAATAAATAAATTAACTCTTCACGTAATGTGTGCAATCCCGTGATCTCGAGTTCGATCCTATCACACGACTATCGATTTTAAAGTCCATAAACTTTCAACTCGTGCAACTACGATATTTCCCTCTTGCCTATAATCAATCTGTAGCTTATTGTTATTTTTTGAAAAAATTAGGGCTTCTAGTTTGTAGTGGTTTAAAATAGAGCAAATTAAAAGCTTCATCCTCTCAGATCGATGTGACCAATATAGGTCTTTTTTCTAGAATATGTTGTATGTAGTCCTGTGGAAAAGAACTTAATAATTACTGTAATTAAGATTTATGTGCCAGCTAATTAGCAAGCGTATACTAATTTTATATTCAGTAATATAGTACTTGAACAATAATAACCTAGCCTAGTATGGTAAGCATGCTATACTGAAATGGTAGCGAGAATTCATTCCGTGATCATACAAGCTGCATTCTTCGTGAAGTACAAGAATAGTAATGCAGTATTTAGTAACGAACCACCAGCTTCTTTGGCACTCTTATAGAATGCAGTCTCCCTTGAGTCAATGCTAAATACTGCATTACTATCCTTCTTATAAGAATACTATAAAAAGTCACACATATAAGGCATCGAAAAAAATTGGCTGCCCTTCGAACAAGTAAAACTGTTCTTATTTCGTGATTTTGTTACCTGCATTATTACTTGTTTAGTTTGTTAACGCTTGAAATTTAAGATTATGTATGTATTGAAAGACCTTTGCTTGCAGTAATGAATTAATATCATATCAAACCCATGTAAAATGAACCATCATGAGGAAGAAGAGCCTCTTAACCACGGCGTGAAGGCCTCATGTACCAAACATCAGCTTAAGGTGTATTACTTGTTTGAGTAAAATTGCTATTTAGAACCAACCATTTCATTAGTCAATGAAATTCTCATGAAACTTTTTCTTTGCTGTCTTTTCATCTATCCGACTTTCTACGATATATGCTTCTTTTAGTCTTTTTGGAAGAATATGTTCTATTTCTATACAACATGAACCTGATTCTGTATACATCTATAAAACATGGAGTTAAAAGAATTATTTTCCTCAATCAGTCAATCAATGGTCAAAATCTTGCTTGAGAGTTCAGTTACATTATTTGATACCTCCTTAAAAGGTTATCAGAGATATAAGTAGTCCATTCAACTAAGCATTGACTTGTGATCATGACTATGATTTTCTTTTATATATCAATTGATTGCTTTCATATACTATCTTAATTAGGGCCCTGCTAACTTTGAGGTTCATAGTTTAGTCGATGGAATGATGTCGTATCCTGGAAACAATCGTTAAATATATTACGTAGCTATGTTTGTTATATGCCTTCTGATCCCATGTGTATGCAGTGTGTCTGCACACGAACAATGTAATAACAAGTCAATTAAAACTGTAACTGAACGACTATAATAAAGTTCATATATTCATATGTTTGATCTAATAAGTTCAGTTGGTTCTTTGTTTAACTTGAGTGATTGCTTATATTCTGATGACATTCATGGCCAACTTTATTCAACTTGTTCGAAGTTTGATAGTTTGATCTTCAAAGTTTGACAAATTCGTAGTTTGAGTTTCAATTGGATGAATCCTGTTCTATTTTGCTTACAACTTAACTTTGGGCATGCTTAAAACACACATCGACTGAAATATCAGCACTTTAATATCCTTAACATCTACCTCATGATTCCTGATAGAAGCCTATAGGTGTTTATGGTACTCTTGTATTGAAATAAAGTTCAGTAATAAATTATTTTAGTCATCGACATCTATTTTTTTATTCCTTTGTGAGTCCAATTTATTCGTTCACGTTTACAACATATTAAGTTAACAAGAGACACAGAACAACATTAAGATAACAATGTATCGAGTCTGAACTAATAGTGCAGCCTGGTTATATGAAAGAAAATGGGCACACCTCGGTACATCCATTGCACTATTTATCCATTTGTGGTTTGATTTTCCATCAGAATCTAATAATTAATTGACGTTATCAAAGACTAGATATGATTCAGTTAAGTTTCACGTGCTAGATATAAGAGGCTAACAAATTAATGCAAGTCCTGTCAAAACATATGATTAGTTTCAGTCGCTAATTCTCATAAAGAAACAATAATTTTGCTAGATAAGTTCAATCTGCTTTATGAAACTGGCCATGGCCGAATGATGTATAAAAAGTACAGAAAAACCAAAACTGTATTTCTTTTCTTGATGTGGTATTATTTTATGCATACGGCCACTCTTGTTATTTAAAAGAGAGTCTAGCATGAGAAAGAAGAGCCTGTCAAGTTAGCCAAGGACTGACTGCTTGATCATAATCCATCCTTTAGGATGAGGCAAGCCATCCTTGGCTACCAAACAAGAGTGCTCTTCTATTCATGTAAGACATTCTCCTTAATTTCTTCAAAATCTGACCTGCATTACTTGTTTGAGGAAACCAGCCTTTTATAAGAGTAATACAGTATCATTGCTCTATGAACTCACATTATGCGATTCTTTCTTTCTATTTCTTTCCAACTTCAATCCCATAATGTCGAATATGTCCAGTTGCTAGATTATATGAATCCAATTCTATATATCTAGATGTAGTAGATGGAATAAGACACGGAGTAAAAGGAATATCATTCTTCAACCAATGGCCACAATGATCTTGCTTTGGAGTTGACTTTGGTTGGGTAGTCGTCACTCTTAGACTATTTGATGCCTTGTTCAAATATTAGTTGAGCTATCAAGTAGGGGTCCATTTGGCTATTCTGTCCATGGGAGCCTTATTGGATCATTGACATGGAACTGTAATGTGGCCGAGAAGCAACTCCAACTCGATTTCTTCAAGTAGGCCAAAAGGGGCACGTATAGTAGTAGTATCATGACACACTATAAGGGGGCTAAATATATTAAACATTCATAAGTTTATACTGATACAGCTAGCTAGTCTGGCATTAAACGGTAGAATACGATCATTGCCAGAAGGCAAACATTAAGCATCTTGAAGTGAATATATTCCAATACATGTGCATGTGTTAGATTATTTGACTTTACTCGAAAAGGTATGCAATGATGGTGACCAAATCTTCAAAGATGTTTATACAAGTGTGTACAACATTTGAAACGATAATACATGCGATTGAGATAACTAGCACAAGATAACTAGCACTCTAATTACATTAAATGTGCATTGTTTGTTCATTAGAACCAAGTAGGAATGTACAGAATTAGTGATGTACTCCGATCGATAACAGATATAGTTGACTATGGTTCGTATGCTAAGTTAGTAGTTTTTGCCAAAATCCATTCATCAAACCTGCTAAGTTTTGAGGGAAACCTAAAATCCGTTAACATACAGCAAACAACTTTTGATGACAACAGCGCAAAAATGATGCTTAGAGGAGTTAAACATTTTATCATGACACGCATATGTGCGTGCATACGAAAAACATGACAGAATGCTTCGACTGTCGTACTTTGTATATGATATATGCTAAGAACCATCAACCATCACCCAGTCTGTAAAATCATGGCAGAATACTTTGACCTTTACTAAATTTCAAAATTTGAGCAAGATATATATGATGAAAATCTTATGCTTCCCCATATATGAGGATATATGCATATAGTATATACATTCGGCCGAAAAAGACCTTACTAACGATTACCTAAATGGAATAGCACATGAATTTTTTATTTTTTCAAGAACACTTGTCAGCTAGTACGCAAAAATTTTGACAAATGATTGAAGAACGTTATTCCATTTTTACTCGGTGTTTCGTCCTCTTTTCTTAACTAGGAAAACAGAATTGGGTTCACATTATATATTCTCCAAAATATAGTTGGTAGAAAGTCGGAAAGAAAAAGGAGATGGAACAAAAATCAGGCGGACTCAGTTATCTTAGGCTATAAATACTCAGTTTACTAAACCAAGTAACAGACAACCTAATAGAGGTTCTTGTTTAGTAGCCAAGGATGACTTGCCTTATTACTGTTCAAGGTGTTCGGAATTGACACCTTGTTTTGTTCGTATAGGCAGTCATTCCCTGGCTAACTTGACAGGCTCTTCTTGCTCCTACAAGCCGATCTCTCTTCTTCCTTTCAAGAACTAGTTAGAAGAGAAGTTTTAACATGAAGAGAAAAGCACTCTTGTTAGGTAGCCAAGGATGCCTTGCCCATTCCAATTCAACGTGGTCGTAAATGCCACCTTGTTTGGTTTACCGGCAGTCACGCCTTGGCTAACTTGGCATGCTCGTCTTTCTCATCATAAATGAGTGAGCTTATCGTGGCACAAATTCAACACGAAAAACATATTTTATTAAATATTTAATATTTATTAAACGTTTAATAAAATTTCACTTAATTATTTAATTAGGGTGAGGTTCGTTTCATAACGAAATAAATGTATAAAACTACGAGAACAACCTTTTTACTGCACATACATTTTTATCGTATAAGTTCACTATGTAGACGTGCATGAATTTTCATCGTGCTAAGTCATTAAATACATGTATTCTCGACCATTCCCACTATGCCAGTGGGTTGGCCAAGGCCTACCCCAAACGTCTAGGAATTACTACAATATGTTATGTTGTCAATTTAAAAAAGACTTATAGAAGATGATATGACCCACCTAAACAAGATTTGCAAACGTACAGTTTAGTCTTTGCAAATATAAAAGTAATCTATGATACATGCATAATGCATTATAGTCTTTCATTTATTTAAAAATTGAAGTGGTTTTCATTTTACGGTTTCCTCATAGTGTGACTTTTTTTTCCATTTGTACACTTTTTATTTTACATTTGTATGTAAATGGAGTTATCATATTATCACTGTGGCTACAAATCAATTAAAGCATATGTTTCTTTACAATTTTAATCCAGTTTTAAGATCAAAACAACGGTATTACGTAGAAAACTTTACGTTCGTTGTGCAAGTGATCTTGAGTAGTATCTAAGTGTCCGAAATAGAATAGAAGTAAACTGTTTTCCATCAAGGGTGGACTCACATGGGAGGTGGCCGGAGCACGGGTCACACCCACTTTTAAGTCAGAAAAGGTAAATTTTTTCTATAAAATATGTCTTTTCAGAGCAAAGGCAACCCCAGTTTTATCTAATAAATTTTTCGTATATCTAATTAATATTTCGTGAGGAAATTTTATTACTGATAATTATAAAAAAGATAGTGCAACACCCTCTAATAAATACGGAGTCCGCCCATGTTTTCCACTAATGACATTTTACAGGTAATTTGTATTTTGACATTTGGCCCACTCGTATATAAAATTCTGGCTTCGTCCCTGGTCTTTAATAAAATGTCTAGTCTTAAGCTTGGTCTTTCAAACCCAACTATCACCCTTATTTGCTTGCACATACCAAATTCTCACAATTTTTAATTTTACCAAGTTAACCTATTTAGCCCATAAAGAATCCTTTACTTAAATAATATTCCAAAACTTCCTAACAAAAAAAAAACTCCATTCAACTACTTCATAGGTTTAATACCCATGAGCCGAGTCTCCAGAATTCCATATAAATCTCTTCAACAACTTATCAAGATCCTTAATGACTGAATTAGGGAGAAGATGTACATAAGCCAAATATATTTTCATAGAGGATAACATAGAATCAATAAGCTGGATCCTACCAGCATATGAAAGGGCTTCGTTTCTCTAGCAATTGATTATGCTCTCTACCTTATCCACCAAGCACTTATAGACGTAAAAGTACTTTCTTTTAACATCAAACTTCAAAAACAGATAAACCTTCAACACTTTGTGTGTATTTTTTTTACCAAAAGTACAAAACCAAGATTTTGAGTCACTCAAAACACATACAAACCTGATGTAATATTAAATCATCGCCACACTTGTATTTCTAGTCTTAAAGAATTCTGTTAATGCAAGTGATGCCTAAAAGCATTATTAGTGTTAACTAATCTTTCTTAGTTTTGATCACAACAAACTATACAACACATTTAGTGTAAAACACAAAACGAATTATTTAACTAACACTATCATCAAGGTAATAATCATATCACTAACCTTTCTTAAATCATACTTAGTGATCATCAAAATGATTATTCTTAAAACTCACTTTTGTTAATATGACAAAAGACTTTTTAATAAACTTTCTTTTTTAGAAAATGTTTTATTAAAATGGAAAATAAAAATTTGAAAATAGCATATTCCAAATGCTGTTAGAATATCCTTTGAAGGCTTCAAATACCTCAGATATTCCTACCCCACTAAAAGACAAAAAACGGAGCGTACTCTAGTGGCGGTACCTTAAGTAGCTACGCGGTTCCTTAGCGATATGGAACCGCCGAGCTAGATAAGGTACCGCGCACAGTAGCCGTTATATATCCGTTATACTTTGTCTCCTTTAAATAGTGGGTCAAATATCATTTTCCAACAAGCCTCTTGGACGTTTTTCTCTGCCCCCTTTCTATTTTCTATAGCATAATCATTAGTAAATGATCACTTAAAGTGTTAAGGATGTTTACATATGATTATCCTCTTGATCCCCTCCTTTACCTTGTCCAATAAGAAGATCACTCACTCATTAGTGTTGTGATAGATGAATCTATGAGCTAGTCATATTCATCATGATACCCTTTTTGTTTTAGGTCAATCCATTGTATTTATGAATACTTGGACTAGTTGTGTTCATCCAAGTTATTTGTGGATACTTGGATTTGTTGTGTACATCCATTGCATATGTGTTTGCTTGGATTTGTGTTGTGTAAATCCAAGCTACATGTGTGTACTTGGATAAGTCTAGTTGAGTTGTAATAGATTTAATTAGTAGTTCTCACTAAACTATAAAGTGATGTGGTTGTGTCTTGTGAGTTCTCACTAAACTTGAAAGTGATTAGTAGTTGTGTTGTGTGAAGTTCTCACTTAGCTTCAAAGTGAAGAGCCGTGAAGATTGGTTCTAGCTTTCGATTAGAACTCGACATCTAGCCTTGTGTCGTAAAATGGTGAAGTAGGCAACGTCGTGAAGATTGGTTCTACCTTAAGATTAGAACTCGACATCTAGCCTTGTGTCGTTAAATTGTGAAGTAGGCAACGTTGTATAGATTGGTCCTAGCTAAAGATTAGGTCTCGACATTTAGCTTAGTGTCGGAAAATAATGTAAGCAACGATGTAAGGTTTTCTCCGCCGAGAAGGGAGCTTGTGGATATAGTGGAAATCTCGAGTAGGTGTACTCGAGGAGTGGAGTAGAAACGAGGATAGAGCCTCGTTGTCGAACCACTATAGATCTTGGTGTCTTCCCACTAGGTTGTCTCCTTCCTTACTCTTTACTTATTTTATTATCATTACACTTACCTATTATCTTTGCTAGTGCATTTGAATTGAACCTAATCATTATGCAACTAAGCCTCAAGTAAAAGATAGTTTTGATACAAACCAAATTGAAAGTAATTTTAATTTGGTCGCCAATCGAAGAGAAACTATTCAAGCCCCTTCTAGTTTCTACAATTGGTATCAGAGCGATGGCCACTCAAGATCTTTGAAGTATATTGTACTTTGAAACTTGGATCGATCCATTGTCTCCTCAAATTAGAAGGTCAAGTTGTACAAAATTTCTCTTTGGTTAAAACTATTTTGTTCTTGAAAAATAGGTCCTTTAATTGGTAATGTTACACCCCACTTAGATTAGTAGTATTTATACATTTTAGATCTACTCTTGAAATGTATCTACTAGTTTGCATCTTGCTTTGTGTAGGTACTCATGAAGATCAATCACTTAATTGGTTGTGGATTGAGTTACTTGCACTTGTAGAAGACTCATCTTCATTGATCTTCAACATCTTTGAATGATGATACCAAGATGATTGGGAATGATACTAGTCCTTGAAGACTTAGTACTCATCATAGTCATTGTTGGGCTTAGCATTGATTCCTTGATGGATTGCTCTTTGTGGCCAAGGTACGCTTTCGTTCTTCCACACGCCCTTTGATCATTCTTTTGATCATTACTTGACTATGTGCTTGTTCTTGGCATCCTTGCCTTGACATTTGTTTGTGGTTTGTGATTCTTTCCTTTTATCCTCTCAAACCTTCATTGCTTGGATACTTGACTCACTATGGTGATTTAGAGTGAGTTAGTAGTAGCTTAAAGTATCAAGCATGATTTCCATGGTTTGTACCCATACGGTTAGTAGGCCCTTTGTGGGAGAGAAAGTGAATTAATACCTTGCTCATATTTTGGTTTAGACTAAGACTATTATTTAAAGTGATCTTAGTCTATACTTGAATAATTGCTTTGTGTTTATTCATTACCAAAGTCGTTTAACGTTTCGTCGGAAAGGCACGTCTTAAACCACTATATATGACACAAGCTCTTCGTTACCACTATTTGAAGATTGTCATTAATCCCTTGAGCATTGGTCCTAGTCTTGATTCACTTCCCTTGACTTCTCTCCACTTTGCCGTTTTGCTACGAGTAGTCGTTTGTCCGTTTCAATTCTTTTCGATCTTGATTCAACTCGTAATCCTTCATTAAAACATATTGCCTAGTGTCTTGATGATCCAATGATATTCTAAAAGGTTCATGATATATTTTTAAGTATCTTAGAAAAACTTGGTTTTTAAAATTTGGCGTTTTTCATTGATAAAAACCTGCCTCTGTAGGCGGTTCTTTATCTCTGCGGCTCAAACCCGCGGTTCCTTATCGATAAGGTACCGCGGGCAGTAACTTTTGTTAGAGCGCCAGTTTGATTATTTTATTCTTTTTCAAACCAAACCCTCTCTCTCCCAAAAACACACAGCCGACGGTTTACCCTTTTTCCACCATTGTTGAGGCTTCCAAAACCTTCAATCACTCAAATTAATTGATTCCAAGTTGTGGGTTTCATTCATCCTTCATCTAACATCAATTAATTGTAAGTATTTTCTTTTAATTTCATCTGTTTTGTTCTAGGGTTCATCCTTTTATAATTGGGGATTTTTAAAATTGAAATTGAATTAAAACCTTAATAGGAATGTGGGTTGACATGGTTATTTTACTATGATTCCTTAGGTTCATATTCATTAAGATTTCACTAAAACCCACTTGTAGAACAAATCCGAATTTAGGCTAAATGATTTTGGTTAAAAGATGGATTTGAGATGAACCCATGAACAAATAGGTAATGACATTGTTAATGCTTACCTAAAAACCTTGTTTTGAAAAACCAATGTTCTAGTCCATTGTTGATCCAACATAGTTCATATGTTCTTGGTAAATAATGGAATAGATTCATTGTGAGAATGAGAATGATACGAATTCAATCCTTTGTTTGTCAAGAAATTGATATAACACATTCTCATATTTTTGATCTTTAATTTTATTTTTCATATGAGTGATTGGAGAAATATTTTCTTGTGTTTATTTAGGTACTAATCATGCCTTCACAATACCAAAAGGATCATCAACTCACCAAACAATATATGCCAAACCTATCCGACTTTTGTCACTCAACTCACCTTGCCCATACTTTTTCCTCTCTTCAATCTCGTTGCTTTAATGAGGGTAGAGTTGTCCAAAAGGATATCAAGGATTATGTCTACATCAAGTCCATGTTTGAAAACATTGGATTTGATTGTTTGTTGAACATTAAGGAAGACATCTATCCTCGATTCCTATTGGAGTTGTTTAGCACATACTCCGTCATTGAAAACAACGATGGAATATTTGTTAGGTTCATCTTGAAAGATCAACTCATTCAATACTCTCTCGAAGTGTTTGGTCAAATTATTGATGTCCCATTTGTAGGCACTTGTCGCTTCACGGATAAATGGAAGCTTAGTGCTCTCCTTGAATCCTACAATTTTCCTCCAAATGATCATGAGGAAATTGATCTTGACTTCATTGTCGACATTGTCTCCAAAAAGCGTAATCGACCCGTTAAGAGAAGCCTTCATACAAGGGTACGTTCGGTGAAACGTCATGAGGTTCTCTTAAGCGACCTTAATGATAATATGGTTCAATGGACCAATATCCTTAGGGAAAATGTGTTTTGTCTTGGTGGAAACCGGGATCATGTTCCGGCGTGTTTAGTGCATATGTTATATTGCATCTTTACCAACACCAATTACAATTTGGCATATTTTATCGCTCAACGGATCAATTATGCTATTCACAAGCCTAAACCAAACCTCCCTTACGCAATGCTTCTCACTCGCCTTTTTAAAAGGGTTGGCCGTGATTTTCCAAATCTTGATCTTTCTCAGTTTCAACCGGTCAAACGGGTCATGCTACCTATTCAAGAGGTATATAAGAGAAACAAGATCTGATCGTAAATCCGACCAACAAGAGTTCAATGATGAGGACATGGACATGTCAACAAGTGATGGTGATGGCATTGGCACAAGTGCTCCCATTGACTCTTTGAGTTCTTCTCACCACTCCACAAACTCATTCGTGGATGGTTTAGATGACATTGCTTCCCCTCCTCACCATTCCTCTAGTGAAGTTCCTAATAATCTCAATTTAGAGGAACTTTACCGTCAAAATCTTCGAACCCGAGGTTATTTGCATGAACACCGGATTGAGTCAAGAAAGGGAATCAAGTACTTAGGAAAAATGATCAAGGATTTAGGCAAGAAAAGGAGGTGAAGACTTTGAGTTGTGTCAAAGTTTGGTTATCATTTGATGTTTAAACATTTGCTTATTAACACTTTGGTTTAGTTGTTTATTAACTTTTGTTACATGTTTGGATTATTATTTTCTTTGATCCTAAATGTTGCTTATGCAATGATGTTTGTGATTTACATAGCTTTGTGCATGCCTTTTGATAGTTAGCTTATTAGATTATGATCTGTAGTTAACTTTGGCTTGTGAATCCTTTGGTAAAAATCTGGGTTAACCAAAATTTAGGATGGGAAATTTTTGAAAGACCACTGGTCGCGGTTCCATATCGACCCGCAGATCCTTATCGATAAGGAACCGCCGGTCCTAGATAAGGAACCGTCGGCCACTGTGTCCGACAGCATCTTTTGCTTTACACTATTTTCTTAAATCTGTGTAAACTTTGCATGATTTTTTTGCAAAAAACCTGCATATTTCCTAAACTAGCTTACCTAAATTCATTATTCACCTAAAATGATTTTAACCCATTACTAGTTTGGATCATCCCCTCACCCATTTAAACCCACCTTGTTAGTCATGTTCTTCACACATCAAAACATCCTTCCCTAACCCTTAAACCACCCTTAAACAACCATGGTTGTACCATAACGTCAAACACTTCCAAGACCTCCGCCCAAGGAAAACACTCAAAATAAGGATTAAGGTAGCCAAACCTAACTCCTCACCCTTCCACACACCTAAGAATGAGATGGTTCCTATCCTCATTTCTTCATCACCTTAACCACCCCTTGCACCATGCAAGACAACATCCACCTATGGTACTAACCACTCCATTGGTTCTACCTCCTCTTCATTCAACTCAAGAATGAATGATCTCTCTTCACCCTTCACTCCAAGTGCACCCTTGGATGTGACCACACAACCCCAACCAATCCAAAGCATTCCTTTTGTGAATGACTTTGATGACACCTTGGTGACTTCACCATTTACCCCTCCTAACTCACCCATTTCATCAACCTTGGAGAACATACCTTCACACTCACCCATTTCCCCTTTAGGGAACATGCCTCCACTCTCACCCACATCACCCTTGGAGAACATGCCTCCTCCACCTCCACCCAACTCAAACATTCCAATTTTGGGTGTTCCACTTTCCCTCCTTTTGGGTGATCCATACTATGGGTTTCAACAAACACATGGTCCTAGTTGACCATGTTGTCTTTACAACCACTACATCATCCATAACCTTAGGATGGATATGTTTGGACTACATAGGAGGTTTCAAGAGTTCTTGCTTGCCTTGTTCTCCATGCCTCCTCATAGGAGATGAATGATGAAGTTTTCTAAATAAATGGTTTTCAACAAAACCAAGCCAAAGAAGACTACTCATCTAGATTTAATGTTAAGCTAGCTTTGTATTAGTTAGCTTTTTCATTCGTCATTGTATTTGCTTCCTTCATGAGTGTTTCATGAAGATGTTCTATGGATTTAGCTTTATGTGTTCCTACTCTTATGTGCACATTAATCAACTTTAATTTGAAATTAAAATTGAACCTAAATCTATCACAACCTCTAAATACTTGACTAAAATTGGTTCAAAATGATATCTAAATTATTTTGTCACCCTTTGTCAAGACATTCTTTGTGAATGTGTTGCTTTTATGCAACCCTAGCATAATACATGGTTTCAATTCCACTGGACGCGGATCCTTAAAGTCCCGCGGTTCCCTAGCGATATGGAACCGCCGGTCCCTATAAGGTACCGCGAACAGTAAATGACTTTTGACACGTTTTTGGTCAAAATTCTTTAAACCCTATTCCCTGTCAAGATTCCTTGTTTACTCAAATTGACTAAACATTCTTGACATTCCTCTTTTTTTATTCAAATTCTTACCTTGATTACATTTTACTTATACCACAACCTTGAGATTTCATTCTCACACCTTCCCAACCTTGAGATTTCATTCTCACACCTTCCCAACCTTGAGAATTCATTCTCACACAACCTTGAGATTTCATTCTCACACTCTCACAATGCTTAACTCCTCCATTCCTAACCTTGAAATTTCTTTGTCACAACACCACTCACCCAAAGCTTCCTCATCCAAGCTTTCAAACAAACCGAAAATCTCGGTTCGACCTATTTGGGTTAAGAAGAATGAACCATCTTCCTCCAAACCACCCAAAAACCCTACCTTCTCTCCAATTAAGTATTGGAATGAGACTTATACCATTAACCCCATCACCTAAGCAAAAGAAAATGTTCCCCCACCACCTCAATCCTTCAACACCCCTCAACTCAATGACCTTTCAACCTTCCCAAACCTCAAAAGGCATTGTGAAAACATTCCCAAACCCATTACCCCTCCACCACCAAACCCTAGGTTTGATGCCATACCCCCATCAACCGATTTTGTGTTGCATCATGGATCCTCGTGTGCTTGTTGTCGATTTCAACAAATTGAACTTGCTCATGTGTATGAGAAGTTAAATTTTCTTGAATTCCTCCTCACTCGATCTCCTATTCAAGTTTTCATTCCGGTGGACAAAACTTCGAATGATGCATCGTCGTCTTCTTAGAGTCTTTTATTTTTTTTGCAATCTTGGAAAATTATAACTATTAGAATAGCTTATGCTTAGTGGTTTATTTTCCATATCTTTTGCTTTAGATACTCATATTTTGTGTATGACTATCTACTTTGTTGTGTCTTTTCTTTTATGTAACCTTTGTGTTGTTTGTGTGTTATTTCCTTTAGTTCTATTTTTGAGTTGATCATGGTTAATTTTTACAATTGCTTATGGGTGATTCCATCAATTCTAAACTTTAACCTATTGACAAGCTTATCATCTTCATTGGATTGAAGTTTGATTTTGTCAATTACCTCTTTGGACATACTTAGCAAAATACTTGCGTCTAATTTGAGATTTCTTCTCTCTCTCCCTCTCAAGTTACTTAGTAGGTAGTGATCATATATACATTGGTGTTTCTTTCCTTTCTACTAACCTTTGTGTAGCATATCACCTTAGCTCAGAAACTTGGTGCCCCAAGCAAGGGGGAGCAACCACCAAGGGGGAGCTACTAGCAAAGTTCGATGTTCTTCGAAGACTTGTGCTAACCTTTTTGCTACGACAAAGGGGGGAAATGATAGTGATAAACTCGTTAATAATTCGATATTTTGTGTTTCTACGTAAATGAGTTTATCGTTTGTCGTAATCAAAAAAGGGGAGATTGTTAATGCAAGTGATGCCTAAAAACATTATTAGTGTTAACTAATCTTTCTTAGTTTTGATCACAACAAACTATACAACACATTTAGTGTAAAACACAAAACGAATTATTTAACTAACACTATCATCAAGGTAATAATCATATCACTAACCTTTCTTAAATCATACTTAGTGATCATCAAAATGATTATTCTTAAAACTCACTTTTGTTAATATGACAAAAGACTTTTTAATAAACTTTCTTTTTTAGAAAATGTTTTATTAAAATGGAAAATGAACATTTGAAAATAGCATATTCCAAATGCTGTTAGAATATCCTTTGAAGGCTTCAAATACCTCAGATATTCCTACCCACTAAAAGACAAAAAACGAAGCGTACTCTAGTGGCGGTACCTTAAGTAGCTACGCGGTTCCTTAGCGATATGGAACCGCCGGGCTAGATAAGGTACCGCGCACAGTAGCCGTTATATATCCGTTATACTTTGTCTCCTTTAAATAGTGGGTCAAATCCCATTTTCCAACAAGCCTCTTGGACGTTTTTATCAGCCCCCTTTCTATTTTCTATAGCATAATCATTAGTAAATGATCACTTAAAGTGTTAAGGATGTTTACATATGATTATCCTCTTGATCCCCTCCTTTACCTTGTCCAATGAGAAGATCACTCACTCATTAGTGTTGTGATAAAGATGAATCTATGAGCTAGTCATATTCATCATGATACCCTTTTTTTAGGTCAATCCATTGTATTTATGAATACTTGGACTAGTTGTGTTCATCCAAGGTATTTGTGGATACTTGGATTTGTTGTGTACATCCATTTCATATGTGTTTGCTTGGATTTGTGTTGTGTAAATCCAAGCTACATGTGTGTACTTTGATAAGTCTAGTTGAGTTGTAATAGATTTAATTAGTATTTCTCACTAAACTATAAAGTGATGTGGTTGTGTCTTGTGAGTTCTCACTAAACTTGAAAGTGATTAGTAGTTGTGTTGTGTGAAGTTCTCACTTAGCTTCAAAGTGAAGAGTCGTGAAGATTGGTTCTATCTTTCGATTAGAACTCGACATCTAGCCTTGTGTCGTAAAATGGTGAAGTAGGAAACGTCGTGAAGATTGGTTCTACCTTAAGATTATAACTCGACATCTAGCTTTGTGTCGTTAAATTGTGAAGTAGGCAACGTTGTGTAGATTGGTCCTAGCTAAAGATTAGGTCTCGACATTTAGCTTAGTGTCGGAAAATAATGTAAGCAACGATGTAAAGTTTTCTCCGCCGAGAAGGGAGCTTGTGGATGTAGTGGAAATCTCGAGTAGGTGTACTCGAGGAGTGGAGTAGAAACGAGGATAGAGCCTCGTTGTCGAACCACTATAAATCTTGGTGTCTTCCCACTAGGTTATCTCCTTCCTTACTGTTTATATTTCATTATCATTACACTTACCTATTATCTTTGCTAGTGCATTTGAATTGAACCTAATCATTATGCAACTAAGCCTCAAGTAAAAGATAATTTTGATACAAACCAAATTGAAAGTAATTTTAATTTGGTCGCCAATCGAAGAGAAACTATTCAATCCCCCCCCCCCTTCTAGTTTCTACAAATTCCTAAGGAGATAGATAGGGTGCTTGTATACTTTAGAGAGAGAAAGTGTATGTGTATATTATGAAGCAATCAACCTTTCTCACAACATGAGAAAGGCTTATATAGTTCTTACAATATAACCTAAATGGGCTTAAACCAAGCCTTTAATGGACTAACACTAGTCAGCCCTGTTACATTTAACGGAAACGACAATGAGCTACAACACGATAACTATCTAACAGTGGCCGAGACGTATCTCGTAAACATGATAACTATCTAGAGTGACTGAGACTATTCTTGTTTCTAACTAATTGAACCTTAGAGCTGAAGTTATCTTCAACTTCTTTGCTATTTTATGTTCAGATACTTGTGAGGAACAATTGGGTTTAGTAGTGATATATCAGTATCCGAACCACTCAAGGTGAGAGGTCAAGGTGTTCATCATGCTATTGGCACACACTTAACCAAGAACTATATCTTCTAAAAGGACTTATAGTAATATATCAAGAATGTAGTAGAAGACAACTATCTTTCTAGATTCCTGTTGTTTAGAAAGATATCAATTAATAATCAACCTAATTAATCTACAAAAACACAAGATCAAGAGAAAACCTACAAAAACAAATTATGATTTCTTCAAATTGATCATTTCAATCTATCAAAAACCAAGTTAATCAACATTTAACAAAGCAAGAAACTTTCAGGATGATATGCCACAAATTATGGCTGCTAAAACGTCTACTATTGGTTATGAGACTAATAGTGTATGGGAATAATGGAAAGATTCTTAAAAGAATGCAGATGATGACTACGACCCATATGATGATAATATGATGATTCAGGATATTTCAGGCAGTGTCCATTCTATTGCTGATAATATTGGAATCAAATTTCATAAGCACACCAAATTTTAGTATTCCTAATGTTCTTTGTGACTTTGTAGTTTTTTATGTGCTTTTTTCTGATACGAATTTGTTTGCCAATGTAACGCCCAGAGACGTAAGATTCACCTACATCTCGTGTACTTAAATATTTTTATTATTTTTAAAAATTACTAGAGAAAACCAACTGGCTTAGTTCTCCACCAAGGTTCCTGATTTATAGTTTTTGTATGTACTCCTTGAAGTGTTGTTTGTACTCGATTCAATTCGAATTGATCACGGTTTAAGGTGGAATTATTGTAATTGGTCACTAAATGGGGGAGCTTTTGATTAGTTAAATCTATGACAATATAAAAGACAAAGTTATTCAACATAAAATAAAAGAGAGAAATCTAATATTGATTGGCGGGAAAAGGAAATTTAAAAGTTAATTTGAAACAAAAAGGTAAAATTTAAAAGTGTAGGAATACACACCGTCGGAATACTATCGGAATCATTGTCGGAAAAATCCGTCGGAATGCTCCGTCGGAACACAATCGGAATGTATGCTTACCACTACTATCGGAATAACGAAAACCCAATTCTATCGGAATAATTATGGGGAAACACGTCGGAATATCTGATCACCTCTACTATCGGAATACCGATCGGAATACAACACCCTTTTCCGATAGAAAGTATCGGAAAACCTGTCGGAAAGTAAATCCCTAATCCGATAGAAGTATTGGAAAAACTGTCGGTAAGGGAAAACCCTTTTCCGATGCAAACAATCGGAATATCCGTCAGAAAGGGTAAACCCTTTTCCGATGGAATGTAACACGTAATAAGCAAAACGAATAAGCTCTTTCTTAATAAGCACAATTTGACACTTAACCAAATCAATAATGAAAGGACTAAATAAGCAAGAATAAGAAACTTTCAAAACTCTAAATAAGCAAACTTTTTAAAACAAACTTTAAAAAGACGAAACTTTTTAAGAAAACTTAAAAGAAAATAAGCTAAGTGATATTTGTTTTTTTTTGCTAGGGTTCAATTTTATTCTCTCTCGATATCCTCTCGAGTTGATCTCGGTTCTAAGTGGAATGATTGTTCTTGGTTACTAACAAGGGGAGTTGGTTTTCTAATCTACTAAATGTTAAATGCGATAAAATGTAAACTTAAATTTAAAAGCAATTAAATTAATAACAATTAATAAAAATTAAAATGAAGAAAAAAATAAGAAACAGTAAGTAACACAGAAAAAGTAAATACCACTTAACTCTTAGTTGAAATGCTCAAAAGAAAACTGATCCGGAACTTTAGCTGTTGATCGGAACTTTACTCGGAACCTTACTCGGAACCTTCACTCGGAAGTTGATCCGGAACCTTCATCCGGAACTTTCTTCGGAAGTTGATTCGGAAGATTCACCCGGAACTTTGTTCGAAAGATTGATTCGAAAGTTGTTGATCCAGAAGTTCACTCAGAACTTTTGGAAAAAGCATTCATTCGGAACTTAAAAATTGATTCGAAACTTTTTAAGGGAAAATTCATTCGGAACTTTAAAAACAAACATTCATTCGGAACTTTTGAAAATAACATTCATCCGGAACTTTTGTTCATTCGGAAGTTTTGGTTCATCCGGAACTTTTGTTCATTCGGAAGATTTTAACAAAGATGATTCACTCGGAACTTTTGTTCATCCGGAACTTTCAGTTCATTCGGAAGTTTTGTGTTCATCCGGAACTTTTGGTTCATTCGGAAGTTTTGTGTTCATCCGGAAGTTTTGTTCATCCGAAACCTGGGAACACTCAAGAACAGTAACTATGCAGAAAAAACAGGGAAATGCGATTTTAATCCAAAATCAAGCTAAATAAGCAAAAAGGTTTTACCAAATTAACCACAAATCATCTACCAACTACAAGGATCAAATCCCAATCACAAAAACACAAATTCAACAACTTTTTAAAATCAAAACTCAACCAAATAAGAACTCAAGAACTTGAAATAAAAGATGATGATGAACAAGATGAAATGGAAAGATTAAACAAGAACTTGTATTGATGATTAATGTTGAACAAAATAAAACAAAGATTAAAATTACAAGATTTGAAAAACAAAGATCAAAATCACCAAACACCCTAGTGGTGTTGGTGATACCTACGAACAAGAAGAGAGAAAAAGAAGGAGATGAAAAAAACTAAAAACTGGATGAAAAGTGTGAGGGGGATTCCTTTTATAGGTGTCCCCTTTGGTTGGTGAGTGAGCTTTCTCCCGTTCTTCTTGTCTTCTCGTCTTTTCAGAAAAGTTGACGTTTTCGATTCTGATTCGGGATTTGTTGTCGATTAAATTCAACTCGTCTTTTAATTTCTTCGTTTAATAGACTTGAGTTTCTTCGACTTATGTAAATCTTCCATCTTTGGTCCTTTTCTTCGATAAATCATCAAATAGGCCCAGTGACTTCAAATCTTTTGCATCTCTTTGACAATAAACTTCGTCTTGAGTCTTTTTCTTCCATAAAACCCGTGCAATCCCATGTTTTCTTCAATATTCATCCGGTTAGCTCTGAAAACACAATAAACACAAAAAACCGCGCATAATTCCAAACAAATGATATTAAATACGTGTTTTGGTCTCGTTTTATCCAGAATTAAGTGGTAAAAGGATGGGTGTTTACACACCTATCAAATCCCCTACACTTAGCCATTGCCATGCCCTCATGCAATGCTTAGTGATAAAGCAATTTTACACTTTTCTCATAATCAATCAACCTTGGCCTTATTAAAATACTACTAAACAAAAATTAAAGTACTAAGAGAAATTAAACTTTAAAGGAAACAAAAGGATAGAAAACCATTTTCACTAGAAAATAGCTACATGGAAATAACTTTCAAAGAGATCAAGGACTTACATTAGGGCTTTGGTGCTGCGAAGATTTATCACCCTCAAGTTTCACGTTCCCCAAACTAAGCTTAAAAACGAGATCATTGTTATTATAAGTTAGTAAATCAAACACTTACACACATGGCTTAATTATATGCTTAAACTCCCTTATTCCTAGGTGTATCTCTTATATTTTATTTTTGTCTTAGAATGATCATGAAGATGCATTTTTGGACTTATTTTGATAGTTTATTAAGGCTGAAAGCAAAGTAGGACGATTTGATCAATAGTTAGCTAAAGGACAAAATCTCTTAAAACTGCTTCTGGGGATATCAAAAAGTTCATATCTTGGCATAACTTGGTTCACGATTTGAGACCTTTCTCGGGCCGATATTTGGCATGTACTTCATACTTCATATCTTCGAGAGACGTTCTTGAGATAATGGTCTTCACTTCGTTCATAGAGTTTCTTCACTTGGAGACTTTTGAGAGGTACTCCAACTTTGTTGACCACGACTTCATGATTATTTCTTCAATCTCTATTTGGGATTTTGAGATACAACGATCCGCCTCCTTTTCGGACTTGGATCTATTTATCCTCATACCTTGTTAGGGTCTTTTCGGATAGACTTCTCCATCATCTTTATGGGAGTTGATTGCTTTTCGTCGTGAGTCTTGATCCTTCATATTGACTTTGGGAATAATGCTTTTCACATCACTTTGGATCTTTAGCAATAAAATGGAATCCTCATGCCTTGTTAGGGCCTTTTCGGACTCGCCAATCTTCGCGCCCCGCTTCATAAGTTATGCCTTGGCTATGAACTCTTATCATTACCGAGCAACTTTTAAACGATCTTGGGCTAGAAGCTAAGTAACTTTTCAAATCGTACGACCTTACTTATTGTAGATAAATTATTAGCAAGTGATGGGAGAATAGGCAAATAATTACACCAAGTGAGCTTGTGCAAGAATACCGACTTATAATTGACTCTATCATTTCTCGCCCTCCACAATTTAAAATCTCTAGTAATGAGATTCGTGGATACTTAGCCTAATAAACCAATTAAGGTCTACATGGTTAAGGATACTAGCTAGAATAAACTTGGATAAGTCTATTCGGGTTGAGTCAAAATAAACGCAACGGGCCTAATATGTCAAAGACTTCTAAACTAGCTACACCACTTTATTAAAATTTGACTTTATTGTGGGATATATACATACGAAAGCAACGATGAAAATTTAAAAATTACAACTAAATGGCCAAAGTTAAATAAAAATTTGAAAAATGTTGAAAAAGGTGATTTTCTAGTTAATTGAAGGCATTTTCATGGAAAAGTCCACTTAAAACTTCGATAGAAGTCCCCCTACACTTAAGATAAACATTGTCCTCAATGTTTAAGCATGTGGGAAAAGGCTCCCCTACACTTATGACATTGTGCACGTTGGTTAAATCAAGTTAAGGAAGAGACGACTAAAGTGATCAATTTCAAATGTGAGTATGAAGAAAATTGAATCACGATAGTTGAGAGATAGAACCGGATTTCGGATAACACGGGAGCACAGTTCTTCAAAGGTTCCAAAAGTGCACTTATCCCTGTAATCACATCACCACACAAATACAAACACCTATAGAAGTCCCCCTATACTTAGGAGGTTAAAACATAAAAGGATAGATACTCGGGCTGCCTCCCGAGGAGCGCTTGTTTTTGATAACCGAGTCACGAGCCTGACTCGACCCAAAATTAGTTCATGGGGAACGTGGTGGGGGATGGAATCACCTCCTGAGAGGTGTCCTCACCAAAGTACAACTTCACTCGTTGGCCATTCACCTTAAAATTTGGTCCATTAGGTTGAGCGAGCTCGAGAGTACCATATGGAAAAATTTGGGCAATGGTGAATGGGCCGGACCAACGAGATTTGAGCTTGCCCGAAAAGATTTTCAACCGAGAGTTAAAGAGTAAAACTTTGTCTCCAACTTGGAACTCTCGGTTTTTAATCTTGGAGTCGTGAATGAGCTTAGTCCTTTCCTTATAGATCAAAGAATTTTCATAAGCCTCATTACGGAGTTCATTGAGCTCATTGAGTTGGATCTTGCATAGGTCACCGGCTTTGTTGATATCAAAATTAGCCCATTTCAAGGCCCAGTAAGCCTTGTGCTCCAACTCAATGGGGAGGTGGCACGCTTTCCCGTATACGAGACGATATGGTGTGCAACCAATCGGAGTCTTGTATGCAGTACGAAAAGCCCACAAAGCATCATCAAGTTTATCAGCCCATGAGGCACGATGCTCTCCCACGGTTCTTTCCAGAATTCGCTTGAGTCCTCTGTCACAACCGTGAATTTAAGACCTATTTAAGTTATGTGAAACGCGTTAATTCGGGTTAGACTTGCGTGTCTATTGATGTCCCGATTGGTTACACGAATTTTTGTACGAATTTGAATTTATTGATGACAATCATAACTTTTAAAGTGAACGTCTATTATTTATGTCGATCCTTGCTAGGATCTTTATTTTAAGAAATGATATTTAATTTCTTTAACGTAATCAAAATAAATAGTCGCGACACAAAGCAAATAATCGTTTCGTTACGTTTATATTTCGACACACTTAAGAAATTCCACATTTAGCAAAACCAATAAAACTACTACTACTACAAGTTACTTAAACCCAAAGCATACAAAAGATACAAATAAACTTTTTTTATAAACTTACAAAATAAAAAGAAAATTACATTGCCCTACTACAAAAAACGGACCCCCCCTAACAAGCAAAACCCACGTTTTTTTTTCTTGCTTTGCAAACTCACAATTCAAACTACTTGTACAAAACCTCCCAATTAATGGGGGTAGTACTCTCCTGCTCCTCATTGCCTCGCTGTCCACCATACCCAAAGTCGGTCAAGGGAAAAGTACCCTCGAAAACCCAGTTTCTTTGCTGCCACCCCGAAACCCCAACACTTTCCACTTCCCACCTGCAAATTTCGATTTCCCATGTTAGTTCCTTGGTTAAGCTTGGTCACCATCTAACTAAACTCTCTACAAACCCTAACTAAATTCTAACTTAGTTGTTTAACCCTAAACACCCCACTCTTTGCCTATAAATACAAGCCCCTTTCTTCTCATAAAACTCACACACAAACTTAACAATTATCTCTCTCAAAGGAAACTATAAGCCACTGGAGATGAAGCTATAAGCAAAGTTTCGGATCGATAATTCAAGTTGTTGACGTTGTTCTTTAGTTCTTAGTCTCCATCTTCATCAAGTATCTTAGGACCCTTCGTAAGTCCATCCTAATACTCTCTAACACTTAAAACGTTGGTTGGTGGTTATACTTGCTAAATTTGTAAACTTATATATGATGATAAAACCAAGTCACGGTTAGGGTTGGATGGGTGCTTACTTCACAAACTAAATGATGAAACAAACTACGCACGGGTTAAGATTGGACAATAAACCCAGTCACTTTTGAACTAAACATGACATCAAGAAGCCACGGTTTAACATTTACTTAACGACCAAGACTGTACGAACCAACCATGATTTTATGTGAGGTGTTTGTATGGTTTGGTGTCAACAAATAGTAAGCTATAAGAAATAAGTGAGGCGCGCGTATGCGTGTTGGAGTTTCTGCGAGTGTGAGTGAACCAAATATAGGTGAATGGACCAAGTATATGTGATGGGTGTTCTTGCATAAAACAGTTAAGAACTAGTACGAGTACTTGTTGTTATGGTGTGCGTGTGTGTTTGCTGCGTACGCTTATATGCTTCCCTCTCGAATAATATGTGTGGTATGCAAGACTTATGTGTGTGACTGCAGGCATGCAAAGTTTAGAAACAAACTGCCTTAATTCATGTGGATGCTACGTGTTGTTCCTGCGGCATATTGATAAGTATGTGTGTGTTCATATATATATGAGTTGCCTTGTATAAGGTTTATATCGTGATGTTATGTAGGCCTTTTTCTTGTGTGTGTATGCATGTAAATAACTCTCTGCCAATCATATAAAAATCGAAATAGTGTATGAAGTAAGGTGAACATAACCATCATCAGGAAACAACACGAAACAAGTAAATGTAATAAGTGTAGGCGTGTATGTATTGTGTATATATGTATGCATGCAAGTAACTGAACATGTGTTGTGTATACATGATTTTATGTGTATGGCCCATGCGTGTTTGTTAAGAAGCAGAAGTATGCTTTTCCTGCCTAGTAATTATATATGTTTTCCATGCGTTACGTGTGCATGTGTCGTGCGTAAATCACAATGGCCAGAAGAACCAATAATAACCGCTTAATTGATACTAATGCTTTCCATTCTTATGAAATAGCTAAGTCCTGTTGAATAAGAAAAACTATGTATGTGTATCTGTTCACGTAGGGAAGTAACGGAGTATTCATGTTTTGAGATAGCTATGATTTTATGTGTATGTTCACATGTATGCATATGCTTAGAAAATTCTCGTCCCTTTCCTTGATGCCACCTGCGTAAACTAGAAAGCCAAAACAACAAGTGAATAAGTGCCTATGCCATTCTTCTTTTGGACCTGCTGTAATTAAATGATAAATGCATATTAGTGAATGAGTATACATGTTTGTGACAGCCATGGTTTATATGATTCTTATTTGGCATGGTGTGTGCATATGTGTCTCGTGGGTGTGTACTCAGACAGAGAGAAAAACCCAAAACTGCATAAGTACCCCCATTCTTGTAAGTTGCGAATGGTTTATGCTCAAACTTATGGTCTTTTGAAATATTGCTAGTCTATTGATGTGTGTTGTATGTATGGCATGTGTGATGAAAGCAAGTACCCCTACTTCCTGGTTAGAAGCCTGCGTGAACAGTAGGCACTTTTCCCTCATGATATGCATATGTGAATGTATGCAAGTGATACCCCATTTGTAGGATAGTATTATGTATGTATGTTTATATTAAGTCTAGTACAAGTGTGACCACACCTTTTCTCTTTTGAGGGTAGCCTGCGACCACAGTAACACTAGGAGACCAGCCTACTCATTTGACCCATTTCATGTAAGGTGTATGCTATGTGTTGGGTGCTATTATAATGTACTTGCAATTGTATGATAAAGTAAAGCAAATAGGTCCCCCCCACATTTTCTTTTCTTTTCGTGTGGGTATACCAACAGGACACCAGTACTACAACTTGTAATGTATGCGTATGAATGTATTATAGTTTGAAGTAGGGTCACATTTTATTGCTTTTGTTCACTTGGTATGTCTTGGCGTGAAAAGGGAGCGTAAGACTGATATATATATACCAAGTCATCATAAAACTTCACCTAGCAAAATGTCCCAAACACCCTACTTTGAGCCTGTTTTTAGTCGACCAAATGCTCACGCCCAAAGGTCTAAAAATACCCCGTGAAAGTTGAGACGGCCTAGTTTATAAAACAACTTTCGGTTTATCTTAAAGTCAAGTAACGAACTCACAATAAATTTCCAAAGTTAGCCGATTTCCACCGGTGTAATATTAAACGATACTTCTTATATTTTATGTGTGAGTGCCCTACTTCACGTAATTAATTTCTAGACGTAGAGACTTCATAAAAATATGACATTTATCAAATATTGACGACCTCACGGCCTAGTTTTTATAATGAGAGTCCGTTTATTTTTCGGGCTATTATTCAATAAGTTATCGAGACCCGAACTTAACCCCGTGACTAAATTTGTTGAACAAGAAAAATGTATGAAAACATTTTATTAAACAAGAGCAAGTATAAATCATCAACCAAGTGCTTGTACGTTATTATTATTTGTATATAGCCTAAGTACGGATATTTTACTTAGGTTGCGAGTAGATTGTTTGCGCATTGGTTTGCGTGCCTTGATTTATCGAGCTATCTTTCTTGATCGTATTTACTTCTTCATCAAGGTGAGTTTCATAGCCCCCACTTTTAAATTGTTTAACTATTTTGGGGTGAGAACATTGCTTGTTTTAACGGATGAACATAAGTGCCTTAAAACTCATACGTTTGCCTACATGATGTCTAAGTCCCGCCATCCCATGTTGCCTTTTAGCCCACTATCATGAACCGTTAATTACTTTGTGTAAGCGCGAATGTTATGGATAGATCTATCAGGATTAACCTCCCTATCTAATTTGGTTGTGTGACCAAAGTTAGGTACACTTACATTTAAGGTGTTACAAATGCTTAGGGATTATATCTTGTTGGTTTAGGTTAACGCTTTGGTGTCATGAGCTTAGGCGTAGGTTATGAAAACATATACTTTTGATTATAATCTTGTATTTGTTATAAGATTATATGCCGGTTGCCTTGAAAATCTTATGGTTCATCACACTATTTAATCTTAAACCTATGAACTCACCGACCTTTGTGTTGACGTTTTAGCAATGTTTTTCTCAGGTATCAAGACGGAGGAGTGACGTGGTTATGCTTGGGAGATTTAAATAAAATGGTCGTGACTTGTATTTTGGATGTCCAAAACAATGTTAAAGTCTTTGAAAACTATGCTTTATTTGATCTTGTGTAATACGCTTCCGAACAAGTTTATCTTTTAATTAAATGAAAACGACTTTTAAATAGTCGTTCTTTGTACCTACATCTTGTGATAGTCATGACCGTCGCACCCCATTGTGTTATCTTACTCTGATAAATTGGGGGTGTGACAGATTGGTATCAGAGCTGTAGTTATAGAGAACTCGGTTATCTTTTTACAAAATGATTTTTATAAACTTGAGTCAAAAATCTAATTTTGAAAAAATAATTCTAGACTATAACTAACTCAAAAATCTCCAAGAACCACTTCACTCCGCGTCTTCGATACAAGTAAGTTGCAAGTTAGTTTAATTTATTTGCTATGCTATTTGATACGAATTATTTGTGATCTAATAAATTTTTGCACGTCGATATACAAAAATTTTGATATCCTTTAGAGATATGCGCTAGAACGACAATTAATACGATGTATGTACGTAACATCCAAAATTGGAGTGCTAATAACTTATTGCAATAGAAAACTAATATTGAAACACGACATGATTATTTGAAAATTTTATACGAGAGAGTTTTGGGATATATTTATTTTTACAAGTATTTACGAATTTAAAAGCTATTATTTTCGATCTAATACTAATACATGCCTTGTTTTGGCAGTGCTATGGCGACAACTAGTGACGAGACGATTTACATGGTGGAATCGCCCAACGGACTGAGACCGATGAGAATTGGAGAATCGCCGAAAAATTCACCCGTAAGAGAGCCACTCCCACTCCCACTCCCAAAGCCAATCATATGCTACCAAAGGCGCAGAAAGGCCAAGAAGACTGCTTCCCCTTGCTCATCATCTCTTGCACCAAAGGGGTCTCCTATGAGACGCACAACTCGAATATCAGTGAAGCACACCTATGCGGGGAAAAAGCTTGCTTCTAGAGACAAGGATTCGGCACCGGTTTGCTCCACCTACCTTTCCTTAGGACCTACCCCCCCAATGGAGGATGCTTCGATTTGGCCGAGGATGACACCCATTCCTCCACCCCCTGGAGCGGATATACCCGAGAGTTCTATGGCTGCAGGAGTCCGTAGGCACCCTCGTCATCCCTTTACTAGACTTGAGTCACTACGAGAGGAGATGGCCTACATCCTCCGCAATATGAGCATGCTCCCTAATGACTTGATGTGTAGGCTTGAGGAGTGTAGTAGTGATATTCTCACCTATTTGGGGGTTGCCAATCCCCTTGAGCCAAATCGTGTTACCGTCCTATCAAGGAGGATTGATGACTTACGCTTCCAAGTCAATGGATTGCGCGACCTCCTCAATAGAGGATTGACTATGGTGACCGCTAGGATTGAGCGCATCGAGGGCCATTCCGACTAGTTGTCTTGTTGTGTTTCTATTTCCTTTCTTTTGTGTAATCTTTTGAAAACAATTCCCAAAACACTATGCTCTCTTTTTGTAAAACTAATTCACGATGATGAATCGAATGTTTGGGTTATGTTTATCACTTGTGAAACTTATGATATGTGTTGTGATATCATGAACTATATATATGCCATGCAAAAAAAAAACGTGATCTTATGAATTGTTATTTCTAACGCTCAATGTAATCTTTATTTAGATCAATGGCACCCGTTAGAAGTAGAACAAGAGCGAATGCAAACGCAAACGCAAACCCTGCCGCTCCAATTGCTATCGACCCGGCCGTTCTTAATCAAATGATAGCGGACGGTGTGGCCGCCGCTCTCGCCGCCGCCAAAAGTACTCAAGAAGGGAACAATACCACTAACACCACGGCAAAAACTACTCGTACATGCACGTACAAGGAGTTTAAGTCTTGCTTCACCGGTTCTTTCAATGGAACCGAAGGGGCCGTAGGTCTTGCTAGGTGGATCGAACGATTGGAAGCTCAATTTAGTGTGAGCAATGTAGCGGAAGGCGACAAAGTGAAGTACGGATCTAGTACTTTGATTGATGACGCGCTAACATGGTGGAATATCCATGTTCGTGCCGTTAGCTTGGAAGCCGCTAATGCAACACCTTGGGCGCATTTCAAGGACATGCTCTACAAAAAGTATTGTCCAAGGAATGAGATGCAAAGGTTGGAAACGGAATTGTGGAACCTTTGTGTGAATGGTACGAACTTGATGCCATATACTCAAAGGTTCCAAGAGCTTAGGTTGATGTGTCCTGAGATGCTTCCCACGGAGACTCGTGCCGTGGAAAGATATATGGTGGGATTGCCTTCGTTAATCCGTGGTGATGTCATCTCTTCGAAGCCAACCGATCTCAATGAAGCCATTGAAATGGCGAATGGCTTAATGGAAGCTATTATCTTGGACTCAAGTGATCACAAGAGAAAGTGGGAAGGAAACCATGGCCCTAATCATGGCAACTATCCCAACAAGCGCCAAGATAATGTGGCCAAGGCTTTCAATCTCAATGGTGGCTCAAATTACCAAGGAAAGCAACCGCATTGTGCAAAGTGTGGTAAACACCATCCAGGAGCTTGTGGTAAAACTTGCCACAATTGTGGTAAAGCCGGCCATTTTGCCAAAGATTGCCGTAGTGCCCCAAGACCATTGAACCAAGAAGCCCCAACGGCTCCAAATGAGCGATATGCGGATGTTACTTGTTATGGTTGTGGAGAAAAGGGCCACTTTAAAAATAAGTGTCCTAAGGCTATCACCGTGGGTCGCGGAAATCAAATCCGTGGCAACAACAACAACCAAGCTCGTAAGAATCCGAAACAAAACCAAGGAGCTTCGGGTAGTGGAACAAGGGGAAATGGGAATCAAGCGGGAGCGATTGGTCGCGTATATGCTTTGGGAGCCGAGGCGGCTATCCAAGACAACAACGTCGTCACCGGTACGTTCCTCCTCAATAATCTTTATGCTTCCGTATTATTTGATTCCGGTGCGGATAGGAGCTTTGTATCTACTACCTTTAGCAAACTACTTAATGTAAATCCCGTAGCCTTAGAAGTAAGATATGATGTGGAGTTAGCCGATGGCAAGTCCATCTCCACTGATACCGTCCTTAAGGATTGCATTTTTAATTTGCAAAATATCCCGTTTCTTATCGACCTCTTACCAATTGAACTTGGAAGCTTCGACGTTATTGTTGGTATGGATTGGTTGTCTAAATACCATGCGGAGTTGCTTTGTCACGAAAAACAAGTTCGCGTTCCTTATGGAAGGCAAATTCTAACTATATTTGGAGAAAGAAATGGCGCGAAAAGCCAAACTCAATTAGATGTCATCTCATGTACTAAAACCAAAAAGTACATCGAGGAAGGTCGTCCGATTTTTCTCATTCAAGTTACTAACAAGAAAGAAGTCGAGCCGAAAGAGAAGAAGATTGAAGATGTTCCGATTGTTAAAGACTTTCCCGATGTTTTCCCCGAAGATTTACCCGGATTGCCACCACTCCGTCAAGTAGAATTCCATATCGAGTTAACACCAGGAGCCGCACCCGTCGCAAGAGCACCTTATCGTTTAGCACCCACCGAGATGAAGGAATTAGCCGACCAATTGAAGGAGCTTACCGACAAAGGATTTATTAGGCCGAGTTCCTCGCCTTGGGGAGCTCCGGTTCTATTTGTAAAGAAGAAAGACGGAACTTTTCGAATGTGCATCGATTATCGCGAATTGAACAAGCTTACCATCAAAAATCGTTATCCTCTCCCAAGGATCGACGATTTGTTTGATCAACTTCAAGGTTCGAGCATATATTCAAAAATTGACTTAAGATCGGGTTACCATCAACTTAGAGTTCGTGAAGAAGATATTTCCAAGACGGCGTTCCGAACCCGATACGGTCATTTTGAATTCCAAGTCATGCCTTTCGGTTTGACTAATGCACCCGCGGTTTTCATGGACCTCATGAATCGTGTGTGTAAACCTTACTTGGACAAGTTTGTTATCGTGTTCATTGACGACATCCTTATTTACTCTCGTAGTAAGGAAGAACACGAGGAACACTTGAAAAAGATTTTGGAATTATTGAGGCAAGAGCATTTGTATGCTAAGTTATCAAAGTGTGAATTTTGGATTCACACGGTTCAATTCCTTGGTCACGTGATTGATAGTAGTGGAATTCACGTTGATCCCGCCAAAATTGAAGCGGTCAAGGATTGGGCGACTCCTACTACTCCCACGGAGATTCGACAATTCCTTGGACTCGCCGGTTATTATAGAAGATTTATCGAAGGATTTTCGAAGATCGCAAAATCTATGACAACTTTGACTCAAAAGAACAAAAAGTTTGAATGGGGAGACGATCAAGAATTGTCTTTCCAAACCCTCAAACAAAAGCTTTGTGATGCACCTATTCTCGCACTACCCGAGGGTAGTGAAGACTTTGAAGTCTATTGTGACGCGTCAATTAAAGGTTTAGGCGCGGTTCTTATGCAAAGAAAGAAAGTTATCGCTTATGCCTCTCGACAATTGAAGCCGAACGAAGAAAACTATACCACTCACGATTTGGAATTAGGCGCGGTCGTTTTTGCTCTCAAGATTTGGAGACATTACCTCTACGGTACAAAATGTGTTGTGTTCACCGACCACAAAAGTTTACAACACATCTTGAATCAAAAAGAACTTAACATGAGACAGAGACGATGGTTGGAATTGCTTGGTGATTACGATTGTGAAATTCGTTATACACCGGGAAAAGGCAATGTTGTAGCCGACGCTTTAAGTAGGAAACCTCGTGATAAACCTCTTAGAGTTCGAGCTTTAGTGATGACTATTGGCTTGAACATACCCAAAAAGATCTTAGAAGCTCAACGTGAAGCCATTAAGGCGGATAACATTCATAAGGAGGATGCCGGAGGTATGATCACGAAGAAACTCGTTGCACGTACCGATGGAACGTTATGTCTTGAAGGTAGAAGTTGGCTACCACGATATGGAAACATGAGAAACATAATTATGCATGAGTCACATAAATCTAAATATTCGGTTCACCCCGGATCGGATAAAATGTACCATGACATGAAGATGTTTTATTGGTGGCCGAACATGAAAGCCGATATAGCTACCTATGTTGGAAAATGCTTAACTTGCGCGAAAGTTAAGGTCGAGCATCAAAAGCCATCCGGATTACTAGTCCAACCTAGAATTCCGGAGTGGAAATGGGAAAGAATTACTATGGACTTCATCACTAAATTACCCAAGACATCCGCGGGATATGACACGATTTGGGTCATTGTGGATCGTCTTACGAAGTCCGCACATTTTCTTCCTATGAAAGAGAAAGACCAAATGGATCATTTAGCACGAATATATGTGAAAGAAATCGTTGCTAAGCATGGGGTGCCGATATCCATAATTTCGGATCGAGACGGTCGATATTGCTCAAAATTTTGGCAATCACTTCAAGAAGCTCTAGGAACACAACTAGATATGAGCACGGCTTACCATCCTCAAACGGATGGCCAAAGCGAAAGAACCATCCAAACTTTAGAAGACATGCTCCGAGCATGTGTGATCGATTTTGGAAACGGATGGGATCGCCATTTACCACTCGTGGAGTTTTCGTACAACAATAGTTACCATACGAGTATTAAAGCGGCACCGTTTGAAGCACTTTATGGGCGAAAGTGTCGTTCACCCGTTTGTTGGGCGGAAGTTGGTGATGCACAACTTACCGGCCCGGAAATAATTCATGAAACGACGGAGAAAATTGTTCAAATCAAGAGCCGTATGCAAGCGGCCCGTGATCGTCAAAAATGTTACGCCGACAAAAGACGTAAGCCATTGGAATTTCAAGTTGGAGACCTCGTCATGCTAAAAGTCGCACCGTGGAAAGGTGTCATTCGTTTTGGAAAACGAGGGAAGCTAAACCCACGATATATTGGACCTTTCAAGATCACGCAACGAATTGGTGAAGTTGCTTACCGTTTAGATTTACCCCAAGAACTTAGTCGCGTGCATAATGTGTTCCACATTTGCAATTTGAAGAAATGTCTATCCGATGAGACGCTCGTTATACCATTAGAAGAAATTCAACTTGACGATAAGCTCGTATTTGTTGAAGAACCCGTTGAGATTGTAGACCGTGAAATTAAACGACTTAGACAAAGCCGTATACCGATTGTGAAAGTGCGTTGGAATGCACAACGAGGACCCGAGTTTACTTGGGAACGCGAAGATCAATTTAAGCTTAAGTATCCTCATCTATTTAATTAGATATGTTTTGTCAAGATATGAGCTTCGGGTCGAAGCTCAAACTTAAGGGTTGTCGGATGTCACAACCGTGAATTTAAGACCTATTTAAGTTATGTGAAACGCGTTAATTCGGGTTAGACTTGCGTGTCTATTGATGTCCCGATTGGTTACGCGAATTTTTGTACGAATTTGAATTTTTATTGATGACAATCATAACTTTTAAAGTGAACGTCTATTATTTATGTCGATCCTTGCTAGGATCTTTATTTTAAGAAATGATATTTAATTTCTTTAACGTAATCAAAATAAATAGTCGCGACACAAAGCAAATAATCGTTTCGTTACGTTTATATTTCGACACACTTAAGAAATTCCACATTTAGCAAAACCAATAAAACTACTACTACTACAAGTTACTTAAACCCAAAGCATACAGAAGATACAAATAAACTTTTTTTATAAACTTACAAAATAAAAAGCAAATTACATTGCCCTACTACAAAAAACGGACCCCCCCTAACAAGCAAAAACCCACGTTTTTTTTTCTTGCTTTGCAAACTCACAATTCAAACTACTTGTACAAAACCTCCCAATTAATGGGGGTAGTACTCTCCTGCTCCTCATTGCCTCGCTGTCCACCATACCCAAAGTTGGTCAAGGGAAAAGTACCCTCGAAAACCCAGTTTCTTTGCTGCCACCCCGAAACCCCAACACTTTCCACTTCCCACCTGCAAATTTCGATTTCCCATGTTAGTTCCTTGGTTAAGCTTGGTCACCATCTAACTAAACTCTCTACAAACCCTAACTAAATTCTAACTTAGTTGTTTAACCCTAAACACCCCACTCTTTGCCTATAAATACAAGCCCCTTTCTTCTCATAAAACTCACACACAAACTTAACAATTATCTCTCTCAAAGGAAACTATAAGCCACTGGAGATGAAGCTATAAGCAAAGTTTCGGATCGATAATTCAAGTTGTTGACGTTGTTCTTTAGTTCTTAGTCTCCATCTTCATCAAGTATCTTAGGACCCTTCGTAAGTCCATCCTAATACTCTCTAACACTTAAAACGTTGGTTGGTGGTTATACTTGCTAAATTTGTAAACTTATATATGATGATAAAACCAAGTCACGGTTAGGGTTGGATGGGTGCTTACTTGACAAACTAAATGATGAAACAAACTACGCACGGGTTAAGATTGGACAATAAACCCAGTCACTTTTGAACTAAACATGACATCAAGAAGCCATGGTTTAACATTTACTTAACGACCAAGACAGTACGAACCAACCATGATTTTATGTGAGGTGTTTGTATGGTTTGGTGTCAACAAATAGTAAGCTATAAGAAATAAGTGAGGCGCGTGTATGCGTGTTGGAGTTTCTGCGAGTGTGAGTGAACCAAATATAGGTGAATGGACCAAGTATATGTGATGGGTGTTCTTGCATAAAACAGTTAAGAACTAGTACGAGTACTTGTTGTTATGGTGTGCGTGTGTGTTTGCTGCGTACGCTTCTATGCTTCCCTCTTGAATAATATGTGTGGTATGCAAGACTTATGTGTGTGACTGCAGGCATGCAAAGTTTAGAAACAAACTGCCTTAATTCATGTGGATGCTACGTGTTGTTCCTGCGGCATATTGATAAGTATGTGTGTGTTCATATATATATGAGTTGCCTTGTATAAGGTTTATATCGTGATGTTATGTAGGCCTTTTTCTTGTGTGTGTATGCATGTAAATAACTCTCTGCCAATCTTATCAAAATCGAAATAGTGTATGAAGTGAGGTGAACATAACCATCATCAGGAAACAACACAAAACAAGTAAATGTAATAAGTGTAGGCGTGTATGTATTGTGTATATATGTATGCATGCAAGTAACTGAACATGTGTTGTGTATACATGATTTTATGTGTATGGCCCATGCGTGTTTGTTAAGAAGCAGAAGTATGCTTTTCCTGCCTAGTAATTATATATGTTTTCCATGCGTTACGTGTGCATGTGTCGTGCGTAAATCACAATGGCCAGAAGAACCAATAATAACCGCTTAATTGATACTAATGCTTTCCATTCTTATGAAATAGCTAAGTCCTGTTGAATAAGAAAAACTATGTATGTGTATCTGTTCACGTAGGGAAGTAACGGAGTATTCATGTTTTGAGATAGCTAAGATTTTATGTGTATGTTCACATGTATGCATATGCTTAGAAAATGCTCGTCCCTTTCCTTGATGCCACCTGCGTAAACTAGAAAGCCAAAACAACAAGTGAATAAGTGCCTATGCCATTCTTCTTTTGGACCTGCTGTAATTAAATGATAAATGCATATTAGTGAATGAGTATACATGTTTGTGACAGCCATGGTTTATATGATTCTTATTTGGCATGGTGTGTGCATATGTGTCTCGTGGGTGTGTACTCAGACAGAGAGAAAAACCCAAAACTGCATAAGTACCCCCATTCTTGTAAGTTGCGAATGGTTTATGCTCAAACTTATGGTCTTTTGAAATATTGCTAGTCTATTGATGTGTGTTGTATGTATGGCATGTGTGATGAAAGCAAGTACCCCCTACTTCCTGGTTAGAAGCCTGCGTGAACAGTAGGCACTTTTCCCTCATGATATGCGTATGTGAATGTATGCAAGTGATGCCCATTTGTAGGATAGTATTATGTATGTATGTTTATATTAAGTCTAGTACAAGTGTGACCACACCTTTTCTCTTTTGAGGGTAGCCTGCGACCATAGTAACACTAGGAGACCAACCTACTCATTTGACCCATTTCATGTAAGGTGTATGCTATGTGTTGGGTGCTATTATAATGTACTTGCAATTGTATGATAAAGTAAAGCAAATAGGTCCCCCCCCACCTTTTCTTTTCTTTTCGTGTGGGTATACCAACAGGACACCAGTACTACAACTTGTAATGTATGCGTATGAATGTATTATAGTGAGAAGTAGGGTCACATTTTATTGCTTTTGTTCACTTGGTATGTCTTGGCGTGAAAAGGGAGCGTAAGACTGATATATATATACCAAGTCATCATAAAACTTCACCTAGCAAAATGTCCCAAACACCCTACTTTGAGCCTGTTTTAGTCGACCAAATGACTCATGCCCAAAGGTCTAAAAATACCCCGTGAAAGTTGAGACGGCCTAGTTTCTAAAACAACTTTCGGTTTATCTTAATGTCAAGTAACGAACTCACAATAAATTTCCAAAGTTAGCCGATTTCCACCGGTGTAATATTAAACGACACTTCTTATATTTTATGTGTGAGTGCCCTACTTCACGTAATTAATTTCTAGACGTAGAGACTTCATAAAAATATGACATTTATCAAATATTGACGACCTCACGACCTAGTTTTTATAATGAGAGTCCGTTTATTTTTCGGGCTATTATTCAATAAGTTATCGAGACCCGAACTTAACCCCGTGACTAAATTTGTTGAACAAGAAAAATGTATGAAAACATTTTATTAAACAAGAGCAAGTATAAATCATCAACCAAGTGAGTTTCATAGCGTGCCTTGATTGTTTGCGCATTGGTTTGCGTGCCTTGATTTATCGAGCTATCTTTCTTGATCGTATTTACTTCTTCATCAAGGTGAGTTTCATAGCCCCCACTTTTAAATTGTTTAACTATTTTGGGGTGAGAACATTGCTTGTTTTAACGGATGAACATAAGTGCCTTAAAAACTCATACGTTTGCCTACATGATGTCTAAGTCCCGCCATCCCATGTTGCCTTTTAGCCCACTATCATGAACCGTTAATTACTTTGTGTAAGCGCGAATGTTATGGATAGATCTATCGGGATTAACCTCCCTATCTAATTTGGTTGTGTGATCAAAGTTAGGTACACTTACATTTGAGGTGTTACAAATGCTTAGGGATGGGCATTTGCTCGGGCTCTTGTTATATCTTGTTGGTTTAGGTTAACGCTTCGGTGTCATGAGCTTAGGCGTAGGTTATGAAAACGTATACTTTTGATTATAATCTTGTATTTGTTATAAGATTATATGCCGGTTGCCTTGAAAATCTTATGGTTCATCACACTATTTAATCTTAAACCTATGAACTCACCGACCTTTGTGTTGACGTTTTAGCAATGTTTTTCTCAGGTATCAAGACGGAGGAGTGACGTGGTTATGCTTGGGAGATTTAAATAAAATGGTCGTGACTTGTATTTTGGATGTCCAAAACAATGTTAAAGTCTTTGAAAACTATGCTTTATTTGATCTTGTGTAATACGCTTCCGAACAAGTTTATGTTTTAATTAAATGAAAACGACTTTTAAATAGTCGTTCTTTGTACCTACATCTTGTGATAGTCATGACCGTCGCACCCCATTGTGTTATCTTACTCTGATAAATTGGGGGTGTGACATCCTCGGTTGGATATTTCAGCCTGGCCATTAGTTTGTGGGTGGTAGGCTGTGGAAAGACGATGATTTACACCATACTTAGCCATGACTCTTGCGAATTGGTCATTGTAAAAATGAGTCCCACGATCACTAATAATGGCCCGAGGTACACCGAATCTAGCGAATAGAGCTTTTAAAAAGTTACAAACCACCCTTGCGCCATTAGTAGGTAAAGCTTTGGCTTCAACCCACTTTGAAACGTAGTCTACAGCTACAAGGATGTATTTGTTTCCTTTAGAAGAAGTGAATGGCCCCATAAAGTCGATACCCCAAACATCAAAGATTTCACATTATTGTATGAAATTCTGAGGCATCTCGTCTTTATGTGTGACCGTGCCTTGTTTTTGGCAAACATCACATCGTTTAACCATATTGTGAGCGTCACGATATATGGAGGGCCAATAAAATCCCGAATCAAACACTTTTTTGGCGGTGTAGTTGGGACCAAAGTGACCACCGGTGGGTCCTTTGTGGCAAGCATCAAGGATTTTAAAAGCTGCCGGTCCATCAACACATCAGCGAATAATCAAGTCGGCACATTGTTTGAATAGGTAAGGGTCGTCCCAAAACTTTTTCTTTTGTTGGGACGTCAACCCTTCCTTGAGAATTCCACCCGCCATGTAGTTTGCAAAGTCCGCAAACCACGGGGTTTCATCAGAATTCGAATTTATAGACATTAAGGTCTCCAAGGGAAAAGAATCATTGATTTCTTTGTTCGGATGATCCCCTTGGTAAGGATCCTCAAGTCTGCTGAGATGATCCGCGGCTAGGTTTTCAGCTCCTTTTTATCGCGAATTTTGATTTTAAATTCTTGGAGTAGAAAAACCCAGCGAAGAAGTCTTGGTTTGGAATCTTGCTTTGTCAACAAGTACTTCAACGCAGAATGATCGGTGTAAACGATTGTGGTGGAAAGGACAAGATAGGGGCGAAATTTTTCAAAGGCATAGACAACAGCTAAAAGCTCTTTTTCGGTTGTCGTATAATGCAATTGTGCCCCCGTCATTTTCTTGCTAGCGTAATGGATTGGTTGGAAGTGTTTGTTCACTCTTTGTCCCAGAACCGCTCCAATAGCAAAATCACTAGCATCGCACATCAACTCAAAGGGAAGCTCCCAATTAGGGGTAACCAAGACGGGTGCCTTAGTTAGCTTGTCCTTAAGCAAGTTGAAGGTTTCAAGACACTCTTTGGAAAAGATAAAAGGAGTATCTTTTTCCAAGAGGTGGGTCATCGGGCGAGCGATTTGAGAAAAATCATTGATGAATCGACGGTAGAAGCCCGCATGACCCAGAAAACTTCTCACACCCTTCACGGTTGAAGGTGGAGGCAACTTGGCGATAACATCGACTTTAGCATGGTCTACTTCAAGACCGGCTTTGGAAATCTTGTGTCCTAGCACGATGCCTTCTTTTACCATGAAATGGCATTTTTCCCAATTCAGAACAAGGCGAGTGTCTTCGCACCGCTTAAGCATACGTTCCAAATTGGCAAGGCAAGAAGAGAAGGAATCCCCGAAGACCGAGAAATCATCCATGAAGACTTCCATGGTTTGTTCAACCATGTCATGAAAGATAGTTAACATGCACCTTTGGAAAGTCCCGGGGGCATTACATAAGCCAAAAGGCATCCTTTTGTACGCAAATGTGCCATAGGGACAAGTGAATGTTGTCTTCTCTTGTTCTTGGGGATCGATGGGTATTTGGAAATAACCCGAGAAACCATCAAGAAAGCAGTAATATTCATTACCCGCTAAACGTTCAAGCATTTGGTCCATAAAAGGTAGAGGGAAATGATCCTTTCTCGTGGCATCATTGAGTTTGCGGTAGTCTATACAAACTCTCCACCCAGTAACGAGGCGAGTGGAAATCAACTCGTTGTGTTCATTGGGAACAACGGTTATTCCGCCCTTCTTGGGCACACAATGGACTGGACTAACCCATGGTGAATCTGAAATAGGGTAAATCATACCCGCATCAAGAAGTTTGATAACCTCTGTTTTGATGACTTCATGGATTTTTGGATTCACCCTTCGCTGGCTTTGAATTGTGGGCTTAAAGTCGTCCTCCATGAGAATTTTGTGTGTGCAGAAGTGAGGATCAATTCCGCGAATATCAAAGATTTTCCAAGCAATAGCCTTCTTATGATCTTTAAGCACGGCGATGAGGCGAGTTTTCTCTTCATATTTCAAGTCCTTCGCAATGATGACTGGCGACTTCTTCTCTTCTTCAAGGAACACATACTCGAGATGGGGCGGCAACTCCTTAAGTTCTAAATCCGGAGGATTTTCGACGGGAGGCGTTTTCAAAGTCGGAGTATCGATAGCAATAACCGTGGGAGATGGTGGAGAAAGGTTGTCTTCGTTGAGAAGGTTATCAAAGAAATGCATGTCTTCATCCCCATCGGTGGGAGAATCATCATTAGCTAAGTTCTCATCTCCCATGGTGGCTTCAAGATTGTTCCAAAACAAATCACTTTCTCCAAATAGAGACAGTGATGAATCAATACAGGAAACGGTTTCAACATTGGGAAGAGAGGTAGGAATATTTTTACAAGCATCATTAAAGTGTTCTTCATAAGCCTCATCCAGAACGTCAATACAATTAACACTCTCGTAGGAATAAGGTTGTTTAGACAACTTTCCCATGTTGAAGACGATTTTATCGTCACCCACTCTCATGATAAGCTCACCAGCTTCAACATCAATGAGAGTGCGACCAGTCCTCAGGAATGGACGACCCACGATCAAGGGAACACGAGGGTCCATCTCGTAGTCGAAGACGACAAAATCGGCAGGAAAAGTGAATTTTTCGACTCCTACAAAGACGTCTTCGGCTATCCCCACTGGATAAGCAACCGTACGGTTAGCTAATTCCAAAGTCATTGGGGACTAGCCCAGGGAGAGATAATTGCTTCCAAACGCTTAGAGGCATTAGATTAATACTGGCACCTAGATCGGCTAGGGCCATGCAGATCTCTACTCCCGGGAAATTGCAAGGGATTAAGAAACGACCCGGATCACCAAGCTTGGTTGGCAATTTCCTTAAGAGCACTGCAGAGCAATTCTCATTAAGTTGGGTGTTGGCAATATCGAGAAGTTTTTCCTTGTCGCTTAGAAGATCTTTAAACATTTTCGCGTACTTTGGCATGTGAGCGAGAGCCTCAGCGAAGGAGATATTGAAATTCAGTTGTTTAAACATTTTAAGAAAGTTTGAAACCTGAATATCGTCCTTTCTTTTGAGCTTCTCTTTCCTCAACCTAGATGGATAAGGTATATTGGAAGAAGAGGAAGCCTTTTGGAGAATAGGATCACTCACATCCATGGGTGGAGGAGGGGTAGAAGGAAGAGGTGGAGAAATCAGGGATGGAGAAGGATGAGGAATAGGAGCAGGTGACTCGTTCTCCTTAGTCACAATCACCGGTGGAGGTATAGGAAGCTCGGGTTCCTTGGTACCTTTGCCACTGCGAGTAGTGTTTGCTTTCATCTCCCCTCTTGGATTCGCAACGGTGTTACTCAGAAGAGTACCCGAAGAAGAGGGTTGATTACCTTGGAAGAAACTAGCCATCATGTTCTTCAAGTCATTCGTTTGACTATCCAACATGTTTCTCATGTCAGCTCTCAAATCGTTCCCTTGTTTGACCAGGTCAGCTTTCAAGTTGAGCACTTCCCGCTGAAGATTTCCCACGATCACATCGTTAGTCCTCATATAAGTTTCCACTTCTTGGTGAAGAGCGGTGGGTTGGATGGGAGGAGCATTGTATGCGGGTGGTTGATAAGCAGGTTGTTGGTATACTTGGTTGTTTCGTTGAGGTGGTTGTTGCTGTTTATGAGGTGGAATGTATGGTGTACGAGGTTGTTGTTGTTGTTGAGGAGGGCGATTGAGGTTTTGTTGTTGGTTTGGGTTGTTTGGAGGAAAACCGGGTGGTGAGAGGTAGTTGTTGGAGCGGTAGCTAAGCAAATTACGGTCACCTTGAGGACGTGCTTGATAAGCGGGTTGAGGATAGGTGCCATAAGCTGCATTCACATTCTCAGAAGGGTAGTCTTGGGTGGCGGTAAAAGTGGTGTAAGAGTGAGGACCCCCGCATATCTCGCATGGTTGGCTAACAGCATTGACTTGAGTGTTTTTAGCGTTGTTGTTGTTGTTGTTGTTAACGGTGTGGGTAACAAGCGATTCAAGAAGCATAGTGATTTTGTCCAGTCGCTTGTCGCTGTCACTAGTACTAGCACTAGCAACATTGGTCCGAACACTCTTGGTTTGCACACGTGACTTATTCTCAATGATATCCCAAGCAGCATTGGAAGTCTTAGCCAAAAGATTACCCCCCGAGGCACTGTTTAGTGAATCTTGGTCACTCATGCTTAAACCATTGTAAAAAGTATTAATTTGATGTACTTTGGTAAAACCATGTTGTGGGCATTTTCTTAAAAGATCTTTAAAACGATCCCAAGATTCATTGAACGACTCATCGTACTTTTGTTCAAAATTTATGATTTCATTCCGCAAAGCGGTAGTACGAGAGGGTGGGAAAAAGTAATTGATAAACTTGGTCTCCAAATCCGTCCACGAGAGAATACTCTGTGGCGGTTCCTTAGCAAGCCAATTCCGGGCTTGTCCCTCTAAAGAAAAGGGAAAAATTTGTAACCGGATTACCTCTTGTGGAACACCATTGAATTTGACCGTGTTGGTGAGTTGCAAGAATCTATTGATGTGGTCATGTGGATCATCAATGGTACGCCCCAAGAATGGTTGAGCAGAGACCATCTGGATAAAGCCGGATTTAAGCTCAAAATTGTTGGCTGCAATCGCTGGTATAACAATTGGATCAGTGTTGCCATCTGCATGAGCTTGCAGCAGTTCAATCATCGGGCGATTATCCGGTAGAGGCTCATTGTTGTTGTTATTATTCATGTTGTTGAAAGGTGGGTTATTGTTGTTATTATTGTTGTTTGGAGGTGGTATGTTGTTGTTGTTTTGTACACCGACCATGTCTAAGTTATCGAGAGGCTCGGGCTCTTGATAAGACGTGGATCGAGTGCGCATACACCTGCAAAAGAACTAACAAGAGAAAAACAAAGCAAAAATATTTTTGGTTTTTTTATGTTTTTTTACTTTTTAGGATTTTTGAAAATTTTATATTTTTTTAGTGTTTTTGGAAATTTTTTATGAAAAAGTAACGTTCACGGGGAACGGATCCCAAAATCCAAGTTCTCACAAAAAACTTTTGATCTTAACGAGAAGAGCCGGCAGCGGCACCATTTGATACTTGTTTTTTTTTGCTAGGGTTCAATTTTATTCTCTCTCGATATCCTCTCGAATTGATCTCGGTTCTAAGTGGAATGATTGTTCTTGGTTACTAACAAGGGGAGTTGGTTTTCTAATCTACTAAATGTTAAATGCGATAAAATGTAAACTTAAATTTAAAAGCAATTAAATCAATAACAATTAATAAAAATTAAAATGAAGAAAAAAAATAAGAAACAGTAAGTAACACAGAAAAAGTAAATACCACTTAACTCTTAGTTGAAATGCTCAAAAGAAAACTGATCCGGAACTTTAGCTGTTGATTCGGAACTTTACTCGGAACCTTCACTCGGAAGTTGATCCGGAACCTTCATCCGGAACAATCTTTGATACTTGTTTTTTTTTTTGCTAGGGTTCAATTTTATTCTCTCTCGATATCCTCTCGAATTGATCTCGGTTCTAAGTGGAATGATTGTTCTTGGTTACTAACAAGGGGAGTTGGTTTTCTAATCTACTAAATGTTAAATGCGATAAAATGTAAACTTAAATTTAAAAGCAATTAAATTAATAACAATTAATAAAAATTAAAATGAAGAAAAAAAATAAGAAACAGTAAGTAACACAGAAAAAGTAAATACCACTTAACTCTTAGTTGAAATGCTCCAAAGAAAACTGATCCGGAACTTTAGCTGTTGATTCGGAACTTTACTCGGAACCTTCACTCGGAAGTTGATCCGAAACCTTCATCCGGAACTTTCTTCGGAAGTTGATTCGGAAGATTCACCCGGAACTTTGTTCGAAAGATTGATTCGGAAGTTGTTGATCCGGAAGTTCACTCGGAACTTTCGGAAAAAGCATTCATTCGGAACTTAAAAATTGATTCGAAACTTTTTAAGGGAAAATTCATTCGGAACTTTAAAAACAAACATTCATTCGGAACTTTTGAAAATAACATTCATCCGGAACTTTTGTTCATTCGGAAGTTTTGGTTCATCCGGAACTTTTGTTCATTCGGAAGATTTTAACAAAGATGATTCACTCGGAACTTTTGTTCATCCGGAACTTTCAGTTCATTCAGAAGTTTTGTGTTCATCCGGAACTTTTGGTTCATTCGGAATTTTTGTGTTCATCCGGAAGTTTTGTTCATCCGGAACCTGGGAACACTCAAGAACAGTAACTATGCAGAAAAAACAGGGAAATGCGATTTTAATCCAAAATCAAGCTAAATAAGCAAAAAGATTTTACCAAATTAACCACAAATCATCTACCAACTACAAGTATCAAATCCCAATCACAAAAACACAAATTCAACAACTTTTTAAAATCAAAACTCAACCAAATAAGAACTTAAGAACTTGAAATAAAAGATGATGATGAACAAGATGAAATGGAAAGATTAAACAAGAACTTGTATTGATGATTAATGTTGAACAAAATAAAACAAAGATTAAAATTACAAGATTTGAAAAACAAAGATCAAAATCACCAAACACCCTAGTGGTGTTGGTGATACCTACGAACAAGAAGAGAGAAAAAGAAGGAGATGAAAAAAACTAAAAACTGGATGAAAAGTGTGAGGGGGATTCCTTTTATAGGTGTCCCCTTTGGTTGGTGAGTGGGCTTTCTCCCGTTCTTCTTGTCTTCTCGTCTTTTCAGAAAAGTTGACGTTTTCGATTCTGATTTGGGATTTGTTGTCGATTAAATTCAACTCGTCTTTTAATTTCTTCGTTTAATAGACTTGAGTTTCTTCGACTTATGTAAATCTTCCATCTTTGGTCCTTTTCTTCGATAAATCGTCAAATAGGCCCAGTGACTTCAAATCTTTTGCATCTCTTGGACAATAGACTTCGTCTTGAGTCTTTTTCTTCCATAAAACCCGTACAATCCCATGTTTTCTTCAATATTCATCCGGTTAGCTCTGAAAACACAATAAACACAAAAACCACGCATAATTCCAAACAAATGATATTAAATACGCGTTTTGGTCTCGTTTTAGCCAGAATTAAGTGGTAAAAGGATGGGTGTTTACACACCTATCACTAAGCACGAAATAAGCTAAAAGCTTAAATCGTATAAAGATTTGATAAGAACAAAAAGATGAAATTTTTTTAATCCAACAAACATCAAAATGAAACAAGATCTATGATTTATTTCGAATCATAAGCAAATCAAAATAAAGAAAGGTAGAATAAGATTAATAATGAAAAACTTAAACTTGAACTTGTAGATTAAGGATTCCAAATACAAGATTAAATGAAAGCTTAAAACTTGAAAGAAAAGATGAAGAAATCTAGAGAGAAAAAGTAGAATCACCTACTTCTCTCTAAAGATATGAAAAAACTAAGAAAAATTAAAAGTGACTAACTAAAAACTAACACCCTCCTAATGAAGCATTAGGAGGGTATTTATAGGAGAACGGAGTTGGTAGGATGCTTCCTTTTGTCTTCTCGTCTTTAACTAACTTGACGTTTTTGACTTTGGCTCGAGATTTGTCGATAAATATCTTGAACTCGTCTTATAATTTCTTCATTTATTAGACTTGGGTTCCTCGACTTGTTAAACTTTCGTCTTCAGACTTTTTCTTCGATAAATCTTCAAATAGGCTTTTGACTTCCATTCTTTTTGCACTCTTGATCGTTTGACTCTGTCTTTTGTCTTTTTCTTAGATAAAAGCCCGTAAAAGCCCGTGTTTTCTTCCTTTTTTCATATTTTTGTCCTAAAACACAATAAAAAAACACAAACCACGCATAATTCCGACTTTTACGACATAAAACATACGTTTTGGTCTTATTTTTATTATAATTAAGTGGTAAAAAGATAAGTGTTTTCACACTTATTAAATCCCCTACACTTGACCATTGCAATGCCCTCATGCAATGCATTAATTTCAAAGCATAGTTTATATTTTCCATCATAATTAACCTACCTTGGCCTTTATTAAAAACTAAATACTAAGGAAACCAAAAAGATTAGAAAATTACAAAATGCAAGAAGGAAGAACAAGTAAAGAGATCGAAGACATACATTAGGGCTTTGGTCGGTATGGATGTTTATCACCCTCAAGTTTCACGTTACCCAAACCAAGCTTAAAAATGAGATCATTGTTATTATAAGTTAGTAAGCTAACACTCACTCATGTGGCCCAATTATTCACTTAGAATCCCTTATTCCTAGGTGTATCTCTTATATTTTATGATTGTCTTGAATGGTCACGAGGATGCATTGTTTGACTTATTTCGATAGTTTATTTAGGATGAAAATAAAGTAGGACAATTTAATCAATAGTTAGCTAAAGGACAAAATCTTTTAAAACTGCTTATCGGGACCTCATAAAGTTCATATCTTGGCATAAATCGCTTCACGATTTGAGACCTTTCTCGGACCGATATTTAGCAGTGACTTCATACTTCGAATCTTGAGAGACGTTCTTGAAATAATGGTCTTCTCTTCATAACATGAATTTCTTCACTTGAAGTTTTTTTTGAGAGATTCTTCATACTTGGACCACGAATTCTTCATTTTTCTCCAATCTTTATTTTGGATTTTCATATATACAACGATCTGCCTCCTTTTAGGACTTGGTTCTATTTATCCTCATACCTTGCTAGGGTCTTTTCGGATAGACTTCTCCATGATCTTTAGGGGAGTATTTGCTTTTCGTCGTGTATCTCAATCCTTCATATTGATTTTTGATAAATGATTCTTCACATCACTTTTGGATATTTAGCAACAAAATGTAGCCCTCATGCCTTGTTAGGGCCTTTTCGGACTCGCCAATCTTCGCATCCCGCTTCAATAAGTCATGCCTTGGCTATGAATTCTAATTAATACCGAGCAACTTTTAAACGATCTTGTGCTAGAAGCTAAGTAACTTTTCCAATCGTACGACCTTATTTATTGCAATTATATTTATTAGAAAGTGATGGGAGAAAAAGTTCATAATTAACTCACATAAATTCATGAAAGGATACCAAACTTATAATTGACTCTATCATCTCTCGTTCTCCACAATTTTAAATCTTAAGGAATGAGACTCGTGGATGCTTAGCCAATTAAATCAAAGTTTTGGGTTTTCAAGTCATCTATAGGATCTTGCAACTTCTTAGACTTTTTCAAGTTTAGAATTTGCATTTTAAAGTTCCCTTGATAAACGACTTTCTAGGATCAATTATAGGAACTTGCGAAAAGTTCTTGTTCTTAACCCGTAAGAGTTAATACTTTCGCGTTTTAAAGTTCCCTATATAAAAGCCTAGCAAAACTTGACTTAAACACGTTAAGGATACTAGCTAGAGTAAACTTAGATAAGTAAACTCGGGTTGAGTCAAAAGATTCATAACGGGCCTAATATATCAAAGACATCTAAACTCATTAAAACCATTTTATTACTTTATTTTTCTTTTGACTTTATTTTTGAAATGAAATATATATACATACGATGCGATAACAAAAGGAAAGAACATAAAAGAGAATAAATGAAAAATACTATTTGGCCAATTAGATCAAAATTTTTGAAAAATGTCGAAAAATTAGATTTTCCGGTTAAAATGAGGACAAATTCATGGAAAAGCCCACTTAACTTCGATAGAAGTCCCCCTACACTTGATATAAACATTGTCCTTAATGTTTAAGCATGCGGGAGTAAACTCCCCTACACTTAGAACATTGTGAACGTTGTTTAAATCTTGCTAAGGAAGAGACAACTAAAGTGATTTCAATGTCAACATATAGGATATGAAATATTGAATCATAAAAGTTTAGGATAGAACTCGGAAGACGGGAACACGGGATCACGAGTCGTCAAATATCATCAAAAGTGCTCTTTGAAGCTTTAATCCCTGCACATCATAAGAAACAAGACAAGAAACACCTATGTAGCTCCCCTACACTTATTATGAAAATGGGTAAAGGATAGATCAACGGGTTGCCTCCCGAGAAGCGCTGGTTTTTGTTAACCGAGTCACGAGCCTGACTCGACCCAGAACTAATTCAAGGAAAATGTGGCGAGGGATGGAATCATCTCATGAGAGATGTCCTCACCAAAGTACAACTTAACACGTTGGCCATTCACTTTGAAGTTTGGCCCATTTGGTTGCGATAACTCAATGGTGCCATAAGGAAAGACTTAGGCGACGGTGAATGGACCAGACCAACGGCTCATAAGCTTGCCTAGAAAGATTTTCAACCGAGAGTTAAAGAGTAAAACTTGATACCTATGTGAAACTCTCGGTTCTTAATCCTAGAATCATGAATGAGCTTGGTTTTCTCCTTGTAGATCAATAGATTCTCATAAACTTCATTCCTTAGTTCATTAAGTTCATTGAGTTGGATCTTCCTAAGATCACCGGCTTTATTGATATCAAAATTAGCCCATTTCAAGGCCCAATAAGCCTTATGCTCCAACTCAATGGGGAGGTGACATGCCTTTCCGTACACAAGACGATATGCAGTACAACCAATAGGTGTCTTATATGCGGTACGGAAAGCCCACAAAGCATCATCTAACTTATCGGCCCATGAGGCATGATGCTCTCCCACAGTTCGCTCTAAGATTCTCTTAAGTCCACGGTTAGAAATCTTGGCTTGACCATTTGTTTGTGGATGATACGCGGTGGAAAGATGATGATTAACACCATACTTAGCCATGACTTGAGCAAATTGATCGTTGCAAAAATGAGTCCCACGATCACTAACGATAACACGAGGAACACCGAATCGAGCAAATAATTGTTTCAGAATGTTCACAGCCACCCTCGCATCGTTAGTAGGTAAAGCCTTTGCTTCAAACCATTTAGATACGTAATCAACGGCTACGAGGAAGTACTTGTTCCCTTTAGATGATGGAAATGGCCCCAGAAAGTCGATGCCCCATACGTCAAAGATTCCACACTCTTGGATGAAATTTTGAGGCATCTCGTCTTTATGTGTGATCTTTCCTTGTCTTTGGCAAGCATCACAATGCTTAACAATTTCGTGTGCATCACGATAAATGGTGGGCCAATAAAATCCAGAATCGAAAACTTTCTTCGCGGTGTAAGTGGGACCAAAGTGACCACCGGTTGGTCCTTTATGGCAAGCTTCCATGATTTGGAAAGTTGCGGGCCCGTCAACATACTGACGAAGGATCAAGTCAGCATATTGTTTGAAGAGATAAGGGTCGTCCCAATAGTAATTTTTCACATCCTTGAATAATTTCTTCTTTTGCTGGGACTATAACCCTTCGATGAGAATTCCACCCGCCAAATAGTTTGCAAAGTCCGTAAACCATGTGGTATCATCGAGATTGGAATTAATAGACATCAAGGCCTCAAGGGGAAAAGATTCATTAATCTCTTGATTTACGAGCTCCCCTTGATAAAGATCCTCGAGTCTACTAAGATGATCCGCGGCTAGGTTTTCCGCTCCCTTTTTGTCACGAATTTCAATTTTGAATTCTTGAAGGAGTAGATCCCAACGAAGAAGTCTTGGTTTAGAATCTTGTTTTGTTAACAAGTACTTCAACGCATAATGATCGGTATAGACAATGGTGGTGGAAAGGAAAAGATAGGGGCGAAATTTTTCAAAAGCATACACTACAGCTAAAAGCTCTTTTTCGGTAGTGGTATAATGCAATTGAGCCCCCGTCATTGTCTTGCTAGCGTAATGGATTGGTTGGAAATGTTTGTTGATTCTTTGTCCCAAAACCGCTCCAATAGCAAATTCGCTAGCATCACACATCAATTCAAAAGGGTAATGTTGGAAATACGTTTTACGTATTAAGAAGGATCGGTCACTCCAACGATAGTCCATGTAATAGCTCGTAGTTTAGTTAACTTACGTTATTTAACAAACAAGTCCAAGCCTAGCCTACAACATGTGTAGGCCGGCCCAAACGTGTAAGCCCAAGCCCATTACAAGGCTTGTGTATATAAACCCTCTCCTTTGATGGAGAGGGTGTGTGGTTAATCATTTTTCACATAGTTCTTATTAAGTTTCTCTCTCTAGGATTGTGTGTAATCCACCATCTCTCTATCTCTTTCTCTCTCTAAAACATAAGCAAGATTTACATATCCTACAAATGGTATCAGAGCCATGGGATGATTGTATTGTTCATGTGTTTGTGTTCTTGATTCATACGCCATTTTTGATCCATTTTCACACGTCCCAAAATTTTTTTTGTGTTTTTGATGGTTTTTTTGATACAAATCTTCTACTTAGTTGTGGTAGGGATTTGGTATAGTTACTTTGGCTAAAAACACAAAATTTTTGGGTGTTTTGATCATTTTTTGGCTTAAAATCACGAATTGGTTGAGTTTTGTCCGAGAAAAGTGGGAATTATTCCGATCAGGTCATCGGAAAAGGGTTTATAGGACATTCCGATCAGTGTAATCGGAATAGGGTTTAGGGATTCCGATTTTGGGTACATTCCGATCAGGTATTCCGATTAGGTATTTCGATTAGGTATTCCGATTAGGTATTCCGATTAGGTATTCCGATCAAGTTATTCCGATCAGTATTCAGATAATCACATTCCGATCAGCATTCAGATAATCACATTCCGATCAGCATTCCTATAAAGTATTCCGATAGGACATTCCGATCAGCATTCAGATCACTATTCCGATCAACATTCCGATAATCACAAATTTTTCCATAAAAAAATTTCGAACAAACTTTCGTGTGTAATTTTGACTTGGAATTTTTAGTTTATCGAGGACATATTTTAGGGGATTTTAACATTGTTTCTCGACTTCAACTCACAACAACAAACACATTTACTTTCTTTCATTGATCGATCAATGTTTGTAAATCTTAACTTATTGAAATGGAGTACACATCTCTTACGGATAAGTCCATCCTCTCGGGTACGGATAATCGTCCACCAATGTTGGTGAAGACTATGTATGAGAAATGGGCTTCCCGAATGGAACTTTATATGTTGAACAAGGAGAATGGATATCTAATTTGGGCATCGGTTCTCAATGGACCATTAGATTATGGTACAGTGACGGAAGGTACGACTACTCGTCCTCGCACAACGGGTGAGTTGACTGGAGATATGAAGATTCAAGATAAATGTGATAAGTATGCTACAAACATCATTCTCCAAGACCTTCCTCCAGATGTCTACAAACTCGTCGGCAAACACAAAGTTGCCAAAGAGTTATGGGATAGAATTCGGGTTCTAATGCAAGGCACCTTGTTAACTAAACAAGAACGAGAGTGTAAGCTTTATGATACTTTTGATAAGTTTGCCTATGTGCCAAGGGAGACTCTCAGTGAATACTATCTGAGATTTACCCTATTGTTGAATGAGCTCAATATCTATGGCATGACAATTCCTACCTTTCAATTTAACACCAAGTATTTGAACACTCTTCCTTCAGAATGGAAAAAATACGTGACGGATGTTAAATTGGCTAAGGACTTGCATAACACCAATGTGGATCAACTTCAAGCTTTTTTTCAACAACATGAATGCCATGTGATCGAGGCTCGATTGTCTACACCTCAAGTTCATGATCCACTTGCAATGTATGCTTCTCAACAAAACATGGCTTATACTTATCAACAACCATCATACTTGCAGCAGCCACCACCACACATCTATCAGCAACCACAACAACCATCTTATCAACCACCACTGATGCCACAGCAAGAATATCAACAAAGTGTTCATCAACAATCTTTTCAACAGCAACCACCATATCAAACATCACCATCACAAGCCTACACTTCTCCATTGGGCTATACTCCTCAGCAAGGATATTTTCCAATAGAAGCACAACCAGCACAAGCTTTCTACTCTAATGAACTTCCACCAATCCAAGCACCGGTCTTTACTCCAAATGATACGCCAGCTGATGTTCTAAACCATCTCACTGCCTACTTGTCAAAACTTGTTGCAACTAGAGGATTTCCACCAACAAACAATCAGCTTCGCACCTCATCAAATCCTCGACAACAAGCCATTGTTCAAGATGGTCAAGTGACGGTGCAACCTATTCAGGGAAGGCAAAATTCATATGGACCTCCTACAAGGACTGGGAACAATCAAGCTGTGAATTCTCAAGCTAGTGGAAATGGGAGTCCTGTTGGTCCTAAGAAGGTTGTGACTTGCTACAATTGCCGAGGACAAGGTCATATGGCTAGGGAATGCACTCAGCCGAAAAGGAGAAGGGATGATGCATGGTTTCGTGAGAAGATGTATTTGGTTGATGCTCAGTCTAAGGGGAAGATTTTGGATTCAGAGGAGTTAGCATTTCTTGCAGACCCAGGGGCAGCAGATACTGAAGGCATTATAGTTGTTTCCACTTCTAATGCAGCTTATCAAGCGGATGATCTTGATGCATACGATTCGGATTGTGATGACATTCACTCTGCCCAAGCTGCTCTCGTTGCTAATCTCTCTCACTACGGTTCTAATGTCATCAGTGAGGTACCAACCACATCTAATAATATTGATGAAAACCAACATCAAGTTGGGCATGAAAATGACAACCTCGAACGGCATTCGGGAACTAGTAACTCAAATAAAGTGGTACCCAATCCAACACATTTAAGTGAACCTCAACCAAATGCTACGACGGGTATGGAATCTTATGCTCAACATGAGTTGGTCATGGTGCCTAAACATATTATTGATCAAATGCATATGGCCCTCAGAAAATCCATAGATACCAATTCCACCCTAACTGCTGAGCTTGCGTTGCATAAAGAAAAGGTCAAAACTTTTGAAATGGTCCCTCAAGCAGAGAAAATAACATGTTCTGAATTTGACCAATTTCGTTTTGAAAAGATTGAACACTTGAAAGAAATAGAATCATTAAAAGCTAATATTTCCAGTGAATTAAAAGAAAAAGAGTCGGTTGTCAATGATTTTCAGAAACTTAAAATGGATTTCGAAACTCTCGAGTCTAAAAAGGTTGAATCGGAAATTAATGCTACCAAACTTCTTAAATTCAAAGAACAACAGCTTTTAAAACAATACGCTTCCACAGAAAAGGTTCATCTTTTAACTAAATCATTTAAAGAACTCGAACTTAAACGTCTTCAAGATTTACCACCTAATCCCGGTTATGCAAAACAAGCTCAGGAATATATTCCCGGTCTTTATGATATGACCATAATTGGAAAATCGAAAGAAGCACCTTTTGTTCGTAGTACTGAGGAGACACAATCACTTGGGGATGAAACTCATTCTAAAATGCTTTCAAAATTCCATACAATTGATTATGATCAACATAACAAAGATCAATTTTCGAAAAAGACATGCATTCGTTTACAAAAGGAATTAGCAGAATTGACAGTTCTTGTGCCCCAAAGTTTGTCAAATTAAAACCTTCCTAGTACATCTCCTACACTTGTCAAGACGGATTTAACAAAGTTAATTCCACCGGTAAGCAAGGCCTCCGTTAACTTAAATGCGATTCACCGACACTTAGCCGATTTTGACAAGGTTATTTTGGAACGTACGACGGCTTCGGCCATAACGGAAGGTGAATGGAACTTTGAGCACACTAGAGCTGCATTCCGAAATGAAATTGTTCCGTTTTTAGACAATGTTAAGGCTTGTCTTAGTAATCTTGATCAAGATTTGTTTTTGGAAATAGAAGAATTTAGACGTGTTTTCAATGAAATGGATAATGCTTATGAAAACTGTTTACTTGAAATAGAACGGGTTTACGCCATAATGATCTGCTTCTGAATCAAGTGATGTCTCATGATATAGTTTCTGTCTGTGTGAATACCAGTGTTGATAATGATTCTATTGTGCAAAATGTTGAATCTGTGGATACTGTGGTAGATAGTACTTGTCACGAATCTAACGCTGAATTTTTAAAGCTTCAAGATTCATATTCATCGCTTTCAAAACGTTTTGATGAGATTCAAACACATTGTATTTCGCTTGAATGCAAGCAACAATTTATTCAAGAAATCTTTGAAACGTCATTCGAAGGTGTTAATATCGATGATGCAAATTTTGAAAAGAATTTTCGATTGAATTTACAATCAAAACAACGTCAGCCAAGTGACAAAGTTGTTACATCTTTGCCGATAGAAATAGAGAAATCTAAGGAGCTTAACAGTGTGAACGTACTTGAGGCCGCTGAGAATTTTAAACTTGATCTAGATAATCGAGTTTCCAAGATTTTATCCAAAGTTGATAACTTAAAACAGAAAAATATACGACTCTTCAATTCAGTAAAGCCCGCATGTGCTAATACCACTGCACAGAATCAATCGTTGATTGAACAATTGAATCGAAAGTCGGTGGAAATATCTGATTTGAGGGAACAAACTTGTGATAAGAATCTGGTCTTGGCTGAGTTAAAGGAAACACTTCGTACTCTAAAAGGTAAGAATGTTGTGGATAACGCAACCACTATCTCAGCATCGTCCTCTAGTGCAATCAAAAGAACCCTTATAGCCGTCACACCACTTAACAAGGGCCCTAGGACTAAACCATCTCAAACTTTGGTCACTAAAGATAAGGCGGAATCAAAACAAGCTTCTAATATTCCTGTGTTGCCTTCTACAGGAGTAAGCACCACTACTAAGGCTCAAAGATCTAAGCTTAAGAGAAACAAGAAGAATGATAGGATCTTGCCCCCATCTAGTAGTCAAGTGAAGAAGAAAGTAGAAGCCTATCCTAGGAATGTTATTTCTGTTTTGAATAAAAAGAATCATGTAGCTAAACCTAAAGGCTCTGCGGTTGTGCAGCATTCTAAGCCTACTGTGAATTCTAATTTAAAATGTTGGAATTGCAATGAATGTATGTTTTCTAGTCGTCATGATTCTTGCCTTATTGACCATGTGAATGAGATGCATGCCCGAAAAAATGGATTAGAATGGAAACCGACTGGGAAAGTGTTAACCCAAGTTGGTTGGATGTGGCGCCCCACTGGTAGAACTTTCACTATAGTAGGAAATACGTGCCCTTTAACTAGGATCACTCCCACTAAAGCAAAGAAAGCGTGCCCTTTAACTAGGAGTACCAAGGCTACCAAAACACAAGCGTGTCCTTTACCTAGGAACACCGACACTACTGTAGGAACCAAGTGCCCTTTAACTAGGTCTACTCCCACTGTAGTGCCCACGGATAATCCAAAACCTAAGAAAGTTGGAACAGTAAACCTGTTAGTGCTAAAACTCACATTAGAAAACGAAGGAAATCTAAGGGTCACAAACCTGTTAGCAATTTTGATAATATTTTATCTGTATCTGCTAACACTCCGGAACCAATAGTTTCCAATGCATTGTCTACTGTTGTTGTTGAAAACAGGTGGTTCAAATTGTTCTCTGGTATTTGGACTCTGGTTGCTCCAAGCATATGACCGGAGATCGCTCTCAGCTCAGAAATTACGTCAGCAAGTTTCTTGGTACGGTTCGATTTGGAAATGATCATATTGCAAAGATAATGGGTTATGGTGAATATCATATTGGGAATGTTATAATTTCGAGAGTGTATTATGTGGAGGGTCTCGGTCACAACTTATTTTCTGTGGGACAATTTTGTGATGCAAACCTAGAAGTCGCTTTTCGAGAGCATACCTGCTTCATTCGTAATTTGGAAGGGGTTGATTTATTGAAAGGTACTCGAGGGAATAATTTGTATACTTTGTCTCTACAAGACATGATGGCCGCTTCTCCCGTATGTCTTCTCTCCAAAGCTTCGAAGACTAAGTCATGGTTATGGCATCGTCGGTTATCTCATCTTAACTTTGACGCTATTAATCACTTGGCAAAAAACGAACTTGTTCGTGGTCTTCCTAAACTATGATTTCACAAGGATCATTTGTGTTCTGCGTGTACAATGGGGAAAAGCACTAAGAAATCATACAAACCCAAGACGGAAGACACCAACCAAGAGAAACTTTATCTGTTGCATATGGATCTTTGTGGGCCAATGCGTGTTGAAAGTCTTAGTGTCAAAAAGTACATCCTCGTTATTGTGGATGATTACTCTCGGTTTACATGGGTGAAATTTCTTAAAGCCAAAAATGAGGCACCTAAATTCATCATCGGATTTCTCAAGATGATTCAAGTGCGTCTCAACACTACTGTCTGACGCATTCGTACAGATAATGAAACCGAATTTGTGAATAAAATCTTGCGTGATTATTATGAAGAAGTTGGCATATCTCATGAAACATCCGTTGCACGCACTCCACAACAAAACGGTGTCGTTGAAAGGCGAAATCGCACACTTATGGAAGCTGCTCGAACGATGTTAATTTACGCAAAGGCTCCATTGTTTTTATGGGCAGAAGCAATATCCACAGCAGTGTACACCCAAAACCGGTCACTAATTCGTAAACTCCATGGTAAAACACCTTATGAGCTTATCCATGGAAAAGTACCAGATTTATCATATCTTCATGTATTTGGTTCTCTTTGCTATCCAAATAATGATGGTGACAATTTGGGAAAACTTCAACCTAAGGCTGATATTGGTATTTTCATTGGTTACGCACCCGCAAAAAAGGCATACCGAATCTACAACCGTAACTCTCGCAAGATCCTCGAAACTATGAATGTTGATTTTGATGAGCTGACAGCAATGGCTTCTGAGCAAAGCAGCTCCAAACCCGCACTTCATGAAATGGGACCCATTAACATTAGTTCTGGTCTTGTCCCAAATAACCCTACTTCATCATCATTTACACCACCTACTAGGAAAGAATGGGATACGTTGTTTCAACCGTTCTTTGATGAATTCTTTACTCCTCCAACCATTGTTGCTCCAGAACCTGAGGTAATAGCTCCGGTAACCGAAGTTGTCACTCCAGCAACCGAAGCACAATCAGACACATCTGAACCTACTATTGGTCAAGATATACCTTCAGCAAGTAATTCTCAACCAACACATGTTTCAACTACCCATATCATGCCTATTGATGATGAAGAGGATGATGATGATCACGATTTGGAATTCGCTCAAATGCGTGAACTTCCATTCTTTGGTGTACCTATTCCCGACCCTAATCAAGCCGGGTCGTCCACCTCAGAGGAAGCTCCTTCTACAGTTTACTCCAATCCACGGATTCATGAACATGACAGCAAGTGGACAAAGGATCATCCTATAGATTCTATTATTGGTGACCCTAATCGTCCGGTATCCACACGAAGTCAGTTACAAGAAAGTGCAATGTTTTGTCACTTTGATGCTTTTCTCACTAAAGTTAAACCTAAGACATGGCAACAAGCTTTTACTCAATCATGTTGGATAGAAGCTATGCAAGAAGAACTTAATGAATTTATACGTCTTGAAGTATGGGAACTTGTCCCATGCCCGGATCAAGTGCAGCTACTCACTTTGAAATGGGTTTACAAGGTGAAACTCGATGAGTTAGGCGGAATATTGAAGAACAAAGCTCGACTAGTAGCTCGTGGATACAAGCAATTATTGGGCATCGACTTTATGGAATCCTTTGCACCTGTTGCCCGTTTGGAAGCTATTCGACTATTCCTCGCTTATGTAGCCCATATGAATATGATCGTCTATCAAATGGATGTGAAGACGTCATTTATTAATGGTGAACTCAAGGAATAAGTCTATGTTCAACAGCCGGATGGTTTTGTGAATCCTAATTATCCTAATCATGTGTACAAGCTTAAGAAGGCTCTCTATGGGTTGAAGCAAGCTCCTCGCGCATGGTATGATCTTTTGTCACAATTCCTCATTACGCAAGGCTTCGTTAAAGGCAAGGTAGATCCCACGCTGTTCATTCAGAAACAAGGTAAAGATATGATTATGGTACAAATATATGTTGATGATATTATATTTGCAGCCTCGACCCAAACCTTATCGGATGAGTTTGGGACACTCATGTCTTCCAAGTTTAAGATGTCAATGATGAGCAAGGTATCATTCTTCTTAGGTCTTCAGATATCTCGGAGTCCCAGAGGCATCTTTATCAATCAATCCAAGTATGCCCTTGAATCGCTTAAGAAGTATAAGATGGAATCTTGCGACCCCGTGGATACTCCAATGATGGAACGAACTAAGCTTGATGCAGATCCACATGGAGTTGCCATTGATCCGACACTTTATCGTGGAATGATCGGTACTCTTCTGTATATCACAGCCAGTCGACCTGATCTTCAGTTTGCTATACGTATGTGTGCCAGGTATCAAACTAGGCCTACTGAGTTACACTTAGCTACTGTTAAAAGGATCTTTCGATATCTTAAAGGAACCATTAATCGGGGACTTTGGTATTCGAAGGACTCTTCTATTGCACTAATAGCATAGCAGATGCGGATCACGCGGGTTGTCAAGATACAAGGCGTAGCACGAGTGGAACTTTGCAACTACTAGGAGATCGACTAATTAGTTGGTCATCGAAAAGGCAGAAAAGCGCTGCAATTTCAAGTACGGAAGCAGAATACATAGCTATGTCCGGTTGCTGTGCTCAAATTCTTTGGATGAGATCGCAATTAACCGACTATGGTCTAGGTTTCAACAAAATTCTGATGTACTGTGACAACAAGAGTGCAATTGCCTTATGCTGCAACAACGTTCAATTCTCCCGGTCGAAGCATATTGACATTCGCTACCATTTCATCAAGGAGCAAGTGGAAAATGGAGTAATCGAGCTTTACTTTGTCTGATCTGAGTATCAATTGGCGGATATTTTCACGAAGGCTTTAGATCGCGCTCGAATTGAATTTTTGGCCGGCAAGCTAGGAATGAGAACCTTCTCGCCTGAGACTCTTAAAGAATTGGCAGATGAAGCAAAAGAATAGTGGTGGTAAAACTATTCTCCATATCCTTGGTGATCATTTGTATATATTGTTTATATCTTTATCCACAAAAGCAAAATACAAAAATATAAAACTATATAAAAACCATAAAAATTGAAAAATCTAGAAAAATCCAAAAATATTTTTACTTTATTTTTTTTCAAAGGCATGTCTTTTGGTACGATAATATTTACGGCCTTAGAAATGTTGATTAATATTGACACGACGCCATAAATAGAGTTCGTACAAAAGTTGTAAATATTTCTTAAAACATGCCTAAATGGCTTGTATTTATTTCTGACTGCAACCCGATTTTCATATTAAAGTCAAGTATTTCTTATGAAAGCTTTGGCTCACAACGGGAATTAATTTTCTCGGGCAAGGTTTACTTTAAAACCTTGTAAGGGATCAAGTTTACTTTATAACTTGGTCTAACACAAATCTATGTACGCCTCAGTGCATTTATTTGTTAAAACAAGAGAAGTCTTGTTTTCATGAAGCTATCATCTCTACAACCATGCTATCTACAATTGGTATCTACATACTCGACGATGCGACTACTCAACCGACGACTACAACTCTTTCAATAGAACACGGGTCAACAATTGAGGGGGAGCAATTGTCAAGCATTCAGAATCTTCGATGCCGAACGTGCCAAGTTCACAAGTTGATGTCAAGACAACAATACCAATCGTACATGTGATGTCGAGAGATGACTTCAGACGTGACGAGGCGGCCAACATATGTTGCCAAGAACCATTTGATTTTATCATATGAGGTTCTCATCTATCAGGTCCAACCTTGTCAATTCTTTTCTAATATGGTGAATATGTGATCATGTTACAAATCGGTATCATATCTCATACGTTTGATATCATGAAGATAAAATGGACTTGCATTTTTCTTCCCAAAACCTTTGTTAAAACAACATTAAATCAATTGATATTAAAAACATCGATTGGGTTAATATTTTTTAATATGGGGGAGAAAATGTGATTTAATATGGGATATTATCACAAATGGTTTAACTTAATGTGCTGGCTCATCCCGACATGTGCGAAATGTTTTCGAATATCGTGGCATATGCTAAGGGGGAGCAAAATGGATTTGCATATCAAAAATGGATTTCATGGTGATTTATACTTACCCAAAACCCATTTATTTCACGACGATGAAGATTGTGGTGACATAAGGATGGTAGGATAGGTTAAGTCCAATGATTCTTCCAGAACCGGAGGAATCTTCCCAAGGACATTCCATAGCTAGAAATAGTAGTCCTTCGGAAAGTTGGAGAAAGATTGTGAACGTAGCTGAATGCCGACCAAGTACTTAAGTTAGCACTGGAACAATCACAACAAGGTGCTAGTTATGACGTATTGGTAAGAATTGAAGGGGTTGAAGAATGAAAAAGAATTGTAAAGATAAAAGGTGTAAAGAAAGAAGCCCTCCTTACAACTTTAGGCAGAAACCGGGTCAACACATATGCTATTGAGATCATTTTAATGATTCTCGATATTGAAGACATACATCATAGACCCAGTGATGCAATGCACAACCCATCCCAGCTAACTCAGATATCTCTCAAAAGGTATTTGTTTTAATCACACGGAGACAACACATTATCTATTGATTTATTCACTTCGAATAAATTGGTATTGAAAAAGTGGCACTCCTCTCCAGCCTCCGATCACTTAAATCCAAAATGCACGATCGAGTCTAGAGCCATTTGAGATCATCAAATATCTCATTAGGATACACTTTCATATTTCCTTGCTTCTTCACACAATGTGAAAAGTAAGAAAGATTTTAAGAGTCCTACGCAAAATCTTCATGATTTGCCTGAACATCCGAGTAATACGAAAGTATTTACAATGAAGATGGAAATCCTTCTTGAGCGAATATCAAAAAGCTCATGGTGGGTGACTTGTGCGATTCTTTATGAATCAAACTTGTGATAACTGGAAAGCAACAGTGGTTTAATTCTTAGCTAAACTTAAACACGTTCCAGGCCTCTACGCAATATCTCAGTGATCTTGCCAGAACACTCAGAGTGATACCTTAGTGTTCACAGTGATGAGTGGAAATCCTTCTAGTGTTAACCTCAAACAACACTTGGTAGGTAACTTGCAAGATTCTATACGAATCAAGCTCGTGACAACTGGAAAGCAACGATGGTGCGGTTCTTAATTGAATTTCACTTGTTCCAGGAACATGAATTGACGGCTTCAGATCATGCGGATATTAATATCTAAATGATTCACTCTTTATGTTCGCAGTCAGCTTTGGACGGTCGAATAAAGAGAACGGGTTTACCCGCGAAATCCTGTCAGGAAGTTACTTAATTGAAACTATCCATCACGGGTACGATATCTAATATCGTCCAACGGTCTTCACCGACCGGAGGTAAAATGCTACCGATTTAGAATGAAATGTTCAAAGCCATTTCGTTCGTGTCTACTTATGTTGCGGTATTTGAAGACGGTGGCGTTGCGGAATCCAAGAAGAAGTCGCCCCCGCATGCTTATACTTTATGCACTTAATATCTCATCTAATTCAAGAAAGCCTAAAAGTTAAGTCTTCCGCTGTATCGAACTCTGAAGCTTTCAAGAATTACGAAGGTATAAGTATGTGGGACATGGCGTCACCAAGAGGCGAAGATCACAAGTGATGGATGCACAAGATCAAGGCAAGAGATTAATGCTAAAGATTGATATCAAAGATCACATCAGCATGTTCACCAGAAAAGAAAAAGAAAAAGAAAGACGAAGACTACGAGCTCAAGACAAGCATAATATGCTAGGTTTATTTTATTATTGTAACTTGGGTAACGCCCTTATTTGGAGTGACCTCCCTTAGGGGGAGATTGTTGGAAATACGTTTTACGTATTAAGAAGGATCGGTCACTCCAACGATAGTCCATGTAATAGCTCGTAGTTTAGTTAACTTACGTTATTTAACAAACCAGTCCAAGCCTAGCCTACAACATGTGTAGGCCGGCCCAAACGTGTAAGCCCAAGCCCATTACAAGGCTTGGGTATATAAACCCTCTCCTTTGATGGAGAGGGTGTGTGGTTAATCATTTTTCACATAGTTATTATTAAGTTTCTCTCTCTAGAATTGTGTGTAATCCACCATCTCCCTATCTCTTTCTCTCTCTAAAACATAAGCAAGATTTACATATCCTACAGGTAACTCCAAATTTGGAGTAACTAAGACCGGTTCCTTAGTTAATTTATCCTTAAGAAGATTGAAAGATTCGATACACTCTTTAGAAAAGATAAAAGGAGTATATTTTTCCAAGAGGTGGGTCATCGGGCGAGCGATCTTAGAAAAATCTTGAATGAATCGATGATAGAAGCCCGCATGACCAAGAATACTTCTCACACCCTTCACGGTTGAAGGAGGAGGTAATTTAGCAATCACATCGACTTTAGCATGGTCAACTTCAATACCGGCTTTGGAAATTTTATGACCAAGAACAATACCTTCTTTTACCTCGAAATGGCATTTTTCTCAATTAAGAACAAGCCGAGTGTCTTCACACCGTTTAAGCATACGTTCTAAATTGGCAAGGCAAGTAGAGAAATAATCACCATAGACCGAGAAATCATCCATAAAGACTTCCATAGTTTCTTCAACCATGTCATGGAATATAGCCATCACACACCTTTGGAAAGTCCCTGGAGCATTGCATAAGCCGAAAGTCATTCTTTTATATGCAAATGTCCCATAAGGACAAGTGAATGTGGTTTTCTCTTGGTCTTTTGGATCGATGGGAATTTGAAAATACCCGGAGAAACCGTCTAAGAAGCAATAATAGTCATTACCCGCTAAACGCTCGAGCATTTGATCCATGAAAGGAAGAGGAAAATGATCCTTACGAGTGACATCATTGAGCTTGCGATAGTCTATGCAAACTCGCCAACCCGTGACAAGTTGAGTAGGAATCAACTCGTTGTTTTCATTGGGAAAAACGGTTATTCCGCCTTTCTTAGGCATACAATGGACGAGACTAACCCATGGCGAATCCGAAATAGGGTAAATCATTCCAGCATCTAGAAGTTTGATAACTACTTTCTTGATGACGTCATGAATTTTTGGGTTAACCCTTCTTTGGCTTTGGATTGCGGGTTTAAAGTCATCTTCCATGAGAATCTTTTGAGTATAAAAGTTAGGATCAATTCCGCGGATGTCGGAAATTTTCCAAGCAATTGCTTTCTTGTGGTTTTTGAGCACATCGAGAAGTCGAGATTTTTCATCCTCTTTTAAATCCTTTGCAATGATAAGAGGTAACTTCTTATTGTCTTCAAGGAAAATGTATTCGAGATGAGACGGTAAATCCTTAAGCTCTAAATCCGGAGGATTGTCGATGGAAGGCGTAGTTAAATTCGGATCATCGTTTATGATTTCCATAGGAGAAGGTGGAGAAATATGGTCTTCATTGAGAAGTTTCTCAATGGTATGAATGTCTTCATCCCAATCGGAGGGAGAATCGTCATATTTTAAGTCCACATCCCGTAAGGTTGGTTCAAATTCTTTCAAAAGGAAGTCACTTTCTCCAAATAGAGTCAGTGAGGGAGCAATAGAGGCAACAGTCTCAACAATGGGTAGAGAAGAAAAACCACTTTTACAAGCGTCTTTGAAATGTTCTTCACAAGCCTCAACAAGTACGTCAATGAAATTAACTCTCTCGTGTTCATAAGGTTGCTTAGAAAGTTTACCCATGTTGAAGACGATTTTTTTGTCACCAACTCTCATGATTAATTCGCCCGCGGCTACATCAATGAGAGTGCGACCGGTCCTCAAGAATGGACGTCCAACGATTAATGGAACACGGGGGTCCATCTCGTAGTCAACGACAACAAAATCTGCCGGAAAGGTGAATTTGTCGACACCGACGAAGACATCTTCGGCTATCCCAACCGGATAAGAAACCGTACGGTTAGCTAATTCCAATGTCATTCGTGTGGGGACTAGCTCGGGTAGAGATAATTGTTTCCAAATGCTTAATGGCATTAAGTTGATACTAGCACCTAGATCGGCTAGGGCCATACAATTCTCTACCCCGGGAAAGTTGCAAGGAATGAGAAATTAACCCGGATCACCAAGTTTAGTTGGTAATTTCCTTAAGAGAACCGCGGAGTAATAAGTGTGAAAACACTTATCCTTTTACCACTTAATTACAATAATAACCAAGCCAAAACGTGTATTTAATGTCGTAAATGTTGGAATTATGCGTGGTTTGTGTTTTTATTGTGTTTTAGGACCAAAATGTGAAAAGGGAAGAAAACATGGGCTTTCAAGGGTTTTATCGAAGAAAAAGACAAAAGACGAAGTCAAAAGATCAAGAGTGCAAAAAGAACTGAGTCAAAGGCCTATTTTGAAGATTTATTGAAGAAAAAGTCTAAAGACGGAAGTTTAACGAAGTCGAAGCACCAAATCTAATTAATGAAGAAATTAGAAGACGAGTTCATCTTATTTATCGACAAATCCCGAGACAAAGTCGAGAATGACGAGTTTATTGTCAAAGACTAAAGACGAAAAGAAAAAAAGAAAGAAAGAAAGGAAGCATCTAACCACCTACCTTCCACTCCTCATATAAATACAAGACCCTCTCCTCATTTGAGAGGTGTTAGCTAAATTGAAAACTTAGCTCTCCACTTTATTTCATGCACTTTCATATTGTCAATTTACATTATTGTCTTTAGTTTTCAAGTCTTTAATTTCAAGTAAGTCTTTAATTTGTGTTGAATCTTTATTTTTAATCATGTTTTTCATAATCATCTCATTCTTCTCTTCTTGTTTTTAAAATCTATTGTCTTGTTTGATTAATCTCAAAGTTTTCATCTTTATGCTTATTTTGATTAAAGTTCTTATCTTTTTGGTTATTATCATTTTCGTGTGATTCATGGTCGTAGCTTATTGTGCTTTTTGCTTAATTGGTGTGTATCTTATTTTCATTTACGTGTTTTTAAAGGTTTTATCTTTTTAAAGTTTAATCTTTTTTTTAGTTCAATTTATAAATTTTGCTTATTTGGCATCTTGAAAGTTTTTAAATTCATAGCTTTTTTTGTTCTTCTTATTATTGTTTTGGTTAAGTTTTTGGTAAGTGCTTATTAGAGAAGTGCTTATTTGGTCTTTGCTTATTTGTTGTTTTTTTTGTTTCCATCGTAACTTGCAAGGGTTTCACACTCCATCCGAATATATTGTGGTTCCATCGCAATATCATTGGGGTTCTACACTGTGACAACTTATTGTGACAGCTCATTCTGATCACTTAATCCAATCGTGGATTGCGATAGCCCCTGGCATCGTACATTGCGATCGGGTATAAGGCATTGATACAAGCGTTTTCATTGGGTTCAGATTAGTTCTCGGTATCTCCTCGAATTGATCATGGTTCAAAGTGGAATGATTTGTTCTTGGTTAATAAAAAGGTGTTGGTTTGTTTATCTATTTTAAACTAATAGCAATCAAAAGTAAATGTCGTTGAGTGAAAAGAGTTTTAAAGATTAAACTAAAAAGACGAGTTTAAAAATAAATGCTTGAAAACTTAAAGACTATATTAGAAAAATAATTGAACACTTAATAAAAACTAACACTTGGAAACTTTATAAAAAACAAGAACTAAAACCATCGGAATATGCTATCGGAAAGTAAGATCGGAATATTTGAAACAATCACTAATCGGAATGCTGGGAAATGATGGTGATCGGAATATGGGAGAATGGCCCTGATCGGAATGTGAAAACGAGATTCAATCGGAATACCTCCAAGTCGAGCCAATCGGAATATCGTAAGAGAACGCAATCGGAATGTTCTAAAAACACCAAGCTGTCGGAATGATTAACTAATAAACCCGTCGAAATATCCCAATACCCTCTCAATCGGAATGTTACAAAACTAAACCAATCGGAATAATGGAAATAAGCCTCAATCGGAATATGTCAAAAGGCACTAATCGGAATATGTTACAAAACCAACCCAATCGGAAAATCTAAAACCCTTTTCCGATTTAATGATCAGAATAAGGGGGGTGTGCTCGGAATAACCCAATCGGAAAAGGGTTTATACCCTTTCCGATTTACCCTTTTGATCCGAAATTTAAGCAAAAGCAATAAGCTATTTTGATAAGCTTATCATCAAAACTAAAACGAATCTAAAGTGAAATATACCAAATAAGCACAAATAAGAACTTATCCAAACTTAAAATAAGAAATTTTTTAAATCAAACTATAAAAAGATGAACTTTTTAAGAAAACTTTTAAAAAGTAAATAAGCTAAACTTATAAATAAGCCAATAAGCACAAAGATCTTAGAGCTTATTCGTTAGAAAACTTAAGTAAGCATAAAAAGATTAACTTTTTAAGCACGAAATCATTAAGAACAACACGGATCAAATGAAATTCGTACCAAAATCAATATAAAAATCAAAGAAAGGTAGAAAGAGATTAAAGATTAAAAGCTTGAATTTAAACTTGATTAATGAAAGAAAACAATACAAAGGCTTAATCTTGAACGATTAAAAGAAAGAAAGATGAAAACTTAGTGAGAGAAAGTTGAGAACTTTCTCTCTCTAAAACTAGAGAAAATGAAAAACTAAAAACTAACTAAAACTAACTAGTCCCCAAAATTGTGAAGTGAAATCCTATATATAGGCGTGTGCTTGTGGGCTTGTGAATGGGCTTTGTTTTTGGGCTTCTTTTCTTCTTTCTTCTTTAGTCTTTACGTTTCTTTAAATAAACGTTTCTGACTTTGGATTTTGAGAAGTGTCGGTGAATATTTCCAACTTGTCTTATAATCTTTTGTTTAATAGACTCGAGTTCTTCGACATATATGAATCTTCCATCTTTGGCCCTTTTCTTCGATAGATCTTCAAATAGGCACAATGACTTCAAATCTTTTGCATCTTTTGGACAATAGACTTCGTCTTGAGTCTTTTTCTTCGATAAAACCCGTGCAATCCCATGTTTTCTTAAATATTCATCCGGGTGACTCTGAAAACACAATAAACACAAAAACCACGCATAATTCCAAACAAATGATATTAAATACGTGTTTTGGTCTTGTTTTAGTCAGAAATAAGTGGTAAAAGGATGGGTGTTTTCACACCTATCAAATCCCCTACACTTAACCATTGTCATGCCCTCATGCAATGCTTAGTGATAAAGCAAATTTACACTTTTCTCATAATCAATCAACCTTGGCCTTATTAACGTACTAAACAAAAATTAAAGTACTACGAGAGATTAAAACTTTAAAGTAAACATAAGGATAGAGAATAGCTACGTGGAAATAACTTGCAAAGAGATCCAAGACTTACATTAGGGCTTCGTTGCTGCGACGATTCATCACCCTCAAGTTTCACGTTCCCCACACTAAGCTTAAAAACGAGATCATTGTTATTATAAGTTAGCAAATCAAACACTTACACACATGGCTTAATTAAATGATTAAACTCCCTTATTCCGAGGTGTATCTCTTATATTTTATTTTTGTCTTAGAATGATCATGAAGATGCATTTTTGGACTTATTTCGATAGTTTATTTAGGCTGAAAGCAAAGTAGGATGATTTGATCAATAGTTAGCTAAAGGACAAAATCTCTTAAAACTGCTTCTCGGTATATCAAAAAGTTCATATCTTGGCATAACTCGGTTCACGATTTGAGACCTTTCTCGGGCCGATATTTGGCATGTACTTCATACTTTATATCTTCGAGAGACGTTCTTGAGATAATGGTCTTCTCTTCGTTATAGAGTTTCTTCACTTGGAGACTTTTGAGGGGTACTCCAACTTTGTTGACCACGACTTCATGATTATTTCTTCAATCTCTAATTGGGATTTTGAGATACAACGATCCGCCTCCTTTTCGGACTTGGATCTATTTATCCTCATACCTTGTTAGGGTCTTTTCGGATAGACTTCTCCATGATCTTTATGGGAGTTGATTGCTTCTCGTTGTGAGTCTTGATCCTTCATATTGATATCGAGAATAATGCTTTTCACATCACTTTGGATCTTTAGCAATAGAATGGAATCCTCATGCCTTGTCAGGGCCTTTTTGGACTCGCCAATCTTCGCGCCCCGCTTCATAAGTTATGCCTTAGCTATGAACTCTTATCATTACCGAGCAACTTTTAAACGATCTTGGGCTAGAAGATAAGTAACTTTTCAAATCGTACGACCTTACTTATTGCAGATAAATTATTAGCAAGTGATGGGAGAATAGGCAAATAATTACACCAAGTGAGCTTGTGCAAGAATACCGACTTATAATTGACTCTATCATTTCTCGTCCTCCATAATTTAAGATCTCAAGTAATGAGACTCGTGGATGCTTAGCTTAATAAACCTATTAAGGTCTACATGGTTAAGGATACTAGCTAGAATAAACTTGGATAAGTCTATTCGGGTTGAGTCAAAATAATCGCAACGGGCCTAATATGTCAAAGACTTCTAAACTAGCTACACCACTTTTATTAATATTTTTGACTTTATTGCGGGATATATACATATGAAAGCAACGATAAAAATTTAAAAATTACGACTAAATGGCCAAAGTTAATTAAAAATTTAAAAAACGTTGAAAAAGATGATTTTTCGGTTAAATGAAGGCATTTTAATGGAAAAGTCCACTTAAAACTTCGATAGAAGTCCCCCCTACACTTAAGATAAACATTGTCCTCAATGTTTAAGCATGTGGGAAAAATCTCCCCTACACTTATGACATTGTGCACGTTGGTTAAATCAAGTTAAGGAAGAGACGACTAAAGTGATCAATTTCAAATGTGTTTATGAAGAAAATTAAATCACGATAGTTGAGAGATAGAACCGGATTTCGGATAACACAGGAGCACGAGTCTTCAAAGGTTCCAAAAGTGCATTCATCCCTATAATCACATCACCACACAAAGACAAACAACCTATATAGGCCCCCTACACTTAGGAGGTTAAAACGGAAAAGGATAGATACTCGGGCTGCCTCCCGAGGAGCGCTTGTTTTTGATAATCGAGTCACGAGCCTGATTTGACCCAAAATTAGTTCATGGGGAACGTGGTGAGGGATGGAATCATCTCTTTAGAGATGTCCTCACCAAATTACAACTTCACTCGTTGGCCATTCACCTTAAAATTAGGTCCATTAGGTTGAGCGAGCTCGAGAGTACCATATGGAAAAATTTGGGCAATGGTGAATGGGCCGGACCAACGAGATTTCAGCTTGCCCGAAAAGATTTTCAACCGAGAGTTGAAGAGTAAAACTTTGTCTCCAACTTGGAACTCTCGGTTTTTGATCTTGGAGTCGTGAATGAGCTTAGTCTTTTCTTATAGATCAAAGAATTTTCATAAGCCTCATTACGGATTTCATTCAGCTCATTGAGTTGGATCTTGCGTAGGTCACCAGCTTTGTTGATATCAAAATTAGCCCACTTCAAGGCCCAGTAAGCCTTGTGCTCCAACTCAATGGGGAGGTGGCATGCTTTCCCGTACACGAGACGATATGGTGTACAACCAATTGGAGTCTTGTATGCGGTACGGAAAGCCCACAAAGCATCATCAAGTTTATCAGCCCATGAGGCACGATGCTCTCCTACGGTTCGTTCAAGAATTCGCTTTAATCCTCGGTTAGAGATTTCAGCCTGGCCATTAGTTTGTGAGTGGTAGGCGGTGGAAAGACGATGATTTACACCATACTTAGCCATGACTCTTGCAAATTGGTCATTGCAAAAATGAGTCCCGCGATCACTAATAATGGCACGAGGCACACCGAATCTAGCGAATAGCGATTTTAAAAAGTTACAAACCACCCTTGCGTCATTAGTAGGTAAAGCTTTGGCTTCAACCCACTTTGAAACGTAGTCAACGGCTACAAGGATGTATTTGTTTCCTTTAGAGGAAGGGAATGGCCCCATAAAGTCGATACCCCAAACATCAAAGATTTCACATTCTTGTATGAAATTTTGAGGCATCTAATCTTTATGTGTGATCTTGCCTTGTTTTTGGCAAGCATCACATCGTTTAACCATCTCGTGAGCATCACGGTAAATGGTGGGCCAATAAAATCCCGAGTCAAACACTTTTTTTGCGGTGTAGTTGGGACCAAAGTGACCACCGGTGGGTCCTTTGTGGCAAGCGTCAAGGATTTCTAAAGCTGCCGGTCCATCAACACATCGGCGAATAATCAAGTCGGCACATTGTTTGAAAAGATACGGGTCATCCCAAAAGTAAGTCTTAATGTCTTTGAAGAACTTCTTCTTTTGTTGGGATGTTAACCCGTTAACGAGAATTCCACCCGCCAAGTAGTTTGCAATGTCCGCAAACCACGGGGTTTCATCAGAAGTCGAGTTGATAGACATTAAGGTCTCCAGGGGAAAAGAGTCATTGATCTCTTTGTTCGGATGTTCCCCTTGGTAAGGATCCTCAAGTCTACTGAGATGATCCGCGGCTAGGTTTTCAGCTCATTTTTTATCGCGAATTTCGATTTTAAATTCTTGGAGTAGCAAAACCCAGCGAAGAAGTCTTGGTTTGGAATCTTGTTTAATTAACAAGTACTTCAACGCGGAATGATCGGTATAAACGATTGTGGTGGAAAGGACAAGATAGGGGCGAATTTTTTCAAAAGCATAGACAACAGCTAAAAGCTCTTTTTTCGGTTGTCGTGTAATGCAATTGAGCCCTCGTCATTGTCTTGCTAGCATAATGGATCGGTTGGAAGTGTTTGTTCACTCTTTGGCCCAAAACCGCTCCAATAGCAAAGTCACTAGCATCGCACATCAACTCGAAGGGAAGCTCCCAATTAGGGGTAACTAAGACGGGTGCCTTAGTTAGCTTATCCTTAAGCGAGTTGAAGGCTTCAAGACACTCGTTGGAAAAGATAAAAGGAGTATCTTTTTCCAAGAGGTGGGTCATTGGGCGAGCGATTTTAGAAAAATCTTTGATAAAGCGACGGTAGAAGCCCGCATGACCCAGGAAACTTCGCACACCCTTCACGGTTGAAGGTGGAGGAAACTTAGAAATAACATCGACTTTAGCACGGTCCACTTCAAGACCGGCTTTGGAGATCTTGTGTCCTAGCACGATGCCCTCTTTTACCATGAAATGGCATTTTTCCGAATTAAGAACAAGGCGAGTGTCTTCACACCGCTTAAGAATACGTTCTAAATTAGCAAGGCAAGCAGAGAAAGAATCACCATAAACCGAGAAATCATCCATGAAGACTTCCTTAGTTTCTTCAACCATGTCATGGAAGATAGCCATCATACACCTTTGGAACGTCCCAGGAGCATTGCATAAACCAAAAGGCATACGTTTGTAAGCAAATGTTCCGTAGGGACAAGTGAATGTGGTCTTTTCTTGGTCCTTGGGATCGATAGGAATTTGAAAATACCCGGAGAAACCGTCTAAGAAGCAATAATAGTCATTACCAGCTAGACGCTCGAGCATTTGATCCATGAAAGGAAGAGGAAAGTGATCTTTTCTCGTGGCATCATTGAGCTTGCGATAGTCAATACAAACTCTCCACCCAGTAACAAGATGAGTGGGAATCAACTCGTTGTGTTCATTGGGAACAACGGTTATTCCGCCCTTTTTGGGCACACAATGGACGGGACTTACCCAAGGCGAATCTGAAATATGGTAAATCAAGCCGGCATCTAGAAGTTTGATAACCTCCTGTTTGATTACGTCATGAATGCGAGGATTAACCCTTCTTTGGCTCTGGATTGCGGGTTTGAAGTCATCTTCCATGAGAATCTTGTGAGTACAAAAGTTCGGATCAATTCCGCGGATATCGGAAATTTTCCAAGCAATTGCCTTCTTATGATCTTTAAGCACGGCGATGAGGCGAGATTTTTCTTCTTCTTTCAAGTCCTTAGCAATGATGACGGGCGACTTCTTCTTATCTTCAAGGAACACATACTCGAGATGGGGCGGCAACTCCTTAAGTTCTAAATCCGGAGGATTTTCGATGGGAGGCGGATTCAAACTCGGAGCATCGATAGCAATAACCGTGGGAGATGGTGGAGAAATATTGTCTTCTTTAAGAAGGTTCTCAATGAGGCAAAGATCTTCATCCCAATCGGTGGGAGAACTGTCATGTTCTAATTTCACATCTCCCATGGTGGCTTCCAAATCTTTCCAAAGGAAATCACTTTCTCCAAATAGAGATAGTGATGAATCAATAGAGGAAACGGTCTCAACATTGGGAAGAGAGGTAGGAATACTTTTGCAAGCATCTTTGAAGTGTTCTTCACAGGCCTCATCAAGAACGTCAATACAATTAACACTCTCGTAGGAATAAGGCTGTTTAGAAAGCTTTCCCATGTTGAAGACGATTTTATCATCACCCACTCTCATGATAAGCTCACCCGCTGCAACATCGATGAGAGTGCGACCGGTCCTCAGGAATGGACGACCAACATTTAATGGCACACGGGGGTCCATATCATAGTCGACGATGACGAAATCGGCAGGAAAAGTGAATTTGTCGAATCCTACAAAAACGTCTTCGGCTATCCCCACTAGATAAGCAACCGTACGGTTAGCTATTTCCAAAGTCATTTTGGTGGGGACTAGCTCAGGAAGAGATAATTGCTTCCACACACTTAAAGGCATTAAGTTAATACTGGCACCTAGATCGGCTAGGGACATGCAATTCTCTACTCCCGGGAAGTTGCAAGGGATTAAGAAACGACCCGGATCACCAAGTTTGGTTGGCAATTTCCTTAAGAGCACTGCAGAGCAATTCTCATTAAGTTGGGTGTTAGCAATATCAAGAAGCTTCTCCTTGTCGCTAAGAAGATCTTTGAACATTTTTGCGTATTTAGGCATGTGAGTGAGAGCCTAAGCGAAGGAGATGTTGAAATTCAATTGTTTAAACATTTTGAGAAAGTTCGAAACCTAAATATCATCCTTGCTTTTGAGCTTCTCTTTCCTCAACCTTGATGGATAAGGTATATCGGAAGAAGAGGAAGGCTTTGGGAGAATAGGATCACTCACATCCTTGGGTGGAGTAGGGGTAGAAGTAAGAGGTGGAGAAATTGGGGAAATAGAAGGATGAGGAATAGGAGCAGGTGACTCGTTTTCCTTAGTCACAATCACCGGTGGAGGCATAGGAAGCTCGGGTTCCTTGGTACCTTTGCCACTGCGAGTGGTGATTGCTTTCATCTCCCCTCTTGGATTCACAACGGTGTTACTCGGAAGAGTACCCGAAGAAGAGGGTTTATTACCTTGGAAGAAACTGGCCATCATGTTCCTTAAGTCATTCGTTTGACTTGCCAAAGTGTTTCTCATATCAGCTCGTAGATCGTTCCCTTGTTTCACCATGTCTGCTTTCAAGTTGAGAACTTCCCGTTGGAGATTGTCCACGATCACATCATTAGTCCTCATGTAGGTTCCAATATCTTTGGGTAATGCGGTGGGTTGGTTGGGAGGAGCATTATAAGCGGGTGGTTGATAAGCAGGTTGTTGGTAAACTTGGTTGTTTCTTTGAGGTGGATATGGTTGTTTGTAAGGTGGTATGTTTGGTGCACGAGGTTGTTGTTGTTGTTGAGGAGGGCGATTGAGGTTTTGTTGTTGGTTTGGGTTGTTAGGAGGAAAACCAGGTGGGGAAAGAAAGTTGTTAGAGCGGTAGCTAAGCAAGTTGCGGTCTCCTTGAGGACAAGCTTGATAAGCGGCCGGAGGATAGGTACCGTATGCTGCATTCACATTCTCAGAAGGATAGTCTTGGGTGGCGGTACAAGTGGTGTAAGAGTGAGGACCCTCGCATATCTCACATGGTTGGCTAACAGCATTGACTTGAGCGTCGTGAGCATTTTTAGCGTTGATGTTGTTGGTGTTGCTAGCGGTTTGGGCGGCAAGCGATTCAAGAAGCGTAGTAATTTTGTCAAAGCGCTTATCGTTGTCATAGTATTAGCACTAGCGGCATTGGTCCGCACACTCTTTATTTGCACACGAGACTTATTTTCAATAATATCCCAAGCGGCATTGGAAGTTTTAACCAAAATATTACCCCCCGAGGCACTATTTAGTGAATCTTGGTCATTCATGCTTAAACCATTATAAAAAGTATTAATTTGGTGCACTTTGATAAAACCATGATGTGGACATTTTCTTAAAAGATCTTTGAAACGGTCCCAAGATTCACTAAAAGACTCATCTTACTTTTGTTCAAAATTGATAATTTCATTCCGCAAAGCGGTAGTACGAGAGGGTGGAAAAAAGTAGTTTATAAACTTGGTCTCCAAATCCGTCCACGTCAGAATACTTTGTGGCGGTTCCTTTGCAAGCCAATGTCGGGCTTGTCCCTCTAAAGAAAAGGGAAAAAGTTGCAAACGGATTACCTCTTGTGGAACACCATTGAATTTGACCGTATTCGTGAGTTGCAAGAATCTCTTGATGTGGTCATGTGGATCATCAATGGTACGCCCCAAGAATGGTTGAGCAGAGACCATCTGGATAAAACCGGATTTGAGCTCAAAGTTGTTGGCTGCAATCGCGGGTATGACAATTGGATCATTGTTTCCCTCCACATGTGCTTGCAGAAGTTCAATCATCGGGCGATTGTCTGGTAGAGGCTCATTGTTGTTGTTATTATTGTTGTCGAGAGGTGGATTGTTATTGTTGTTATTGTTTTGAGGTGGGTTATTGTTGTTGTTTTGTACACCGGCCATGTCTAAGTCTTCGAGAGGCTCGGGCTCTTGATAAGACGTTGATCGTGTACGCATGCACCTTCAAAAGAACTAACAAAGCAAACAAGAAATATTTTTGGTTTTTTATGGTGTTTTAATTTATTTTTTTTTGTATTTTTGAAAATTTTATAGTTTTTTTTTGGGTTTTTAAATTTTTTTTATGAAAAAGTAACGTTCACGGTGAACGGATCCCAAAATCCAAGTTCTCACAAAAAACTGTTAATCTTAACGAGAAGAGCCGGCAGCGGCGCCATTTGATACAAGCGTTTTCATTGGGTTCAGATTAGTTCTCGGTATCTCCTCGAATTGATCACGGTTCAAAGTGGAATGATTTGTTCTTGGTTAATAAAAAGGTGTTGGTTTGTTTATCTTTTTTAAACTAATAGCAGTTAAATGTAAATGTCGTTGAGTGAAAAGACTTTTAAAGATTAAACTAAAAAGACGAGTTTAAAAATAAATGCTTGAAAACTTAAAGACTATATTAGAAAAATAATTGAACACTTAATAAAAACTAACACTTGGAAACTTTATAAAAAACAAGAACTAAAACCATCGGAATATGCTATCGGAAAGTAAGATCAGAATATTTGAAATAATCACTAATCGGAATGCTGGGAAATGATGGTGATCGGAATATGGGAGAATGGCCCTGATCGGAATGTGCAAACGAGATTCAATCGGAATACCTCCAAGTCGAGCCAATCGGAATATCGTAAGAGAACACAATCGGAATGTTCTAAAAACACCAAGCTGTCGGAATGATAAACTAATAAACCCGTCGGAATATCCCAATACCCTCTCAATCGGAATGTTACAAAACTAAACCAATCGGAATATTGGAAATAAGCCTCAATCGGAATATGTCAAAAGGCACTAATCGGAATATGCTACAAAACCAACCCAATCGGAAAATCTAAAACCCTTTTCCGATCTAATGATCGGAATAGGGGGGGTGTGCTCGGAATAACCCAATCGGAAAAGGGTTTATACCCTTTCCGATTTACCCTTTTGATCCGAAATTTAAGCAAAAGCAATAAGCTATTTTGATAAGCTTATCACCAAAACTAAAACGAATCTAAAGTGAAATATACCAAATTTTTTAAATCAAACTATAAAAAGATAAACTTTTTAAGAAAACTTTTAAAAAGTAAATAAGCTAAAATTATAAATAAGCCAATAAGCACAAAGATCTTAGAGCTTATTCGTAAGAAAACTTAAGTAAGGATAAAAAGATTAACTTTTTAAGCACGAAATCATTAAGAACAACACAGATCAAATGAAATTCGTACCAAAATCAATCTAAAAATCAAAGAAAGGTAGAAAGAGATTAAAGATTAAAAGCTTGAACTTAAACTTGATTAATGAAAGAAAACAATACAAAGGCTTAATCTTGAACGATTAAAAGAAAGAAAGATGAAAACTTAGTGAGAGAAAGTTGAGAACTTTCTCTCTCTAAAACTAGAGAAAATGAAAAACCAAAAACTAACTAAAACTAACTAGTCCCCAAAATTGTGAAGTGAAATCCTATATATAGTCGTGTGCTTGTGGGCTTGTGAATGGGCTTTGTTTTTGGGCTTCTTTTCTTCTTTCTTCTTTAGTCTTTACGTTTCTTTAAATAAACGTTTCCGACTTTGGATTTTGAGAAGTGTCGGTGAATAATTCCAACTCGTCTTATAATCTTTTGTTTAATAGACTCGAGTTCTTCGACATATATGAATCTTCCATCTATGGCCCTTTTCTTCGATAGATCTTCAAATAGGCACAATGACTTCAAATCTTTCGCATCTTTTGGACAATAGACTTCGTCTTGAGTCTTTTTCTTCGATAAAACCCGTGCAATCCCATGTTTTCTTTAATATTCATCCGGGTGACTTTGAAAACACAATAAACACAAAAACCACGCATAATTCCAAACAAATGATATTAAATACGTGTTTTGGTCTTGTTTTAGCCAGAAATAAGTGGTAAAAGGATGGGTGTTTTCACACCTATCAGGCATATTGCGACAGAACACTGCCCAATTTTCAATAGCCATATTGTGATAGGTTTTCCATATTGTGATACTTCATATTGTGATACTTCATACTGTGATAGGTTTTCCATATTGTGATACTTCATATTGTGATACTTCATATTGTGATAGGTTTTCCATATTGTGATAGGTTTTCCATATTGTGATACTTTATATTGTGATAGGTTTTCCATATTGTGATAGGTCATCCATATTGTGATAGGTTTTCTATATTGTAAGAGGTTTTCCATATTGTGATACTTCATATTGTGATAGGTTTTCATATTGTGATAGGTTTTCATATTGTGATAGGTTTTCGATACATTTCACATTTAACATTCTGATAGATTTTTAGCTATAATATTCCGATGGAATTGACATGTCCACCTGCATGCTTGCTTCTTTTCCCGCTAATTTTGAGAAGCTAGGTTGCTTGCTTAAGCAGGGTGCCTGCCTGCTTACTTATTTATTAATATTGTTCCGTAATCGTTTAGTTTAATCTGAAAGTTGTTCCGATTTTTATTCTGATAGTCGCGTATTTTTAGTTGAATTTTTCTTCAATTTTTAGTATTAATAATTTTTCGTAAAGTTTAAGTTTTATCTTTTATTTAGCGCCCGCTTTAGCTTTTGTTTCATTTAGTTTTAAAGTACCCTCATAGTTATACTTTCTCCTTTTTCATTGAATAAATGTTATTTTCAAGTCGAAAGTTAATATCTTCTTTTAGTTTTATTTTTATTAATTGTTTCGTTTTCATATTTGTTTTTAATATCGTTTATTTATTATTTGTCAATCGTTTTAATTTTTAGTTCATTTCTTTTATATTTTGTCATTTCCTTTTAAAGCTTTATTTTTATCTTTAATTAGTTTTAGACAACGACACCTTTTCTTTTATCCACCAAAGACGACTGAGTCACACATTTAACCGGAGATCAATTCGATTAGACACGAGAAAAACGAACTTTTAATCTAGCAAAAACACACTTTCAAATGGCGTCGCTGCCGGCTCTTTTCGTGAAGATTAACGGTTTTGTGAGAGACGCGTTGCCTTTTGGGATCTGTTCACTTTTGAACGTTATTTTTCGTGTCAAAAATTTTCAAAAATCCTAAAAATAAAAAATTTTCAAAAATCCTAAAACATTTAAAAAAACTCATAAAAAGCATTTCTTTTTCAAAGTTTTACACCAAAAATATTCCTCTCAATCCTCTATTGTGTTTAATTCTTTTTCTCAACCCCTCTTATTTTTAATTCTTCATGGATTCGTATGTCTATTGCGTAGGGTGTGGAAGACCATTGTGTAGTTTTCAAACTTGTCAATGGTGTATATGTGAGCGGTGCAGAAATGATATCGCCAATACACAATTTGGATTTTGTCCATTTTGCAATTCAACCAATTCATACTTCACTTCCACTAACACTATATCACCCTCTCCCATATATGACGATCCATATCCGCAAAATGCACCGGGTTTTTCGCCATACCCGTGTTGTCACAATTGTGGGGGCCCTCACGATACCTTTTCTTTTCAACCGATGAATTATTATGAGCCAAATCCGTGTTCTAATTCTTCTCAGATGATGAATTATTATGAGCCATATCCGTGCTATAATTCTAGTTTTCAAAATTTTGAGCCCCCACAATACTCCCTCGATCATCAACCCTCTTTTGCCATTCCTGCTGAGCACCTAGCCACTCTTTGCAATCAAGTTCTTAAAATTAATGAATGTTTCACTAAATATCTCGAAAAACATCAAGAGAGAATTCAACAAGAGCAAGTATCTAATCTTAGTGATTATACTCCTCATCTTGTGCGTCCATACTATTATGATGATGATGATGATGATGAGAATACTATTTCTTGGAATGATCTTGTTGCTCAACATCCTAGTGCGATTGTAATTCCTTCTCTCGATATCCCAAATGCGTCTAAGGATTGTGATTCATCGAGTGAGATTAGTGATTTTGGTCTCGACAAATTCTTTGATGAGGTTTATGATGTGCTGACTTTTGAGGAGCTTACGGATGAGGTCGCTCTTAATGATGATTTTTCTCCATGCTATGAGAATTTCACCTTTGAAATTTCTCAATCCCCTCCAGGATATGAGGGTGATGTTTATTTATTCTCTCCGACTTACGAGAAGTTCACCACTCAACTTGGTCTTGTAGATGAGGTGGAAGATGTTATTCTTCGCGACAAATTGCTGAAAGTTCATCTTCTTATTGCTAAAATTGAAGCGTTGAATTCTGCTCTTATTTCCGAGTCTTTACCTCCGTCTATTACTCCCGTTGAGAATAATGACACATTTATGGAAGAAATTAACAATCTCTCAATACCTCCGGGTATTGATGATGATGACACGGAGGGGGATATCCTTTTTGATAATTTGCTGCATAAAGATATTGTCCCAAGTCCCCCTCCCGAGCACCTTTTATCCCAACCTTTATAAACCATTACCGAGGATGAGTGCTTTGACCCGGGAGGTGAAATTGACCATTCCATGATTGACACCTTTACGGCTTTGCCGTTCAGTGATAATCATATGTCTTTTGGGGCTGACATTTTGATTCCTTTACCCACCCCACCTCCCGTGGATCATGATTTCACATACTTTTCGTATGTCGAGAGGACTTTTCTGCCGTTCCAGACTTATCCTCCGGCCTCTCCTGTTGTATTTTCCTCCGGGAACGAGGACAAGGTCTTTGATCCCGACATTACATTCGAGGCTTCCCCATGGACCATTTAATTCGGGGACGAGTCAGGCTCGTGACTCGGCTAACAAAAACACGCGCTTTTTGGGAGGCAACCCAATTATCTATCTATCTTTATCTGTTTTCATCATAAGTGTAGGGGGGTGATACATGCGTTTTGTGTGGGTTCAGATTAGTTCTCGGAATCTCCTCGAATTGATCACAGCTCAAAGTGGAATGATTGTTCTTGGTGACAAATAGGGGGTTTGGTTTTCTATTCTACTAAAAAGGTAAATGAATGAAGTAAATAAAGATTTAAACCAAAAACAGTTAATGAAATAAAACTTGAATTAAAATTAAACAATTAAACGATAAAGCAGTAAAATAACCTCTTGAAAACTTGCTTGATTCGGAATAATGTTGTTGATGTGGAATAACTGAAGAAATGCTCTATCCGGAATAATCAACAAGGATGGTTCATTCGGAATACAAGGTTTATCCGGAATAAAAGCTCCATGCGGAATAATTAGGCTATTCGGAATAAATGGCTTATGCGGAATAAATGGCTATCCGGAATAAAAGGTGCTACTCGGAATAAATGGTTCTATCCGGAATAATGGTGCTATCCGGAATAATGGTTCTATCCGGAATAAATGTTCTACTCGGAATACAATGCTTATGCGGAATAAAAAAGCTATGCGGAATAAAAAAGCTATCCGGAATAAAAAGGCTATTCGGAATAAATTTCTATGCGGAATAACTGGGGAAATGAAGAACAGTAACAGAAACAAAAACAGGGGAAGACGATTTTGATCAAAATAAGCCAAATAAACAAAAAGGTTTAAACCAAACTAACCAATGATCATCTACTAACCATAAACAACATATCAAATCATTAAAAACACAAAACCCACTTACTTTTGAAGATCAAAATCAACTAAATAAGAACTTTAAAACTTTGAATCAAAGAACAAGATGAACAAGATGAAATGGAAAGATTATATTGATGATTAAGGTTTACACAATCAAAGGGAAAGATTAAGAACTTACAAGATTAAAGATTAAATCAAGAAAAATGAAATCACCAAACACCCTAATGGTGTTGGTGATACCTACGAACAAGAAGAAAAAGAGAGAGAAACAAAAAATAAAAACTGAAAAACTGGCCAAATAGTGTGAGGGGAATCCTTTATATAGTCCTTGTCTTTGGTTGGTGAGTGGACTTTCTCCCTTTCTTCTTGTCTTCTCGTCTTTTCAGAAAAGTTGACGTTTTCGATTCTGATTCGGGATTTGTCGACAATTAAATTCAACTTGTCTTTTAATTTCGTTTAATAGACTTGAGTTCCTTCGACATATGTAAATCTTCCGTCTTTGGTCCCTTTCTTCGATAAATCTTCAAATAGGCCCAGTGACTTCAAATCTTCTGCTTCTCTTGGACAATAGACTTCGTCTTGAGTCTTTTTCTTCGATAAAATCCGTGCAATCCCATGTTTTCTTCAATATTCATCCGGTTGACTCTGAAAACACAATAAACACAAAAACCACGCATAATTCCAAACAAATGATATTAAACACGCGTTTTGGTCTCGTTTTAGCAAGAAATAAGTGGTAAAAGGATGGGTGTTTTCACACCTATCAGGGGGAGACCCTAGTAGGTGTTTGTTGTTTTCTTTCTTATGATGTGCAGGGATTGGAGCTATCAAAGATCCATTCTTGATGACTTTTGACGATCCGTGATTCCGTGTACCCGTCTTCCCGGTTCTATCCTAAACTCTTTTGATTCACTATTTTATATTTTTCAATATTAAAATAGTAATCACTTTAGTTGTCTCTTCCTTAGCAAAATTTAAACAAAGTGCACAATGTCCTAAGGTAGGGGAGTTTACTCCCACATGCTTAAACATTGAGGACAATGTTTATATAAAGTGTAGGGGGACTTCTATCGAAGTTAAGTGGACTTTTCCTTGTATTTGTCCTCATTTTAACCGGAAAATTGATTTTTCGACATTTTTCAAAATTTTTGATCTATTTTGGCCTATTAGTATTTCCTTTGTTATCGTTATTTTCTTTCATTTGAATAAATTTCAATAAAATTGTTTTAATGAGTTTATATGTCTTTGATGTATTAGGCCCGTCATGAATCTTTTGACTCAACCCGAGTTTACTTATCTAAGTGTACTCTATCTAGTATCCTTAACGTGTTTAAGTGAAGTTTTGCTAGGCTTTTATATAGGGAACTTTAAAACGCGAAAGTCTTAACTATTACGGGTTAAGAACAAGAACTTTTCGCAAGTTCCTATAATTGATCCTAGAAAGTCGTTTATCAAGGGAACTTTAAAATGCAAATTCTAAAACTTGAAAAAGTCTAAGAAGTTGCAAGATCCTATAGATGACTTGAAAAACCCAAAACCTTGATTTAATAGGCTAAGCATCCACGATTCTCATTCCTTGAGATTTTAAATTGTGGAGAACGAGAGATGATAGAGTCAATTATAAGTTTGGTATTCTTTCATGAATTTATGTGAGTTAATTATGAGCTTTTTCTCCCATCACTTGTTAATAAATTTAATTGCAGTAAATAAGGTCGTACGATTTGAAAAGTTACTTAGCTTCTAGCACAAGATCGTTTAAAAGTTGCTCGGTATTAATTAGAGTTCATAGCCAAGGCATAACATATTGAAGCGGGATGCGAAGATTGGCGAGTCTGAAAAAGGCGCTAACAAGACATGAGGGCTACACTTTGTTGCTAAAGATCCAAAGTGATGTGAAGAATCATTGATCAAAAATCAATATGAAGGATCGAGACACACGACGAAAAGAAAATACTCCCCTAAAGATCATGGAGAAGTCTATCCATAAAGGCCCTAACAAGGTATGAGGATAAATAGATCCAAGTCCTAAAAGGAGGCGGACCATTGTATATCAAATCCCAAATAAAGATTGGAGAAAAATGAAGAAGTCGTGGTCCAAGTATGAAGAATCTCTCAAAACTTCAAGTGAAGAAATTCCTATTATGAAGAGAAGACCATTATTTCATGAACGTCTCTCAAGATTTAAAGTATGAAGTCACTGCCAAATATCGGTCCGAGAAAGGTCTCAAATCGTAAAGCGAGTTATGCCAAGATATGAACTTTATGAGGTCCCGAGAAGTAGTTTTAAAAGATTTTGTCTTTTAGCTTACTATTGATTAAATCGTCCCGTTTTAATTTCGGCCTAAATAAACTATCGAAATAAGTCAAATAATGCATCCTCGTGATCATTCAAGACAATCATAAATTATAAGAGATACACCTAGGAATAAGGGAGTCTAAGTGAATAATTGGGCCACATGAGTTGTGTTAGTTTGCTAACTTATAATAACAATGATCTTGTTTTTAAGTTTGGTTTGGGGAACGTGAAACTTGAGGGTGATAAACATTCATGACAATCCAAAGCCCTAATGTAAGTCTTCGTTTTCTTTACTTATTTTCTTCCTTCAAATGTTTTGTAACTTTCTATCTCTTTAAGTTTCCTTAATGTCTTATGTTTAATAAAGGCCAAGGTGGATTAATTATGATGGAAAATGTAAATCTTGCTTTGTAACTAATGCATTGCATGAGGGCATTGCAATGGTCAAGTGTAGGGGATTTAATAAGTGTGAAAACACTTATCCTTTTACCACTTAATTACAATAATAACCAAGCCAAAACGTGTATTTAATGTCGTAAATGTCGGAATTATGCGTGGTTTGTTTTTTTTTATTGTGGTTTAGGACCAACATGTGAAAAGGGAAGAAAACATGGGCTTTCACGGGCTTTTATCGGAGAAAAAGACAAAAGACGAAGTCAAAAGATCAAGAGTGCAAAAAGAACGGAATTCAAAGGCCTATTTTGAAGATTTATCGAAGAAAAAGTCTAAAGACGGAAGTTTAACGAAGTCGAAGAACCAAATCTAATTAATGAAGAAATTAGAAGACGATTTCATCTTATTTATCGACATATCCCGAGACAAAGTCGAGAATGACGAGTTTATTGTCAAAGACTAAAGACGAAAAGACAAAAAGAAAGAAAGAAAGGAAGCATCCAACCACCTACCTTCCATTCCTCCTATAAATACAAGACCCTCTCCTCATTTGAGAGGTGTTAGCTAAATTGACAACTTAGCTCTCCACTTTATTTCATGCACTTTCATATTGTCAATTTACATTATTGTCTTTAATTTTTAAGTCTTTAACTTCAAGTAAGTCTTTAATTTGTGTTGAATCTTTATTTTTAATCAAGTTTTTCATAATTATCTCATCCTTCTATTCTTGTTTTTAAAATCTATTGTCTTGTTTGATTAACCTTAAAGTTTTCATCTTTATGCTTATTTTGATTAAAGCTCTTATCTTTTTGGTTATTATCATTTTCGTGTGATTCATGGTCTTAGCTTATTGTGCTTTTTGCTTCTTATTTTCATATACGTGTTTTTAAAGGTTTTATCTTTTTAAAGTTTAATCTTTTTCTTTTAATTCAATTTATAAATTTTGCTTATTTGGCATCTTGAAAGTTTTTAAATTCGTAGCTTATTTTGTTCTTTTTATTATTGTTTTGGTTAAGTTTTTGGTAAGTGCTTATTAGAGAAGTGCTTATTTGGTCTTTGCTTATTTGTTGTTTTTTTGTTTCTTTTCTTTCCATCATAACTTGCAAGGGTTTCACACTCCATCCAAATATATTGTGTTTCCATCGCAACATCATTAGGGTTTCTACATTGTGACAGCTTATTGTGACAGCTCATTCCGATCATTTATTCCGATAGTGGATTGCGATAGCCCCTGGCATCGTACATTGCGATCGGGTATAAGACATATTGCGACGAAACGCTGCCCAATTTTCAACAGCCATATTCTGATAGGTTTTCCATATTGTGATACTTCATATTGTGTACTTCATATTCTGATAGGTTTTCCATATTGTGATCGGTTTTCCATATTGTGATACTTCATATTGTGATAGGTTTTCCATATTGTGATAGGTCTTCCATATTGTGATAGGTTTTCTATATTGTGATAGGTTTTCCATATTGTGATACTTCATCTTGTGATAGGTTTTCATATTGTGATACTTCATATTGTGATAGGTCTTGGATACATTTCGCATTAAACATTCCGATAGATTTTTAGCTATAATATTCCGATGGAAATGACATGCCTACCTGCATGCTTGCTTCTTTTCCCGCCAATTTTGAGCAGCTAGGTTGCTTGCTTAAGCAGGGTGCCTGCCTGCTTACTTATTTATTAATATTGTATCGTAATCGTTTAGTTTAATCTGAAAGTTGTTCCGATTTTTAGTGATAGTCCCGTATTTTTAGTTGAATTTTTCTTCAATTTTTAGTATTAATAATTTTTCATAAAGTTTAAGTTTTATCTTTTATTTAGCGCCCGCTTTAGCTTTTGTTTCGTTTAGTTTTAAAGTACCCTCATAGTTTTATTTTCTCCTTTTTCATTGAGTAAATGTTATTTTCAAGTCGAAAGTTAATATCTTCTTTTAGTTTTATTTTTATTAATTGTTTCGTTTTCATATTTGTTTTTAATATCGTTTCTTTATTATTTGTCAATCGTTTTAATTTTTAGTTCATTTCTTTTATATTTTGTCATTCCTTTTAAAGCTTTATTTTTATCTTTAATTAGTTTTAGACAACGACACATTTTCTTTTATCCACCAAAGACGACTGAGTCAAACATTTAACCGGAGATCAATTCGATTAGACACCGAGAAAAACGAACTTTTAATCTAGCAAAAACACACTTTCACTGAGCAATTCTCATTAAGTTGGGTTTGAGTATCAAGGAGTTTTTCCTTATCACTGAGAAGATCTTTAAACATTTTAGCATATTTAGGCATGTGAGCGAGAGCCTCGGCAAAGGAGATGTTGGAATTCAATTCTTTAAACTTTTTAAGAAAGTTCGATACCTTAATATCATCCTTGTTCTTCAACTTCTCTTTCCTCAACCTTGAGGGATAAGGTATATTGGGTTGAGATGAAGGCTTTGGAATGGAATTCTCACTGACATCCTTGGGTGGTGGAGGGGTTGAAGTAGAAGGTGGAGGAATTGGTGAAGGGGCTCGTTATCCTTTGTCGCAATCACCGGAGTAGGTTTAGGAATCTCGGGTTCCTTATAACCTTTTCCACTTCGGGTGGTGATTGCTTTCATCTCCCCTCTTGGATTAGCAACGGTATTACTCGGAAGAGAACCCGAACCAGAGGATTGATTACTTGGGAAGAAACTAGCCATCATATCCCTTAAGTCATTCATTTGATTGCTTAAAGAGTTTTGCATGTCATTCCTAAGATCGGCTCGAAGATCATTCCCTTGTTTCGCCATGTCACCTTTCTAGTTGATGATTTGACTCTGAAGATTCTTCACCAGCGCGTCATTAGTCCTCATGTACGTTTCAACCTCTTGATTGTATACCGTGGGTTGGTTGGGATGGGAACTTGGTAAGCGGGTGGTTGATAAGTGGTTTGTTGATAAACTTGATTATTTCCTTAAGGTGGATTTGGGTTTCTTTTGGTTTGATATTGATTAGGAGCTCGAGGTAGGGTTTGATTGTTACGACTGAAGTTGTTTTGGTTTTGAGGAGGAAAACCGGGTGGTGAAAGGAAGTTGTTTGAACGATAACTTAGCAAATTGCGGTCACCTTGAGGACGAGCTTGATAGCCTCCCGTGGAAAAGTTACCGTTAGCCGCATACAAGTTTTCCGGATTGTCATGAGTAGAAGGAAAACCAGTGTATGAATGAGAACCCCCGCAAATCTCACAAGAAGGTGTAACAGCTTTAACTTGTTGAAATTGGTTCGTAGCCATGGTTACGAAATTTTTGTTCATCTCGGCTATTTGGCGGGTAAGTTCGGTTATCTCGGTGTTTGATGAAGTAGAAAAAACATTGGACCTCGGGGTATTTCTCGAAGATGAAGATGAATCCCAATTTTTTTGGTTAGTGGTCATGTTCTCTATAAGCTCTCTACACTCCTCAGGTCTTCTCTTCATGAATGTACCACCAGCGGCAGCATTAATCGTATCACGATACGAAAAGTTAAACCATTGTAGAAAGTATCACTTAAAGTGACGGGGAGCATATTATGGTTCGGACAACGGTCGATCAAGACATTATAACGTTCCCAAGCATCGAAAAGCGACTCATCAGGTTCTTGAGTGAAACCACTGCTTTGACTACGAAGACTAGTGACCATGGATGGTGGAAAGTAGCGCGACAAAATTTTTTGAGTCATTTCGTCCCATGTATGAATTTAGTTTTTGGGAAGACGATCAAACCATTTTTCGGCATGGTGGGATAAAGTATGTGGAAAGAGATGAAGGCGAAGAAAATCCATGGAAACACCGGACAATTTCATGCTTTGAGTGACAGTTATGAATTTATCGAGGTGTTTGTTGGCATCATCATCCGGTAATCCGCGAAATGGACAAGCATTTTGAACTTGTTGGATCATGTAATGCTTCAACGAAATTCATGAGCCGTGATTTGCATCGGCGCAATCGGTCCTCCACGTCCGTTCATTGTTGGTTGACATAGCTCCTCCATTATACGAAGGTCGGGTGGAGGGACATGGTTGTTTTTGTTGTTATTATTCAAATTGGGGTGAGGTGGATTGTTATTATTATGCACACCGGCCATATCTAAGTCTCTACGAGTCTCGGGCTCAGAATAAGACGAAGATCGAGTACGCATACACTAAAATGAAATACAATATTTTTGGTTTTTATCTTTTTTATTTTTTCTGATTTTTGAATATTTTATAATTTTTTAGGATTTTTGAAATATTTTTTTTGCTAGAAAATAATGTTCCCAAAAGAACGGATCCCAAAATCCAATTTCTTCTCACTAAAAACCGTTAATCTTTACGAAAAGAGCCGGCAACGGCGCCATTTGATTTATAGTTTTTGTATGTACTCCTTGAAGTGTTGTTCGTACTCGATTCAATTCGAATTGATCACTGTTAAAGGTGGAATCATTGTAATTGGTCACTATAAGGGGGAGCTTTTGATTAGTTAAATATATGATAATATAAAGGACAAAGTTATTCAACATAAAATAAAAGAGAGAAATCTAAACTTGGTTGGCGGGAAAAGGAAATTTAAAAGTTAATTTGAAACAAAAAGGTAAACTTAAAACTGTCGGAATACACACCGTCGGAATACTATCGGAATCATTGTCGGAAAAATCCGTCGGAACACAATCGGAATGTATGCTTACCACTACTATCGGAATAACGAAAACCCAATTCTATCGGAATAATTATGGGGAAACACGTCGGAATATCTGATCACCTCTACTATCGGAATACCGTTCGGAGTACAACACCCTTTTCCGATAGAAAGTATCGGAAAACCTGTCGGAAAGTAAATCCCTAATCCGATAGAAGTATTGGAAAAACTGTCGGTAAGGGAAAACCCTTTTCCGATGCAAACAATCGAAATATCCGTCGGAAAGGGTAAACCCTTTTCTGATGGAATGTAACACGTAATAAGCAAAACGAATAAGCTCTTTCTTAATAAGCACAATTTGACAAGTAACCAAATCAATAATGAAAAGACTAAATAAGCAAGAATAAGAAACTTTCAAAACTCTAAATAAGCAAATTTTTTAAAACAAACTTTTAAAAGACGAAACTTTTTAAGAAAACTTAAAAGAAAATAAGCTAAGCACGAAATAAGCTAAAAGCTTAAATCGTATACAGATTTGATAAGAACAAAAAGATGAAAACTTTTTAATCCAACAAACATCAAAATGAAACAAGATCTATGATTTATTTCGAATCATAAGCAAATCAAAATAAAGAAAGGTAGAATAAGATTAATAATGAAAAGCTTAAACTTGAACTTGTAGATTAATGATTCCAAATACAAGATTAAATGAAAGCTTAAAACGTGAAAGAAAAGATGAAGAAATCTAGAGAGAGAAAGTAGAATCACCTACTTCTCTCTAAAGATATGAAAAAACTAAGAAAAATTAAAAGTGACTAACTAAAAACTAACACCCTCCTAATGAAGCATTAGGAGGGTATTTATAGGAGAACGGAGTTGGTAGGATGCTTCCTTTTGTCTTCTCGTCTTTAACTAACTTGACGTTTTTGACTTTGGCTCGGGATTTGTCGATAAATATCTTGAACTCGTCTTATAATTTCTTCATTTATTAGACTTGGGTTCCTCGACTTGTTAAACTTTCGTCTTTAGACTTTTTCTTTGATAAATCTTCAGAATAGGCCTTTGACTTCCGTTCTTTTTGCACTCTTGATCTTTTGACTTCGTCTTTTGTCTTTTTCTTTGATAAAAGCCCATGAAAGCCCGTGTTTTCTTCCCTTTTTCATATTTTTGTCCTAAAACACAATAAAAAACACAAACTACGCATAATTCGACTTTTACGACATAAAACATACGTTTTGGTCTTGTTTTTATTATAATTAAGTGCTAAAAGGATAAGTGTTTTCACACTTATTAGTTCCACTGACTAGTTTTCTTGGGGAGGTTTCCTGCAGGTATTGGGTTCAAAACTTGCCAAAGGCTTTTCCTCTCTCAACCCACTAATCACTAACATTTCCCGTTCTAAAAAAAATTACCGAAGAAGCCCTTTACAAAAAGGGAAAATTCTTGAAATGCCCCGAGGTTGCACCCACTTTTCCAAAATGCACCAACCAAATGAGAATCTCCCAAAATGTCTTATGCAACTTATGCGACTTTTCCAAAAATGGCAAAATTTTGGGAAAATTTTTAAACTTTTTTTCTATTTTTAGAAAAGTCGCATAAGTCGCATAAGTTGCATAGGACATTTTGGAAAATTTTCATTTGGTTGGTGCATTTTAGGAAAATATGTGAAACTTTGGGACATTTCAAGAATTTTCCCTTACAAAAATGTTATACTCCTTGTTGATTCACTTATTATAACAATTATAAACACTGATGACAAGTCCTCAAGTAGATGCTTGCCATACTACAATTACGAAGAAATATTTATAGTCCTCAACTCAATGCTATTAGAAACAAATACAAAATCTCACACTACAACCCAGAACCTAAACACTTCTAAACTATTGATCATAACGATCTATATACAAAAACCCAAAAACCACCGAAAACTTATAACAAATTTGGACCACTTTAACGTATAATATCTCAAAATACATCTATCAAACTATTACCCATGCTACAAGCAAATTGTGCTCAACATAACCTCAATTTTCTCTCCAGAATTTTAACAATTGGACCATTTATCCCTATGGATTTTGCCATATATGTGTCTTGCATTCTTGTGATTAGTCTCGACCTAAAAATACTTCGAATATCAAATTGCGCACACCTTTGTATATGTAGGGTTAGGACCAGAAGACCAGATGAGAACAAGTATATATGTAAGAACACTAAAAGCATAGTTTGGTCAATCCTTTTCACATGCACGTTTGGAATTTGGATGCACAATCGAAAACGCGTGCATCCAAATTCCAGATGATTACTTGAACTAAATTGTTATTTTTCGAATTCTGAGTATATTATTATTACTATTTTTTGCGATTTTAGATAATCATACTTTAAAATGTCATCGTACTTTATGAACATGTTACCCCTCATTGTTAACGGTGGTTGATAAAATAAACCACAACAACTGTAACACAATCATTTCGTTCACAGTATGATCCTCGTCATGAAGCCTTTACAGAACCGGCCACGTCATCAAAAGAGGATGATGATTGGAAATGGGGGAGTTTAACTCAGAAATTTTCTATAAGAAGTTCGATATGCAAGCCCAAACGCCCCAATCAGTCCCGATACTCTTGTAAACATAATACAACTGGACATAAATACAAACACTACTCTAAACTATTTACTTAAACTCTACCCACGCATTATGACTCATTTTACTTCACCAATCATATTTTCTTGGATCGCCAAGCTGGCCTTCTAGAAGGGATGACGTGGAAGAGTTGAGCTCCTGAAATCTTGGGGTTTTTGTAACCAAAGCACTCCACCAATTTGATACATGCGTTGTCGCTAAATGAAGTGAATGAAAAGAAACATCTTATGCTTTCAGCGAAGAAAGTTTTGTAAGGCTCTTCTATAGTGAAGTGTGTATGATATGACCCTCTCGGGTAGTATCGGGATAGTGGCACCCCTTCAAGCGTGATGCTAGCTCCTTAAGAAGAAGATCAGAAAACCAGAGACATTTTATTAATTCATTTAATTGACTGATTACATTGATAACAATGGCGGTATTTATAAAACATGAAAACCCTAACCCTAAGATAAATAATAGTGGCCCGTTTGGCCCAACCCATTCAAACCATGGTGCAACATTCCTCACTCCTTCGAATTCACCTTGCCCTCAAGGTGACGTCTTAGAAATCTCATTATCCCGGGATCCTAAATTTTGTGTTGATGCCTAATCACTTGTATTCTCTCTTTCAACTTGTTCACGAACTCCTGTAGTAACAATTTCTAGATTGTTGTTCTACACTCCTTATGTTCGGATGAAACAACCCACATGGCCCTCTTAAGCGATTCATAAAAAACAAGGTATGATTCACCAACCACAAGCTTCGATTTACCAACAATAGACTGCGAATCACCCACCATAGGCTGTGATTCACCCACCAAAGGCTGTGAATTCGACCCTCTTGGGTAGTATCGGGATAGGGCACCCCTTAAAGCGTGATGCTAGCTCCTTAAGAATGAGAGATGAGAAGACTAGACATTGTTATTGACTTTAAACTTGATTGATTGATAAATGATTACATATGAGACCTTAAATACTAGTTACGAGATAAACATAAAATATAAAAGATACTAAAAAGATAAACATAAAACATAAAGATATATCCTAAATAATTAAAAGATATTGATGCGTAACATTCACCACTCCTTCGAATTCACCTTGCCCTCAAGGTGACGTCTTGAAAAACACTCTTGATTCCCGGGTCCCAAATTTTGAAACGTTTCCTAAGCATTTGCACACTCCGTTCCAACTTGTTCTTTGGCTCAGGAAGTAACAATTTTTGGATTTTTGCTCTACACTTCTTCCATTCGGATGTAACAAACCACGTGGCTCTCTTGAACGATTCAACAAGAAAAAGATGTGATTCACTAACCACAAGCTGCGATTCACCAACCATAGGCTGCGATTCACCAACCATAAGCTGCGATTCATCAACTATAGGCTGTGATTCATTACTAGGTTGTTGTGATTCACGAATAAGCTGATGCGAAGAGTCAAGGTGATCTTTGTTAGGTTCGGATGCAACATTCCCTACTTCTTCTAGTGCAACTTCTAGTGCAACGTCTGGTGTTGTAGAAGAATCAGCCGCTTTCTTTTCAATACATTGCTTTTCTTCTTCAATTGCCTCAAGACGGATCTCTACTATACGGGCTAAGTAGAAGGCTTCGTCTAATGTTGTAGGTTTTGGTTAATACCTCAACAATTCTAGCTGTAGCTTCGGTTTAAGTCCGGATATATAGTACGAGGCAAGTAAACTTTCAGATATGCCTGTTACTCGAGTTATAATATACTTAATCTCACTTTGATATTCAACCACCGTACGCATTTTCAAGAGTTTAGATAATGCATCCCGATCGCTAGTGTTCGAAGCCATAAACAATAAATAGAAAAAAATAAAAATAATTTTTTCTGATGAATAGTACCGATGAACAGTAGTCGATGAACAGTACCACCCGAATGAACAGTAGCCTCGTGAACAGTGTCGGATGACCAGTATTCGTTTTATGAACAGTAGCAGTCGATGAAAACAGTAACAGTCTGATGAACAGTAATCGCCAGATGAACAGTACTTCCGATGAACAGTAACTGCGGATGTACAGTTTTTTAATGATTGGAACCCTAAATCAAAACCCCCCAACGAATTGAGGGCTCTCAATTAAAGCACCAATTGATACGACCCTCTCGGGTAGTATCGGGATATGACACCCCTTAAAGCGTGATGCTAGCTTTTTAAGAATGAGAGATGAGAAGACCGTTATTGACTTTAAACTTGATTGATTGATAAATGATTACATATGAGATCTTAAATACTAGTTACGAGATAAAGATAAAATATAAAAGATACTAAAAAGATAAACATAAAACATAAAGATATATCCTAAATAATCAAAAGATATTGATACGTAACAGTGTAAGCTTTTTCATTTGAAGGATTAAGAAGATCCTTATGTTTGGATTTACAAACAAACGTCAATCTAACTGTTTAAATGCTTACGAGATTTACAAACAAACGTCAATCTAACTGTTTAAATGCTTACGAGGTTTATGCCCATAAATTACCAATGAACCACCTGCCATCGCTATGTCCCTAATGCGTCAGTAGTTAGATAATACTGGTCTCCCCATTTATAGTCTTTCCTAAGTTATATAAAGAGAATATAGATACTAAAGAAATGTAATCACATATTTCATACTAATTTCCTTCCTTTATGAGAAAGAAATTATAACTGAGAAAATCAAGAAAAAAACACATATACAGCATACGAAAATATTAGAACAAAATGGTAAAAAAACACCCTGACCAGTAAAATCTTCAAACTTTCCAAAAAGAACATTTTGTTCTTCATTCTTTATTCTTTCCGTTTTATTCTTTATAGTTCTCTTTCTTTTTATGGTAAGTTTTGACTTTCTCTTTGGATGCTTACCAAAAAATCAAAGTTGGATAGGATTACCGGGAAGTTATAGATATTCTAGTCGATCGACATGCATGGTTTGATATTTTTATCATCATGACGCCATGAAGTGGCCGATTTGTATGTGAATAGTCTGAGATTCGATCGCAAAAAGCAAAGTAACAACCGGCCACTGGTTTTAAGAGTACAATGGTGACATTTCACAACCAGATATCTTCAGAGAGAAGTTTATCATAATTAACTGAGTAGAGAGAAAAAGATGAACATGTGGGCTTACAAGAAAGCTGTAATCCTTTTATAAACTCCTTGGTTGCATTGCTCGTTAACGCAGACCAGGCTATTAAGTCTCTGTAATCACATAGTTATTAATATTTCTCGCGTTATCATTTTTTTTTCATAGAAACGAATGCTAGAGATCGAGCTTTTAACATTATATTATTTGACACATATTTCTTGTTGTAATACATGTCGGAAAAAAAATACTGATATACATAATCTCAGAAAGATTTGACTATGATTCCAACCTCATGATTCATAATTTCTATATATATGCAAAAATGAAGAATGTATAGAGTATTAACTAACAGCCACTTACTTTTCGGACCATATAAGCAAGAAGAGATGACGTGGCGTGAGAAAGAAGAGACTGTCAAGTTAATTATCCAATTAGGTATGACTGCCAAAAAAACCAACCAATGCATCGTTTTCCTTACTGCTAGAACCTCTATTTTTATATTCAAATGATAATCTTTCATCTACATATAGTTTTTTTAAAAAGAAAAAGATTTGGCCTAACACGAACAAGAAGAGCCTGTCAAAGAAGCCAAGGAGTGACCTGCCTGACGAACGAAACATGGTGTTACTTTCCAACACCTTACTGAGTTCGTATAAAGGCAAGTCATCCCTGGCTACCAAACAAGAGTGCTATTCTCTTCATGTAAGAACCTCTCTTTGTATCATATTATCAGTTGACGTGAATGAATTGTTCTTTTGGTAAAACTGCATATTTATAATGTATGATAACTGCGGGCTAATGGAACAACATGATTCTTATTCCTTTTTTATCTTTCCGTTTTTCTACCATGTGCGCCATATTTTTGGAAGAATATATCATATGAACCTGATTCTGTATACCTATAAAGAAAAGAGAACTAAACACACTGAGTAAAGGGAACAATGTTTTTCAATCAATGGCCGAAAACTTTGCGTGGGAGTTGACTTCTATTATAAACTTTAACTTTTCTCATTAGTTTTACTCACGTCAGTGCCGCTGCTAAATCCGGAGCTCACAAATGTTACTCGTGCAACTACGATATTTCCCTCTTGCCTATAATCAATCTGTAGCTTATTGTTATTTTTTGAAAAAATTAGGGCTTCTAGTTTGTAGTGGTTTAAATTAGAGCAAATTAAAAGCTTCATCCTCTCAGATGATGTGACCAATATAGGTCTTTTTTCTAGAATATGTTGTATGTAGTCCTGTGGAAAAGAACTTAATAATTAATTAAGATTTATGTGCCAGCTAATTAGCAAGCGTATACTAATTTTATATTCAGTAATATAGTACTTGAACAATAATAACCTAGTATGGTAAGCATGCTATACTGCAATGGTAGCGAGAATTCATTCCGTCTTAGAGTGATCATACAAGCTGCATTCTTCGTGAAGTACAAGATAGTAATGCAGTATTTAGTAACGAACCACCAGCTTCTTTGGCACTCTTATAGAATGCAGTCTCCCTTGAGTCAATGCTAAATACTGCAGTACTATCCTTCTTATAAGAATACTATAAAAAGTCACACATATAAGGCATCGGAAAAAATTGGCTGCCCTTCAATGCAAGTAAAAACTGTTCTTATTTCGTGATTCTGTTACCTGCATTATTACTTGTTTAACTTGTTAACGCTTGAAAGTTTAGTTTATGTGTTGAAAGACCTTTGCTTGCAGTAACTAATTTAGTATCATATCAAACCCATCTAGAATGAACCAGCTTGCGGAAGAAGAGCCTCTCATGTTAACCACGGCGTGACAACCTCCTGAACCAAACATCAGCTTAAGGTGCACTATTTATTCGAGTAAAATTGCTATATAGAACCAACCATTTCATTATTCAATGAAATTCACACGAAACTTTTTCTTTGTTGTCTTTTCATCTATCCGACTTTCTACGATACATGCCTCTTTTAGTCTTTTTGGAAGAATATGTTCTATTTCTATACAACATGAACCTGATTCTGTATATATCTATAAAACATGGAGGAAAAAGAATTATGTTCCTCAATTGGTCAATCAATCGGTCAATCAATGGTCATGAAAATGTTGCTTGAGAGTTGACTTACATTATTTGATACCTTCTTAAAAGGTTATCAGAGATATAACTAGTCCATTCAGCTAAGCATTAACTTGTGATCATGACTATTAGGGCTGTAAACGAACCGAACGCACGCGAACGGAGGTATATTCATGTTCGTTTATTTAATTTTAACCGAACAAATAAACGAACGCGATCGCTTAATCGGACAAAAATTATTGTTCATGTTCGTTTATTTAAATTTGAACTTGTTCATGTTCGTTTATGTTTGTTCATATAATTTAAACGAACGTAATCGAACGAATATAAGCGAACATAAAAGAACGTAAATGGTGATATATAAAAGTAAACGGGCTAAACGCTCTTGTAATTAATGTTGTTACTTTAGGCGATTCACATCATTATCTTATATACTTATATAATAATCATATCCCAAAATATTGTTTCTTTTTTATCTAGCCATGTCTTTAATTTTTTAGCTCTAATGTATAATTTAAGAGAAATTATAAATGCTTTGTAACCAAGTACTATATTAGTAATATATTATTGTTAGACAAATAAAATATTTAGTTTATTACTTTTTTAACATCTGGGATATTAATCGAACGTAAACGAACAAATAAACGAACGTGATCGGACGAACATAATCTCACGAACGTAAATGAACGAACGAAGCCTTTGTTCACGTTCGTTTATTTAACTAAACGGACCTAAAATCTTGTTCATGTTCGTTTATTTGTTAAATAAACGAACATAAACGAATTTTTTGACGAACGATCGGCGAACGGTTCGCTAAACGTTCAGTTCATTTACAGCCCTAATGACTATGATTTTCTTTTATATATGATGTATTGCTTTCATTTATATCTTAGGGTCCTGCTAACTTTGAGGTTCATAGTTTGTTTTATAGCTCATGCTGTTAGGAATTAGTAAACTTTATGGATGATCATGTGGTTTAGTCGATGGAAAGATGTCGTATCCTGGAAACAGTCTTTAAATATATTATTTTAGCTACGTATTTATATGCCTAGCTAGCGTATGACTAAAAATCAAACCCCTTCTAAACCCATGTGTACTATGCGGTGTGTCTGCACATGAACAATGTAACAACAAGTCAATTAAAACTGTAACTGAACGACAATAATAAGTTCATATATTCATATTTTCAATCGAATAAGTTCAGTTGGTTTTTTGTTAGTTTGAGTTTCAATTATTGGATGAATCCTGTTCTATTAATGGTTGCTTATTACAACTTAACTTTGGGCTTCTTTTTGTTTACAGATTTCCATTTTGATTCTTCATTTTGCCTTGCTCGAAAAGTTACCTCAAACAATTTGATCATATTTCTATGACGCTTAATGCTTGTTCGCGTGGCTTATTTTATGACGCTTACATGCACGTGTAAATTTTGTTTTGCTTTCTAGATGACTTCATCTGGCCACCATCATGAATTGTCAAAGCAGGCACACCAATTATGATTCATTTAGGTCTCACGAGCTAGATATAAGAGGCTAACAAATTAATGTGAGTCCTGTCAAAAAATATGATTGGTTTCAGTCGGTAATTCTCATAAAGAAACAAGAATTTGCTAGATAAGTTCAGTCTGCTTCGTGAAACCGGACAGCTTTGACCGAATGATGTATAAAGAGTATGAACACCTATGAACAAGTACTGAAAAACTAAAACCCTATTTTTTTTGCAATGTGGTATTATTTACGGCAGATTACAGCCGCTTTTGTTGTTTAAAAGAGACGGTCTAACATGAGAAAGAAGAGCCTGTCAAGTTAGCCAAAGAGTGACTGCCTGATCATAATCCAACAATACAAGGTGTTATTTTTTATCACCTTGATTTAGGATGAGGCAAGCCATCCTTGGCTACAAAACAAGAGTTCTCTTCTATTCATGTAAGACTTTCTCCTTAATTTCTTCAAAATCTAACCTGCATTACTTGTTTGAGGAAACAAGCCTTTTATAAGATTATACAGTATCTTTGGTCTATGAATTTAAATAACGCGATTCTTTTTTCCTATATCTTTCCAACTTCGATCCCATGATGTGGAATATATCCATTTGCTAGATTATATGAATCCAATTCTATATATCTAGATGTAGAAGACGGAATAAAACACGGAGTAAAAGGAATATCATTCTTCAACCAATGGCCACAATGATCTAGCTTTGGAGTTGACTTTGGGTAGTCACTCTTAGACTATTTGATGCCTTGTTCAAATATTAGTTGAGATATCAAGTAGGGGTTCATTTGGCTATTCTGTCCACGGGGGCCTTATTGGATCATTGACATGGAACTGTAATGTAGTGGAGAAACAACTCCAACTCTCTTCAAGGCCAAAAGGGGCATGTAGTAGTATAATTACACTGTAAGTGAACTACAACTAGTCTGATAGTTGACCGTAGAATACGAACAATTACCTCCAGGTGCCTAGCTAGCAGTCGCATGACGTCAGGCAAAAAGGGGCATCTAAAATTGACAGGGAAAGTTAAGAATATATATAATCTAAATTAGCTATATACATCACTTGCACGCATGACATTTAGCTGAGGCCAGAAGGCAAACACTAAGCATCTTGAAGTGCATAATATTCCAATACATGTGCATGTGTTAGATTATTTGACTTTACTAGAAAAGGAATGCAATGATGGTCACCAAATCTTCAAAGATTTGTTTATACAAGTGTGTACAACATTTTGAAACGATAATGCTTGCCATTGACGTTTGCCATAGCATTCTAGTTACGTTAAATATGCAGTGTTTGTTCATTAGAAAATATCAGCCTACTACGACACCAAGTAGGAATGTACAGAGTTAGTGATGTACTCCGATCAACAACAGATTTAGTTGACCTTTGGCTTACAGTTAAACTTTTTCTTACTGATTATATCATGACACGCATATGTGCATCCATTTGAAAAACATGACAGAACACTTCGACTGTACTTTGTATATGATCTATGCTAGGAACCATCAACGATCACGAAGTCTGTAAAATCATGGCAGAATACTTTGACCTTTACTAAATTTCAAAATTTGAGCAAGATATGTATGATGAAAATCATATATGTGCATATAGTATATACATTCGGGCGAAAAAGGAAGATTTGATTACTAGTAACAAACCATATCAAAAAAATTCATATAAATGCATCAATGTAGAAGAATAAGTATATAACAAACTATGAACTACTAATTTTGATGCATTCACTCACTATAATGCAATCAGCCATTGAAAAAGAACTTACTAACGATTACCTAAATCGAATACCACATGATATTTCATATTTATTTATTCAAGAACACTTGTAAGCTCGTACGCAAAAAAATGGACCATTGATTGAAGAACGTCATTCCATTTACTCGGTGTTTCGTCCTCTTTAATTTTATTAAGTAAGAAAACAGAATCGGGTTCATGTTACATATTCTCCAAAATATAGTTTGTATAAGGTAGAAAGTCGGAAAGAAAAAGGAGATGAAACAAAAAATCAGTCCGACACTGCATTGGCCACTCAGTTATCATAGGCTATAAATAGTCAGTTTATTAAACCAAGTAACACACACCAATACGGATAACCTAATACTAAGAGAGGTTCTTGTTTAGTAGCCAGGATGACTTGCCTTAGTACTCTTCAAGGTGTTCGAAATTGACACCTTGTTTTGTTCATTATAGGCAGTCATTCCCTAGCTAACTTGACAGGCTCTTCTTGCTCCTACAAAATCCGATCTCTTCTTCCTTTCAAGAACTTTAGAAGAGAAGTTTTAGCATGAAGAGAAAAGCACTCTTGCTAGGTAGCCAAGGATGACTTGCCCATTCCAATTCAGTGTGGTGGTTAACGCCACCTTGTTTGGTTTACCGGCAGTCAAGCCTTGGCTAACTTGGCATGCTCTTCTTTCTCATGCTAAGCCTCCCCTTCCTAAATTTTTAGTCAAGAAGGTTCTGAACCATATGTAGGTCTTATCATTTAGTCAAGAAGGTTCTGAACCATATGCTAAGCCTAGCTTCCTAAACTATACTCGCATGTCTTTATAATTTCTAACCCATAGACAACAATATATATTGAGGTTATTTACTACTTAACTTCTTTAACCTTGGTTAAAATAGCATTGTATATATAAATAAACGTATGGTTTCAGGTAAACCAGAAATACATGTAAAGAGAAGATAAGAGAGCAATAAGTGAGATTCATCCATGTGATCTTACTTCATAGACAATGTAGACATGTCACATCCCTGATCAGTTGATAAAATTTTGTGTCAATCGACAGAAACTCCTTGGCAGACTTAGCAGGCTCTTCGTTTATTATGTTAAGCCTTCTTTTCCTGATAACAGTTTTACTTGCAGATCCATGATACATTGAGATCAGAAGTGAGAAATGGTTCTCATCATATCGTTACTGTTTTAATTGCAGATCGGTTTTACCTTTTAGTCTAGAAGGTACCTGATGTAGACTAAAAAAAAAATAAATAAATTAAATATGTTGATTTCAAAGAATACCACAAACAACTCTTCTAACAATCATTTGATTCACACTGTTGTGAATAAAGATAAAAATAAAGTGTATTCTTCAATTGATCTATCATTGAGGTAAATACAAGGAGTATTTATAAGACAAATATTAGGTAAACCCTAATTAAGTCATGGGCCTTATACTAGACATCCATACAAATTATTTATAACACTCCCTCTTGGATATCTCTATAGATAATACGCTTTAATAATGCTGTCTCATTAAAAACCTTGTCAGAAAACCCAGTGGGACAAAACCATAACTATGGAAAAGAGTGTAGAGCATATTATCTCCCTCTGATGACTACATCACTTGAGATATTTAAGTTGACACATTCCAATGTTGTGAGTAACCTTCCTGAATGTTGAACTAGGAAATAGATCCGCCAATTGTCGCTTGTACAAACTTGTTGAACTAAAATATGACCGCTCTTTTGTAAGTCACGAGTGAAAAGAACTTCGGTAGAATATATTTTGTCCTATCGCCTTTGATGTAACCTCCTTTAAGTTGAGCAATGCATGTTGCTTTATCTTCATACAAAACTGTTGGTGCCTCTTTCTCTAAAGAAATACTACATGACCTGTGTATGTGTTGTGTTACATTTCTTAACCAAACACATTCTCGGCTTGCCTCATGGATTGCTACAATTTATGCCTGATTGGATGAAGTTGTTGTAATTGTTTGCTTTACCGAACACCATGAAATTGCTATTACTCCACTTGTAAAAACATATCTAGTTTGCGACCGACCATTTTAAGGGTCAGACATATATCCTGCATCTCCAAAATCAACTAAACTTGTATTTGATGGGTTAGAGTATAAACCCATATCTCTTGTTAAAAACCTTACTAGATAAAATCCAGTGGGACAAAATCTAGTGAAGGAAAATAGTACATTAAATCCTTTATATTCACCCCCTGATGATCACATTATTTAATCTCAGCGAGTCACTAAAATACACATTAAGGTGTATTAATAAAATCATATGTATGAACACTATTTGCACATATTCTTTGCATAATAATACGTCATACATCTCGTTCAAGTTTATCATCAAACTTTGCAAGTTATTCATTTCCAACAAATATGACCCTTAGCAAAAATTGAATTGTTCATTTTCAAATGACATATCTCAATCGATATTATGATCATCAACTCTATAAAACAAGAGAGTATTTCTAACATCATGTTCATAAATATGAGTGTTGTTTATCCACATAAAGGTACAACTTTATCTTTGGTTTTCATGATGCATACATATTTCATCATTAAGATGTTCAATTCTGGAACTAAGACAAACTTTATCTTTTGTTTCAAATTCAATTTCTATGCACTTAGTCGCCTTTATAACCATAACTCTTTATTTGACACAATAGTACATAGTAAGGTAATTATAACATATATGCTCAAATCATGATTAGTTCAACACAATCAATATTGTTCTGGGGAACGTTTCTTATATGCCTTAAGCATTAATTATCTTTAGCATGCTCCACGCATATTATATGCAATAATGAAATATCAATATCATTTGACCTCTATTCATATACATCTTTTAGACGCATATCACATATTATCACATTGCCAGACTTATACAACATTTATTGGATCCACCACATGTGACCATGTATCTACATGATCATTTTCAAGTCTTTGAGAATTATACGTGTGCTATCATTTGCAACTTATGCATATTTTAATTTCGCTCTCTCATAAAGACTATTGCGTATCCAATAAGTTTTATAAATAGATTGTAAGCTTCAACCATATTTCTCATCACAAGAGACCTCCATTATTCATTATATTCTTGCGTCATTAATATTTTGGATATTCATCTATCCATGATCCTCACATTCACTTTAGCGCTATATTCTTTATTATCATTATCATTCACATTATAACTATATCTCTATCGACGTCGATTTATTTCTTTTCGATTCCACACTCTACTAGACATTGCATTTTATCATTTATTGAGATCTCATAGTATTTCATGTACCCGGGGTTTTCTCAATTACCTTCATGTCTAGTGTCTCTTTAGGAGACTATCAAGGGGTCTTTATTACCTCAATAAGACCATCTTAATTTTCTTGCTCCATATTATCTCTTCAATCGAGGATTTTTATTTGGAATCGAATAGTATATCACGTTGTAGCCGTGTCATAGACTTACTACCAATCATTGGTTTTATTGTTGGGACGCTCATTTTATTTGGAGCACTAGCAGCGTTTGTGATCTAGTCCCTTTATTCAGGTCACTAACCTTGTCTAGCAATTACTAGATCTGGAATGTAAATTGTCCCATGAACTTTATGTTCATATTCATTACTCGTGAGGATCAACTTTTCATTATCATAATTCATTCCAAATTTCTCGCTGCTCATTCTCCCCCTGAATGAATTATCATTCTCAACATCCTATTTTGTGCACTGTGGTGGATTTACCATTAACATATGTTGCACAATTACAAATCTCAAATGGAAAATATGGTTTGTGATCAAAAACCATTCTTATAGGGAGAATTCATTATACATTGTTGGCAAGATGCGAATTCATATTTTATAAATTGCCCCATAAACTAACACTTTTGTTCTCATAATCAGTGCCTTTGCAATCAAGTGAATACGTTTTGCAAACGTTTCAACAAAATCATATTTGGGAAATGATGCTCACATCGAGCCAATAATCACGCCAACTTGAAGTTGCGTATTTGATGATCATTTTGACGATCCACCGATTTTATAACTCAAAATGATCCACATGAGACATGTATAGGCCTACATACATGCTCTTTTTATTTTTCTAATATTTTAAGGAATGAGTCCTTAATTATATTTAGTGTTGATAAGTAATGAACTTCCATTGAGAATAATAAAGATAATCAAATTTATCTTTGAAGAAACTCATGATTCTTCTATAACTTCGCATCATTATTGACGTGGGATGATCCAACCGTCATGCCATTTAGTACAATAATTTTGGCTCATATGTTTTATGACCACACGTGCTTCAATTGCACATTCTTTATCAACTAAATCATATAGTTTAAAGAGCTTATATTTTTTCAGTTAGCTCTTTTATATCTTTCACATAGTTTAATATAATATTCACATTTACATACGACATTATCATATAATAAAAAAATGGGTTAAGTACATATATTAGTAACTTACTTTCCAACTTTTACACATCTAGGTAACGAACTTCATATATTACCAATATCGTCATTAAAATTTCAAATTTGTTCCAATATAGGTAATATGACCGTTTTATGCCAGTCAAAATGCCGTTCATTTTTCTAGTCTTAACCGACACCAAACGGTCATACTACCTATATTGGAACAAATTTGAAAGTTTAATGACGATATTAGTAATTTCTAAAGTTTGTTACCTAGATGTGTAAAAACTAAAAAGTATGTTACTAATATATGGATTTATCCCTAAAAAAAACAACGTATACCATTAATCAATTCATCAAATGTCCCGTATGCAAGTAAATAAAACATGTTTTAAGCAAGTTGGACATATACTACAAATTTAGTGACACAATTTAAGTACAATAAAGCAACTTATACTTCACATATAATATATACGTAATAATCTTGTGGTAATCTTCATCAAACGGTTGTAAGTAAATATATATATGAATAACAAAGGTTATAGAACCATACTATTTTTGGCACATATAATAAAAATTTGTTTTTTTATTATCATGTCTTAATAACTACTGTATGTTCAATCAAAATGTCTAGCGTCAGATAAGGCAACATTAATATTTTTAATTCTTTTTAATATTATACGATACCGTACATATATAAATCGAGTGCATGTTTGTCCTATTTGATATCAAAATAGGAGCCCAACAAGTAGTAAATAAGTGGAATATGATGTATCAAATATAAGCATAAAACAAGAATTTCAAATGCACAAATAAATGTATCGAACGCACATATTAGATGCACACATATGACATACTCGAAAACAAAGCCATCATTAAATTAATGCATAATATTTTTACATTTTTCGGTTAGATTACATTGTAAAAGGGAATTTTTATTTGCGTTCTTTGACATAGCATCTTTACCATCGTTGGTTCTTTTCGCAACTTGTATAAATATTTGTTTAATCGATACTTTAGTAGTTGATGTCAACAACTTTTAATAGGTTATATGTTTTCGGTCTCTTTTAAACGGCAAACATTTTAAGAACAAAAAGAAATATATTTAGGAATCAACGTTGAGATCATAGATTTGTCAAATAAAATTTCATAGCTTACTAAAAACATGTATTGGTAATTATTTTATAAAACATTAATGGTAGTAATGATATCACTAGTTCTAATAACAGACGAATGAATTGTGCAATACTTCTTACTATTCTGCTTAATGATATAATTTTTTATAACTTATCATATAAGTACACGATTATTATTAATGTCCTTAATTAATATGTACAAAACCATCATACTAATAGTAAGATAATATCTTGTGTTATATGTTAGTAATCTTATGTTTTTAAAAATGATTATCTTCAACAAGATATCTTATTAATATTAACCATACTGGATAAAATGCACCTTCATGATAGTTTCGACTTTCGAGTTTCAACAATCAAAACGTAGCTTATAGATGATCAATATAACACAAATAGAACATTAATACATACACATATTATAATCTCTAAAGAGATGAACTTAATCATTCAAGCTATAAACTATTAGATGCACTAGCCACAAAAACGAGCTGTCAAACTTCTTTCTCAAACAATTTAAACTTAGAAGACTTATAGAGTGATATAGATTTATTATCTTCTGAGGGCACAATATGACCACCATAAGTAATAGTTGCCAATGGCTATTAGTATTATAATTGAAAACCACAAGTATATTCGTTCTTTAAAACAAATAATTGCCATCAAGTTGATTACTGTGATAATTAAGACATGTTTGTATATATTGATATACTAGTACTATACGTGCGCACACAGATCATATCATTTCCGTTATTGAATATCAATAATCACAGATAACCACCAACATATAAAGGACAATTCTAATGAATTCATGCATATTCAATCATATCACTATCATGTACCGTTTTTATATACAATTAACGATTATTACTATGTTACATACAAATACTATCTTAACGACAAGTATTATATTCATATCAACATCAAAATCTCACACAAAATATTATCAGAATCATACATAGTCAAGCAAACCAAATCAATAACTTACCATGTTCAACATAAATGTCATGCACCTTATATCATTCGTATGAATTCAGGATAAAAAAAATATGGATAGAAAATTGTGTAACAGTAAGTGAGAATAATTAACTATTTTCATCGGCATAGAATATGTTGATCCTGTTTATGGTGCGTAATAAACCACACCAGTGCTGAACGAGAGGAAAAAAACAAAGCCAAGCTCTTAGAGCGTGCTGATAACGTGTTGTGAATAAAGATAAAGAATAAAGTGTATTCTTCAATTGATCTATCATTGAGGTAAATACAAGGAGTATTTATAAGACAAATATTAGGGTAAACCCTAATTAACAAATGGGTCATGGGCCTTATACTAAACATCCATACAAATTATTTATAACACACACAAATATATTAGCTGTACTAATTGATTATTAGTTGTGTGGATTAATATTAGTTGTATGGATTAATAAAATACTCATTATTAGGTTGAAAATCGAACAATAAATCTTAACCCGGATTTAAGTCAATTAACAGAAGACTAAAAAATCATATTTTTTATTCATATCTCAATTATAATACAATAAACCAAATCTTAATTTTATAGGAAAACTAAACTTAGGAAAAAAGATAAAAATATTCATCCAAAAAACACAAAATAAAAAAACTAAAAAAAAAGATACCACAAAATAAGAAAACTGAATAAAAGATATTATAAACCAAGGGAACTAAATAACCAGTTTATTCTTGTTCCTCCATCATTCTCCCTTGCTTAAAAAAAAACTCGTCCTCGAGTTTGTCTCACTCGTCCCTTGTACTAGTAGCATAGAAATTTATATACCTTGCATCAAATTCCCTTTATTTATAAAGAATCGAACGCGAACCTTGATCGTCTTAAAACCAAACTTATCGACCATGGATGCGGCTTCTTGATATATATTTTTCAATCAAGATACTAACATCCACCCATTTACCTTTTTGCAACCAAGTTAACTCATGACGGTTTAAAACTGTGGTTTTTAAATAATCAACACTTAATGTAGTTTTGATCATTGAAGAACAAAGATAATTAGCCACAACTACAACATATTCGATGTTCTCTTCTTTGCCACCAAATATTCCTTCCCCAAAAAAATCATTCTTCCTCCTTAATGACATCTTCAAGATCGGTTTCATAAACTGGCATTGATTCTTCTTCTACACCCAACATAATATCCGAAGATGGCATATCATTTTCTTCCTCTTGAAAATTTTGATAATTTTCAACAAAATGATAGTCTTCTTCCTCGGGTTCTTCATCATAAGCCGGGGCTGCTTCATAATCACCACAAACGACATAATCATCGTCATCGAGATAAAAAATGGGTTTTCTGGCTCTTCATCTTCGGTACCCCAACTGTTACGATCACCACGCTAGTTCATCAAGTGATCCATCCAGCCAGTCAATTGATTAATTAACTGATCCAATATCTCCTCCAATCTTGCCATAACACGCTGCTCCAATTCTTGTTCATACACACCCTGAATATTCCTACTTCTCCTTGGAGTCATCTTAATCAAGAACTTCGGCTCTTAATACCAACTGATGTAGACTAAATAAAAAATATCACAAAATAAGAAAACTAAATAAAAGATATTATAAACTAAGGAAAGTAAATAACCAGTTTATTCTTGTTATTTATTGCATGCTTTTAGGGTTTCTTCTACTTTGATTGGAATGATTATATTCATCTAAGTTGTTTTCAGTTGTTTCATTGCATATTTTTATTGCATGTTTTATACACAACAACCAAGAACAAAAAAGTTGGCAGCGAACGAGACCGAGAGTTTTCATAGTTTGGTTGATAAAGTGGTGGTGGTGTCGGTGAGGAAGACCTTTGTCCAGCCTCCATCACACTCCCTCCTCCCCTTTATTTTTTGGTAAAGGTCTTCGGTAAATTTTATTACGTCAAAAAACATTTAAGTAACAAGCATGTGCGTAAGTATCACATTTCCCACTCGTTAAATATGCAACCAACTACCTTAAAGGAAGAACACTGAAAAGAAAAACTAGAATACAATGTCACATAAAACATGTAAAACACTAATGCTTCCTATGACTTCAGAACCTGATTTTATAATTATCAGCTATAGACCGAAGATTAACCAGAATATCCTGATCTTTAAACACATCATCATCATATTGGTCGTAGTAAACATCAATATTCTCATAAGAGTATGATCCCTCCATTGCTTCACTAGATTATTAGTCTCATATCCCATATGACATGATTTATTAGCGAATAAGTTTTATGTATCATTACCCAAAGGTTGAACTACACCTTCCTAATTATCAAGATCACTTGAATATTCAATCCATTTTCTTGGTAACGGTTTCCTTTCATCATCCACAAGAGCAAGTTTCCCTTCGATAAATTATGTTTCCAACTTATCTATTTTATCAATGATAAGGGTAACACTAGTAAATCTCACATAAAAAGTACCAACAATAAAATGAAACCCTCCTTAATTGTCATTTGTACCACCCAACTTAGAAGTCAGAAACCTAAAAGAGAATATACCAAATAATACAAATACAAAACTACCATAAAACTAAAAAAACTAGATGAAATACAAAAATCAATAAATAACAAACCCATAAATAAGTAAAGGATCCTTGATTGTAAATTGAGTTACCAATCTAAACTAAAATAAAAATAAGACGTAAATAAAAGACTAGCAAACGAGCACAACAAATACACAAAAAGGATCTAATGAAACCTTCACTTGGGTTTTCAGTTAGGTCCAACAAAAGAACCAGCCTAATGGAATCTTCACTTAGAGTTTTGATTAGACCCAACCAATAATACCGAAGGATCAACCGAACCATAATTTGGAATAAAGATAGGTTTTCTTTATTTTATTATTATACCCACCAGCAACTTCAAAGATCAACAATAATACTAAAACACATTAGAACCTTCACTTTCACAAAACCTTTTTCAATTTCATTTGTTGCAAAAAGCTTTGACAATAAAAAAATATTTCAACAAAGGTTCCAACTTTAATAGTAGGGGTAATTTGATGTGTACCAATTGCAAAAAACCAGGATATACAGTTGTCAGATGTTATGACATTATTGGATATTCTCTGGGATATGCAAAAAAGTACAATGATTTTGAAAGTAAATTTGTTCAAGTAGTAATCTACATCTACGTCGAATATGACTCAATTTGCTGTTGGTCTAAACGACCCTTCTATGACTCTCATTAGTGAACAAATGCTTTAGCTAATGACTTTTATCAACAAGAAAACTAACTTTAATGCTAATGCCAATATGACACGTACTTTTTTCAAAGGTTTTTTAATGGATGTATCAAATTCAACATTAACTTTAAAAATTTTTTACAACACTATCAACTTTGCCATCGGCGTGATTTGTCTTGGTTTGTTTGTTAATTCATGAGCAAATCAACATATGACTGTGTCTACAAATTTTTAAATAAGTGTTGTTGATGTTTCAAATCATGGGTTGACATTTGCTCATCCAAATGACACTAAGCCTTAATTATCAAAATGACGATTAAAAATTCAATGATCATATAAATATAATGTACTTGTTGTTTTTGAATACAAAGTTAGTCTTTTATTTGTTCATTAGTTGGTGAGGGATAAGTGTCTATTTGCTGAATTTTATGACTGTAAATGCTACGTACAATATTTGAAGGAAAACAAGATTGTAGAGATTGGTAATGTGAATGATGGTCTTTATATGTTTGAAGTAGATTCTGCATGTAATACTTTCACTATTAATTTTAATTCTATTTGCTATTTGTCTATAATCTTTGGCGTATAGTAAGCAAAACTTTTGATAAGTAAATACCATTAATTTTGTAGTGACCTTTAATTGACACAATGTAAGTAACTAAGTTATTAATTATTAGGTACAATTACCTTTCACTTAAAAAAACCACTCATTTTAAGCTCAAAACTAACAACCGATTCTGTTTTGACACTAAACCACCAAGAAAACTACCAAGAAAAAGACACAACTAGTAACAACATGGTAACCAGTGATTTCTAATAGGAATAGCAAACTACAAACGATTTGGTTAGAATAGAGTGTTTATCCAATATCTCCTTGATGTATATCTATATTATGTGAAATAAAATTGTATGCCCAAATTACTAGAGACATGGTCTTCAAACTCGTGAACGATGGTCCGCATGTATTAGAAAGTTTGTACACAGTTTGGACGATGAATATGTTTGTTTTTATCGAAATCTATGTAAGTATCTTGTTTATTAATACAAATGGGCATCTCACTCGATTCTATAACTAAACTATGTAAACAACTTTTTTCGGTAACAATGATCTCTAACCTTTTCATACGATTTGAATCCATCGTCATAGAGATTTGAACCCACGCCCATAGATATTTGAACTATGTACGCATCACCCACCTTCACAGAGACCTAGACAAGATAAAGTCTTTTTTTTAAGAAAGTTGGTGTGGTCACAGAAAGTTTTCTACAACTAGCAAGAATCAAGTATAGGACTTTACCTACTTTAATATAATAGTCGTAACACTTTTTGCAACTATATAAACCTCGAATGGCTAACTATGTAAACAATTTTTATTAATACACTTCACTTTTTTACCAAGAAACAAAAATTAAGACAATGAGCTTTAGTGTTCTTTTTCTTGGTATACATTAGTTCTCTTAAAAGTTCATGCAAAATTGTTATGCTACTCACAACGACGAATGATTCGAGTCGGTCGACCGAATTCAAACTCGTTCAATCGCCATGTTGCAATCGAGTTGAGTCGGTCGTCGACTCAAAATCATTCGACGAAACCATCGAGTTGTTAGCACATGTTTCATACTTTTTTTGACTTTTTTGATTTATATAAAACAAACTTTTAATTTTAGATATTTAACATTTTTTCTCTATAAAAACCTCATTATTTCTCATTTTCTCACACTTTATTTTACGCCAATCTATTTATGTACCATCTAAACAAATGTATTTGACCGAAATGTGGACTTCGTGTGAGAAGGTAGCTTTGTGTAAAGGTTTGGTGCACGTTTTGGAGACGTACATACGAGGAAAAAAATCAAAAGACAACAACGTTTTGATCGGACGTAAGTGAGTAATTCCATAATGGAATGGGTGATCAAAAAGAAGTTATGAATCTGTTAACTGCAAATAAAAAAAACAATTCGTCCTAAAGTTGGTCAATTTTATTCGATTAACAATAGTGTCTTACATAGGCATCCAAATGGGGCTTGTAAAGATACTATCTATCAAAAGACGCAATCGAATATCACACTCTTTATGATTCCGATTTTGCATGAATGTTAGAAAATTTTGAAACATCTCATATGGAACAATGTTGAAATGACATTGTTTCTTAATCACGGAGTTTAAGTTTTATTATTATTATTATTATTATTATTATTATTATTGTTATTATTATTATTATAATGTTTTTATTTTATTTGAATAGTCATGTAATGTTTTTTAGAAGAGTTATTTTAGATACCATATTTATATTGGATAAAAAAGGATTTATTCGTACCATCCATTTCTACCCATCTAATGGAAAAGATTAAAAGTATTTAATTATTTCATTTATTTTTATAATCTAAATATCTCTTAAACCGTTAAGCGTTAAACGAAAAAAAAATACCATCACGACGAGCATTTAGTAATCTTCTACAAATATGCATTATGATATACTTTTAAAAAAAAATCGGTTTTTTTTTTGTTTTTTTTAATTTGCATAAAATATCTTATATGATAATAGTGTTTCATCATATATGATATTAGTGTTATGTTACAAATTATTATTGAATCACATATGATATTGGTTTATATCATATATGATAAGTTATATCATATATGATACTAGTGTTACTATCATATATAATATTTTGTATCATATATGATAATTTTCGACAACGAAAAAACGGTGAAAAAAAAGAATTTTTTTTTTGTCGAAAGTATGTCATATAGCATATCTGTAGAAATATAATTAAATAGTCGTCGTAATGATATATTTTTTTTCGTATAACGATTAACAGTTTAAGAGATATTAATGTTGAAAAAAAATGAAAAATGGGTTTTTCGTTTAATTTTATCCATTTAATTAAGATGAATATAGATGGTAGAGATTAGCCCCTTATTATCCAAATAAACATTTTGTATCCAAATAAACATTTGGTATCCAATGAACTTAAATCAATGTTTTTTTATTATTTATGTAATATTTTTATTTAATGAATTATAGTTTTGTTATAAAAATTAATTGATCTTAGTCATCTTGATCTGAAAACAAATCATAGGTTACTGAAAAGAAAAACTTGGAGGTCAGACTAGTCACCGTGACTAACCTAATAGCCATTTTCTCCAAATGTGTTTAATTAGGTAACTAATTGAAAACATATATAACTTCAACCTAAATCCATTTCGTTGTCAAATACTTGAATGGTAAACCATCATAGGTTTCTATTTGTTAACTTGCTATATTTGGGACTAGACATTGATTTGCACCAAATTCATTTAATAGGGGCTTCCATAACTCACCAATTAACAAGCTTGAAGTAAATGACTAATAAATATTAAAATTTGAATGTGAATGTAAGTTTAACAACTTCTCGCTTCCTTGCTACGAGCTAGGTTACATGCTAGAAGCATGAGCATCATTTGATAAAACATCCAACAATCTTAAACCGTTACCCAACTTTGCCTATCAAATTTGACTTTAACGTATAATATCTCAAAATATATCTACCAAACCATTACCCATGCTACAAGCAAATCAAAAGACATGTAATTGTCATTAGAACATCTTCGATGCATAGAGTATATATATTAACTTGTCACTCCTCATAATATTTTAAAGAGCAGCGTTGAGTTATAAAAAGATGGACGCTAAATATTTGAAATTCTATTTTTATTTAGATTTGATATGCTAAATATTTTAATTCACATATAGATCTTAAATTTGGTATCTCAAAATTTTTATTTATATGTGGGTAAGTTCTTAACTAATTCCCATTATGGAAACAAAATCTTTTTCCAAAAGTAGAACCTCAATTTTGTGTCAAGATTTTTTACAATTCTGACAGTTAATCCCTATGTTTTTGCCATAATTGCGTTCTTGTGATCTGTCTCTACCTAACTTAGGTTCTTCTCTTTCGCGTAGTACCAAGTAATTGTCCCTATTAATTAACTGATTCAACAACTAGCTAGGTTAGGATGATGTCTCATATCTGATATGAGATGGTAATTAGTTAAATGTTTTTATGCTGCTGCGACATCCGTGACAGTGCGAATAACCTTATAATCAAGTGGCAGTGAGTTCGATTCCCAGGAAACTTGTCGTTCTAAGGAATGTGATTAGAAAAAGTTAAAGTTAACATTAACGAAGATTGATTACCTTTGCCTTCACTACAACAAAACATATAAACAGGTGACGAACTTTTGCCCATCCACAATTGTAGTCGGGGAAAATCGCTAAACGAAAAAAAAAACGTCCTATGTGGCACAAACTCTGGTAGACTTTTGATAATGTGATATACTTGCCAAATGAACGTAAGATATAAAGTATATCTAACCTAATATCGTAGCCATTAAACACTTGCCAATATGTGTTTCCTTAAGTTAGTTATCACTTATCTCGATATTTTTCCAGAAATATCTTTGAGTCCAAAAACTATCTATATATACGCTCAACTTGCTTGCCCTTCTTCATCACCTAACAATCAAGTTAAATTTTTTGGTGTCTTTGCATTTCAAAGACGTAAGCTATTTAGAGCTTTAGAAAAGAACTTAACCATGTTGTGTCTTGGTCATTCGTTTAGTATTAAACCAATTGCGTCACACTGGTTTAGTCCTCCTCGGCTCACTGTTAAATGTGCCGCAAATCGAAATAAGTCCACCGGCAACGCTAGTGATCCTTCCGTCGTCGCAGCAAAGGTTAACAATTTTGCTTTTGGTGGAGTTAGCAAAAGTCGTACTCATTTGCAAAGTTCATGTTCTATTCTTGCAAGCATGGTTGCGGAGGAAACAAATAGTGTAGAGCTAGTACCAACTAATAATCTCCCGAAGCCACTTACTCTAAACAACATGTGTTCAGCGCCAACATATGGCTCAGACATACGTGTTGCGTATCAAGGCGTTCCTGGTGCATACAGCGAGAGCGCAGCTTGTAAAGCTTTTCCAAACTGTGAATCTATTCCTTGTGATCAATTTGAGGTCGCGTTCCAAGCTGTTGAGCTTTGGATTGCGGACCGTGCTGTATTACCTATTGAAAACTCCCTTGGGGGAAGTATTCATCGAAATTATGATTTACTACTCAGACATCGCCTACATATCGTAGGTGAAGTACAACTAGCCGTTCATCATTGCCTATTAGCGTTACCGGGGGTGGATAAAGAAGATCTTAACCGTGTGATTAGCCACCCGCAAGCGTTGGCTCAATGTGAGCTCACGATCACCGAATTATTAGGTCCAAATTTCACACGTGAATCATTTTACAATACCGCGGGAGAAGCCGAATCTATCGCGACAAACAATTTACGTGACACTGCTGCCATCGCGTCACATGAAGCGGCTAAATTGTACGGTCTTAATGTTTTAGTGGACAATATTCATGACGATATGAATAATCTTACCCGATTTGTGATGCTTGCTCGTGAACCGATCATTCCACGCATCGGTCTCCCATTTAGAACAAGCATTGTGTTTGCTCACGACAATGGGACGACTGTTTTGTTCAAGGTGTTGTCGGTTTTTGCTTTTAGGAACATTAACTTGACAAAAATCGAAAGTAGGCCTCATCGAGTCCGGCCGCTTACCATTGTTGACAATGCGAATATTGGAACGGCTAAGAACTTCGAGTACATGTTCTATGTGGATTTTGATTCATCAATGGCGGACATTAGGGCCCAAAACGCGCTAGCTGATGTACAAGAGTTCACATCGTTCTTGCGCGTTTTGGGTAGTTATTAATCGGTGTATTTTGCATACACCTCATAGCATGTTAATTTAGTATAATTGTATATTTTTTAGTCGTTATATATGTACTTTGAGTGTGTTTTGTGATTATATAGGTTACGAGCGAAATGGAATAAAATGGCCGCTTTAATTATTTTTTTTGGAGAAAAGACATTGTGAGCGCCGATCAAATTTTGGCGCCGCTGCCGGGGACTCAGTGAGCTTTTCGTTTAAGTTTTTGTTATTATTTTTCTTTAATAAAATACAAAAATACAAAAAAGATTTTATTTTTCTTGTTTTGTTTTGTTTTGTTTGTTTGTTTTGTTTCTTGTGAGTGTGCAGGTTAGTGTATGCGCACGCGTAGATCGGGACGTACATCACCGTTAGCTTACGATCCCGAGGTTGAGAAAAGTGCAAGGTTAAGAAGGAAGACGTTTCGACAGTTTTCTACTAATCTTGATTTTTCAGGTTTAGCAGAGCTTTTCGCTGAAATGCCAGGTGACGAAGATGCTGGCGGAAGTGCTAGCGGCAGTAGTAGCGGAGGAGAATCTCCACCACGGGGTGTTGATTCTTATTACAGGCCGGGGATCTTTGAGGATCCCTCGCCTATCGTGTATCCGGATCCGGTTAAAGGAGTTACAAGTAACTTCAAGATCCAGCCGAACCTCATAGCAATCTTGCCAGTGTTTAGAGGTCGTGAGGAGCCATACGCACATCTGCGAGAATTCTTCTCAATTGCTGACACACATCAGGTTAATAACATCACCAAGGATGAGGTAAGACTTCGCCTTTTTCCTTTTTCACTTAAAGATCAAGCTAAGGACTGGTTCTCATCTCTTGAGCCAGGTAGTATTAACTCATGGTCTGAAATGCAATCTGCTTTTCTTGAGGAATTTTATTCTATAAGTAAAACTGCTGCCATTAGGAATAAGATTAAATCCTTTCGTCAAATCCCAGGCGAGCAGTTTCATGAAGCATTTAATAGACTTAAGGAGTTATTAAGAACATGCCCTCATCACGATGTTCCAAAATGGGAGCTTGTCAAAGTCTTCTATGATGGGTTGGATTATAACAACCAACAATTTGTGATGGCCACTAGTGGGGGTATGTTTTTCTCGCGACCTATGGAGGAAGAATGGGAGTTTTTTGAAAAACTAAGCAAAGGTTCTAAGACCCAAGCTTCAGTAGATCGAAACAACCACCCATCTTCCGCCAATTATGTGTCTAACCAACGTGGCACAAATTCTGAAATTAGCGAGTTAAGTAAGAAAGTTGATCTTTTGTTGAGAAATATAGGAAAAGGTGTGCCAAATGTGTCCAATGTGTTGCATAGTAGGTGTTCAATGTGTGGTGATCCAAGTCACTCTGTGCATAATTGTCAAAGTTGGGGGGCGCCACCAAATGAGGAGGTAAATGGAATCTATGGTTGTCGTCCACGAAATGACCCATTCTCTGAAAGTTACAATCCTGGATGGCGCAATCACCCCAATTTCCGTTGGAAAGATGAAGACACTCGCCCTAATAATGCCCAACAACAACACTATGGTTACAAACCAAGGTATGAGGGTGGCGATTCATCTAATTTCCAACAAAATTCTTACAATCATAGGCCACAACAACAATATCCAAATCAGGGCCAAGGCCAAGATGATAACCGTCTCTTGAACCTTGACCGAAAGTTTGATAGGCTTATGGATTCATTGACTACCAACAATCAAGAGATCAATAGGAAATTTGAGGTCACTAATCAAAGACACGAGACCACTACTAAATCTATTGCAGCTCTTGAAAGACAAGTTGGTCAATTGGCGGATCAATTAAGCATAAGAGATGAGGGAAGGCTACCGAGCTACCCCACCATGAATCCTGCACACAAGAAAAATGGAAATGAGCACGTGAATATGGTGACATCTCTTCGAAACGGTAAAATCTATAACAATGACAAAGGAATTCCAAATTCTCCTGATGTCGAGGATTTCGTTACCGATGACGAAATTATTGTTGAAGGTAAAAATTCTGACAATGTTAAGTCCGGTTCTGAGTTGGTGAATGATTTGTTAAATGATTTTCCTAAACCAACAACACTGAATCCTAAAGCTACTGAATCTCCTGAAGTTGGGGAGGGTGGTGTATCCAGCACACCATACCCTACGGCTTTGGAGAAATCGACATCTGCAAAGTTAGCTAAAAAGGGTCCTCACGCTGAGGATATGTGGGAGACTTTCAAGCAAGTTAAAATCAATCTCCCCCTTATTGATGCTATCAAGCAAATTCCTGCATATGCCAAGTTTTTAAAGGACTTGTGTACTCAGAAGAGGAAGCTGAAGGCGTCTTTGCCTAAAAAGATTGACCTAACTGAGCATGTTAGTGCGGTCTTATCTAGCTCTCTTCCTCCTAAATTCAAAGATCCTGGAGCACCGTTGATTTCAGTGGTGGTCGGAAATATTGCCATTAAGAAGGCGCTCCTTGATCTTGGTACCAGTATTAACATCCTTCCTGCTAGTTTGGTTGATAAGTATGACTTAGGAACTCTTCGTAAGACAGACACCATTATTTCCTTTGCTGATCGATCTACCAAAATTCCTAGAGGTATCTTAGAGGATGTTATTGTGAAAGTTGATGATTTCTATTACCCAGTTGACTTCTTTGTTATGGACACCGAGTCACAATACAAAGATGTTCAACCAACTATTATCCTTGGACGCCCATTCTTAGCCACGATAGATGCTAGGATTAATTGTCGAACTGGCGCCATGGATATTGCATTCGGTAATAAGAAGATAAGATTGAATGTGTTTAATTCTATGAATTCTCCTACGATGAATGAATGTTACCAAGTAGATGTGATTGATGAGGAAGTTCAAAAGTATGCATCCCGTATGCTTAAAGATGATCCTTTGGAATTATATTTAACTGGTGATAATGAGGAGATTCTTGATGTTGCTGAAGTTCTAGAGATTCAAGAGTGTTTGGTCAATTCTTTGGACCATCAAAAACCACCTTGGTCTTATAAAGTGGAGCCCTTGCCTTCTACTTTTGACACGGCTACGAAGCCGTCTTTGGAGGTGCCTCCAACTCTTGAGTTAAAACCTTTACCATCCAATCTCAAATATGCTTTTCTAGGTCCTAACAATACGTTACCCGTTATTGTTGCTTCTGATCTTTCTGAATCACAAGAGGAAGCACTTCTAAAGGTGCTTTCCAAGTACAAAGCAGCAGTGGGATGGACGATTGCAGACTTGAAAGGGATCAGCCCTTCATTATGTATGCATCGAATTGTTACGGACCCAGATATTAAGCCAGCAAGAGATGCGCAAAGGCGTCTGAATCCTAATATGAAAGAGGTAGTTAAGACGGAAGTTCTTAAATGGTTAGATGCCGGTATCATCTATCCCATCTCAGATAGTAAATGGGTAAGTCCTACTCAAACGGTGCCTAAAAAGGCCGGAATCACCGTTGTTGAAACCGAGAATGGGGAAAAGCTCACAACCCGACCAGTTACTGGGTGGAGAGTTTGTATAGATTACCGTAAGCTGAATAATGCCACATCTAAAGATCACTTCCCACTACCCTTCATTGATCAAATAGTTGAGAAGCTTTCTGGTAAGAAATTCTATTGCTTCTTGGATGGGTACTCCGGTTATAATCAAATACCCTTCCATCATGATGACCAGGCCAAAACTACGTTTACATGTCCATATGGAACGTTTGCATTTCGAAGAATGCCTTTTGGCCTGTGTAATGCACCCGCTACCTTTCAGCGGTGTATGATGAGTATCTTTTCTGACATGGTTGGAGAATCTATAGAGATATTTATGGATGATTTCTCCATTTTTGGTTAATCCTTTGAAAGCTGCCTTGATCAGCTTGAAAGCGTGTTAAAAAGATGCACCGAAACTAATTTGGTGCTTAGTTGGGAGAAGAGCCATTTCATGGTTCGAGAGGGAATTGTATTAGGGCATGTTGTGTCTGAAAAAGGATTTGAGGTTGACCGTGCCAAAGTTCAAGTAATTTCAACCCTTCCTCCTCCCACTACCGTCAAAGGTGTGCGTTCTTTTCTTGGTCATGCCGGGTTCTATAGGCGATTTATTAAAGATTTTAGTGCAATATCAAAGCCTCTTTGCAATCTACTCTTAAAAGATGCACGCTTTGACTTTAATGAATCATGTCTTAAAGCATTCAACATGCTTAAGCAAAAGCTTGTAGAAGCCCCTATTCTGCAATCACCTGATTGGTCGAAGCCTTTCGAGATCATGTGTGATGCGAGTGATTATGCCGCTGGGGCGGTTCTAGGACAGCGGGTCGATAAGAAGCCCGTTGTAATCTTTTATGCTAGTAAGACTTTTTCAGAAGCTCAAATGAATTACACCACTACTGAAAAAGAGTTGTTAGCCGTGGTTTTTGCTCTTGATAAGTTTAGGTCATATATTTGGGGGCATCCTAAGGTGATAGTATTTTCAGATCATAGTGCCTTAAGACATTTGTTGACTAAGAAAGAGACAAAACCGAGGTTGCTTAGGTGGATTTTGCTTTTACAGGAATTTAATCTAGAAATTCGGGATAAAAAGGGGTCAGAAAATGTAGTTGCCGACCATTTGTCTAGAATTATCCCTCCGCCGTTCAACCCTTCTGATGTGATTAAGGAAAGCTTTCCGGATGAAAGTTTATTTGAGGTTTCTAAGGTTCCTTGGTACGCTAATATAGTTAATTACCTAGCTGTTAAAAAGCTTCCGGATTTTTGGTCCAAACAACAAAGAGAATACTTCTTCTCTCAGTTGAAGCATTATTTTTGGGAGGATCCGGAGCTATATAAGGTATGTGCTGACCAAGTTGTTAGGAGATGTGTTCCTGACCATGAGCATATGGACATATTGGCTCATTGCCATTCTTATGCATGTGGTGGACACTTTGGTGCTACAAAAACTGGGCATAAAATCCTACAAAGCGGTTTCTTTTGGCCGACTATATTCAAGGATGCCCAGTCTTTTGTGAAAGCATGTATTCGTTGCCAACAAGTTGGAGGGATTTCAAGGCGTGATCAAATGCCTATGAATCCTATACTTGTTGTTGAGATCTTTGACGTGTGGGGTATTGATTTTATGGGACCATTCCCCACTTCCCATGGCAATGTTTACATTTTAGTGGCAGTTGATTATGTGTCTAAGTGGGTAGAGGCTGAGGCGACTAGAACAAATGACCATAGTGTAGTTCTTAAGTTTGTTAAGAAAAATATCTTTGCTAGACATGGAATTCCTAAGGCTATAATTAGTGATGGGGGTTCTCACTTTAAGAACTTTAAATTTGGGAAATTACTGAAACACTATGGAGTTAATCATAGGATAGCTACCCCTTATCACCCACAGACTAGTGGACAGGTGGAAGTATCTAATAGGGAGATTAAGCGAATTTTGGAAAAGACCGTTCGTAGTGATAGGAAAGATTGGTCTTTGAGGTTAGATGATGCATTGTGGGCATATAGGACGGCTTTTAAGACTCCTATTGGTATGTCACCGTATAAGTTGGTATATGGAAAGGCGTGTCATTTACCGGTTGAGATCGAGCATAGGGCTGAATGGGCAATTAAGACTGTTAATCTGGATTTAGAAAAAGCGGGTAGTTCTAGGAAACTTCAATTATCTGAACTAGATGAGATTAGACGTGATGCTTATGAGAGTTCTAGGATTTATAAGGAGAAAACCAAAGCTTTTCATGATCGACACATCACCAAGAAGTCCTTCTTGGTTGGTCAGAAAGTTTGGTTATTCAATGCTAGACTTAAGCTTTTTCCTGGAAAATTGAGAAGTAAATGGACGGGTCCATACATAGTGACTCAAGTATCTCCATACGGAGCCATTGAAATAAAAAATATGGTGGGTGGAGAGCCTTTTAAAGTTAATAGACACCGTTTAAAGTCGTATGTTGAGTTGGAGAGTGATCAGATGGAAACGGTGGATGTGGTTTACTTGGAACTTGAGATTTTTTTTAAGTAATTTAGGACTTAGTTATAAACTTTATTTCAAAATTTGAGATTTTTTTTAAAATGTATATTTTACGACTTTTACGGTAAAACGCGTAAATTTGACTAGTTTTACGGTTTTGAGGTTTTGGAAGCTTTAGGAGTTATAATAAATTAAGGTAAATTAAGGTAATACTAGTAATGTATTATTAAACAATAAAAAGAAAATATATATATATATATATATATATATATATATATATATATATATATATAGAGGGGCGTTATTGTGAGTACCACCCTTAACATAAAAACAATAAGAACCGTTCAGGGCCGTAAGATCAAACTTTATACATCATGATTAAAATTAATATGTAAATGGCAGAAGTGTAAATTATATGTAAAGTAAAGGCTATTGGTGTCTCATTTTACTTAATAACAATAAAAAGAAAATTTCTTAATAATCATTGGTATCAAACCAGCATAACCCCCTAATTCCTCCGATCATTTCACTATCAATATCAACACCGGTCAATTTTTTTAACATAATATCAACAAAGCAAAATCTTTTTATAGTAATGGAACTTTTTATTGTTTTAAAAGGTAATGGAATGTATCTGTCCCCATCACAAAACTCACCCAATCACATCACACAGTATCATTTCATAAAAAGATTTTGTTGACAAACCAAAATAAAAGAAGCGGCGATCAATGCATATGAATTTTTCAATTCGGGGTAAGATGTTGAAACTAATATTGAAAAGTATTCTTCCTAGCTATTTTGATGTACCTTTAATATCAGTTATGGTTTCAGTGGTTAGGGATCTTAATTTCTATTTTAGGGGTTTTCTTATACATTGATAATTTGTTTTATTGTGTTCATCTGTGTAGCCGTAGAGATTTTAGGGATGTGTGAGTGTTCAGGATTAGATGGATGTGAAGGTCTGTAAAACCGTACCTACTCTATTTTCTTGAAAAATCATCAACAACAAGGCTTACAGAGTTATACAATGGGTTGCAATTACACAAGTGGTTAGTTTCTTTATTTACAGAATATTTTAGTTTAGTATATGATACATATCGGTTTTTTGAGTTTAGTATATGATACACATCGGTTCTTGAGTTTAGTTTTTTTTTAATTGGTTATTTAATTAGAAGAAGTGGAAGGTTGTCTGAACGAATGAAGAAAGATGGGGTTGAGTTTATAGATTTATCATGTGAAGTGTTTGATGGTGAGGAAGACACATTGGTGTGAGATATGGTTATGGATGCTGCTTGAATTAAAGAAGATCAAACACAAAGGGGAACCAATGATGTGAAAACTGATGAGAAACGTAATCTTTTTATTCATGATTAGTATATCTTGTAATGGTGTCCATTTTTTGATTACATTATGTGTCGACAATGTTGTTAATTGGGGTTAATGATACAATGTTGTGGATGTTAGAGCGTGTGCCATGTATAGAGTGTGTACCGTGTATAGAGTGTGTGCCATGTAGACAGTGTGTGTCATGTATAGAGCGTGTGTCACATAGACAGAGGCTGCCATATAGGTAGTGTGTGTGATATAGATAGTGTATTAGAGATTGCTAGTGTGTGTCGCATAGACAGTGGCTGCCATATGTGTATCATATAGACAGTGGTTTCCATATAGTTAGTGTGTCATATAGACAGTCACTACACTATAGTTAGTGTGTCATACAGACAGAGTTGTCGTATAGGTACTGTGTCTGATATAGGTAGTGTATAAGAGATTCTTAGTGTGTGTCATAGAGACAATGGCTGCTATATAGTTAGTGTGTCATATAGACAGTAACTTCCATATAGTTATTGTGTCATATAGACAGAGTGTGCCGTATAGGCAGTGTGTGTGATATAGGTAGTGTATGAGAGATTGTTAGTGTGTGTCACATAGACAGTGGCTGCCATATAGTTAGTGTGTCATATAGACAAAGTGTGCCGTAAAGAAAGGGTGTGTCGTAAAGAAATGTTGTAGTAAATTTAGGATATTAAAAAAAACAACGGAAATAAAAGAAGTGGATAATCAAATAAGTATAAGAAAATCGTCTTCAAAATGGTGGTGAAATTTACAAATAGTTCATACAAAAATGCTGAACAAATATTCAAAAGGCACGAGAATACAACAAACTCAAAGTAGTATGTATGTATTGTTCTGAGTCCATGAATTTCTTTCTTAATATATCATGGGTTTCGAGTATCGATGTGTATCAATGAGGTAGGATTTATTTGTTCAGTTATATAGATTCCATGTGATTTGAAAAGCTTCATTATATTACGTGAATGAGTTGATGTGATTCTTGTACTTTTTTTATACATTCTATAAAGAGAAAGTGCATTAATGTGATTAGAAAAATCGCATCAAACCAAAGGGCACTTGGTATTGTAAATGTGTGAATGTTAGTTTCAACAATCTAATGTCCTTTTGTCAGGGTGTGCCATATAAAGAGTGTGTGCCATGTATAAATAGTGTGTGTCACATAAACAGTAGTTGTCGTATAGTTAGTGCGTGTGATATAAGTAGTGTATGATATATTGTTAGTGTGTGTCAGATCATTTAAGTTTGTCATGTGTGATATTATATTACTTAGGATGTTAAAACTTGGAATTGATATGTTTGCTTTGTTGTTTTTATGTTAAAAAGGGGTTTTCTAAAGCTGGATTTTTTTGTCAAATCGGGGCATTTGGTTGCTGATTTTCGGTATATGCTAAATAGTGATACTTGATATGGATTTAATGAAAGCACGTCATTCTATGTCTGAACATGTTGTTAACTTCACAAGATGAGCTGCAGAATCAGACCGACTAAGAAAAACAAGTATCGATAAACAAGTTGAGCGTAGCCGAAAACAATCAAAGGTTTCAGATGCGAGGGTATCAGGGATTGGTAGCTCACTGTATTAGTAAGTGAAGGAAACCAAACTATGTAACTCTTAATGAAAACCTTTGGTTTATTTTAAATTTGAAATATTTGGTTAAATTTGAACTAGACTAGTTTACGTGTAGGTGTGGCGGGACTTGGAATAGTTGATATGGGTTTTACTTGGCAGGACTTCAAAATCATAGGTTGCTGGGTTGATGTGTCTCGGTATGAAGGATCGTCTATATCACGTCACATATTGTTTACCAAGACAATTACAGGAACATCTTTGTTCACTAATGTAAGTTGTTTGTAGGGTTAATCATCCGTGGTTCTTTGAATGCATACATGTAAAGGGTTAAAAAACACTCGGGAGGTTACCTGCAACAAAGTGTCTAAGTGATTAGTTTCTATTTGGCTTATATAGAACTTCCTAATCCCATCCTTTTTTGTAATCTGTTTATGTAGGATGACTTGTATGAGGAGCCAATCAGTTTCGTGCCAACATTGTTCAAATTCAAGCAGTAGAATGCACATAATGTCCCTCCAATATTAAGAGGTAAGCACATAATGTCCCTCCAATATTTTTTTAACGGTATTGATGTTAAAAGCTACAGCATACGTACCTGTTAAAAATAATTTGATAGGTAATTTTCTTACTCTTTAATAACTTGACTTCGAAATTTTGATCCTTTTATAGTAGGTATTGATGGATTAACGCTTAATGGAATCAAAATGTAAGAGTGCAGCTGAAGATTACGTAGGTTCTGATGCCACATTACTTGCACTTCACAAGAAATAAATACAGAGCGTTTTAGTCTAAAAATAAGATGATTAACAATCATGAGCGGAGCAGCAACTGGAATAAACTTACGGTTACTTAGTTCTTTAAAATCTGGGTACCCAAATTGGGGTCTAATTAGGTTGAAACTTGATGTGTAATTATTATAATTTTTTTCTGGTACTCTTTGCAACTACCTTCTTTAGCCATGACTTTGAAATTTTGTAATCGATGATACATTTATTAAATCAAAATATAAGCGTTGTTGCTGCCAATGTACTTAACTGCAAAATAACCTACTAGCAAATATGCAATGCATGTTTGTTAATCGGTCCATAATGTGTAAGAAAACAAGAAACCAAAATGGCGACGAAACGCGGGCACACCTACTAGTTCATATAAAAACCCAGATAACCAATCCGCCAGAATTTCTTTTAGATCCCTTTTCTTATAAATATGGAAAAATGAAAATTACTATAATACCCTTAAAGACAAAAAAAGCTGTTTAATTTTCTTTTTAATGAAAGTACACATGGCACAATATAATTGGTTCTTATTGTTTTTATCTTAAGCTTGGTACTTACATGAACGCAAATCTATATATATATATATATACACACACATATATATATATATATATATATATATATATATATATATATATATATATATATATATATATATATATATATATATATATATATATATATATATATATATATATATATATATATATATATATATATATATATATATATATATATATATATATATATATATATATATATATATATATATATATATATATATATATATATATATATATATATATATATATATATATATATATATATATATATATATATATATATATGGCGGTTTGGACGCCTAAAATAAAGAAAAAAAGGAAAGAAAAAGGTAAATGGGCTATGGGTTGGACTTGGGTACACCCATACCCTATATAATGTCCTAATTAAAAAACCAAAATCCATATTATTTCTCCTGGTGATTGAGTCGACGGCTAAAGAGGGTGTTTTTAGGTTTTCAATATTTTTTTTCATCTTCCATCAAATTAAAGGTAAAACCTTCATAACCCTTTTTAATTAAATTGTTTTATGTTTTCTTTAAATCATCTTATGATGGATTTAGGTTTTAATTTAAAAACAGTAAATTAATGTTGTATTAATGGTGTTATAATGATTATATAAATTAGGGCTTGTAGTTAGTGGGATTTGGGTTAATTAATGAGGTTAATTTAATTAAACTCGTTTTTAAAAACTGGGCAGAATTTTGAGTCAATTGTTTTGATCGTATCGGGAGTTCTATAAACTCTTATTTTGCGATCCAAGTATCCCTAAAAAGGTAATTGAAGTGGCTTTCCAATGCAAGAAACGAGAACTAAATTGGAGGTCGGGAAGTGGATCAAAAACAGGTTACAACAGTCGGAGGTCAAAATAGTTTTGAAGTCAGCCTGTTTTCTTTTTAAGTTTTGGGTTGTTTGGGGTACTTAGGGTTGCATTGGGATCTTCTACGAACATGAGAGATGGTTTATATATTATAATAAGTATCTGCACTTGGGCTAAGGTTGTGGTTTAGGGTAAGACCCCCTAATCATAACAAACTTTTTGTATGTTTAAAATCAGTAAGTCTGGAATAACAAAAGCATATATATATATATATATATATATATATATATATATATATATATATATATATATATATATATATATATATATATATATATATATATATATATATATATATATATATATATATATATATATATATATATATATATATATATATATATATATATATATATCAGGGCCTTAACAGTAGCTTTAAGGTTGGAGCCAGTGGGAGGTGTTAGCTAACATATGTAAGGGCATAAATATTCCCTTTACAGAAACCATGGGTATGTTTAAGTGGGCGTTTGACTTATAGTTTTGAGACCTAAAAATTGGGACTGTTTTGTGTAAAATATGAACGGGATGGTTATCAAACTTAAAAAAGTTAAGGACTTGTTAGGGAAGGGTAATGGGGTGTTTAGAGCTTATAAATGGGGTATTTATATGAGAGGAGGTTAGATGTCCATCATAGGTTGATGAGCCATCTTAGTGATTGGTTCATGTTTTAATTATGTGTTTTTGGTTTGTTAGCTTGTTGCTAGTGCGAGGACTTTTGGAGAAGCTCAATCAGGTGATTTTCATAGTCCCATGTAATTTAATGATTTTGACTTCCAGATGGGATGGAAGAGACACTGTGTTGTTATTTATAAATTATGCTGTGAATGTTTGGCGTTGGTAATGGACTTATGTGTGCATACTTATGTGATTAACTGCTAGTTGAATTCTTGATTGTTTATGTTTTTGAATTGGTACCAAGGGGATGTTGACAAGGCGGGGCCTTGGGATTTGGTTCATAGGTGTTTGGATGCCTATGGGAGTATGGTGTTTGGTAAGGCTGGGAGCCTTGGTTTTGGTTTGATTAGTTGAATCTTGAATATTAGTTTGTTAATGCATGTTAGTATCACACTGTCCATACGTTTTTAACTTTTGGTTGTACTCACAGCTTATGGTATGATTTTGGCGATTGAGTCTAAACCTATGACTCCCACAAACTTTATGTTGACGTGTTTTAGTGTCTCTTTCAGGTGATAACGTGGTTAAGCGTGAGAACATATGTGGCTAGGATTGGAGTCGAATAGGAATGCATTTAGAAGGAGATCCCCGTTCCTTCTTAGTTTATTTTCTTTTTGATTGTTTCAATAGTGATACTATGAACCTATATGTTGAATGTTAGTGTTATTTGTTTGTCATGGGTAAGAGGTAGGACTGTTACCTACTTACCTAGACTCCCGCTATGTTGAGATATTGTCATGACCTTTGTGTCGCCATTTATGACATTATAGTTGCATTTTAGTTTTCTCTATGGAGACACCGTTTGTTGTGATGAAATCCATACGTCGCGCTCCATATTCCGCCATGGTGGGGTGTGACAGAATGGTATCAGCGATAATGGTTATAGAGAATTAGGTTGCCTAGTCGCGTAGCCTAGTCTATAGCTTAAGGGTCCTCGCATATAGGCGTCATAGGAGTATGTGTGCATTTTACATAAATTGATGTGTTTGGATGTTATTTATTGCAATGTTTTGACTGGTATGAATTGAACCATAGTAAGTTCATACTTAGCCACATGTTATTTTCTTTTCGGGTTGTGACTAGTGCGGGTTGAACCATAATCGTCCACGCTAGTGATTGTCGTATTTTGCTTAAATTGTACATTATAATACATAATTTGGTACATGGTAGTTTCTATCTTTTGTTGGGTTATTTTATGTACCTGAGGTATAGTATTTTTTTTATTTTGATGTTTAAGTCATGTTACCTAAGAATCATGTGGTGGTTTGAGTTATTAGGAGTAGGTGGGTATGAAGGATTTTATGTTGTTCCCACTCTTATGGGCGACATGACTTATAACTGATTATGTTTTTGTTTTGGATTTAGTCTATGTTGTTTTAGCTAGACTATGGATTTCTGTATTCCAAGAGTTTTACTATGTATTTTAATAGATGGGGTTTTGGACCTATTTGGTTATGTGGTTATGAGCTTATGTGAGTGGATGTATTTATGTGTTATATGTTGTATTGATTCTTATAAGTGTCATCATAGGAGGGAGTGCATTGGGGAAAGGGTAATTGTATAAGTAAGGTGGCCAACATAGTTATACAAGTACCACAACTTCAATGGGTTCTCAAGTATGATTGCATGAAAGAGGGTTAGTACATGCTTGTATATGATGAGATGTGGATTTTAGGTATATTTATAATATATGGGTTTATGTAATGGCTGCCTACGATATGGCTATTTTTTTAGTGTGTTATATGTTTTGAGTTATAGTCGTGTTATGTGATTATGAGGTCACACGATATGGGTTGGTTTTGGTAATGGGTTTTGTGCCTTGTTGTGGCATGGTGAAATGGTGAGATGGTGAGATGGTGATTACTCGTATGAAAAAAAAACGAGTGTATGACGCGATCGATTGACTTGATATGTATGATAACGAGTATGTTTGGGAGATTCGATAGGTATACATATGCGGATGTATATATACTAATAGATGTTATGTTATGACTTACGGTCGTTCAGTAGTTATTATAACTTGAACGTACCTAGTACTCTATTGTGTTTAAACAATTTATTAGAGCTCGAGTTTGGTGGAGTTTCATCAATGTTTTGAATCTTTTGAAGTGTGCCTTGTAGTGTATTCTTTGAGTTTCGTATTTCACGTGTACGTTTTAAAATGGTGTTCTTGGTTTTAAGTCTATTGAAATAACTTGGGATTTCTTTTGAGATAATGAAATCTTTTGTGTTGGGTCTTACATTTCTTTTGGTCGGTATATATTGAGAAAAAGGGGGACATGGAAATCTATTATAGGGTTAGATAGCTGGTTGTATTCGGTAAAATAAGGGTAAGGTGTTGGACTCGTGTTTCAAACAAGATGTAACATAAGATTTCATTTTAATCAACAATTATTTATTTCAAATTCTAAAAGACTTTCTTTAAAATAAAGCGAAGTAAAATTTCTTTCTACTTACATAGTTTATATAATTGGGTTTAACCGATTCATGTCATTTATAATTATTAATACGAGGTTAAATTGAGTTTATGAAGGTTACACATACAATTATACCTTTCATTTAAAAGGATTGCATTAATCACTAAGTTTATTCTTTAGTTTTTAAAACAACTAGTATAAAATTGTTTTGGTCATAACTTGTTCGTTTTTAGAGCTTTTTAAGTGATTTAAAAGCCAAAAATTATGTACTCGGAACGTACTTTTCAAATATTCAGAATGTATAGTCATGGGAGGTCAGTATCCTGGCCGAAATTATTGTACAAGTGTCGGGTTAAAGGTTGAGTTTGAATAGTAGTTTATTTTTATGATTTGGGATGCACGGGATACCTAGTCTTTGAGTTGAGTTTTGAGTTCGTCAAGAAGGTTGTTTGTAGATTGTTTGAGTCACATAGATGTGGGGAGGTAAAGAATATATATATATATATATATATATATATATATATATATATATATATATATATATATATATATATATATATATTCTTTTGTAAAAATCGATCTTTTGCACGTTTTAAGTAATATGTCGCGGGGCGTAATATATTTTGGTTGCCATTGGGTGTTTCTGGGATTATTTTTCGTTGTCATGGGTCATCTTGAATTGATACATGTTTTGGGTTTGAGTTTTCTCTTGAGTCTCGTGGTTTTGACTGGTTTTAATTGGTGCACGTGAAATGTCGTTAGTTATCCGTGGGTTTGATTCGTTGATCGTATCTGATGGATTCAGGATGTAGTTTTGGTTTCGTATTGTTCGGGAGCGTTGAGGTAGTCATATGAAAGACTTGGTCGCGCCTACACGCTTAAGTAGGTGACCATGAGAGAACGGTCGAAATACCCTTAGTGGGGAGGAAAGAGGTTCGTAGACGAACTAATGTGGGCATGAGGTCTATTAGGAGTGCCAAGGGAGATGAATAGAGATTTGCGAAATGTATGGATATTGGCACAAATAACGTGCCATAGAGAGTGTTGGAAGGGGATATTGTTCGTAAGGCATGTATGTTTTCTAAAAAAATTTCTTGGAATTTAGTAGGTTTGCCTATTATTTTGAGATAGAACCATGAATAGAGCAAGTAGGAGAAGTGAGAGGAGTTGGAGTTAGTGCCTTTCCAAGGAAATTGTTGATGGAATGATTTCAAGAACAAGAGTTGATGGAAATTTGCAACAGATGCAAGGTAAAAGTCGAGTTGCTTAGTAGTAGATTGGATGAGGAAAGCGGTTGAGTGGTCTGATGAGAGGAAGCATTGGTCTTTTAAAATGCGTGTAGAATTTTGCAAGTAGAACGAGGTAGGAATTTATTCGTATTGCCGCTGAGAGAGGGTGCAAGGAGGACATAGTTGAAACTGCTAAGGATGTTTTATGAATGCTTTGGGTTTATGGTTATGCATTTGGCTTCGCCAAAGTACTAGCGGTTTTCACGGTGTCAATGAGCCAAGTGTGCATGAACGTGTATAAATGAGTTGTCATCAGGAGCATCGACGACATCTTGATCTACTCAAATCTGAGAAGGAGAGTGAGGCGAATTATGTGTTGGTTTTGGAGTGGAGTTATACGTGAGATTTTCGAGTGTGAGTTTTATTAATAAGTTTACCATGATGAGTAGTTAGAGATGATGACATATCATGGAACCAGCAAAGGGCGAAGTGAAGAAAGATGAGGAAGCATTTTGGAGGCTGAAGAAGTGGATTGGATAATGAGCCGATCTTGGCATTATCGGAAGGACTGGATGAATTCGCGAAGCATGACGATACGTGGAGAAAGGAGTTGGACGCGTACGAGGACGACAAAGAAAGGAGATCGCTTATACGTTGCAGGAACTGAAGATTTGGAAGAACTGGATAGACTTAGTTACTGGAGCTGGACTATTATATCTTCCTAGAATGCTAGAGGCATTTGGTGTACGAGACGTGGATAATGATTTATACGGATCATGAACGTCTCCAACACATATTCAATCATCTTGATTGAACATTTGGCAAAGAGGATGGGTGGAGTTAATTGATGGAAGAAAATTGCAAGGCCAAGTACCATCTGGGAAAGGCAAGCATGGTTGATGAGATATGGAATAAGAAGAATGAAGTGAAGCTGAGATGAACTTGAACTATATGGGTGACGTATTAGGGTGGTTTGGATGAAGGATGTAGGTTGCACGAGTTGAGTTGTCTAAAGCAGAGAACGCGTCAACATGTATGTAGTGTGGCTTGGACAATCATATAGAGAAAAGGGACGTAGACTAGGATTAGATTAGAAAGGGCGATGTGAGGACGAAGTTGGTGGAAGGGATACATAATGGGGAGGAGGAATAAGTACGACGAGAGTTGGGTGATAGTCGATAGACTGACTAATTCATCTCATATTTCAAGAGGAATGAGAAGTCACGTAGTTGAGAAGTTGGAAGGATTGCGTACGAATGTGATAGAATGGAGGGTTTTGCGTAAAAGTTAGCCTAATATGTATGGAATGCCTAATGAAGGATTCTGGCAAGGGAAGAAACGATGGGAAGCATCACATCGTGATGTATGGTATGAGTTGAGGGAAAAGAAGGAAGTGTGTATAGAAGCGAAGCAAGAATAAAATAGGTCGAGATAGGAACCGAAGGAAAAACTTTGGTAGAGCCTAATGAGTAGAATAAAGCACAACGCAGGCTAATACTGTCGTAGTGTGGAAAAGGAAATGGCACTGACCTATACTGATTTTTTGGAGGCTTAGTATCGATAATCGAATGGATGAGGAGTTATAGGTGTGATATGTCATAGGGACGAAGGGCTTGGTCTAACTGAGATAACCGTCCTGTTGATGATGTGTATAGATCATAAGTTGATTTGGATTGGAAGAACTAATGGATATGTGAAAGACCGTCATAGGTCACTTTGTAAGGAAATTGGAATTTTAAGTAGTTTGGAGTACGGACTAAAGGGAGTTGATGAACATGATTGGATATGAGTATATCCGGCTAAGTGGAAAAGGATAGGCAAGTGATATATTTATACAACCTTAGGAGTCTCACTAAGGACATGGGTGATTGATTTAGAAGGAGTTAGGAAACTCTTTAGCGGTGGCTGGGTTTTCATATAATGATAGTTATCATACTAAAAGTCGATAAATGCCATTTGAGGCACTATATGAAAGGATAGGGTGAGTTGTCCCCATTGTGGACTAGAGTTGGTAAAAGAGGCTACTAATGTGGTAATGATGTTGTGGAAAGGATGAGAGAAACAAGGGATGCTATGTAGAAAAGGAGGAAACCACTAGAGTTAGTGACAAAGTTATGTAGGAAGTTTCACCCATAGTAACGGGTGGTATGTTTTGGTAAAATGGAAGAGCTGATGTAGAGTTTTGTAGGTCCATTTATGATCTTTGGAAAGATCAGACCAGTAGCTTATGAGTATAGAATTACCTGGGGAAAATGAGTTGTATACATGATACATTTCATCTATTGAGATTGGTAAATGTTGTTTGAGAATGCATTGTGCATGTACGGTTATTCGGGACTTGTTTTAATAAGATTCTTTGTTTTATCAAAGAGTCATTTGTGAGATTTATTGACTGTGAGGTCAAGAGTTTGGCAATGAGTTTAATTATTTTTGGTTTGTATATGTGGTATTTTGAAACTTGAACTAAAGTTCACGTGGAAATGAGAGGAGTTCGTTTAGAACAAGTATCCTCATGTGATTTGTTGTTTGTGTGTTTGATCCTAAGGAGTAAATCTCGGGACGAGATTTCTATTAGGAGGGAGTGATGTGACAACCCCGGTTTTGAGGTTCGTCACAAAGTTTTATTTTGTGCTAGTTACGTGTCTTTACGTGTTTATGTGCTAATTTGTGTGTATAGATTGTGGTTTGGATATCGTTTCCGGTACGGGGTACCTTGTGAGTGAAACGATGTGAGATGATTTCATGTTCATGAGCTCACATGGTAGTGACTATGAAATGAGATGGTGTTATTTAGTGGTTTTACGTATACGTATATGTATTATAGAAAATCGTATTTTTACGATTTACGGGTTAGCATTTGGAGGTCTCGGATGAGGTAATTAGTCATATGGATATTTTTCGGGATGGTTTTAAGTCATTTAGGACTTAGTTATAAAGTTTATTTCAAAATTTGAGATTTTTTTTAAAAGTGTATATTTTACGACTTCTACGGTAAAACGCGTAAATTTGACTAGTTTTACGGTTTTGAGGTTTTGGAAGCTTTAGGAGTTGTAATAAATTAAGGTAAATTAAGGTAATACTATTAATGTATTATTAAAAAATAAAAAGAAAAAAATATAAATATATATATATATATATATATATATATATATATATATATATATATATATATAAATAAATATATATATATATATATATATATATATATATATATATATATATATATATATATATATATATATATATATATATATATATATATATATATATATATATATATATATATATATATATATATATATATATATATATATATATATATATATATATATATATATATATATATATATATATATATATATATATATATATATGGCGGTTTGGACGCCTAAAAGAAAGAAAAAAAGGAAAGAAAAAGGTAAATGGGCTATGGGTTGGACTTGGGTACACCCATACCCTATATAACGTCCTAATTAAAAAACAAAAGCCATATTATTTTCTCCTGGTGATTGAGTCGACGGCTAAAGAGGGTGTTTTTAGGTTTTCAGTATTTTTTTCATCTTCCATCAAATTAAAGGTAAGACCTTCATAATCCTTTTTAATTAAATTATTTTATGTTTTCTTTAAATCATCTTATGATGGATTTAGGTTAGGGTTTAATTTAAAAACAGTAAATTAATGTTGTATTAATGGTGTTATAATGATTATATAAATTAGGGCTTGTAATTAGTGGGATTAGGGTTAATTAATGAGGTTAATTTAATTAAACCCGTTTTTAAAAACTGGGCAGAATTTTGAGTCAATTGTTTTGATCGTATCGGGAGTTCTACAAACTCTTATTTTGCGATACAAGTATCCCTGAAAAGGTAATTGAAGTGGCTTTCCAATGCAAGAAACGAGAACGAAATTGGAGGTTAGGAAGTGGGTCAAAAACAGGTTACAACAGTCGGAGGTCAAAACAGTTTTGAAGTCAGCCTGTTTTCTTTTTAAGTTTTGGGTTGTTTGGGGTACTTAGGGTTGCATTGGGATCTTCTAACGAACATGAGAGATGGTTTATATATTATAATAAGTATCTGCACTTGGGCTAAGGTTGTGGTTTAGGGTAAGACCCCTTAATGATAAAAAACCTTTTTGTATGTTTAAAATCAGTAAGTCTGGAATGACAAAAGTATATATATATATATATATATATATATATATATATATATATATATATATATATATATATATCAGGGCCTTAACAGTAGCTTTAAGGTTGGGGCAAGTGGGAGGTGTTAGCTAACATATGTAAGGGCATAATATTCCCTTTACAGAAACCATGGGTATGTTTAAGTGGGCGTTTGACTTATAGTTTTGAGACCTAAAAATTTGGACTGTTTTGTGTAAAATATGAACGAGATGGTTATCAAACTTAAACAAGTTAAGGACTTGTTAGGGAAGGGTAATGGGGGTGTTTAGAGCTTATAAATGGGGTATTTATATGAGAGGAGGTTAGATGTCCATCATAGGTTGATGAGCCATCTTAGTGATTGGTTCATGTTTTGATTATGTGTTTTTAGTTTGTTAGCTTGTTGCTAGTGCGAGGACTTTTGGAGAAGCTCAATCGGGTGAGTTTCATAGTCCCATGTATTTTAATGATTTTGACTTCCAGATGGGATGGAAGAGACACTAGGTTGTTATTTATAAATTATGTTGTGAATGTTTGGCGTTGGTAATGGACTTATGTGTGCATACTTATGTGATTAACTGCTAGTTGAATTCTTGATTGTTTATGTTTTTGACTTGGTACCAAGGGGATGTTGACAAGGCGGGGCCTTGGGATTTGGTTCATAGGTGTTTGGATGCCTATGGGAGTATGGTGTTTGGTAAGGCTGGGAGCCTTGGTTTTGGTTTGATTAGTTGAATCTTGAATATTAGTTTGTTAATGCATGTTAGTATCACATTGTCCATACGTTTTTAACTTTTGGTTGTACTCACAGCTTATGGTATGATTTTGGCGATTGAGTCTAAACCTATGACTCTCACCAACTTTATGTTGTCGTGTTTTAGTGTCTCTTTCAGGTGATAACGTGGTTAAGCGTGAGAACATATGTGGCTAGGATTGGAGTCGTATAGGAATGCATTTAAAAGGAGATCCCCGTTCCTTCTTAGTTTATTTTCTTTCTGATTGTTTCAGTAGTGATACTATGAACCTATATGTTGAATGTTAGTGTTATTTGTTTGTCATGGGTAAGAGGTAGGACTGTTACCTACTTACCTAGACTCCTGCTATTTGAGATATTGTCATGACCTTTGTGTCGCCATTTATGACATTATAGTTGCATTTTAGCTTTCTCTATATAGACACCGTTTGTTGTTATGATATCCATACGTCGCGCTCCATATTCCGCCATGGTTAGGTGTGACACATATACTTACCCAAAACCCGTTTATTTCACGGTAATGAAGATTGCGGTGACATAAGGATGGTAGGATAGGTTAAGTCCAATGATTCTTCTTAAACCGGAGGAATCTTCCCAAGGACATTCCATAGCAAGAAATAGTAGTCCTTAGGAAAGATGGAGAAAGATTGTGAACGTAGTTGAATGCCGACCAAGTACTTAAGTTAGCACTGGAACAATCACAACAAGGTACTAGTTATGACGTATTGGTAAGCATTGAAGGGGTTGAAGAATGAAAAAGAATTGTAAAGATAAAGGGTGTAAAGAAAGAAGCCCTCCTTACAACCTTAGGCAGAAAACGGGTCAATACATATGCTATTGAGATCATTTTTAATGATTCTTGATATTGAAGATAGAAATCATGGACCCAGTGATGCAATGCACAACCCATCCCAGCTAACTCAGATATCTCTTAAAAGATGTTTTTTTTAATCACACGGAGACAACACATTATCTATTGATTTATTCACTCCGAATAAATTGGTATTGAAAAGGTGGCACTCCTCTCCAGCCTCCGATCACTAAAATCCAAAATGCACGATCAAGTCTAGATCCATTTGAGATCATCAAATATCTCATTAGGACACATTTTCGTATTTCCTTGCTTCTTCACACACTATGAAAAGTAAGAAAGATTTTAAGAGTCCTACGCAAAATCTTCATGATCTTGCCTGAACATCCGAGTAATACGAAAGTATTTAAAATGAAGATGGAAATCCTTCTTGAGCGAATATCAAAAAGCTCATGGTAGGTGACTTGTGCGATTTTTAATGAATCAAACTTATGATAACTGGAAAGCAACAGTGGTTTAATTCTTAACTGAACTTAAACACGTTCCAGGCCTCTACGCAATATCTGCCAGAACACTCAGAGTGATATCTTAGTGTTCACACTGATGAGTGGAAATCCTTCTAGTGTTAACCTTAAACAGCACTTGGTAGGTAACTTGCAAGATTCAATATGAATCAAGCTCGTGACAACTGGAAAGCAACGATGGTGCCATTCTTTAATGAATCAAACTTGTTCTAGGAATCAGAATTGACGGCTTCAATCATGCAGATAATTTTATCCAAATGATTCACTCTTTACGCTCGCAGTCAGCTTTGGACAGTCGAGTAAAGAGAACGGGTTTACCCGCGAAATCTTGTCAAGGAGATTTTTAATTAAATCTACCTACCACAAGTACGATATTTTATATCGTCCAATGGTCTTCACCGACCGGAGGTAAAATGCTACCGAATTAGAATGAAATGTTCAAAGCCATTTTGTTCGTGTCTACTTATGTTGCGGCATTTGAAGACGGTGTTGTTGCGGAATCCGAGAAGTAGTCGTCCCCGCATGTTTATATTTTATGCATTTAATATTTCATCTAATTCTAGAAAGCCTAAAAGGTCAAGTCTTCCGTTGTATCGAACTCTGAAGCTTTCAAGAATTACAAAGGTATAAGTATGTAGGACGTGATGTCACGAAGAGGCGAAGATCACTAGTGAAGGATGCACAAGATCAAGGAAAGAGATTAATTCTCAAGATTGATATCAAAGATCACATCAGCATGTTCACCAGAAAAGAAAAAGAAAAAGAAAGACGAAGACTACGAGCTCAAGACAAGCATAGTATGCTAGGTTTATCTCATTTGGGTAATGCCCTTGTTTGGAGTGACCTCCCTTAGGGGGAGATTGTTGGAAATACATTTTACGTATTAAGAAGGATCGATCACTTCAACAATAGTCCATGTAATAGCTCTTAGTTTAGTTATTTATCTTTATTTAACAAACAAGACCAAGCCTAGCCTACAACATGTGTAAGTCGGCCCAAATGTAAGCCCAAGCCCATGACAAGGGCTTGGGTATATAAACCCTCTCCTTTGATGGAGAGGGTAGTGGTTTTCATACTTTACACATAGTTCTCATTGGTTTCTATCTCTAGAATTGTGTGAAACCCACCATCTTTCTATCTCTTTCTCTCTCTAAAACATAAGCAAGATTTACATAATCACAAGGCATGTCCTTCAAACTTATAGCAAGCCAACCTTTCCTTGTAGATTCCATCACATCCCATAGAATCAAAAAATTTATTCATATGCGAAATCCAGTTTTCCGCATCAGATGATATCTCAGCTCTCTCAAAAAGATCTAGGTTTCTGCTTGTTAAACCTCTCAAGCCAAGTGTGTAGAGTAACCAGTGGAGGAGGAGGAGGAGGATTATTGTTCTGATTTGGAATTTTTTGGTATTCATTCTGGACCTGATACCTGATTTGTGGGAGCATAGCTTGCAGAGCTGCTTGGACACCTGTAGCCAGTTCCTGTTCGCGTGTCATGACCATCTGACAGTATAAAAAAAAGAAATGAAACGATTAAGCTGATTAGAACATAGGATAAACATAATGAATGCATGAAGAGTTTATGAAAGCATATCCAACTAAAACAGCCATCGGCAATAGTGGACGCCTATGGGTCGGTCCACATAACATAATTGACATGAGCTAAGGTGAACGCCTATGGGTCGTTTCACAAAATAAATCGAATGAGAAGCACATGCGACTAAATATGGTCAGTCCTGTACCAACCATTACATAGTCAAAAACATAACATAAAACAATCATGATGCATGAAATGAAAGGAGAAAAATATATTGTTAGTTTTAGAAAGACACTGATGACTACCCACTAGTCATAGGTCAATTTTAAGAGCGTACAGGTCGAAACCTTGGCTCTGATACCATAATTGTAGCACCCCATTTGGATAAATGGACCATTACGTAGTAATTATGGCGTGTCATCAAAGCAAGCAAGGTAACTGTCTAAAACATTAAATGACCATAAAGGAAACCGGAAACAAACATCGGTTCCAACATAAGCTTCACACAAAAAATGCATAAGTATAGAATGTAAAGGAAAGGACTAAACAATGTCCAGCAAAGCAAAAGTATGTAAATGCATTAAAGAAGAAAGAAGACTAGGCGCCTCATTCCATGCACGTACTATTGTTTCCTAGCTTTGCCCTTTAGTACCTGCCATATTGGGACATGGAAAGAAAAATACGACCAAGTAATATGCTCAGTGTGCGGATATATGACAATGAAATGTAAAGCATAAACGTAAGCAAGTAATGAAATGAAATGAATAACAACGGAATAAGTGTAAGTATTGGAAAACCTAATTTAAGCTTATAAAACTGGTTTTATATTTCTAAAAAGACTTATGTTTAGTTTATTCTGAAAAAAAGTATTTTATATATGCCCGGAGCCCATATGTAAAACCCGCTTTACGATACCAAGAATATTAAATGCACAAAATCACAATTTAAATTAAAACGGTACATTATTAACATACGACACGTGTCACAGACAATTAATACAAGAAATTTCGTATATTATTAATACACAAAAGTATTTACGTATAATGTTAATACACGACAAGAATTAAAACAAGACAATTAAAACATGAGCACATTTAATGAATATCAGTACACAAAAAATAAAGCGAAACTTGGTTTAGGCTTGTGGTTGCCGCGGCCAAAAGAGAAAAAAAAGGGCCAGGGCCCAGTCCACTTAAGGAAAGCAAACATAAAACACGTATGTTACTATTTTCACATTTATCAAACACAAGAACACTTAAAGAAACCCTAGATGGCTCCTATGGTCGTCGGTTTGTACATCAAAAAGGGAGAAAAGAAAAATGGTTTTGACCTTTGAATGAAGGAAGTGTTCATGTTTTATTCCCCTAAATCTTTAATCCGTTTTGGTAATCATGTATCTTATTAATGATTATTTCTTTTCTTTGTCATGAATTTAATTAGTCAATGACATGAACACGTGTTAATTTTTATAAAAACAAGAAGTAACCATGATGCCTAGGAGCCTATGGCTTGTTTGTTTGGTTTTGGACCAAACCGAGACCCCAAAAGGGTTCTCAGTGGCTGTTATGGCTTAGCAGCCGCAACCTTTGGGCCAGTGGGAAGCATTCAGGGGGTGTTTTGGCTTAGCAGTGGCCCGGCAGGACTGTAGTGGGTTTAGACCAACTACTGTCGGTGGTAACCAGCCACAGCCGGTGGCAGGATTCGGCTTAGCAGTGGCAACCGGCTGGTGCCGGTGTGAGCCACGACCAACCAGTGGCAACCAGCGGCTGCAGCCATAGGCTGCATAGCCGCCGACCAAACTAACAGCCGCCGACTGCGTGGTGTTGGTTTGGGTTTGCATGGTCTCGGGTTTCGGGCTCAGGAACAAATTGTTGTGTCGTTTATGTTTATTAATAAACAAATTAAATTAAATTACATGAAATATTAATTTAGTTAAATTGTTCATGACTTAGGTTATATTTTATTGATTAATAAAACACGATTATAACCTAAGTATTTTATGCCGACATGTAATTTATTAATTAATTAATTTACTTAATACATGAACTTATAATTAAGTAATAATTCCATGACTTAGGTTAATTAATTAAAATTAATAATATATGTTAATAATACATGGATTTTGTATGTAAAAAGTTATCGTCACAGTCTAATCGAATTGATCCTGGTTTAACTATGTGACTCAGTCGTTCTTTGGTGAAACAAAAGTTGTGTCGTTGTAGTAATTAAAATGTGCAAAACTTAAATGAAAATGACGTTAAAAGTAAATCTAAGTCTAATTAAAAAAAATTTTGCAAATATTTAAAAGCGTGACGGAAATTAAAAGGCACTAAAAGTAAATAACGCAAACTTAAAACTAACCTAAGGCAAACTTAAAGCGCAACTAAAACTTAAACTAAGGCAAGACTTTAAAATAAATCTAAGGCAAGCAAACTTAAAGTGCGACTAAGGAAAAAGGCGGGAAAAATAAAGCTTGAAAATTAAAAATAGAAACTTAAAAACAGTAACTTAAAAGAACCTGAAAAATAGCTCATCCGGAATAAACCTTCGTTCGGAATAATCACTCATCCGGAATGTCACCTTCGTTCGGAATGATTCTTCTTTACTCGGAATATTTACCAAATCCCTTGATCCAGAATAAATCCTTTATCCGGAATATGTCACTTATCCGGAATAAAGTCTTGATGCGGAATGTTGGTCCTTGATCCGGAATGTTGCTGATCCGGAATAATATTCCGAATAGAACTCCTTGATCCGGAATATGTCATTTATTCCGGATGGAAGCCCTTGATCCGGAATATTGGATATTCCGGACGAAACACCTCGGCAAAACCCTTGATCCGGAATGTTGACTTGATCCGGAATAAAAGGCTGATCCGGAATGTTTGCTATTCCAGATGAAATGCTTGATCCGGAATAATGAATTATTCCGAATGAGCACCACTGATCCGGAATGTTAAATATTGCCAGATGAACGACTTTGATTCGGAATGCAAGAATATTCCGGATGAAGGCCTTGATTCGGAATATATAATATTCCGAATGAACGACTTTGATACAGAATACCCACAACACAATTCCTTCACTAGAGCAACCTTGGCTTGATCCGGAATGTTTTCATGGGAAAGATACAGTAACAGAAAATGCGAAGAATAAGGAAGAACAAAGATATACGGATCTAAACAATTCTAAACAAAATCAACCACAAGATTAAATCAAACTTAACACAAAACATCTACTAATGATAATCAAACAATCCAAAACAATAAAACTAACAAAGATAACCAAAATAATCAATACCCACTTTAATCAATAAAATAAAAATGAGAACATGAACATGAACATAAACATAAAGATTAAAGAAAGGAAGATAGGAGATCAAACAATAAAGTAAAGATTGACAAGAATTAAATAGAAAACTTACTTGAAATTAAATGTAATTAAGGTGCAAGACAAGGTATTTAAATGGACATGAGAATTAAAGGTGCACAAAATTAAAGTGGAAGAAATAGTTTGTCAAGCTATCCAACAAAACAAATGAATGAAAATCCTAATCTATTTATAGGGGAGATTAAGGAGAGCTTAGGAAGCTTCCTCCCTCTTTCATCTTTTCTTAATTGCATGCTTAAGTCCTTGTCCTCTTAATCTTCTTTAAATCTTGGACTTTAATAACTTTTGTCTCGGGATTTCTTTGAACTCGTCTTTTAATTCTTCACTAAATTAGATTAGAGTTCTTCGGCTTTAAGTAAACTTCCGTCTTTTGACTTTTTCTTCGATAAATCTTTAGAATTTGTCTTGGACTTCCGTTCTTTTTGAACTCTTGACTTCTTGACTTCGTCTTTCGTCTTTTTCTTCGATAAAAGCCCACCACCACAAGTGTGGCTGGTGACCTGGATGAGGCTGGGACTATTGGTTCTGGCTTAGAAGCTGGCCAAGGCAGTCCCATCATAATTAAGTCCTCATCCATGCCCAATGAACCTGACTTGGGAGGTCAAATCCCCATTTTAGAAGAGGGCAGACTGGAACCAATGACTCTTTTGGAATTGACGGCAGTCTGCATTAGCTTGCAAAAGCAAAATGCAGACTTAGTACAAATTGTCAGCTCACAAGGCCTTGAACTCAAGCAATTGAGGGAGAGGATTGTTGTTTTGGAGAGTGATCATGCTAGGAGGGGTATGGAGGAGTCTTCCAAAGGGGAGGAAGATCAAAGAAATCTGAGTGATAAGAGCAGTCAAGATGGTCAATCAATGGATGTTGCTGAAGCTCTTACAACTTTGAAGGAACAAACAGGTTTTGATACGTCCTTAATCTCTCCAACGAATCTAAATTTATCATTTACAGCAATGTTGAGAGAGGTTACACAAGGCGCTGAGGGAAAATATTTGAGCGTTGACAAGACAAATTTGGACGCTGATAGAAGTATTTTGGGCGCTGATATAGGAAATTTGGGCGTTGACAGACCTGCACATGAAGGTGATGTATTCTAGTCATCATCTATCATCAAAGAAGTTTCTACTCAGGTATTACCATCTACCTTACCAACCATTGCACCATCAGATAAGGGTAAGGGTAAATTGGTAGAAGAAATTTTTCCAAAGAATGCAGCCCAAGTTGAATTTGATAGAAGATTGGCTGAGCAAATGATGGAACAAGGTGAAAAGGAAAAGTCACCATTTGTTGTGACTTCTGAAGAAGAAAGTGATGGTGCTAGCTCTGACTCAAGTGTGATGATTATAGAACCAGAAAGGCTTGAGTATGGTGATGAGCTTGCTAGGGAAAAGTTGAGAGATTTAAAATTGCAGGTTGATTTTGACATGCCAGAGGTGGTTCAGATGTACAATTCTTGGGAAGAAAGCTGCATGGATAATCCAGACTTGACCATTTCAGATCAAATATGGGGTTTGGAGTTTCTTCTTAGAGTTCAGAAGGATTGTAAGGTGATTTTGAAGCACAAGGCAAGCAATATTCTCTCTGAGTTGAAAAGGGATAGAAGAGAGCTATACTTTATGTTGCTCAGATGTCATGGAGTTGGATGGACACATCAGAAGTTGAAGGCTTTGATATTTGATGAGTTGGAACATAGGGCTTATCCTATTTGGGTGAAAGTGCAGGAAGAAAACACTTTCAGACTTCTTTCAGATGAAAGAAAGGAGCAACTTGCAGAAGAGATGGAAATCAAGAAAGCTATGATAGTTCCCAGGCCAGTGAAGAAGGGATTTACACTTGAGTTTCCAAAATATATGAATCCACTATATCCAAGTGAAGCAGTTATTAGAAAGAGCCTCAAGCTCTTCCCATTAGAAGCTTCAGATATGGTGCAAGTGTTACCATTAGATTCCAGGAATCCAATTGTGAGTTATGATGAAGATGAATGTGGATTCTGGAAGATTGGAAGATTTGGCAAGGAGATACACACTTTTACCACTCTCATATCTTTATTTGGAAGTTGTGATAGAGAAGACTTGGTGGACCTTTGGAGGTTACTAGAGACCAAGTATGAGGCTAAAGCACCAACTTCAGCTAATGGAATAAAACTTTGGACCACATTTAAAAGAATGTGTGGGACAAATGAGGAAGATCCTGAAATATGGAAGGATCTTGAAGATGACCTCAGTGGTCTTCAATGGAGGTTATATTCAGCTGCTGGTGTATACCATTTGAGTTCTACAAAGTTTGCTGAGTATCTACTTGTGGATGCTCAATATTTCATATCCAATGTTGTTTTGGAAAAGATGAAGGATACCCAGCTGGAGATAGATTATACAAGTGACGTGGCAAAGAATTTGATCAGATTTATTTATTACCAATATGAGAAGGTTTGTCAGACTCCTCCAAGTTCTTAATGATTATTCAGAAACTTGATTATAAGAGTGGATATCAAGTTTAGGGGAGGATTGTTGGGAATAAATTAAGGCCAGATCACTTGAGCACTGACAAGAACAACTTAAGCGTTGACAAGAACAAATTGAGCGCTGACAGCTCAAGCGTTGACAAGTTAAAGTCAAGCGTTGACAGATTGAAGACAAGCACTGATGGAAGATATAAGCTACACGTTTATTATGTTCTAGAATACTTCTAGTAAGGATAGAAACGACAATGTATTTTCTATGTTTATCTTTACCTAGAATAGTTGATACGTAGCTTATTGTACAAGGCTTCTTAGTCTATAAAAGAAGGCCTTTAGGTTAATGTTTAGTATCAAGTTTTATATAGTTTTCATTCGTAAACATCTTTCATTGTAAGCAAGTTCGACATTCATAATCAAAGTGAAAGTTTTGTTTACATCTTGTGTTCTTGTTTAAGTGTTAAATTCCGCATAACACTTAGATTCACAAAGCATATAACAAAGGTTTTTCTACGTGTTATACTTGATCTAATCTCGTATACACAAAGCTAATCGATCTAAGTTTGGGATCAACAGCTATGAACTCTAATCCATACCGAGCAACTTTTAAACGATCTTGGGCTAGAAGCTAAGTAACTTTTCAAATCGTACAACCTTATTTATTGCAGATAAATTTATTAGCAAGCGATGGGAGAATAGGCTTATAATTAACTCACATAAATTCATGAAAGAATACCAAACTTATAATTGACTCTATCATCTCTCGTTCTCCACAGTTTAAAATCTCAAGTAATGAGACTCGTGGATGCTTAGCCTATTAAATCAAAGTTTTTGGTTTTCGAGTCGCCTATAGGATCTTGCAAACTCTTAGACTTTTTCAAGTTTAGAAATCGCATTTTAAAGTTCCCTTGATAAACGACTCTCTAGGATCAATTATAGGAACTTGCGAAAAGTTCTTGATCTTAACCCGTGAGAGTTAAGACTTTCGCGTTTTATAGCTCCCTATATAAAAGCCTAGCAAAACTTGACTTAAACACATCAAGGATACTAGCTAGAGTAAACTTAGATAAGTAAACTCGGGTTGAGTCAAAAGATTCACAACGTTTGAAAATTAAAACCACTTTATTAAAGATTTATTCTAGCAAGGAAAGAAAATAACTATACAAAGGGAAAAACTAACGGGCCAAAATAGATCAAAATTTTTGAAAAATGTCGAAAATTTGATTTTCCGGTTAAAATGAGGACAAATACAAGGAAAAGGCCACTTAACTTCGATAGAAGTCCCCCCTACACTTAATATAAACATTATCCTCAATGTTTAAGCATGTGGGAGTAAACTCCCCTACACTTAGGACATTGTGTACTTTGTTTAAATCTCGCTAAGGAAGAGACAACTAAAGAGATTCCTATTTTAATATTGGAAATAGAATAGAACCGGGAAAATGGGAGCACGGAATCACGGGTCGTCAAAAATCATCAAGAGTGTGTCTTTGAAGCTCGAAACCTTGATTAGTAGAAGAGAGGAAATAGCAAACACCAACGGGTCTCCCCTACACTTAGGATAAAGAAAGCGAAAAGATAGATACATGGGTTGCCTGCCAAGAAGCGCTTGATTTTTGTTCACCAAGTCGTGAGCCTTACTCGACCTTGATTAGCATAGGAAGAAGCATGAAATATATCCACCAGGATCAAAGACATAGTTTTCGTCCATCAAATAGCAGAAGCTTAAGGCGAACAAGGCAAGCCAAAGAAGAGTAGGCAAGGTTCCCTTAAGCAAAGATGGATCACGGTGGAAGCAAGTATGGTGTGGTGCAAGCATATCTTCCAAAGTTCCAAAGATTTTTCCTTTTGTTTCATCAGGTTGATACTGAGATGGCTGAAGAATATCAATACCGGAGTCGAACACCTTTTCCTTTAGGGGAAAATAGCACTCAGGCTCAGCAGAATGTGAAGAAGATCCGCGAAGAAAATGCACAACCTCGTCCTCAGAAGGTGGACAAAGAGGTGTTAAATCATACGTGCTGCGGATGTTGGTGTCGTCCGGTTGCTTCTCCTTTGAAAGAATTTTCTTCAAATCCAAAGTAGGATCAAGACGATAATCTTCAAAGTCCAAAGGAGGAGCATCACTCTCATGAGGGAAGTATGTATTGAGAAATGTAGAGAAGTCTTCCTCAAAAGAGTAATCATCCAAAGTAGGATTAAGCATATATGGCGGAGGATCTTCATCATGCGAAGAATCACTCGAAAGAGTATCGGCCTCATCAAAATCATCATATGTGGGCATGTCGGGATACTCGGAAGTACAATCATCAAAATCATCCGAATCTGAGCTAGAATCATCATCATAAGCATCAAAGATCGGTGGAGAATCATAAATGGGTGAAGGTTCCAAATTGGAGAGAGAATCATCCACATCATCTTGAAAAAGTGGATTATCAATGCAAGACTCGAATAGAGGATTGTTGTAGATGACAAAATCATCGAGCACATTAATCATATTCGCAGATTCTCGTCCATAGGATTTGCTTGTAAGCTTCCCCATTTTGAAAACTTATGCATCATCTCCGACTCTTAAGATGAGCTCACCTTCGGCAACATCAACTAGAGCTCTTCCGGTTCTCAAGAATGGCCGACCAAGTATTAAAGGAATACGAGGGTCTATTTCATAATCAACAACGACAAAGTCGACCGGGAAAGTAAATGTGCCAACTTTAATAAACACATCTTCGGCAATACCAACGGGGTAAGCGAGAGTGCGATTTGTAAGCTCAATGGTCATATTTGTTGGAGTAAGGTCGGGTAATGATAGTGTTTTCCAAACACTCAAAGGCATAAGATTGATACTGGCCCCGAGATCAGCTAGGGCAGTAAATTCTTCAGTTTTGTTAAAAAGCAAGGCAACACAAAACGACCGGGATCTCCAAGTTTTTCCGGAAGTTCTTTAAGAATAACTGCAGAACAGTTTTCATTTAAGCGTGTGTTGGCGAGCTCAATCAACTTCTCCTTCTTGTTAAGCAATTCCTTGAATGCTTTGACAAATTTCGGCATGTGGACAAGTGCTTCGACAAGGCTAATGTTGAAATTCATTTGAGAGATCATCTTCAAATAATTTTATATTTGACAGTCATCCTTGGTTAGCATTATGGTCTTGCCTAGCCGTGAAGGATAAGGGATATTGGGTTTAGGTGGTGAAGGTGTAGGTGTAGTAGGTAAAGGTTGAGATGTTCAAGGATTCTTCTTTGGGACATCGTCATGACGAGGCGGAGACGGTAATGGTGTACTAATAATAGGTGTAGGAGGAGTAGGGATAAATGGTGGTGGAGGAGGTGTAGATGATGGGGGCGGGATAGGTGTTCCTACTATGGTTACTCCACTACGGGTAGTAATAGCACTCACATTCTCTCGCGGATTGGTGATGGTGTTTGAAGGTAGAGAACTCGAAGAAGAAGGTTGAGTTGTGGGCAAGAAACTAGCAAGCATATTCTTCAAATCATTCGTTTGGTTTGTGAAGGAGGATTGAATATTATCTGAAAGATCGGATCTAATTTCATTCCCTTGCTTGGTGATATCCCCTTTTAGACTGATAATTTGGCTCTGTAGATTCTTGATTTGCTCACCTTGGGTTCTCATCAAAGCTTCAACATCGGGGTTAATGGGTGGGGCTTGTTGGGTGATAAGGATTAGAAGCTCTTGGTGGGATTTGGTTGCTTCTAGTATAGTTGTTGTTGGGGTTTTGGTTTTGAGGAGAAAAACCGGGTGAAAGGTAGTTGTTTGATCGGTAACTCAGCAAATTTCTATCCCCTTGAGGTCGAGCTTGGTAATTTTCCGGGGAATAATTACCATAAGCTGCATACACGTTTTCCGGATTTCCTTGAGTAGAAGGACAATCAGTGTATGAGTGTGGACCGCCGCATGTTTCACAAGAAGGTGCAACCGCTTTTACTTGATGTTGTTGGTTTGTAGCGAGAAGCAAGATATTTTTGTTCATTTCAGTCATCATGCGGGTGAATTCGGTCATATCAGGGCTTGCTGAAGTTGAAGAAACATTGACTCTCGGGTTGTTCCTTGAAGAAGCGGAGGAATCCCAGTTCTTATGACGAGTAGTCATGTTCTCAATAAGCTCTCTACACTCCTCGGGTCTCCTTTTCATAAATGTGCCACCGACGGCTGCATTAATCGTATCACGATCTCGAAAAGTCAAACCGTTGTAGAAAGTATCAATTAAGGTCACTGGGAGCATGTTGTGGTTTGGGCAACGATCGATCAAAACATTATATCTTTCCCAAGCATCAAAGAGATATTCATCAGGATCTTGCATACGCTGATTTGATTGCGAAGGCTCGTGACCATGGATGTTCGAAAGTAGCGCGACAAAAAGCGTTGAGTCATGTCATCCCAAGTATGAATAGAATTCTTCGGGAGCCGATCAAACCATTTCTCGGCGTGGTGTGATAAAGTATGTGTAAAGAGTTGTAGGCGAAGAACATCCATTGTGGCACCGGGCAACTTCATGCTTTGGGTGATTGTAATGAATTTGTCGAGGTGTTTGTTGGCATCATCATCAGGCATTCCGGCGAATGGATTAGTTTGCACTTGCTGAATCATGTGGTGCTTCAACGAAAACTCCAGAGCCGTGATTTGCATCAGCGCAATCGGTCCTCCTCGTCCAAACATGGTAGGTTGACAAAGTTGCTCCATTGTCCGAAGATCGGGCTGTGGATGAACATTGTTGTTGTTGTTGAGGTGCGGTGGATTATTATTGTTGTTAACACCTGCCATACTTAAATCTTCTCGAGTCTCGGGCTCTTGATAATTAGAAGATCTAGTACGCATACACCTACAAAGGCAAAAGAAAACAATACCAAACACAAAGACAATATATATACACAATAAAAATAAAATCTTTTTGGATTTTTGAAATTTTTAATTTTTATGTGTTTTTTAACATTTTTTAATTTTTATGGGTTTTTAAAATTTTTTAAGCAAGAAAAATAACGCTCACAAGTGAACGGATCCCAAAAAGCAACGCGTCTCTCACAGAAAACCGTTAATATTTACGAAAAGAGCCGGCAACGGCGCCATTTAATACATGGATTTTGTATGTAAAAAGTTATCTTCACAGTCTAATCGAATTGATCATGGTTTAACTATGTGACTCAGTCGTTCTTTGGTGAAACAAAAGTTGTGTCGTTGTAGTAATTAAAATGTGCAAAACTTAAATGAAAATGATGTTAAAAGTAAATCTAAGTCTAATTAAAATAAATTGTGCAAATATTTAAAAGCGTGACAGAAATTAAAAGGCACTAAAAGTAAATAACGCAAACTTAACACTAACCTAAGGCAAACTTAAAGCGCAACTAAAACTTAAACTAAGGCAAGACTTAAAAACAAATCTAAGGCAAGCAGACTTAAAGTGCGACTAAGGAAAAAGGCGGGAAAAATAAAGCTTGAAAATTAAAAACAGAAACTTAAAAACAGTAACTTAAAAGAACCTGAAAAATAGCTCATTCGGAATAAACCTTCATTCGGAATAATCACTCATCCGGAATGTCACCTTCGTTCGGAATGATTCTTCTTTACTCGGAATATTTACCAAATCCCTTGATCCGGAATAAATCCTTTATCCGGAATATGTCACTTATCCGGAATAAAGTCTTGATGCATAATGTTGGTCCTTGATCCGGAATGTTGCTGATCCGGAATAATATTCCGAATAGAACTCCTTGATCCGGAATATGTCACATACCGGATGGAAGCCCTTGATCCGGAATATTGGATATTCCGGATGAAACACCTCGGCAAAACCCTTGATCCTGAATGTTGACTTGATCCGGAATAAAAGGCTGATCCGGAATGTTTTCTATTCCAGATGAAATGCTTGATCCCGAATAATGAATTATTCCGAATGAGCACCACTGATCCGGAATGTTAAATATTCCAGATGAACGACTTTGATTCGGAATGCAAGAATATTCCGGATGAAGGCCTTGATTCGGAATATATAATATTCCGAATGAACGACTTTGATACAGAATACCCACAACACAATTCCTTCACTAGAGCAACCTTGGCTTGATCCGGAATGTTTTCCTGGGAAGGTTACAGTAACAGAAAACGCGAAGAATAAGGAAGAACAAAGATATACGGATCTAAACAATTCTAAACAAAATCAACCACAAGATTAAATTAAACTAAACACAAAACATCTACTAATGATAATCAAACAATCCAAAACAATAAAACTAACAAATATAACCAAAATAATCAATACCCACTTTAATCAATAAAATAAAAATAAGAACATGAACATGAACATAAACATAAAGATTAAAGAAAGGAAGATAGGAGATCAAACAATAAAGTAAAGATTGACAAGAATTAAAAAGAAAACTTACTTGAAATTAAATGTAATTAAGGTGCAAGACAAGGTATTTAAATGGACATGAAAATTAAAGGTGCACAAAATTAAAGTGGAAGAAATAGTTTGTCAAGCTATCCACCAAAACAAATGAATGAAAATCCTAATCTATTTATAGGGGAGATTAAGGAGTGCTTAGGAAGCTTCCTCCCTCTTCCATCTTTTCTAAATTGCATGCTTAAGTCCTTGTCCTCTTAATCTTCTTTAAATCTTGGACTTTAATGACTTTTGTCTCGGGATTTCTTTGAACTCGTCTTTTAATTCTTCAATAAAGTAGACTTGAGTTCTTCGGCTTTAAGTAAACTTCCGTCTTTTGACTTTTTCTTCGATAAATCTTCAGAATTTGTCTTGGACTTCCGTTCTTTTTGCACTCTTGACTTCTTGACTTCGTCTTTCGTCTTTTTCTTCGATAAAAGCCCGTGAATGCCCGTGTTTTTTTTCCACTTTTCACCTTTTCGTCCTAAATCACAACAAAAACACAAACCACACATAATTCCGACATAAATGACATAAAATACACGTTTTGGCTTGGTTATTATTGTAATTAAGTGGTAAAAAGGATGGGTGTTTACACACCTATCAGTTAACCTAAGTATAATAGTAGAGTTAATTTAATTAAACCATGACTTAATTAAATTATATTATATAACCTATAGTTTATTAATTTAACCATGATATGTTATTAATTAATAAAACATGTATTTTTATTATTAATTAATAATTAGATATAACCTATAGTATTTAATTAATAAATCATGCTATAAATCTCATGACTTATAACTTTTAACCAGTAAGCACTAGCTTATACCTTTAGCTTGTTAATTCAGCTTATTTTTATTTATGGAAACTTTCTATTTCAGGAAACTTACTATCTTTAGAAACTTTCTATTTTTGGAAACCTGCTATTTTTAGAAAGTTACTTATTATTACACTACAAGTATATAAATACAAGAAATACATGAATTACATTATCAGAATACATTTAAAACATGAATAATACAATATAATATTTGAAACAGTAAAACATGAAAAGAACATATAAAACAAGTTAAGAACATACAAGAACCAGTAACACACTCAGTAATCAGACAACTCATACATGTTCCCTATTTATGTAGCACTAGTGAAGTCGGCGTAGGACTTTGAATCTTTTCATCTTTCATCGTTCACTGACATAAGGTACGGAGTCCTTCAGTATGGACATTCTTTCTGTTGATCCCAAACTTAGATCGATTAGCTTTGTGTTAACGAGATTGAATCAAGATTAACACTATAGAGAAACTTTGTGTTATGAAAAAATCTAAGTGCTATGCGGAAATTAACACTTAGAACAAGAACACATAAAACAGAATAACCCAAACTTTCACTTTTATTGATTATCAAAACTTGCGTACAATGAAAGTGGAAAACATATATTTTAACTAAAACCTAAAGGCCTCCTTTTATAAAATAAGGAACCTTGTACAAGAGTCTACATATCAACTATTTTAGGTAAAGATAAACATAGAAAATACAATGTCAAACATATCTTTACTAGAAGTACAAAACATGTAGACTAAGTATTCTATCAGTGGTCGAACTTCTTCTTGTCAGCGCTTCAATATCTCTTGTCAGGGTCCAGCTGTCAACGCCTCATTATCTCTTGTCAGCGTCTAAGTTCTTCTTGTCAGCGTCCCAGTGACTTAGCTACTTTTATTCTCAACAATCCTCCCCTAAGCTTGATATCTACTCTAGTAATCAAGTTTCATAAAAAAACAAAATACAAGGAGGATTCTTACAAACTATCTTCTTTCTTAATAAGGGAATAAATAAATCTAACTAAATCCTTACTAACATCACTGGTATAATCAACCTCCAATGGTGTAGATATCATCAACTTCAAACATCTTGTAACATAGGATATTCAGCATCAACCAAAAGATATTTTGAAAATTTGGATGTACTAAGATGATATACACCAGCAGCTGAGTAAATACGCCATGTCATTCCTCTAATAGCATCCAGATCCAACCAAACTGGATCAGCTTCATTTGGCTCAATCATTCTCTTGAATGTGGACCAAATCTTTATTCCATACTTGTCCTTCATCAATGTCCATAAGTCGACCAAGTCTTCTCTATCAAAAGTAGCAAACATAGACATGAAAGAAGTGAAAGTGTGTACCTTATCACCAGTCCTGGTGATCATCCAAAAACCACTTGCATCTTCTTAATAGTTAATTATGGGGTTTCTAAAGTCAAGAGGCAACACTTCTACGAAATTTGAAGCCTCCAATGGTGAAAGCTTCATACTCTTCCTTAAAACAGCCTCACTTGGATTTAATGGATCAAGCTTTGGAAACTCAATTTGCAATCCCTTCTTTACTGGCCTAGGAACTATAGATGCCTTCTTAATCCTCATTTGTTCCTCCATTTCCTCTTTCCTTTCCTTTGAGAGTATCCCAAAAGTTCTATCCTTACACAAAGAATCCCAAATAGGATAAGCCAAACTCTCCGATTGTTCAAAACTAAGACCTCTAAACTTTGCATAAGTTCACCCAGTCTGATGATTCCTTCACAGTAAATAATACAGTTCTCTCCTTACTGTTTTGGATACTAGCTTGATATTGGTAGGTTTATTCTTTTCCTATACCTTAAGATCATCCTGCAATTTCAAAATCCCTTCAAGACACGAAATCTTCTCAGACATAGAAACATTTGGATCACTCAAAACTTCATATTCATACTTAAAGAAAAGCTCAACAATCATAGGTATATTCAAATCAAATTTCATCTTCAATTCTCTAAGCTTTTGTAAACTCAAATCCTCCCCATATTCTAGCCTCTCATGTTCTTCAAGTATCATTGCACTTAAATCAGTACTCTCACCATCACTGCCTTCCTTATTACTTTCAAAAGTAGTCACAATTTGTGACTCAATAGAAGTCTTCTTCATCTTATCCTTTTCCTCAAGTTGTGCAGCCAAAATGAAATCAAAATGTACCTGGGCTGCATCCTTGGGAACCTCTGCTTCTACCATAATCCCTTTACCTTTATCCAATACATCAATAGAAGGTAAAGATGTTGATGGTACCCGTGTAGACACATCCTTAATGATAGTTGATGACTGGGATACACCAACTACACCTTAATGTCAGCGTCCAAAACCTGAATGTTAGCCCTTGATTTGTTTGAAAAAAGAAGGAGAAATAGGTTTTTCGTTTAATTTTATCCATTGATTAAGATGAATAAGGATGGTAGAAATTAGTCCCTTAGTATCCAAATAAACATTTGGTGTACAAATGAACTTAAATCAATATTTTATTATTATTTATGTAATATTTTTATTTAGAGAATTTTAGTGTTGTTATAATAATGAATTGATCTTAGTCATCTTGATGTGAAAACAAATCGTAGGTTACCAAAAAGAAAAACATGGAGGTCAGACTAGTCACCGTACCTAACCAAATAGTCATTTTCTCCAAATGTGTTTAATTAGGTAACTAACTGAAAACATATAACTTCAACCTAAATCCATTTCTTTGTCAAATACTTGAATGATAAACCATCATAGGTTTGTATTTGTTAACTTGCTATATTTGGGACTAGACATTAATTTCCACCAAATTCACTTAATAGGGGCTTCCATAACTCACCAATTAACAAGCTTGAAATAAATGACTAATGAATGTTAAAAGTTGAATGTGAATGTAAGTTTAACAACTTCTTGCTTCCTTGCTACGAGCTAGGTTACATGCTAGAAGTATGAGCATCATTTGATAAAACATCCAACAATCTTAAACCGTTACCGAACTTTGCCTATCAAATTTGACTTTAACGTATAATATCTCAAAATATATCTACCAAACCATTACCCATGCTACAAGCAAATCGAAAGACATGTAATTGTCATTAGGATATCTTCGATGCATAGAGTATATATATTAACTTGTCACTCCTCATAATATTTTAGAGAGCAGCGTTGAGTTGTAAAAAAGATGGACGATAAATATTTTAAATTCTATTTTTATTTAGATTTGATATGCTAAATATTTTAATTCACATATAGATCTTTAATTTCATATCTCAAAATTTTTATTTATAGTGGGTAAGTTCTTAACTAATTCCCATTATGGAAACAAAATCTTTTTCCAAAAGTAGAACCTCAATTTTGTGTCAAGATTTTTGACAATTCTGACAGTTAATCCCTATGTTTTTGCCATAATTGCGTTCTTGTGATATGTCTCTACCTAACTTAGGTTCTTCTCTTTCGCGTAGTACCAAGTAATTGTCCCTATTAATTAACTGATTCAACAACTAGCTAGGTTAGGATGATGTCTCATATCTGATATGAGATGGTAATTAATTAAATGTTTTTATGCGGCTTCAAAATCTGTGACAGTGCGAATAACCTTATAATCAAGTGGCAGTGAGTTCGAATCCCAGCAAACTTGTCGTTCTAAGGAATGTGATTAGAAAAAGTTAAGGTTAACATTAACGAAGATTGATTACCTTTGCCTTCACTACAACAAAACATATAAACAGGTGACGAACTTTTGCCCATCCACATTAGTCATCGGGGAAAAGTGCTAAAAAAACCGTCCTATATGGCACAAACTCTGGTAGACTTTTGATAATGTGATATACTTGCCAAATGAACGTAAGATATAAAGTATATCTAACCTAATATCGTAGCCATTAAACACTTGCCAATGTATGTTTCCATAAGTTAGTTATCACTTATCTCGATATTTTTGCAGAAATATCTTTGAGTCCAAAAACTATCTATATATACCCTCAACTTGCTTGCCCTTCTTCATCACCTAACAATCAAGTTAAATTTTTTGGTGTCTTTGCATTTCAAAGATTTAGGCTATTTAGAACTTTAGAAAAGAACTTAACCATGTTGTGTCTTGGTCATTCGTTTAGTATTTGGATGTGTCTTACAAACATCACTGGTATAATCAACCTCCAATGGTGTAGATATCATCAACTTCAAAACATCTTGTGACATAGGATATTCAGCATCAACCAAAAGATATTTTGAAAATTTGGATGTACTAAGATTATATACACCAGCAGCTGAGTAAATACGCCATGTCATTCCACTAATAGCATCCAGATCCAACCAAACTGGATCAGCTTCATTTGGCTCAATCATTCTCTTGAATGTGGACCAAATCTTTATTCCATACTTGGCCTTCATCAATGTCCATAAGTCGACCAAGTCTTCTCTATCAAAACTAGCAAACATAGACATGAAAGAAGTGAAAGTGTATACCTTATCACCAGTCCTGGTGATCATCCAAAAGCCACTTGCATCTTCTTCATATTTAATTATAGGGTTTCTAAAGTCAAGAGGCAACACTTCTACGAAATTTGAAGCCTCCAATGGTGAAAGCTTCATACACTTCCTTAAAATAGCCTCACTTGGATTTAATGGATCAAGATTTGGAAACTCAATTGGCAATCCTTACTTCACTGGCCTAGGAACTATAGATGCCTTCTTAATCCTCATATGTTCCTCCATTTCCTCTTGCCTTTCCTATGAGAGTAGCCCAAAAGTTCTATCCTTACACAAAGAATCCCAAATAGGATAAGCCAAACACTCCAATTGTTCAAAACTAAGACCTCTAAACTTTGCATAAGTCCACCCAGTCTGATGATTCCTTCACAGCAAATAATACAATTCTCTCCTAACTATTTTGGATTCTAGCTTGATATTGGTAGGTTTATTCTTTTCCCATACCTTAAGATCATCCTTCAATTTCAAAATCCCTTCAGGACACAAATTCTTCTCAGACATAGAAACATTTGGATCACTCAAAACTTCATATTCATACTTAAAGAAAAGCTCAGCAATCTTAGGTATATTCAAATCAAATTTCATCTTCAATTCTCTAAGCTTCTGCAAACCTAACTCCTCCCCATATTCTAGCCTCTCATGTTCTTCAAGTATCATTACACTTGAATCAGTACTCTCACCATCACTGCCTTCCTTATTACTTTCAGAAGTAGTCACAATTTGTGACTCAATAGCAGTCTTCTTCATCTTATCCTTTTCCTCAAGTTGTGCAGCCAAAATGGAATCAAAATGTACCTGGGCTGCATCCTTGGGAACCTCTTCTTCTACCATAATCCCTTTACCTTTATCCAATACATCAATAGAAGGTAAAGAAGTTGATGGTACCTGTGTAGACACATCCTTAATGATAGTTGATGAGTGGGATACACCAACTACACCTGCAGTTTTGTCAGCGTCCAAACCTGAATGTCAGCGCTTGATTTGTTCTTATCAGTGCTTGACTTTGTGAACTGCTCCATCATCTCTATAAACGTCAACTTTGTAGGAGTAACCAGTGAACCATCAAAACCTGGTTGCCCTTTCAAACCTTTAAGGGCTTCAGCTACATCTAGCGAATTTCCAAAAGAAGCACATTCATGTGAGTCTTCTTCATCTTATCCTTTTCCTCAAGTTGTGCAGCCAAAATGAAATCAAAATGTACCTGGGCTGCATCCTTGGGAACCTTTGCTTCTACCATAATCCCTTTACCTTTATCCAATATATCAACAGAAGGTAAAGATGTTGATGGTACCCGTGTAGACACATCCTTAATGATAGTTGATGACTGGGATACACCAACTACACCTTAATGTCAGCGTGCAAAACCTGAATGTCAGCCCTTGATTTGTTTGAAAAAAGAAGGAGAAATAGGTTTTTCGTTTAATTTTATCCATTGATTAAGATGAATAAGGATGGTAGAAATTAGTCCCTTAGTATCCAAATAAACATTTGGTGTCCAAATGAACTTAAATCAATATTTTATTATTATTTATGTAATATTTTTATTTAGAGAATTTTAGTGTTGTTATAATAATGAATTGATCTTAGTCATCTTGATGTGAAAACAAATCGTAGGTTACCGAAAAGAAAAACATGGAGGTCAGACTAGTCACCGTACCTAACCAAATAGTCATTTTCTCCAAATGTGTTTAATTAGGTAACTAATTGAAAACATATAACTTCAACCTAAATCCATTTCTTTTTCAAATAATTGAATGATAAACCATCATAGGTTTCTATTTGTTAACTTGCTATATTTGGGACTAGACATTAATTTCCACCAAATTCACTTAATAGGGGCTTCCATAACTCACCAATTAACAAGCTTGAAATAAATGACTAATGAATGTTAAAAGTTGAATGTGAATGTAAGTTTAACAACTTCTTGCTTCCTTGCTACGAGCTAGGTTACATGCTAGAAGTATGAGCATCATTTGATAAAACATCCAACAATCTTAAACCGTTACCGAACTTTGCCTATCAAATTTGACTTTAACGTATAATATCTCAAAATATATCTACCAAACCATTACCCATGCTACAAGCAAATTGAAAGACATGTAATTGTCATTAGGATATCTTCGATGCATAGAGTATATATATTAACTTGTCACTCCTCGTAATATTTTAGAGAGCAGCGTTGAGTTGTAAAAAAGATGGACGCTAAATATTTTAAATTCTATTTTTATTTAGATTTGATATGCTAAATATTTTAATTCACATATAGATCTTTAATTTCATATCTCAAAATTTTTATTTATAGTGGGTAAGTTCTTAACTAATTCCCATTATGGAAACAAAATCTTTTTCCAAAAGTAGAACCTCAATTTTGTGTCAAGATTTTTGACAATTCTGACAGTTAATCCCTATGTTTTTGCCATAATTGCGTTCTTGTGATATGTCTCTACCTAACTTAGGTTCTTCTCTTTCGCGTAGTACCAAGTAATTGTCCCTATTAATTAACTGATTCAACAACTAGCTAGGTTAGGATGATGTCTCATATCTGATATGAGATGGTAATTAGTTAAATGTTTTTATGCGGCTTCAAAATCTGTGACAGTGCGAATAACCTTATAATCAAGTGGCAGTGATTCGAATCCCAACAAACTTATTGTTCTAAGGAATGTGATTAGAAAAAGTTAAGGTTAACATTAACGAAGATTGATTACCTTTGCCTTCACTACAACAAAACATATAAACAGGTGACGAACTTTTGCCCATCCACATTAGTCATCGGGGAAAAGCGCTAAAAAAAACCGTCCTATATGGCACAAACTCTGGTAGACTTTTGATAATGTGATATACTTGCCAAATGAACGTAAGATATAAAGTATATCTAACCTAATATCGTAGCCATTAAACACTTGCCAATGTGTGTTTCCATAATTTAGTTATCACTTATCTCGATATTTTTGCAGAAATATCTTTGAGTCCAAAAACTATCTATATATACCCTCAACTTGCTTGCCCTTCTTCATCACCTAACAATCAAGTTAAATTTTTTGGTGTCTTTGCATTTCAAAGATTTAGGCTATTTAGAACTTTAGAAAAGAACTTAACCATTTTGTGTCTTGGTCATTCGTTTAGTATTTGGATGTGTCTTACAAACATCACTGGTATAATCAACCTCCAATGGTGTAGATATCATCAACTTCAAAACATCTCGTGACATAGGATATTCAGCATCAACCAAAAGATATTTTGAAAATTTGGATGTACTAAGATTATATACACCAGCAGCTGAGTAAATACGCCATGTCATTCCACTAATAGCATCCAGATCCAACCAAACTGGATCAGCTTCATTTGGCTCAATCATTCTCTTGAATGTGGACCAAATCTTTATTCCATACTTGGCCTTCATCAATGTCCATAAGTCGACCAAGTCTTCTCTATCAAAACTATCAAACATAGACATGAAAGAAGTGAAAGTGTATACCTTATCACCAGTCCTGGTGATCATCCAAAAGCCACTTGCATCTTCTTCATATTTAGTTATAGGGTTTCTGAAGTCAAGAGGCAACACTTCTACGAAATTTGAAGCCTCCAATGGTGAAAGCTTCATACACTTCCTTAAAATAGCCTCACTTGGATTTAATGGATCAAGCTTTGGAAACTCAATTGGCAATCCTTACTTCACTGGCCTAGGAACTATAGATGCCTTCTTAATCCTCATATGTTCCTCCATTTCCTCTTGCCTTTCCTTTGAGAGTAGCCCAAAAGTTCTATCCTTACACAAAGAATCCCAAATAAGATAAGCCAAACACTCCAATTGTTCAAAACTAAGACCTCTAAACTTTGCATAAGTCCACCCAGTCTGATGATTCCTTCACAGCAAATAATACAATTCTCTCCTAACTATTTTGGATTCTAGCTTGATATTGGTAGGTTTATTCTTTTCACATACCTTAAGATCATCCTTCAATTTCAAAATCCCTTCAAGACACAAATCTTCTCAGACATAGAAACATTTGGATCACTCAAAACTTCATATTCATACTTAAAGAAAAGCTCAGCAATCTTAGGTATATTCAAATCAAATTTCATCTTCAATTCTCTAAGCTTCTGCAAACCTAACTCCTCCCTATATTCTAGCCTCTCATGTTCTTCAAGTATCATTACACTTGAATCAGCACTCTCACCATCACTGCCTTCCTTATTACTTTCAGAAGTAGTCACAATTTGTGACTCAATAGCACTCTTCTTCATCTTATCCTTTTCCTCAAGTTGTGCAGCCAAAATGGAATCAAAATGTACCTGGGCTGCATCCTTGGGAACCTCTTCTTCTACCATAATCCCTTTACCTTTATCCAATACATCAATAGAAGGTAAAGAAGTTGATGGTACCTGTGTAGACACATCCTTAATGATAGTTGATGAGTGGGATACACCAACTACACCTGCAGTTTTGTTAGCGTCCAAACCTGAATGTCAGCGCTTGATTTGTTCTTATCAGTGCTTGACTTTGTGAACTGCTCCATCATCTCTCTAAACGTCAACTTTATAGGAGTAAACCGTGAACCATCAAAACCTGGTTGCCCTTTCAAACCTTTAAGGGCTTCAGCTACATCCAACGAATTTCCAAAAGAAGCACATTCATGTGAGCCTTTGTCACTGACATGTACCTGTTCATCCTCCCCTTTGGAAGAATCATCTTGCCTAGTGCGAATATTGGCAGCCTCCAAAACAGTTATCCTCTCCCTCAATGAAATGAGTTCAAGGCCTTGAGCATTGACAACCTGTACATGGTTTGTATTTTGATTTTGTAACCTCATACAAACCCTCATCAATTCCATTACTGAAAAAGGGTTCCATACTTCCCTCCTCTAGTATGGGAAGTTGCCCTCCCATAAGAGACTCATTGAGCATGGGTGTGGACTTAAAGATGTTGGGACTGACGTGACCTACATCTAAGCGAGTACCACTAGTCCCAGCCTCATCCATAGCACCAACCACACTTGTGGTTGTTGTTCTCTCTACAACATGGCTAGGACCACTAGAGGAGAACACTCCAGTAATCCTTTGGCGTTTTTCTAACCTATAATAATGGGTTTCAGAGGAAGAGGAATGAAGGTCTGTTTGGGATTATGGGTGAAGGGTGTCAGCGTCAAGATTGGTAGTGTCAGCGTTGGGGTTGGAGGTATCAGCGTTGATATTGGGAATGTCAGCGCCTGGTAATGGAGAGTCAATGTTCATGTGTTGGGGTGATGGTGGTGGGTCTGGAATAGGGCCTTGAGCAGGTTGTGGTGGTAGTGGTGGAGGGTTTGCAGCTGCCAGTATGACAGCATGCATAGTTAGGGTAAGAGGCAAATCCCTATATGGTGCTGAATTCATGTTGCCAAACACAGTTTTCTTTTATTCAGGGACCTTATAAAAATGATCATGGTCCCTGATACAATAGACTTGCATTTCAAAAATCATTTTCAAAAATCTAGGATATGCAAGAGTCATCTTGGTACCCTTGTTGTGAAACATGCCATCAAAAATCATTTTTGAAAAATTATAATTTTGCCCTCTTGCAAGACAAACAATGGCACTCCCGATAGATCGGTTGACATCATTGAATGAAGAGCATTTGGGACTCAAACATTGAACGATGACATGAATGAGGAACTTCTAGGCTGGAGGAAATTGTTGTTTGGTATATCGGTTTAAGTGTCCAACAGGGGGAAAATCATAACCCAAGCCTCGAAGTCCCAACTCTAGCTCGTCAATGGGAAGGGTGGTTATACCATCAGCATCATTAAGATGCAAAGCTTGGTGAACCAAAGCTTTAGTAACCACCCATTCAACCCTATGAACAGTACCATATAATGAAATCACTCCATCAACCGTTCTGGAATGCACAGTGTTCCAAAACTGCTTGATGTGTGTGATAGGGACAAGTGGAGTGTGAGTAAGAGCATACCTTAGAGGAGAAGCATTCAAATACGCAATCATCTATTTATATTGAGGATGAAGAGTATTATCAGCAACCAAATACGCCACCATGTTGTGCTGACTCTTGAATTCCAACTCCACATTATCTGGTTTGAACTTTGGGGCCATTTGAAATGTATATTGAAACCTGTAAGTGACAAACAATGAAGGTATGAAGGTTGGAAAGTTTTGCTAGACAAGAATAGTTGTTACCCTGTTAAAACAATATGAGCTGTATTTATATGAAAGAAACTAGCACACTATTGGTTGAAAAAGAAGGCAAAGATATTCAAAAAGTAACGATGTAAATCTTGAAAATATTCAACTTATCTTTGCATTAATAAAAAGTTACCAAGTTGCTAAAACTACGACCCAAATTTTCGTAAAAACTAACAACTGGGTGGGACCCAATGTTTATTAACGGTCAAAAATTAATTTTCAGCGTAACGGCTATATCTTGTCAGCGTGTAAATTTAGCCATGTCAGCATTCAAATTGGTCCTATCAGCGTTTGGAGTAAAATATGTCAGTGGCCAAAAATTGTAGGATCGTGTTTTTCTAAGGATTAGGCATGTATGGATTAATCTATTGAATGAATGGGAAAGTGGAACTTAGAGAGAGAAAGAAGAGAGAGAAACGAGAGAATGAAAAGAAAGATGGAATGTTGCGTAGAGGCCTGGAACGTATTTAAATTCATTTAAGAATTAAACCACTGTTGCTTTCCAGTTATCACAAGTTTGATTCATAAATAATCGCACAAGTCACCTACCATGAGCTTTTTGATATTCGCTCAAGAAGGATTTCCATCTTCATTGTAAATACTTTCGTATTACTTGGATGTTCATGCAAGATCATTAAGATTTTGTGTAGGACTCTTAAGATCTTTCTTACTTTTCACAGTGTGTGAAGAAGAAAGGAAATATGAACGTGTGTCCTAATGAGATATTTGATTATCTCAAATGGCTCTAGACTCAATCGTGCATTTTGGATTTCTAGTGATCGGAGGCTAGATAGGAGTGCCACCATTTCAGTACCAATTTATTCGGAGTGAATAAATCAATAGATAATGAGTTGTCTCCGTGTGATTAAAACAAATATCTTTAAGAGATATCTGAGTTAGCTGGGATGGGTTGTGCCTTGCATCACTGGGTCCATGATGTCTGTCTTCAATATCAAGAATCATTAAACAATGATCTTAATAGCATATGTATTGACCCGGTTTCTGCCTAAGTTGTAAGGAGGGCTTCTTTCTTTACACCCTTTATCTTTACAATTCTTTTTCATTCTTCAACCTCTTCAATGCTTACCAATACGTCATCACTAGCACCTTGTTGTGTTTGTTCCAGTGCTTACATAAGTACTTGGTCGGCATTCAGCTACGTTCACAATCTTTCTCCATCTTTCCTAAGGACTACTATTTCTAGCTATGGAATATCCTTGGGAAGATTCCTCCGGTTCTAGAGGAATCATTGGACTTTAACCTATCCTACCATCCTTATGTCACCACGATCTTCACCGTCGTGAATAGAGATGTTTTGGGTAAGTATATGTCACCATGAAATCCATTTTGAAGTGCAAGTCCATTTTGCTCCCCCTTAACATATGCCACGATATCCGAAAACGTTTTGCACATGTGGAGATGAGCTAACACGTTAAGTTAAACCATTTGTGATTAATCATTTCTCATATTAAATCACATTTTCTCCCCCATATTAAAAATATTAACCCAATCAATGTTTTTTTATCAATTGATTTAATAGCATTTTAAGAGAATTTTGGAAGAAAAATGCAAATCTAATTATCTTTATGAATTACACAAGCTCCCCCTCAAATTAATGAGGGTGTGCTGAAACGTAAATTAAATACCTTTTAAACACAAGTGTAAGGTATTTATCACGTGCAAAGATCATATATGATAATGAATTCACAAGATTAGCAATTTATGAGGTTGGACCTGAATGATGGAGAACATCATATGAAAGAAGCACATGGTTCTTGTTCACGAATGTTGGTCGCCTCATCACGTCTGAAGTTATCTCTTGACTCCATGTGTACGATTGATATCGTTGTCTTGACACCAATATGTGAACTTGGCACTCTCAGCATCAAGGATTCTGAATGCTTGGACAATTGCTCCCCCTCAATTGTTGACCCGTGTTCTATTGAAAGAGCTGTAGTCGTCGTTTGAGTAGTCGCATCGTCGAGAATGTAGATATCAATTGTATATTGCTACGGTTGGTGGAGATGATAACTTCATAAAAACAAGATTTCTCTTGTTTTAACAAATAAATGCACTGACACGTACATAAATTTGTGTTAGATTATGTTATTACGTAAACACAATCCCTTACATGGTTATAAAGTAAACCATGCCCGAGAAAATTAATTCCCGTTGTTGAGTCAAAGCTTTCTGGTGAAATGCTTGACTTTAAAGTGAAAAGCGGGTTACTATCTGAAATAATAGCAAACCATTTTGAACATGTTTTAAATCATTTGAACTTCTGCCCGAACTTTATTTACAACCCCGTGTCATTATTGAATGACATTTCTAGTATCGTAAATATTATCGATTCCAGAAGACATGCTCTTTTTAACAAAACCTTTTTGAACATATAATTTTGAAAGATTTAGAAAAACCTTTTGAGAAATTCTCGAAAAACTATGTGCAAAGTTTTGAAAACCAATTACTTGAGCTTAAGATGTTGAATATCTTGCAAAACGAGCTCAAGTCCGAGAAGTTGTAAACTTCCCGTTGTTAAGGATAAGTTTATCATCTGTTAGAAATACGTTTTTAACGTATATTAGAAGTATCAGTCACTCCACAATATTATTAATGTTGTATAGCTCGTAGTTAATGTTTGCTTATTTAGTTAAGTAAGAAACCGGCCCATGGGCTTGTCATGGGTCGGCCCAAGCCCATTAATGGCTTAGATATAAATACCCCTTTCCACCATGGAAAGGGGTTGGTTGTTGATTGTTTCACTTTCTCATTTAATAAGAAAACACATATTCTCTCTCACTTTATCTCACTAACTTTCTCTCTCTAGAAACCTTCAACCCACTTCATTGATTCATAAGATTTTCAATATTCTTTAATTAGTATCAGAGCCATGGGGTGATTTAAGGTAAGGATTAGTGTTATTTTTTTAGTTTTTGAATGTATTAGTGATTTGTAGGAAAATCAACCTTGAATCTTGTAATTTTTGGTGTTTTTGTTGTTGGGATTAGTTGATAAGTATTGGGTTTAGCTTATTTTGGTAGAAATCATAAAACTTTTCGTGGTTTTTGATCAAAAAATCGAGTTTTGTTTCGTTTAAAGAGCTCGTTTCTGGTCTCGAAGTGCCTTTTCCAGGTTTATTCCGAATAGCAACTCATTCCAAATAGTAACTTATTCCGAATAGCAACACATTCCGAATTGTAACTTATACCGAATAGCAACACATTCCGAATAACAACTCATTCCGAATAGCAACCCATTCCGAATATCAACTTATTCCAGATAGGAGATTATTCTGGATAGGAGATTATTTCGGATAGGAGGATTATTCCGAATAGAAGGATTATTCCGAATAGGAGATTATTCCGTATAGGAGGATTATTCCGTATAGGAGGATTATTCCGAATAGGAGGATTATTCCGAATAGAAGGATTATTCCGAGTAGGAGGATTATTCCGGATAGGAGGATTACTCCGGATAGGAGGATTATTCCGGATAGGAGGATTATTCCGGATAAGCAAGATTATTATGAATCAAGGTAGATATTCCAACCAAGGTCTTTTTCACATTAAGGTATTTATTCCGAATCAACTTAATTATTCCGGATCAAGGGGTATTTTACGAGTTTTTTCGACGATTTTTAGTGGATTTAATCTTGGCTTCTTAAACACTCTTTACTTCAACAACACAACACAATTCACAACCTTACTTCACTGCTCGATCAACCGATAATCATTGATTCTTTAAAGTGATCAAAATGAATCCGAATTCATTAATGCCTCAAATGACATCACTTACGGATATTTCCGTCATTACGGGAACGGATAATCGCCCTCCATTGCTCAGTAAAGAAGTCTTTGAAGCATGGCAAGGTTGTATGATGTCATACATTAAGGGAAAACCGTCATATGGGAGGCTTATGGTCAAGTCAATTCTAAATGGTCCACTAGATTATGGTACCATCGTTGTTAACAATGAGACTCGACCGCAGGAGTTTGAAGAACTTACACCAACTCAACAACTTATTGCCGATGCAGACGAAAAGGCTCTTCAAACCATTCTCCAAGCTCTTCCACATGAAATCTATCGAATGGTAAGTCAATATACGGTTGCAAAGGATTTATGGGAACGTCTAAAGGTTTTGCTACAAGGTACGTCTCTTACTAAACAGGAATGGGAATGTCAGTTGTATGATCTGTTTGATAGATTCAAGTACAGTCCAGGGGAAACGCTTCACGACTACTACTTCAGATCCACTACTCTCATGAATGATTTGAATGTATACAATCTCGTGATTGCTCCATTCCAGGTTAACACCAAGTTTTTGAATACTTTACCTCAAGCTGAATGGGGTGAGTATATTACTGATGTTAAGTTAACTAGGGATTTGCATAAGTGCAATTTGGATAAACTCTATGCTTTTCTCCAGCAGCATGAGAAGCACGTGATCATGCACCGTTCGCCTCGAGGCATGTAACCAAGCTTGTCATACAACAACACTCCTTATATCATGGGACACCAAGCCTATCATCCATCACCGTACATGACTCCAAGCTTCCCCCAATATTCGATTCTACCTCAACCACCCACCTCACATCAGCAACAATATCGGTTTAATGCACCTTCGTCTCAGAGAGAACCACAAGCATCACAATATGCCTCACAACCTCACCCATATTCACCAGCAAGCATTGCACCTTATGCTCAGTCATCATACTCTTCTTATCAAGAAAATGCAGCATATCCATCAAGCTATTCTGACCACATGAGTATTCCTTCTAGTGCTTATGCCACTCAACAAGACCAAGCAATGTATTGTGATAATGATGAAGTTCCCATTCCTGAATTCAAACAAGGAACTGACCCAGTTGAAGTGTTAGCCACTATGTCTGCTTATCTCACAAGGACATTGAGCAAACGAGGATTTAGAGGACCAACTCCTACTAACAATCAGCTGAGGAATTCATCCAATTCTCGACAACAAGCTACTATTGAGAGTGGCAGGGTAATGGTTCAACCTATTCAACCTTATCAGGGGAGACCCACTACATCAACCACCAATGCACGCATGGTCAATCCTGCTCCAATGGTCAACACTCCTCTACGGGCTAATTCCACAGGTAAGTTGAGAATGATTACATGCTACAACTGTAAGGAAGAAGGTCACATGTCTAAGGATTGCACAAAACCCAAGAGGAGAAGGGATGGTCAATGGTTTGCAGAGAAGATTTATTTGGTGAACGCTCAGGCACAAGGACAGGAACTTGATGAAGAGGAGCTTGCATTTCTTGCTGATCCAGGGATTGCGTAACAAGAAGTTGTCACTACATAGAATGCAGCATACCAAGCAGATGATCTGGATGCTTACGATTCAGACTGTGATGATCTTCAATCTGCTCAGGCAGCTCTTATGGCAACTATCTCCAGCTTTAGGTCAGATAAAATATCTGAGGTACTTACTAATACCACTGATACTAGTATTCAACCACATCAAGTTGGGCAAGAGGGTGCTGATCCAAATGAGTCTTCGGTGGTGAGTCTTTCAAATGAGGAGACAATCAATGATAGTAATATCAATGTGAGTCCCTAGACTTTGAGTGAATCACAACCGGGAGCCATTTCGCATACACATTTTCCTGCTCAACAAGATTTGGTCATGGTTCCTACAAAATTACTTAGCCAAATGAATACTGCACTATTAGAAACCCTAGCTAAGAATAAGAATTTGTCTGCTGAGCTTGCCTTGTGCAACGAAAAAGTTCAAACTTTGGAATTAGTTCCTTCATCCAATGTTCTAACAAATCCCGAATATGATCATTTTCGAAACAAACAAATGGGTCATTTGCAAGAAATTGAAACCTTAAGAGCAGATCTTTCCAACGAACTTAAAGAAAAAGAGTTAGTGGTCACTAATTTTCACAAACTTCAAACGGATTTTGAATTACTCGAGTCTAAAAAGAATGAAATGGAAATTAATGCGGCTAATAAGATTAGAAGTTTAGATTATTTGCTTTTAAGACAATACGCTGCTTCTCAACTAGTGCACTTATTTGACACATCGTTTAGAGAATTTAACTTATCGCGACAAAAAGATCTTCCCCCTAACCCACGGTATGCAAGACAAGCTTTTATCCATAGTCCAAGACTTTATAATGCAACCCAATTAGGATTGGTCTTAGATCTGATTGTTATTTTCGAAGATCGCACAAATAAGGATCTAGTTGATGAGAATCGGTCATACAACTTTGCAAAATATCCCCAGTGTGATTATTTTAAAATGAATCAGGAGCTTGCAAAAACGGACTTTAGAACTCGCTTCCATATGGATAAAGATCTTATCACAGCACCAACCTACATGTTAAATGAAGAAAACCCTAGTACACTTCCTACACTTGTCAAAATGGAAGGACCTAAGGAAATTCCAAAGGATCTTCCACTTGTTAGCACTGTATGGATAAACTTGCAAGAGATTAATCAATACTTTGCTAGTTTTGACAAGGTCATCCGGGAATGTACGACTTCAAATGGCCTAAACACCGGAGAATGGGATTTCGAACATATGAACAAGGTGTTTAAGAATGATATCAATCCGTTTGTCGAAAGACTAAAAGGAAGTTTTGCATCTCTTTCGGAAAATCTCGATTTTGAAATTAAAGAAGTTCAAAAAGTGTTTTATGAAATGGACACCGCTTACGAACTACAATTAATTGAAAAGGAAAAGATTTTATCCGAATATGACCGATTCTTGTCCCAAGTAATTTCGTGTGATGTGCTTACTACTATGAATGTTAATTATTCGAATGAGCTTACATCCGCTATGATTAAATGTGATGCTGTGAATATATGTGATGATGTGTGTGATCTCTCTGTAAATGTTGTTGATACTGTAAATGAGGTAGATAATCATTCTTGTCACGAGTCTAACGCTGAATTTTTAAAGCTTCAAGATTCTTACAATTTACTTACAAAACGCTTTAATCAACTTGAACAACATTGTATATCTTTAGAATTAAAACAACAAACTCAAAATGAGGATCTTTTGATAACAAATGGTTGTGAAAACAGTGTTGAGACGAGTGACAAGATGATTGAGATAGTTAAGGCATTAGAGGAAGAGATTATGAGATTAAAGAGAGATGTGTCATCAAATGAAACACTAAAATTGGAACTAGAGGCTGCAAAGTCTAAAAACCAGGACTTAGAAATTAGACTTTCGTCTATTCTAGGAGAGATGGATCGTGCAAGACAGGGAATGTCCAATCTTTATGGTTCACTAGAAGAACGCTTCGCTTTTAATGCGGCACAACAACAATCTTATGTTGAACAATTGAACCAAAAATGTGAGGAAATCTCTGACTTAAATATCCAGCTCATTGACAAAAACATGGTTTTGGCCGAGTTAAAGGAGACACTTCTTCTCACCCGACAAGAAGTTGTTAATAACTTAGCTACCAACTCTGCACCGTCCTCTAGTGCTCCATCAACCAATTCAGTAGTGATCTATAAGAACCCGCGCCATAAGCAAAATCCTGATACTTACGATGTTTATATGATGAATGCAATTAAGAACGTGGACCTTTTTAGGGATATTTTAGATGATTTGTATGCGTTAGATCCCTCAAGCAGTTACTATTATTCAGCTCATGCATATATTCAGCGAGTTCAATATAGCTTAGCATATTTGCAATATATAGGTAGACCAGGTTCTATACTACTCAATAATCGACCCATTGCTGTAACTCCATTCAATAAGACCCCAGGAGCAAAACCGTCATTGGCACCATCCACTAAGGCACCTTTAAAATCTGTTGCTAATATTCCCACTTTGCCTTCTACAGGATTAAAAGAGTCTACTAAGGCTAAAGGATCGCCACTCAAGAAAGATAAGATCAAGCCCTCCACTAGTAGTACCATCAAGAAGAAAGTAGAAGCTCACCCTGGGAATGTTATGTCAGACTTAAATAAAAAGAATCATGTTGCTAAGACTAAAAGCTCTGCGCCTGTGCAGAAGCCTAAACCATTTGTGAATTCTAATTTGAAATGTTGGAATTGTAATGAATGCATGTTTTCCCACTGTCATGATTTGTGTCTTATTGATCATGTGAATGAAATGAATGCCATTAGGAATGATCTTGAATGGAAGCCAACTGGGACAACTCGTACCCAAGTTGGATGGCAATGGCGTCCCACTGGTAGGACTTTTACATTAGATGGAAAAATGTGCCCTTTAACTAGGAATGCATCCATTGAGGTTAGGTCTCAGTGTCCTTTAATTAGGCACACTCGCACTAAAGTATGGAAACCGCGCCCTTTAATTAGGTCAGCCCCCACTATAGTGCCTATCAGGGAAGAAATACCTTAGGATTTAAGCCAACTTGAATCTACACCACCAACTAGGAAGAATGCTAGGAAATCTAAGAAACCTAAGGTTAGCAAATCTAAGATCGTTATATCTGTACCTGCTAATAACAAGGAACATTCAGATTCCGAAACCTATACATTGTCCTCGTCTGGTGATATTTTCAGGTGGTCCAAATCATCCTCTGGTATTTGGACTCCGGTTGCTCAAAGCATATGACCGGAGATCGCTCGATGCTCCGAAATTTTGTCAGCAAATTTCTTGGAACGGTTAAATTCGGTAATGATCATATTGCAAAGATAATAGGGTATGGTGAATATCAGATTGGAAATGTTACGATTTCAAGGGTATACTATGTAGAAGGTCTTGGTTATAATCTATTTTCAGTAGGACAGTTTTGTGATTCTAACCTAGAGGTTGCTTTTCGACAACATACTTGTTTCATCCGCAACTTGGAAGGAAAAGACTTGTTGAAGGGGTCTCATGGCGCAAATCTTTATACCTTGTCCCTACAAGACATGATGGCCGCCTCTCCAGTATGTCTTCTCTCCAAAGCATCTAAGATCAAGTCATGGTTATGGCATCGCAGATTATCTCATCTCAACTTTGATGCTATTAATCATTTGGCTAAAAACGAATTAGTTCGTGGTCTTCCAAAGCTCAAATTTCACAAGGACCATTTATGTTCCGCGTGTTCAAAGGGGAAAAGCACCAAGAAATCATACAAGTCCAAAGCTGAAGACACCAATCAAGAAAAACTTCATCTTTTGCATATGGATCTTTGTGGGCCAATGCGAACCGAAAGTGTGAGCGGTAAGAAATTCATCCTTGTTATTGTGGATGATTTCTCCAGGTTTACATGGGTTAGATTTCTACGTACAAAGGATGAAGCACCGGAGGCTATCATCACTTTTCTAAAATTCATTCAGGTACGTTTAAATACTACTGTCCGCCGTATTCGTACAGATAATGGAACAGAGTTCGTCAACCAGACTCTTCGTGATTACTATGAAGAAGTTGGTATCTCACATGAAACATCCGCTGCACGTACTCCACAACAAAACGGTGTCGTTGAAAGACGGAATCGTACGCTTATTGAAGCTGCTAGGACTATGCTGATTTATGCCAACGCTCCATTATTCTTGTGGGCAGAAGCTATATCTACTGCATGTTTCACCCAAAACCGCTCTATCATTCAGAAACGCCATGGAAAAACACCTTACGAGCTTCTACATGATCGTAAACCCGATATTTCATTCTTTCATGTGTTTGGTGCTCTTTGTTATCCAAACATTAATAGTGAGAACTTGGGCAAACATCAACCGAAAGCCGATATAGGTATTTTCATTGGTTACTCACCCTCCAAGAAAGCATACCGAATCTACAACCGTCGTCTTGGTAAGATAGTAGAAACTATGGACGCAGATTTTGATGAGCTGACAGCGATGGCTTCTGAGCAACGTAGCTCTGAACCGCGCTTCACGAGATGGGAACCGGTGCTATTAGTTCCGGATTAGTTCCCAATAATCCTACTTCTACATCATTCATACCACCTACTAGGCCCGAGTGGGATAAACTATTTCAACCGTTGTTTGATGAATTTTTTAATCCCCCAAGTGATGAAGTTCCAGCACCTGATAGCTCCAATCCCTGAAGTTGTTGCTCAAGCTAATGAAGCTTTATCAAATGCATCTTCAATTAAAATTGAACCGGATGCACCTCTACCAAGTAATTCTCAAACTACACCTGAATCATCATCCTTACTTGTGCCTAATGATGTTGAAGAGGATTCTACTGATCACGATTTGGAATATGCTCACCTACAAGAGCTTCCTTTCGTTGGTATACCGATAACTGAAAACCCTTCAGCCGCGTCTACCTCAGAAGAAGCTCCTACAATTGTTCACTCCAGACCACCACGGATTGAAAATCACAACACCAAATGGACAAAAGATCACCCAATTAGGAATGTTATTGGAGGTCTCGATCGACCAGTCTCTACACGCCATCAATTACAAGAGAGTGCACTCTATTGCTATTTTGATGCATTTCTCTCCGAAGTTGAACCTAAAAACTGGCAACATGCTATGACTCAATCATCTTGGATTGAAGCCATGCAAGAGGAACTAAATGAATTCCAAAGACTTGAAGTATGGGAATTAGTTCCTCTCCCTGACAAGGTTAACATCCTTACCTTGTTGTGGGTATATAAGGTTAAACTCGATGAGATGGGCGGAGTCTTGAAGAATAAGGCTAGATTGGTTGCTAGAGGATACAAACAAGCCTTGGGTATCTACTTTGAAGAATCTTTTGCTCCTGTTGCAAGATTGGAGGCTATCAGACTATTCCTTGCGTATGCTGCTCATATGAACATGATCGTCTATCAAATGGATGTGAAGACGGCCTTTTGAATGGTGAACTAAGAGAAGAAGTCTATGTTAGTCAGCCGGATGGGTTCGTTAGCACGGAGTTTCCTAATCATGTGTACAAGCTTAAGAAGGCTCTCTATGGGTTGAAACAAGCTCCACGCGCGTGGTATGATCTCCTTTCAACATATCTCATTTCGGAAGGCTTCTCCAAAGGCAAGGTGGACCCCACTCTATTCACTCTCAAGGAGGACAACGACATGATACTGGTACAAATTTATGTTGATGATATAATATTTGCTGCCTCTAACATAGAATTGTCAAAACGCTTTGAGAAGATAATGTCCACACGCTTCCAAATGTCAATGATGGGAAAAATTTCATTTTTCTTAGGATTAAAATTTTCTCAGAATCCTAGAGGCATCTTTATTAATCAATCCAAATATGCTCTAGAATCTTTAAAGAAATATAACTTTGAAAATTATGACCCCGTGGACACTCCAATGGTGGAGAAATCCAAGTTAGATTAAGATAGGAATGGGACTATTGTCAATCCAAAACTCTACCGTGGGATGATCGGCACCCTTCTCTATCTGACTGCTAGCAGGCCTGATTTGCAATTTGCCGTATGCATGTGTGCCCGGTATCATGCTCGGCCTACCGAAAAGCACCTACATGTTGTTAAAAGGATCTTTCGGTATCTCAAAGGAAAACTTCATCGTGGTCTATGGTATCCGGAAGATTCCTCTATTGCTTTAATATCATACGCAGATGTCGATCATGCTGGGTGTCAATACACGAGGCGTAGCACTTCTGGGTCTGTGCAACTCCTTGGAGACAGATTGATTAGTTGGTCTTCAAAAAGGCAGAAAAGCGCTGCAATTTCTAGCACGGAGGCTGAATACATTGCCATGTCCGGTTGTTGTGCTCAAGTCCTTTGGAAGAGATCACAACTAACTGACTACGGTTTGGGATTCAACAAAATCCCGATGTATTGTGACAACAAGAGCGCCATTGCCCTTTGCTGCAACTACGTTCAACACTCCCGGGCAAAGCACATCGGCATTCGCTACCATTTCATTAAAGAGCAAGTGGAAAACAGAGTGATCGAGCTGTATTTTGTCACCACTGAGTATCAGCTGGCAGATATGTTCACCAAAGCCTTAGATCGAGGACGAATCGAGTTTTTGATCGACAAGCTTGGCATGAAATCATTCTCTCCAGCGACTCTCAAAGAGTTGGCAGAAGAATCAGCAGAATAGTGGTGGTAAACTATTCATGCGTATCCTTTGTTCGTGATCATGTATATTATCGTATATATATAAACCACAAAAAGAAAAATACAAAAATATAAAACCAAGAAAAACCATAAAAAATATAAAACCAAGAAAAACCATAAAAAATATAAAATCAAGAAAATCCAAAAATATTTTTCGTTTTTTAAATCGGGCATGTCTTTTAGTACGGTAATATTTACGGCTTTAGAAATGTCGATTAATATTGACACGGCGCCATAAATAGAGTCCGTATAAAAGTTGTACATTTTTAAAACATGCCCATAATGGCTTGTAGTTATTTCAGACTGCAACCCGTTTTTTTCGCATTAAAGTCACGTATTTCCGTGGAAAACGTTGGCTCACAACGGGAATTAAGTTTCTCGGGCATGATTTACAAGCCAAATCATGCAAAGGGATCAAGTTTACTTTACAACTTGGTCTAAACACGAGTTAGTGTACGTCTTAGTGCATTAATTTGTCTAAATAAGAGAAATCTTATTGCCACCACGAATCAATCTTTTCAAAACATTAATTGGAAATGTTTTCATCAATATTTGACTCTTTAAACAATGACTACAACTCTTTAAATAGAAAACAGGTCATCGTTTAAGGGGAAGAAAATATTAAATCATCTTCATCATCAAAACGTCTTCAAAAGTCTTCGAGGAAAATCAATTGGCTCAATGGTTAATGACTGGAATTGCTTTGGCTTTCGTCTTGTATTCGTTGTGAGTTTGTCGTGAATAGTTTAGCTGTGTGATCGCTAAGATAGGTTAAGGTGGCTAAGTCTAACGATTGTTACTGCCTAGAAAAGAAAAATGAAAAGACAAGGGAAAATAAGTGACAAAGACCTTAAAATGAAGGGGTTAAAAGTGACAACCATTGAAACTTGTTTAAAGTTGACCTAAAGTCAAACAATATACACCCCCCCCCCCCCTCCGTCTCTTTCTCATTTCTCTCTTCTGTTTTTTCTTTCCGCCATTAACACACGAAAACAATCACAACAAGCTCTCACAATCATCATTTTAATCCGTATCAATCGCAAAACAAAGGTACAATTATCATTTTAATCTCTATTTCATCTAATCCACCCTTAAATCTAAGTAATTAATCCGTTTTAATTAAAAGTAATCCAATTAGGGTTTCTGCTTAAATAAGGGTTAATTGATTTGGGGTTTAGCTGGGTTTCACGCGGAATAGGATTAGAATGAGTTTGGTGGCCTTTAGAATGCTTAAAACAATCATCTAAGCTTGGATTAATCGATCATAAGGTGCGTTTAGTTTATTCCGGATAGGCTTTTATTCCGTATAGAAGTTTTATTCCGTATAGACGTTTTATTCCAGATAGGCTTTTATTCCGGATAGGCTTTTATTCCGTGTAGACGCTTTATTACGTATAGACGTTTTATTCCGGATAGGTGTTTATTCCGCATAGGCATGTTATTCCGTATAGACGATTTATTCCGTATAGACGTTTTATTCCGGATAGGTGTTTATTCCGCACAGATATTTATTCCGGATAGACGTTTATTCCGCATAAACGTTTATTCCGGATAGGTGTTTATTCCGCATAGGCATGTTATTCCGCATAGATGTTTATTCCGCATAGATGTTTATTCCGGATAGACGTTTATTCCGCATAGACGTTTATTCCGGATAGATGGTTATTTCGGATAGGTGTTTATTCCGCATAGGCCTGTCATTCCGCATAGATGTTTATTCCGCATAGGCCTGTTATTCCGCATAGATGTTTATTCCGCATAGGCCTGTTATTTCGCATAGATGTTTATTCCGCATAGGCCTGTTATTCCGCATAGACTTGTTATTCCGGATGGACGTTTATTCCATATAGACGTTTATTCCGGATAGATGTTTATTCCGGATAAATGTTTATTCCGGATAAACGTTTATTCCGGATAGAGGTTTATTCCGAATTAAATGTTTATTCCGAATGAAGGATGTTTGAGTGTTTTAAAAGCTTAAGGGATTATGTCATTTGTATAATGCATAGGTATATATTCATCATGATATTCATATCTGTATGTATCAACTTTTATGTTTTATCTTAAGCAGAAACAATGTCTAACCCAACCGTGCAACAAATACAAGACTCTAGAGCAGCAGCCATTGCCGAGGCCAAAACCCTCAAGTTCATTCCAAACAACTATCGGTTGAAGGAGGTCTCTCATTCCACTCACAATGGATTCAAGGTAGGTTCAGCCATTCTTGACAATTCTCACCTCAGGAAAGCGCTAAGGGATAGTGCTTCGGTAACCTTCGACTACATGTACGAATTCTGGGCAACCAAAGAGAAGACGTCAAACAAGATAACATTCTTCCTGGACAACAAGCAACAGACTCTCACCGTGTCAGACTTCCGCAAGATCTTTGGTTTTCGGGAGGCACCCAAGGGATTAACATTCTCAACAAACCCGACCAAGAACGAGCTCATAGATATGTTCTCTGCCATTGGGTTTGCGGACATACGAATACTGTCCGAGTTTACCACAGCCAAAGTGGGTCAACCTTGGAGAGCGATTTTTGGTATTCTCAGCCGATGTCTCACACCCAAAACAACTGGGTATGATGTTGTGCGTCCGCCAATCGTCAAGATGTTCTATGGTATGTTCAAAGGTATGGGTATTGATTATGCATCATTGCTGTGGGAAGAGTTTATTTTTCAACTTTTCACAAACACGAAGGGTAAGGCTAAAGGTTATCAGTACCCTAGGTTCATAAAGCTAACCATTCATTATTGTATGGAAAACGATGCGTCTATTGATAAGCGTGCAGGTAGCCGTCACCACACAATGGATGCTGATGATCTGGTGGACTTAAGGCAAGAAACTCACTCCAATATTGTTATCCCTGGTCCTATTCCCAGTTATCTCCTGACAGATGAGATTATCGCTTCTGCTGAGTACAAGAACATGCTACAAGAAATTGAGAATCAACGAGCAAGCATTCAAGCAGGAGAAGACTCGTCTACCACGGTTAAGAGTAAAGGTAAACGCAAGCAAACAGCTTTACCTGAACCCAAAACCAAAAAGACAAAGACCGTAGCTAAGAAGGGTAAGAGCACGGCTGACAAGTTTGTTATTCGAGATGAAGACACTGATGACGATCCTACTCCCGAGCAAACTCAAAAGACTGAGAAAAAGTTAATGAAGATGGCTATTGAAAAGAGTAGGAGAGACACGGGCGGTAGTGGTTCGGGTGCACAGATGGATGTTGAAGAAGAATACGAGGAGCCAGATGATATTAATGAGTATGGATCACCCGAACGATACTCTGCTTCGAAGGAGACATCCATTGCTGATACAGCAAGTGTTGAGAAGGAGTCTGGTGCTAAAACAATCATTGTACCTACACAGCCTCTCGTAACTCAACCTCCACCAATCCAGCCCTTACCAACACGACCGGTGTCAACACCACTACCTTTCCTTCCACCTCCAACAACTTCCATCCTCAGTACTGTAATCACAACCGAGCCCCTTTAACCATCCCAGAGTAGCTCTGTACCATCTTCAATGGCTGCATTCGTAATGGCAGAGATGTTGGATAAACACACGGACAGTCAAAGAAAAGAGATGGATAAACTTCGAGAAGAGCTACTTCGACGAGTGCAAAGTGAAGAGGCATCCCAGAAAGCCCAAGAAGAGATGATAGCTAAGTTCACTGCAGAGATGGAAATGACACGTAAAGCTCATGCAGAAGAACTTGCTCAAGTCAAACAGGCTGAAGCTGAAAAGAGTGAAGCACGTCTTACGAGACTTCGAGTTATAAAGGATAAATATAAGGAGCAGTAAGAATTACTTGAAGCTTCTATATTAGAGAGAGTGAATGAATCTGTTGAGGCCCTTATGCCAAAGATGCGTGATGAGATGAGGAAACTTACGGCTGATAACTTGATGATCAAGTCGTCCAACCCTTCTGAATCCGCCTACAAAATTGCATATGACTTAACGGATTTTGAATTAAAGAAGATCCTCAAAGCTCGCATGAAGGAAGTTGGATCTTTTGACAAGTCTAAAGTTCAACGGACACTCTACAAAGCACTCAATGAAGCTATCTTGGAGGATGATCGGTTGTTTAAGATGTTTGGAAGTGTGGTGCCTTACCACATTCTGCCTGAGGAGGAAAAGGAAGATAGTGAACAAGAGGAGGGTAACGGTGAAGAAGAAGAAGAAGATGATGATGATGATGGTGACGATGATGGTGATGATGATGAGGATGGTGATGATGATGATGATGGTGATGGTGGTGATCTAAATGAGGAGAGTGATAAGGGTAGCAACGGGGATGATGATGAGGATGATGGTGGTAAACATGATCAGCCTGAAACGGGGGACAAGGTTGACAGCACAAAGACACCATCCAAGTCTGGTACCAAGTCTCAGAAAGATGTTGCGCGAAAGGAAAAGTCCACCTCTATGGAGTCAGGACGAACCAAGTGGCGCCATGATGTGAATGCTGCAACTGCGTCATCGATTCCCGGTACATCTGTTTCTGTTTCTATACCTTTACCACTAATCTTGTTAGTTCTTTTGTTGCTCCTGTGATTGCAGAATCAATAACTGAACCTGCATCTGCACAACACTCGCCTGTTCATGACACCGCCGAAATGCCTGAATCAGAACCAGCAAGTGTTCATGTTTCTACTCCTCTGCAAATAGAACCACAATCTACTGTTCCCGAGTCAAGCACACGGGACTGGGAGGATACATTGGAGATTTATGAAACCGCACCGCCACAAGCTTGGATGACGGCAGCTGCTAAATATGATCCAATCACAGACGCTAATACAGATGTCCTATATCTCCGTATCCGTAGTCCGATAGACTTGTGTGCATTTTTGGCTCATGAGTTCAAATCTTCGGTCACTCCGTCTTTGGTAAAGAGAGCGCTAAAGGACAAGAGAATTCACGCCAAAACCAGGTTAAGCCGCATGGAGTACGAGTATTATGTTGACGAGGTTCTGAAAGCTCTTAATACCGTTCAAAGGCCAGGCCTACATGATTCAGAAAGAGCTCCACCTCCACTTGATCCTTCTCAAGATAATCAAATTGCTCTTGACTTCTTTGTCACCTATGATCTTTATTATCTCCTCAAGGGATCATCCAAGTACGCAACCTCCCTGACCTTGTTGAAAGCTGCTAATTGGGGGACAATACCCTGGATCGAGGAAAAGGTAAATCGACTCTGGGTCCCAAAGGTAAATTGTAATTATGATATGTATGCTGTTATAGGTGCATCACATTGGGACGAGCGAGTCCGAAGGGCGTACAGAGGTTGTTGCTTAGCCAATTCAGGAAGCATTGTCAAATCCGATATTCGCATCTCAAGTATTTTGGGACTGAAAACTGTAGCCAAGAATGGCTATCATCACGTGACAGAGATTCGTCTAAAAAGGGAGGATGACAGAGAATACACAATACAGCAGGGAGATTTTTCTATCATTCACCTTGAAGATATCGAAGACATCTTGCTGATGATGACCCGTGATCAACTTACCCATCTTACTCGTGAAGAAATCATTGCCTTGAATACAGCACTTCGTATGTTCACACGAAGCGTTGTTATCAAGAAACGAGTTGAAGATCTTCAATTGGGAGTTGAAAGCTACCAAAGGAAGCTTAACCTGACCCGTCCAATGAATCAAGTTCTACCTCAACATGTCAACAGATGTCCCTATACCGGCATTACCGTTCTGAGTTACGGGATTTTCTACTTGAACAGTCGTGGGATCATGAAGTTTATGAGGGTATGTGAGCTTTATAAATACAGTGATGGGACTCTCATATACGTCAGAGGAAAATTGGAGCATCTTAATTCTGGTGGGTCATTACCAGAAATGATTGAGGATTGGCATCCGGGTTATCGGAAAATGGCGACATATGTGATCAATAAGATTGATGAAAAGCTCCGGGAACGTAGATTGATGAGGAGCTTAGAAAGGTTCGTTGGTGGTAGACCATATGGAGTGCACCACAAGTTACTGCAACGATCCATCTAATGGGTCGTACATCTCAGGTCCACTCTATATTGGTTTTTAATTGTGAATATGTAAATTTTGTGAATATTGTGCTTTTATGGCTTGATGTAGTGTTAAGGTATGATAATTTTTCAAGAATTTCTCACGAGATTCTAAATCTTTCAAAATATATCATACTAAAGCACTACAATTAACCCTTATTAATTTAAGGGGGAGCATTAATATGTTCTATGGCCAAAAATTGATTTCATTTTTTACCCAAAGACCGGTTAATCCATTCAATATCCCAAATATTAATGGTTAACATTTTGGATAAGGGGAGAAAATGGGATTAAGGAGACTTAATTGATACTTGGCTAAAAGATGAAAAAGACTTAACGATAATCCAACTTAATATGTGTAAAGCATGTGTTAAGGGGGAGCGTTTTTGATGAACAAAACACTTAAGGTACAAAACTCTTGATTTCAATATCACAAGTACCTTAAGTGATTTTCAAGGATTTTTCATGGCGAATATACTTTCCCAAAACACGCTTTATTCACGACGGATGTGGTGACAAAAGGGTGGTAGGAATAGGTTTTAGTCCAATGATTCATCAGAGCCGATGAATTTCCCAAGGACAATTCCCTAGATAGAATTAGAAGTCCTAGGAAAGATGGAGAAATATTGTGAACGTAGCAGAGTACCGACTAATTACTGATGCTAGCACTGGAACAATCACAACAAGGTGCTAGTAATGATGTATTGGTAAGTACTGAAGGGGTTAAAGAATGAAAAAGAAATGTAAAGATAAAGGGTGTAAAGAAAGAAGCCCTCCTTACAACTTTAGGCAGAAACCGGGTCAATACATATGCTATATTGAGATCATTTGTTAATGATTCTCGATATTGAAGAAAGTCATCATGGACCCAGTGATGCAATGCCCAACCCTTCCCAGCTAACTCAAATATCTCTCAAAAGGTATTTGTTTTAATCACACGGAGATCAACACGTTATCTATTGGTTTATTCACTCCGAATAGACTGATATTGAAAAGGTGGCACTCCTCTCCAGCCATCGCTGACTAAATCAAAACGCACTATCGAGTCTAGAGCAACGAGATCATCAAAAGTCTCATTAGGACACTTTCCATTTATTCCTTGCTTTCTCACACACTGTGAAAAGTAAGAGATTTTTATGAGTCCTACGCAGTATTCTTGTAATATTGCCAGAACATCCGAGTAATACGCAAGTATTACAATGAAGATGGAAATCCTGCTTGAGACAACATCAAACAAGCTCATGGTAGGTTACACGTGCGGTTCTTTAAGAACCAATCTTGTGAAAAACTGGAAAGAAACAGTAGTTTAATTCTTAATTGAACTTAAACTCGTTCCAGGCCTCTACGCATTATCATATGATCTTGCCAGAACACTCAGAGTGACACTCTTTAGTGTTCACAGTGACGAGTGGAAATCCTTCTAGTGTTAACATCAAACAGCACTTGGTAGGTGACGTGCAAGATTCTTTATGAATTAAGCTCGTGATAACTGGAAAGCAACGATGGTGAAAATCTTAATTGAATTTAATTGTTCCAGGTTTCATGAATTTACGGATTCAATCACAAGGATAATTTATCCAAGTGATTCACTCTTTATGTTCGCAGTCAAGCTTAGTGATCGTCGAATAAAGAGAACGGGTTTACCCGCGAAATCCTGTCAGGAAGTTACTTAATTGAAACTATCCGTCACAGGTACGATATCTAATATCGTCCAACGGTCTTCACCGACTGGAGGTAAAATGCTACCGATTTAGAATGAAATGTTTTAAGCCATTTCATTCGTGTCTTATCATGTTGCTGCGAAGACGGTGGCGTTGCGGTGTACCAGCTGAAGTCGTTCCCACATGCTTATGTTTTTATGCATCAAAGTTCAGCAAAATTCAAGAAAGTACAAAATGAAGTCTTCCGCTGTACCAAACTCTGAAGCTTTCGGGAATTCAACAAAAGACATAAGTGTGTGGAACATGGAGTCACGAGGAGGCAAGATTCACAAGAAGGCAAAGATCGCACGTGATTGGTCAAAAGAACAATGCTCTCAAGCCAAAGCCTAAAAGATCAAATCAACATATTCACAACAAAAAGAAAAGAAGAAAAGACTACGAGCTGAAGAACGAAGACTTAGTATAGTATGCTAGGTTTAGAACTGTGTAACGTGGAGTGACCTCCCTTAGGGGGAGATGGTTAGAAATACGTTTTTAACGTATATTAAAAGTATTGGTCACTCCACAATATTATTAATGTTGTATAGCTCGTAGTTAATGTTTTCTTATTTAGTTAAGTAAGAAACCGGCCCATGGGCTTGTCATGGGTCGGCCCAAGCCCATTAATGGCTTGGATATAAATACCCCTTTCCACCATGGAAAGGGGTTGGTTGTTGATTGTTTCACTTTCTCATTTAATAAGAAAACACATATTCTCTCTCACTTTCTCTCACTAACTTTCTCTCTCTAGAAACCTTCAACCCACTTCATTGATTCATAAGATTTTCAATATTCTTCATCATCGGTGATAAACTTTCCTTTTAAATGAAGAACGAGTCTTAAGTTGACATTTACTTAGAAGTCGTTTTCATGAGCTTGAAAAACTTTGAATGTTTTAACGTAAAGCTCATGTCCGAGAAAGGTAAATTTCTCGTTATAAGGAAAAGTTCTCTTATTTAAAAGATTCACTTTCCTTTCTGAGCTTAAAACCTGGAATGTTTTCATACAAGCTCATGACCGAGAAAAATGAATTTCTCGTTACGAGGATAAACTATCTTTAAAGATAAGCTCTCCTAAAATAGCAATCCGAGTTACAGTCTGATATTTAACTGTAAGTCATTGTGCATGAGCTTAAAAACTTCGAATGTTTTTATTATTAGCTCATGCCCGAGAAATAATTAATTTCTCGTTGTAAGGATAAGTTTATCATCGGCGATAAACTTTCCTTTCTTTGATGCACGGGTTATCGTCTGATATTTAACGATAAGCCATATACACGAGCTAGAAACCTTTGAATGGTTTTTAATGTAATCTCGTGTCCGAGAAAAAATAATTTCTCGTTATGAGGGTAAGTTATCGTTGCGAAGATAAACTTCCATGTCTCTGAAGTCCGGGTCATCGTCTGTCATTTAACGATGAGCCTTATACACAAGCTAGAAACCTTTGAATGGTTTTAATGTAAGCTCGTGTCCGAGAAAACTTAATTTCTCTTTTTGAGGGTAAGTTATCGTTGTGTAGATAAACTTCCCTGTCTCTGAAGTCCGGGTCATCGTCTGTCATTTAACGAGGAGCCATAGTGCATGAGCTTAAAAAAAACTTGAAATGTTTTTGATATAAGCTCATGCCCGAGAAAAAATAATTTCTCGTTATAAGGATAAGTTTATCATCGGCGATAAACTTTCCTTTCTTTGAAGATCGAGTTATAGTCTGTAATGTAACTATAAGTCCTTTATGCACTGTAAGCTTAACTGGAAATCCCCTTAGACACGTGTTTCTTAGATATCAGCTTCTTTAGCAACCAAACTCTGAGAGTGTCCTTAATTGAATGGTATACAATGATTGGACCGCTTCGTTCTTTTGGAACATCCTCTTTGGTACCTGCATTTTCATTAGGAATTTGCATGCTTGGATATGGGTTAGCGATATCTATCTTAGAAGCAAGTGGGGGTTCACAGTTGGCCTTACTTGTGCCAGAGGTTTTTTGAGGAGGTGATTCACTTGTCTTAGCTGGTAAACATTTCCTTTTATAGAAAACCTTAAGTTCAGGCTTAGGTGATGCATCCTCCTTTTCAATTTCCTCCCTAGTAGTCTTAATAGAATCAGAGACTATCCTAGTTAAAGGGCACTCGTTTTCTACAAGGGTGAAAGTTCTACCAGTGGGGTGCCACATTTTACCAATGGGTTTGATTTTGGCAACCCACTAGGATTTAAGTCTAGCACGGGAGTTTATCTCATTAAGTAGTTTCTTGATACAAGAATCATGATATGCCGTAAAGACACATTTTCTACATGTTTTACAAGTAGCATATTTAATGTCCGAGTAAGATCTAGAATTCCTAGATGATTGATTGATGCTCCTAGGATGTGACATGCTACGGTTAGCAGTGTTGGGTAAACTAGAAGGCATCTGACTAGGTTTGAAATTCCTATCTCTTACTTGTGTCTTTTGCTTAGCTTCCCTTAGATCAAATGTATGGCGAACGTCATTTGAACTAGTTCGAGACGTGTTCTTTGGACTATGTCTAGGGAAACTAGATGCAATCATTTGATTAGGTCTTGCAAAATCTGTTTTGTCACATTGGCCCTAGTTGGTGGAGTGACTATTCAAAAAATATTTGCCATATCAACTTGGGAGGCAAACCGCGGTCTCGAGGATTGTGGTCGCTCGGATCTAAATGCAGTCGGTTGTCTAACGGACTGTATTGGAGGCGGTTTCCCCAAGATTGATGGTTTTTCAAGCTTAGTTTCCACACTAGTTCCTTTGGTTTTCCGCAACTCGTTTTTTAACGCAGCTATAGCAAAGACCTTTTCCTGTACTTGAGCTTTTAATGTCTCATTCTCTTTGAGAAATTCATCTTGGGATGCCAACTTAGATTCAAGAAACTTAATTTGTTTAAAAAGATTATCCTTTTCAGCTTTAGAATCTAGAACAGTTTGATCCAATTTTCGTTCAAGAACAACATTTGAGTTTTCAAGTTTTTCAAAATAAGTTTAAAATTTCTCCGTTTTCTTTGAAAATTCAATTTTGGCATCCTCAAGCTCTTTGGATTGCTGAGCTACAATCGTTTCAAGCTCTTTAATCCTAGAATCAGAATTATTTAACGAAGCAGTCATAAGACACTTATCATGATGTTTAGCATTTTGAACACTTTCTCCCCCATTATGACTCACATTGGATGAATCAGAACTGGTATCGCTATCACTCTTTTCCATCCCATGTTTGGCATAATTAGGTTCAGAATGCTCAACATGCTGTATATTGTTGAAACTTGGCACCGAAACAGTTGGTGCTTGTGACTTGCTGCTCGGTTCATGCATTCCTCCTGATTCCTTGCCATTGCTTATCTGATCATCTGTTGACGATAGCGTGAAGCGTGTCTCTCTCTCATGTTCATGCAATGATTTAGACGACTCCTTGATTCTTTGAATCTGACCCTCTTTCAACAGTATCTCGTTGTAATTAACTAACCTGACCTCAATACACTTCTCAAGTATATTGATGTGATTGAGTAAACCACTTTTAAAGGTTTTAGTCTGGCAACCCGTATACGTGTTGAAAAGCTGGTGAAGAACTGAATTCGAATAATCAAAAGTGGGTACCATTGTTGAGGCAAAGAAGTCCTTAAACTGTGTGCGAATAACTTCTAGACATAACTTTGCTTTAACCTCATGAAGATTTTCCCGTTCGAGTTGCAACCGTAACTCATTCAAATTATTAAAAATCTTCTCTTTAAAATTATCCACTTTGCCAAAGAATCTTTGAACCGTGGCTGGAAGTTCAGGCATGTTGTGCGGATAAAGAAGTGCAAGATGTGTCTTGAGTTCGTGAAAGATTTCCAATGATTTTTGACGCAATTTGATCTCTTTGAGTTGCATGTGTTGTAGTTCTCCCTCGTGAACTGTTGAAGTCAACGAATCCATATCGTTCAATGAAAAATTCTTGGATCTTTGTTGGGTAATATATCTTTTCCTCGGCTCAAAATCTTCGTGATCGGCTCAAACGTTTATAAAACAAACCGGAGACCAAATCAAAGTCGGCTCACTCCAAAACTAAATCCCGTCAACAAATAAATCCAACTTACGGTAAATATAATGATCGGGCCGTCAAATATTTTACCTCTTTGGTTCTTTCGAAATACCCGCCTCAACACGATGGACCAAATCCAAATATATCGGTTGACAAAATTGAAGGATTGTAAATCTTGCTTATGTTTTTAGAGAGAGAAAGAGATAGAGAGATGGTGGATTATACACACTTCTAAAGAGAGAAACTTAAGAGAACTATGTGAAAAAGTGAATAACCACACCCCTCTCCATCAAAGGAGAGGGTTTATATACCCAAGCCTTGTAATGGGCTTGGGCTTACACTTTTGGGCCGGCCTACACATGTTGTAGGCTAGGCTTGGACTTGTTTGATAAGTAAAGAAGATTAACTAAACTACGAGCTATTACATGGACTATTAATGGAGTGACCGATCCTTCTTAATACGTAAAACATATTTCCAACAATCTCCCCCTAAGGGAGGTCACTCCAAACAATGGCGTTACCCAAGTTACAATAATAAAATAAACCTAGCATAATATGCTTGTCTTGAGCTCGTAGTCTTCGTCTTTCTTTTTCTTTTTCTTTTCTGGTGAACATGCTGATGTGATCTTTGATATCAATCTTGAGCATTAATCTCTTGCATTGATCTCGTGCATCCATCACTTGTGATCTTCGCCTCTTTGTGACCTCACGTCCCACATACTTATACCTTAGTAATTCTTGAAAGCTTCAGAGTTCGATACAGCGGAAGACTTAACTTTTAGGCTTTCTTGAATTTGATGAGGTATTAAGTGCATAAAGTATAAGCATGCGGGGACGACTTCTTCTCGGATTCCGCAACGCCACCGTCTTCAAATTCCGCAACATAAGTAGACACGAACGAAATGGCTTTGAACATTTCACTCTAATTCGGTAGCATTTTACCTCCGGTCGGTGAGGACCGCTGGACGATATTAGATATCGTACCCGTGACGGATAGTTTCAATTAAGTAACTTCCTGACAGGATTTCGCGGGTAAACCCGTTCTCTTTATTCGACCGTCCAAAGCTGACTGCGAACATAAAGAGTGAATCATTTGGATAATAATATCCGCATGATTTAAAGCCGTCAATTCATGTTCCTGGAACAAGTGAAATTCAATTAAGAACCGCACCATTGTTGCTTTCCAGTTGTCACGAGCTTGATTCGTATAGAATCTTGCAAGTTACCTACCAAGTGCTGTTTGAGGTTAACACTAGAAGGATTTCCACTCATCACTGTGAACACTAAGGTATCACTCTGAGTGTTCTGGCAAGATCACTAAGATATTGCGTAGAGGCCTGGAACGTATTTTAATTTAGTTAAGAATTAAACAGCTGTTGCTTTCCAGTTGTCACAAGTTTGATTCATAAAGAATCGCACAAGTCACCTACCATGAGCTTTTTGATATTCGCTCAAGAAGGATTTCCATCTTCATTGTAAATACTTTCGTATTACTCGGATGTTCAGGCAAGATCATCAAGATTTTGCGTAGGACTCTTAAAATCTTTCTTACTTTTCACAGTGTGTGAAGAAGCAAGGAAATATGAAAGTGTGTCCTAATGAGATATTTGATGATCTCAAATGGCTCTAGACTCGATCGTGCATTTTGGATTTTAGTGATCGGATGCTGGAGAGGAGTGCCACCATTTCAATACCAATTTATTCGGAGTGAATAAATCAATAGATAATGTGTTGTCTCCGTGTGATTAAAACAAATACCTTTTGAGAGATATCTGAGTTAGCTGGGATGGGTTGTGCATTGCATCACTGGGTCCATGATGTCTGTCTTCAATATCAAGAACCATTAAACAATGATCTTAATAGCATATGTATTGACCCGGTTTCTGCCTAAGTTGTAAGGAGGGCTTCTTTCTTTACACCCTTTATCTTTACAATTCTTTTTCATTCTTCAACCCCTTCAATGCTTACCAATACGTCATCACTAGCACCTTGTTGTGATTGTTCCAGTGCTAACTTAAGTACTTGGTCGGAATTCAGCTACGTTCATAATCTTTCTCCATCTTTCCTAAGGACTACTATTTCTAGCTATGGAATGTCCTTGGGAAGATTCCTCCGGTTCTGGAGAATCATAGGACTTAACCTATCCTACCATCCTTATGTCACCACAATCTTCATCGTCGTGAATTAAATGAGGTTTGGGTAAGTATATGTCACCATGAAAATCCATTTTGATATAGCAAATCCATTTTGCTCCCCCTTAACATATGCCACGATATTCGAGAACATTTCGCACATGTCGGGATGAGCCAGCACATTAAGTCAAACCATTTGTGATAATATCCCATATTAAATCACATTTTCTCCCCCATATTAAAAATATTAACTCAATCGATGTTTTTAATATCAATTGATTTAATGAAGTTTTAACAAAGGTTTTGGGAAGAAAAATGCAAGTCCGTTTTATCTTCATGATACCAACTGTGTGAGATATGATATCGATTTGTAACAAGATCACATATTCACCATATTAAAAAAAATTGACAAGGTTGGACCTGATAGATGAGAACATCATATGATAAGATCAAATGGTTCTTGTCAGCATATGTTGGTCGCCTCGTCACGGCTGAAGTCATCTCTTGACACCACATGTACGATTGGTATTGTTGTCTTGACACCAACTTGTGAACTTGGCACGTTCGGCATCGAAGATTCTGAATGCTCCCCCTCAATTGCTCCCCCTCAATTGTTGACCCGTGTTCTATCGAAAGAGCTGTAGTCGTCGGTTGAGTAGTCGCATCGTCGAGTATGTAGATACCAATTGTAGATAGCATGGTTGTAGAGATGATAGCTTCATAAAAACAAGACTTCTCTTGTTTTAACAAATAAATGCACTGAAACGTACATAGATTTGTGTTAGACCAAGTTATAAAGTAAACTTGATCCCTTACAAGGTTTTAAAGTAAACCTTGCCCGAGAAAATTAATTCCCGTTGTGAGCCAAAGCTTTCATAAGAAATACTTGACTTTAATATGAAAAACGGTTTGCAGTCGGAAATAACTACAAGCCATATAGGCATGTTTTATGAAATATTTATAACTTTTGTACGAACTCTATTTATGGCGCTGTGTCAATATTAATCAACATTTCTAAGGCCGTAAATATTATCGTACCAAAAGACATGCCTTTGAAAAATAAAGTAAAAATATTTTTGGATTTTTCTAGATTTTTCAATTTTTATGGTTTTTATATGGTTTTATATTTTTGTATTTTGCTTTTGTGGATTAAAATATAAACAATATATACAAATGATCACCAAGGATACGGAGAATAGTTTTACCAAGACTATTCTTTCGCTTCATCTGCTAGTTCCTTTAGAGTCTCAGGCGAGAAGGTTCTCATTCCTAGCTTGTCGGCCAAAAATTCAATTCGAGCGCGATCTAAAGCCTTCGTGAAAATATCTGCCAATTGATACTCAGATCGGACAAAGTAAAGCTCGATTACTCCATTTTCCACTTGCTCCTTGATGAAGTGGAGCGAATGTCAATATGCTTCGACCGGGAGAATTGAACGTTGTTGCAGCATAAGGCAATTGCACTCTTGTTGTCACAGTACATCGGAATTTTGTTGAAACCTAGACCATAGTCGGTTAATTGCGATCTCATCCAAAGAATTTGAGCACAGCAACCGGACATAGCTATGTATTCTGCTTCCGTGCTTGAAATTGCAGCGCTTTTCTGCCTTTTCGATGCCCAACTGATTAGTCGATCTCCTAGTAGTTGCAAAGTTCCACTCGTGCTACGCCTGGTATCTTGACAACCCGCGTGATCCGCATCTGCATATGCCATTAGTGCAATAGAAGAGTCCTTCGAATACCAAAGTCCCCGATTAATGGTTCCTTTAAGATATCGAAAGATCCTTTTTGCTTCAACCCATAGAGAGCCTTCTTAAGCTTGTACACATGATTAGGATAATTAGGATTCACAAAACCATCCGGCTGTTGAACATAGACTTCTTCTTTGATTTCACCATTAAGAAATGCCGTCTTCACATCCATCTGATAGACGATCATATTCATATGGGCTGCATAAGCGAGGAATAGTCTAATAGCTTCCACACGGGCAACAGGTGCAAAGGATTCCATAAAGTCGACGCCCAATAATTTCTTGTATCCACGAGCTACTAGTCGATCTTTGTTTTTCAATATTCCGCCTAACTCATCGAGTTTCACCTTGTAAACCCATTTCAAAGTGAGTAACTGCACTTGATCCGGGCATGGGACAAGTTCTCATACTTCAAGACGTATAAACTCATTAAGTTCTTCTTGCATAGCTTCTATCCAACAGGATTGAGTAAAAGCTTCTTTCCATGTCTTAGGTTCAACTTCAGTGAGAAAAGCATCAAAGTGACAAAACATTGCACTTTCTTGTAACTGACTTCGTGTGGATACCGGACGATTAGGGTCACCAATAATAGAATCTATAGGATGATCCTTTGTCCACTTGCTGTCATGTTCACGAATCTGTGGATTGGAGTAAACTGTAGAAGGAGCTTCTTCTGAGGTGGACGACCCAGCTTGATTAGGGTCGGGAATTGGTACACCAAAGAATGGAAGTTCACGCATTTGAGCGAATTCCAAATCGTGATCATCATCATCCTCTTCATCATCAATAGGCATGACATAGGTGGTTGAAACATGTGTTGTTTGAGAATTAGTCGTTGAAGGTATATCTTGACCCATTGTAGGTGCAGATGTATCTGATTGTGCTTCAGTTGCTGGAGCGACAACTTCGGTTACCAGAGCTATGACCTCAGGTTCTGAAGCATCAATAGTTGGAGGAGTAAAGAATTCATCAAAGAACGGTTGAAACAACGTATCCCATTCATTCCTAGTAGGTGGTATAAATGATGAAGTAGGGTTGTTTGGGACAAGACCAGAACTAATATTATTGGGTCCCATTTCATGAAGTGCGGGTTCAGAGCTGCTTTGCTCAGAAGCCATAGCTGTCAGCTCATCAAAATCAACATTCATAGTTTCGAGGATCTTGCGAGAGTTACGGTTGTAGATTCAGTATGCCTTCTTTGCGGGTGCGTAACCAATGAAAATACCAATATCAGCCTTTGGTTGAAGTTTTCCCAAATTGTCACCATCATTATTTGGATAGCTCAAAGAACCAAATACATGAAGATATAATAAATCTGGTACTTTTCCATGGAGAAGCTCATAAGGTGTTTTACCATGGCGTTTACGAATTAGTGATCGGTTTTGGGTGTACACTGCTGTAGATACTGCTTCTGCCCATAAAAACAATGGAGCCTTTGCGTAAATTAACATCGTTCGAGCAGCTTCCGTAAGTGTGCGATTTCGCCTTTCAACGACACCGTTTTGTTGTGGAGTGCGTGTAACGGATGTTTCATGAGAGATGCCAACTTCTTAATAATAATCACGCAAGATTTGATTCACAAATTCGGTTCCATTATCTGTACGAATGCGTCGGACAATAGTGTTGAGACGCACTTGAATCATCTTGAGAAATCCGATGATGAATTTAGGTGCCTCATTTTTTTCTTTCAAAAATTTCACCCATGTAAACCGAGAGTAATCATCGACAATAACGAGGATGTACTTTTTGCCACTAAGACTTTCAACACGCATTGGCCCACAAAGATCCATATGCAACAGATAAAGTTTCTCTTGGGTGGTGTCTTCCGTCTTGGGTTTGTATGACTTCTTAGTGCTTTTCCCCATTGTACACGCGGAACACAAATGATCCTTGTGAAATGATAGTTTAGGAAGACCACGAACAAGTTCGTTTTTAGCCAAGTGATTAATGGCGTCAAAGTTAAGATGAGATAACCGTCGATGCCATAACCATGACTTAGTCTTCGATGCTTTGGAGAGAAGACATACGGGAGAGGCGGCCATCATGTCTTGTAGAGACAAAGTATACAAATTAGTCCCTCGAGTACCTTTCAATAAATCAACCCCTTCCAAATTACGAATGAAGCAGGTATGCTCTCGAAAAGCAACTTCTAGGTTTGCATCACAAAATTGTCCCACAGAAAATAAGTTGTGACCGAGACCTTCCACGTAATACACTCTTGAAATTATAACATTCCCAATATGATATTCACCGTAACCCATTATCTTTGCAATATGATCATTTCCAAATCGAACCGTACCAAGAAACTTGCTGACGAAATTTCTGAGCTGAGAGCGATCTCCGGACATATGCTTGGAGCAACCAGAGTCCAAATACCAGAGAACAATTTGGACCACCTGTTTTCAATAACAACAGTAGACAATGCATTGGAAACTATTGGTTCCGGAGTGTTAGCAGATACAGATATAGAATTATCAGAATTGCTAACATTTTTTAGACCCTTAGATTTCCTGCGTTTTCTAATGTGAGTTTTAGCATTAACAGGTTTTACTGTTCCAACTTTCTTAGGTTTTGGATTATTCGCGGGCACTACTGTGGGAGTAGACCTATTTAAAGGGCACTTGATTCCTACAGTAGTGTCGGTGTTCCTAGTTAAAGGACACGCTTGTGTTTTGGTAGCCTTGGTACTCCTAGTTAAAGGGCACGCTTTCTTCGCTTTAGTGGGAGTGATCCTAGTTAAAGGGCACATATTTCCTACTATAGTGAAAGTTCTACCAGTGGGGCGCCACATCCAACCAACTTGGGTTAACACTTTCCCAGTCGGTTTCCATTCTAATCCATTTTTCCGGGCATGCATCTCATTCACATGGTCAATAAGGCAAGAATCATGACGACTAGAAAACATACATTCATTGCAATTCCAACATTTCAAATTAGAGTTCACAGTAGGCTTAGAACGCTGCACAACCGCAGAGCCTTTAGGTTTAGCTACATGATTCTTTTTATTCAAAACAGAAATAACATTCCGAGGATGGGCTTCTACTTTCTTCTTCACTTGACTACTAGGTGGGGGAAAGATCCTATCATTCTTCTTGTTTCTCTTAAGCTTAGATCTTTGAGCCTTAGTAGTGGTGCTTACTCCTGTAGAAGGCAACACGGGAATATTAGAAGCTGGTTTTGATTCCGCCTTATCTTTAGTGACCAAAGTGTGAGATGGTTTAGTCCTAGGGCCCTTGTTAAGTGGTGTGACGGCAATAAGGGTTCTTTTGATTGCACTAGAGGACGATGCTGAGATAGTGGCTGCGATATCCACAACATTCTTACCTTTGAGAGTACGAAGTGTTTCCTTTAACTCAGCCAAGACCAGATTCTTATCACAAATTTGTTCCCTCAAATCAGATATTTCCATCGACTTTCGGTTCAATTGTTCAATCAATGATTGATTCTGTGCAGTGGTATCAACACATGCGGGCTGTACTGAATCGAAGAGTCGTGTATTTTTCTGTTTTAAGTTATCAACTTTGGACAAAATATTGGAAACTCGATTATCTAGATCAAGTCTAAAGTTCTCAGCGGCCTCAAGTATGTTCACACAGTTAAGCTCCTTAGATTTCTCTATGTCTATCGGCAAAGACTTAGCAACCTTGTCACTTGGCTGACGCTGTTTTGATTGTAAATTCAAGCGAAAATTCTTTTCAAAGTTTGCATCATCGATATTAACACCTTCGAATGACGTTTCAAAGATTTCTTGAATAAATTGTTTCTTGCATTCAAGCAAAATACAATGTGTTTGAATCTCATCAAAACGTTTTGAAAGCGATGAATATGAATCTTGAAGCTTTAAAAATTCAGCGCCAGATTGAAGGTCTACCAATTCTTAGGATTTGGTAATTAATGGATTGATCTATTGATTAGAATGGTGGAGATGGGGAAGAAGGAGATGAGGTGTAGAGAGAGAAAGGAGAGAAAAAGAAAAGTAGAGAGAGAAAGTGATTTATTAAAATGAAAGATGTGAAATGAGAACAACCACCCCTCCTAACATGCTAGGAGGGGTATATATAGCCCACCCTACATGTGGGCTATATGGGCTATAGTTGGATCACGAGCCTAATACAATAATATATCGTTGGAGCGACCGATCCTTCATAAATACGTAAATACGTATTTCCAACAATCTCCCCTTAAGGGAGGTCGCTCCAAGTTACAAAGTTCTAAATATTCTATAACTCGTGATCTATGCTAATAATGATGTGACCGAGACTTTCTTTGGGAAAACATATTTCCAACAATCTCCCCCTAAGGGAGGTCACACCATTTTACAAAATCTTAAACCTAGCGTCTATGCTTGAGTCTTCGATCTTGTTCTTGTGAATATGCTTGATGTGATCTTTGACTTTAGTCTTGAGCATGTTTCCTTGCCTTGACCTTGTGCATCCATCACTTGTGAAATTCGCCTCTTCGTGACTTCATGTTCCTCATACTTATACCTTTAAATTCTTGAAAGCTTTAGAGTTTGATACAGCGGAAGACTTGACCTTCAGACTTTCTTGAATTTGTTGAAGTACTAAGTGTATGTAGTATAAGCATGTGGTGACGACTTCTTCTAGATTGTACACCGCAATGCCACCTTTTTGTTACGCTACATAAGACAGTTAGCAACAAACAATATACACGGATGAAATGGCCTTGAACATTTCATTATAATTCGGTAGCATTTTACCTCCGGTCGGTGAAGACCGTTGGACGATATTAAATATCGTACTTGTGGCAGGTAGTTTCAATAAAGAACCTCCTTGACAAGATTTCGCGGGTAAACCCGTTCTCTTTACTCGACCGTCCAAAGCTGACTGCGAACGTAAAGAGTGAATCATTTGGATAATATTATCCGCATGATTTGAAGCCGTCAATTCATGTTCCTGGAACAAGTGAAGTTCAATTAAGAACCGCACCATCGTTGCTTTCCAGTTGTCACTAGCTTGATTCATATAGAATCTTGCAAGTTACCTACCAAGTGCTGTTTGATGTTAACACTAGAAGGATTTCCATTCGTCACAGTAAATACTTAATAGTATTACTCTGAATGTTCTGGCAAGATCACTAAGATATTGCGTAGAGGCCTGGAACGTGTTTAAATTCATTTAAGAATTAAACCACTGTTGCTTTCCAGTTATCACAAGTTTGATTCATAAAGAATCGCATAAGTCACCTACCATGAGCTTTTTGATATTCGCTCAATAAGGATTTCCATCTTCATTGTAAATACTTTCGTATTACTCGGATGTTCAGGCAAGATCATAAAGATTTTGCGTAGGACTCTTAAGATCTTACTTACTTTTCACAGTGTGTGAAGAAGCAAGGAAATATGAAAGTGTGTCCTAATGAGATATTTGATGATCTCAAATGGCTCTAGACTCGATCATGCATTTTGGATTTTAGTGATCGGAGGCTGGAGAGGAGTGCCACCTTTTCAATACCAATTTATTCGGAGTGAATAAATCAATAGATAATGTGTTGTCTCCGTGTGATTAAAACAAATATCTTTTGAGAGATATCTGAGTTAGCTGGGATGGGTTGTGCCTTGCATCACTGGGTCCATGATGTCTATCTTCAATATCGAGAATCATAAATGATCTCAATAGCATATGAATTGACCCGGTTTCTGCCTAAGGTTGTAAGGAGGGCTTCTTTCTTTACACCCTTTATCTTTACAATTCTTTTTCATTCTTCAACCCCTTCAATGCTTACCAATACATCATAACTAGCACCTTGTTGTGATTGTTCCAGTGCTAACTTAAGTACTTGGTCGGCATTCAGCTACGTTCACAATCTTTCTCCATCTTTCCTAAGGACTACTATTTCTAGCTATGGAATGTCCTTGGGAAGATTCCTCCGGTTCTAGAGAAATCATTGGACTTTAACCTATCCTACCATCCTTATGTCACCACAATCTTCACCGTCGTGAATAGAGATGTTTTGGGTAAGTGTATGTCACCATGAAATCCATTTTGAAGTGCAAATCCATTTTGCTCCCCCTTAACATATGCCACGATATCTGAAAACATTTCGCACATGTCGGGATGAGCTAACACGTTAAGTCAAACCATTTGTGATTAATCATTTCCCATATTAAATCACATTTTCTCCCCCATATTAAAAATATTAACCCAATCGATGTTTTTAATATCAATTGATTTAATAGCATTTTAAGAAAATTTGGTAAGAAAAATGCAAATCCAATTATCTTCATGAATTACACAAGCTCCCCCTCAAATTAATGAGGGTGTACTTGAAACATAAATTAAATACCTTTTAAACACAAGTGTAAGGTATTTATCACGTGCAAAGATCATATATGATAATGAATTCACAATATTAGCAATTTACGAGGTTGGACCTGAATGATGGAGAACATCATATGAAAGAAGCACATGGTTCTTGTTCACGAATGTTGGTCTTCCTCGTAACTTCTGAAGTTATCACTTGACTCCATGTGTATGATTGATATCGTTGTCTTAACACCAATATGTGAACTTGGCACTCTCGGCATTAAGGATTCTGAATGCTGGACAATTGCTCCCCCTCAATTGTTGACCCGTGTTCTATTGAAAGAGCTGTAGTCACCGTTTGAGTAGTCGCATCGTCGAGTATGTAGATATCAATTGCAACGAACTTTGGATTGTGGAGTTGATAACTTCGGATTTTGAAGTCAAACCTTTCCGGTGAAATGCTTGACTTCAATGTGAAAAGCGGGTTACTATTGGAAATAATAGCAAACCATGTGGAGCATGTTTTAAATCGTTTAAACTTCTGCTCGAACTTTATTTACAACCCCGTGTCATTATTGAATGACATTTCTAGGTTCGTAAATATTATCGATTCCAGAAGACATGCTCGTTTATCAAAACGTTTTTGAACACACAATTTTGAAAGATTTAGAAAAACCTTTTGAAAAATTCTTGAAAAATTGTGTTCAAAGTTTTGAAAACCAATTACTTGAGCTTAAGATGTTGAATATCTTAAAAGCGAGCTCAAGTCCGAGAAGTTGTGAACTTCCCGTTGTTAAGGATAAGTTACCATCAGCGATAAACTTTCCTTTTATCTGAAGGACGAGTCCTAAGCTGACATTTACTTAGAAGTCGTTTTCATGAGCTTGAAAACTTTGACTGTTTTAACGGAAAGCTCATGACCGAGAAAGGTTAATTTCTCGTTATGAGGAAAAGTTCTCTTATTTAAAAGATACACTTTCCTTTCTGAGCTTAAAACATCGAATATTTTAAAACAAGCTCATGACCGAGAAATGTTAATTTCTCGTTAAGAGGATAAGTTATCATAAAAGATAATCTTTCCTTTATTTTAAGTTCGAGTTACAGTCTGACATTTAACTGTAAGTCATTGTGCATGAGCTTAAAAACTTCGAATGTTTTTAATATTAGCTCATGCCCGAGAAAAATTAATTTCTCGTTGTTAGGATAAGTTTATCATCGGCGATAAGCTTTCCTTTCTTTGAGGAACGAGTTACCATCTGATATTTAATGATAAACCATATACACGAGCTTAAAACCTTTGAATGGTTTTAGGATAAGCTTGTGTCCAAGAAAACTTAATTTCTTGTTAAGAGGGTAAGTTATCGTTGCGTAGATAAACTTCCCTGTCTCTGAAGTCCGGGTCATCGTCTGTCATTTAACGAGGAGCCATTGTGCATGAGCTTAAAAACGTGGAATGTTTTTAACATAAGCTCATGCCCGAGAAAAATGAATTTCTCGTTTTTAGGAAAAGTCATCATCGGGATGAACTTTCATGTCTTTTGAGATCGAGTTACAGTCTGTTATGTGACTGTAAGTCCTTGTGCATGAGCTTAAAAACGTGGAATGTTTTTAACATAAGCTCATGCCCGAGAAAAATGAATTTCTCATTTTTAGGATAAGTCATCATCGGGATGAACTTTCCTGTCTTTTGAGATCGAGTTATAGTCTGTTATGTGACTGTAAGTCCTTGTGCATGCTTAACCATGAATCCCCTGAGACATTTGTTTCTCTGATATCTGCTTCTTCAGCAACCAAACTCTAAGAGTGTCCTTAGTTGAACGGTATACAACGATTGGACCGCTTCGTTCTTTTGGAACATCAACTTTGGTACATGCATTCTCATTAGGAGTTTGTATACTTTTGCATGGGTTAGAGATATCTATTTTTGAAGCACGTGGGGGTTCACAGTTGGCTTTACTTGTGTCAGAGGTGGCCTGAGGGGATGATTCACTTGTCTTAGTTGGCAAACGTTTCCTTTTATAGAAAATTTTAAGTTCAGGCTTAAGTGATGTATCATCCTTTGCAATTTCCTCCCTAGTAGTCTTCGTAGAATCAGAGACTATCCTAGTTAAAGGGCACTCGTTTCCTACAAGAGTGAAAGTTCTACCAGTGGGGCGCCACATTTTACCAACGGGTTTGATTTTAGCTACCCACTGGGATTTAAGTCTAGCACGGGAGTTCACCTCATTAAGCAATTTTTTGATACATGAATCATGATTTGCCGTAAAGACACATTTTCTACATGTTTTACAAGTAGCATATTTAATGTCCGAGTAAGATCTAGAATCCCCAGATGATTGATTGATGCTCCTAGGATTGGACATGCTACGGTTAGCAGTGTTGGGTAATCTAGAAGGCATCTGACTAGGTTGGACATTGCTATCTCTTACATGTGTCTTTTGCATAACTTCCCTTAGACCAGATTTATGGCCAACGTCATTTGAACTAGTTCTAGACGTGGTCTTGGTATTTTTAGGGAAACTAGAGGCAATCATATGATTTGGTCTTGCTAAAGCTGGAGTGATCACATAGGGCCTAGTTGCTGGAGTGTCTGGTCTAGAAAGATGAACCAAATCAACTTGGGAGGCAAACCGCGGTCTCGAGGATTGTGGTCGCTCGGATCTAAATGCAGTAGGTTGTCTGACAATCGGTTGTCTGACGAACTGATTTGTAGGCGGTTTCCCCAAGATTGATGGTTTTTCAAGCTTAGTGTCCACACTAGGTCCTTTATTTTTCCTTAACTCGTTTTTCAACGCGGCTATAGAAAAGACCTTTTCCTGTACTTGAGCCTTTAACGTCTCATTCTCTTTAAGCACTCTATCTTGGGATGCCAATTTAGACTCTAGTAACTGAATTTGTTTCAAAAAATTATCCTTTTCAGCTTTCGAATCTAAAACTTTTTTATCCAATTTTCTTTCAAGAACAACGTTTGACTTTTCAAGTTTTTCAAAGTATGTTTCAAATTTATCCGTTTTCTTAGAAAATTCAAGTTTGGCATCCTCAAGATCTTTTGATTGTTGAACTACAATCGTTTCGAGCTCTCTAATCTTGGAATCAGAAGCAGTCAATGAAGCAGTTATAATACAATTATCATGATGTACTATAGCATTCTGAACAATCTCTCCCCCATTATGACTTACATCGGATGAATCAGAAGTGGTATTGCTATTAGGTTCAGAATGCTCAATATGCGGCATATCATCAGCATAGACATCATAAACAACATTACATTGTACCAAGTTTGCAGGCTCTTCGTCATAAACGGGTAAGGTGTCATCAAGAAGGATCTCGTGAGCATTCCCTGACGTGCCACTGGTATCATGTTGTCCTTCCGATTCCGTGCTCTTGGCATTGATAGGCTCCAAGTGTTCAACCGTATGACCAGTTTCCTCTTGCATCGAAGAGTCTTGCATTCCATTATCATACCCTTGCTGAAGTCGAGATCTTTCATAAATCGAAGACGATACCGATGACATGAGTTTCACAATCGTATCACGGAAAACTTGAAGCTCGGTATGTGTATCTCGAAGAAATGATTGGCAAATCACTGAGCTTTCAGGCTTGATGATATTGAATTGGAGGAAAGGCGTGAGTTGTGTCACAAGAGCCTTATAGGCAAGTGCCGATGCAGAGTGATTAAAGTTGTCATTGTTGAGTTGCTCGGCGAGTTGGCTCAAAGTAGTGAATATTGAGTCGATGAATATATGACGATCTTGACCAAAGATTGTCATAAATTCGGTCCCTCCTTGAATCCGTGAAAGAGTAACTATATGACATTGAAGCATTTGAAATGAAGTTATACTACTTTCTCTAGCGTTGGCCTGCACTTGAAGCAATTCTCCCTTGTTCGATGTCGAATTCAAGAAATCCATTGAAAGTCGATGAACAATTACGTTAATAATAACTGATTGATGAAAAATCCGTCGTCAATTTCAAATAATAATACCCGATGAAAAAATCCATCAGCAAAATAAACCTTGGCACTTTATCACGTTGTCACGACTATAACTTAATATCATAACATTTTTTCCAAAATAAAAATTTAGTAAAATAAAATAAAATAAAATAAGTAATAAAAAATAATAATAAAAAAATAATAAAAATATCAATTGATTATTAAAATAAAAGTTAATAAGAATAAAAAATTTCAAGATAAAGTAAAAAAAGAATAACGAAAATTAAGTAAACAAAAAATGAAACATTCTAAAATTAATAAAATGAAAACAATACAATTAAAGTAAGAAAAACGGATAAGTTTGAAAAACTGAAAACCCCTAAGACGTGGCAACACAAAAAACCATAAAACAAAAGCGTGTAAACACACTTCTTGTAAACTCCGTCTGTGTTTTGACCAACCTCAAAACTCTCAACTCAATATCTTAAACAAAGCGCCCCCCTATAGCTCTCTCTCTCTCCTCAAAATCTCAGAAACACCAACCTAATTCTTAAACTGTGCTCCCCTTCATCTTCTTGTTAAATTTGCTTCCTTTATCTCTCTCTCTCACCTCAAAATCTCAAAACACAAACTTAGACTAACATCTCTAATTCACACTTAATCTCAAACGTGGCTTCATATGAAAAAAAAAACGAATGAAACCCACAAAGAGGAATTGAATGACTTCAAGATCTTTAAGACAAGATCTCGGGCAGGTTATTTTAACTTTTTGTTTTGTCGAGTCTTTATATCTTTTGTAGCGTCTTTCTTGTCACACAAATCGAAACAAGAGAAGATTATAACAAATTTGTTATAAATCTTTTCTTCTTTTTCGAAAATTAATCTTGGGTAAACTCAACAGCAGGTCAATGATGATTAATTTTTTGTGTGTTTAGATCTTAATGAATCTTGACATGCATGTCACAAAACGAATCAGAGATCTTTGAATTGGTTTTGGTTTTTGTTTGAGGGATTCGAGGGTGAGGGTGGTGTTAAGGGTGTCCGATAGAGTGAGGGGTTCAAGGGTCAAGGCGTCAAGGGTTGTGGGTGATGGTTGAGACGAGTGTGAGAGGATTCTGTTAAACGAGTGTGAGAATGTCGAGATTGGGACGAGGATGTCAAGAGAGAGTTTTTGTTTGATTCGAGAATGGGGCTGTGAGTTTTTAAACGAGGGTGTTGGTTTTTCGAGTCTTGGGTGAGGGTAAAAAGTGAGTCGAGGGTTGTTTGAGGAGATGAGGTCGAGTGATTGTGATTGAGGGTGTTCGAGGCTTGGGTGTGAGGGTCGAGAGTATTGTGTTTGAGTTTGATGAGTCGAGTCGAGAATGGGTATGAGGGAGTTTGAGTTGGTTCGAGTCCGGTCCCGTTATATTTTTTCAGTCGAGAGTCTGTCTATTTCGAATAGTCTATTCGGAAAGCCGTCTATTCGGAAAGCCGTCTATTCGGAAAGCCGTCTATTCGGAATGCCGTCTATTCGGAAAGTCGTCTATTCGGAAAAGTCGTCTATTCGGAAAAGCCGTCTATTCGGAAAAGTCGTCTATTCGGAAAAGTCGTCTATTCGGAAAAGTCGTCTATTCGGAAAAGTCGTCTATTCGGAAAAGTCGTCTATTCGAAAAAGTCGTCTATTCGGAAAAGTCGTCTATTCGGAAAAGTCGTCTATTCGGAAAAGTCGTCTATTCGGAAAAAGTCGTCTATTCGGAAAAAGTCGTCTATTCGGAAAAAGTCGTCTATTCGGAAAAAGTCGTCTATTCGGAAAAAGTCGTCTATTCGGAAAAAGTCGTCTATTCGGAAAAAGTCGAGAAAACTGATATGAAAACTGATAGTTTTGGACAGGTTTGGACTGTTTTGACAGTTTTGACAGATTGGTTTGGACAGATATGAAAAAGAAGAAGAAAACTGATTAAAAAATTATAAAAGTGATTAAAAACTGATAGATTTGGACTGTTGACAGTTTGGACTGTAGACAGTTTTGACAGATTGGATTGGACTGGTATGAAAAAGAAGAAGAAAAACTGATTAAAAAATTGTGATTAAAAAATACTGATTAAAAACAAAACGGATGATTTTTATAAAAAGTTTGATAAAATACTTATTGGACAAGAACTGATGATTTAATAATAAAAAATTGATACGCAAACTGATAGAAAAATAAAATAAAAAAAATAAAAATAGATAAAACAATAGATGAAAATGATTATATAAAAAAAAAATGAGTGATTATAAAAAATGATTTTTATAAAAGATTATAAAAGAGACAAAGTGATTTAGAAAGAAAGGGTTTTTATTATAAAATCAATAGATAAAAAAAAAATGCAAATCTTAAGATTTAACCATGGCTCTTGATACCAATTGAAGGTCTACCAATTCTTAGGATTTGGTAATTAATGGATTGATCTATTGATTAGAATGGTGGAGATGGGAAAGAAGGAGATGAGGTGTAGAGAGAGAAAGGAGAGAAAAAGAAAAGTAGAGAGAGAAAGTGATTTATTAAAATGAAAGATGTGAAATGAGAACAACCACCCCTCCTAACATAGTAGGAGGGGTATATATAGCCCACCCTACATGTGGGCTATATGGGCTATACTTGGATCACGAGCCTAATACAATAATATATCGTTGGAGCGACCGATCCTTCATAAATACGTAAAAACGTATTTCCAACAATCTCCCCCTAAGGGAGGTCGCTCCAAGTTACAAAGTTCTAAATATTATATAGCTCGTGATCTATGCTAATAATGATGTGACCGAGACTTTCTTTGGGAAAGCATATTTCCAACACAGATTCGTGACAAGTACTATTTACCACAGTATCCACAGATTCAACATTATGCACAATAGAATCATTATCAACACTTGTATTCACACAGACAGAAACTATATCATGAGACATCACTTGATTCAGAAGTAGATCATTATGGCGTGAAACCCGTTCTATTTCAAGTAAACTGTTTTCATAAGCATCTTCCATTTCATTTAAAACACGTCTAACTTCTTTAATTTCCAAATACAAATCTTGATCAATATTACGAAGACAAGCTTTAACATTGTTTACAAACGGAACAATTTCATCTCGAAACGCAGCTCTAGTGTGTTCAAAGTTCCATTCACCTTCCGTTATGGCCGTGGCCGTCGTACGTTCCAAAATGACCTTCTCAAAATCGGCTAAGTGTTGGTGAACCGTATTTAAGTTAACGGACGCCTTACTTACCGGTGGAATTAACTTCGTTAAATCCTTTTTGACGAGTGTAGGAGACGTACTAGGAAGGTTTTCATTTGACAAACTTTGGGGCTAAAGAACTGTTAATTCTGCTAATTCCTTTTGTAAGCGAATGCGTGTCTTTTTCGAAAATTGATCTTTGTTATGTTGATCATAATCAATTGTATGGAATTTTGAAAGCATTTTAGAATGAGTTTCATCCCCAAGTGATTGTGTCTCCTCAGTACTACGAACAAAAGGTGCTTCTTTCGATTTTCCAATTATGGTCATATCATAAAGGCCGGGAATATATTCCTAAGCTTGTTTTGCATAACCGGGATTAGGTGGTAAATCTTGAAGACGCTTAAGTTCGAATTCTTTAAATGATTTAGTTAAAAGATGAACCTTTTCTGTGGATGCGTATTGTTTTAAAAGCTGTTGTTCTTTGAATTTAAGAAGTTTGGTAGCATTAATTTCCGATTCAACCTTTTTAGACTCGAGAGTTTCGAAATCCATTTTAAGTTTCTGAAAATCATTGACAACCGACTCTTTTTCTTTTAATTCATTGGAAAGATTAGCTTTTAATGATTCTATTTCTTTCAAGTGTTCAATCTTTTCAAAACGAAATTGGTCAAATTCAGAACATGTTATTTTCTCTTCTTGAGGGCCATTTCAAAAGTTTTGACCTTTTCTTTATGCAACGCAAGCTCAGCAGTTAGGGTGGAATTGGTATCTACGGATTGTCTAAGGGCAATATGCATTTGATCAATAATATGTTTAGGCACCATGACCAAGTCATGTTGAGCATACGATTCCATACCCGTCGTAGCATTTGGTTGAGGTTCACTCAAATGTGTAGAATTGGGTACTACATCATTTGAGTTACTAGTTCCCGAATGCTGTTCGAGGTTGTCATTTTCATGCCCAACTTGATGTTGGTTATCATCAATATTATTAGATGTGGTTGGTACCTCACTGATGACATCAGAACCGTAGTGAGAGAGATTAGCAACGAGAGCAGCTTGGGCAGAGTGAATGTCATCACAATCCGAATCGTATGCATCAAGATCATCCGCTTGATAAGCTGCATTAGAAGTGGAAACAACTGCAATGCCTTCGGTATCTGCTGCCCCTGGGTCTGCAAGAAATGCTAACTCCTCTGAATCCAAAATCTTCCCCTTAGACTGAGCATCAACCAAATACATCTTCTCACGAAACCATGCATCATCCCTTCTCCTTTTCGGCTGAGTGCATTCCCTAGCCATATGACCTTGTCCTCGGCAATTGTAGCAAGTCACAACCTTTTTAGGACCAATGGGACTTCCATGTCCACTAGCTTGAGAATTCACAGCTTGATTGTTCCCAGTCCTTGTAGGAGGTCCATATGAATTTTGCCTTTCCTGAATAGGTTGCACCGTCACTTGACCATCTTTAACAGTGGCTTGTTGTCGAGGATTTGAAGAGGTGCGGAGCTGATTGTTTGTTGGTGGAAATCCTCTAGTTGCAACAAGTTTTGACAAGTAAGCAGTGAGATGGTTTAGAACATCAGCTGGCGTATCATTTGGAGTAAAGACCGGTGCTTGGATTGGTGGAAGTTCATTAGAGTAGAAAGCTTGTGCTGGTTGTGCTTCAATAGGAAAGTATCCTTGCTGAGGGGTATAGCCCATTGGAGAAGTGTTGGCTTGTGATGGTGATGTCTGATATGGTGGTTGCTGTAGAAAAGATTGTTGATGAACACTTTGTTGATATTCTTGTTGTGGCATCATCGGTGGTTGATAAGATGGGTGCTGTGGTTGCTGATAGATGTGTGGTGGTGGCTGCTGCAAGTATGATGGTTGTTGATAAGTATGAGCCATGTTTTGTTGAGAAGCATACATTGCAAGTGGATCATGAACTTGAGGTGTAGACAACCGAGCCTCGATCACATGGCATTCGTGTTGTTGAAGAAAAGCTTGAAGTTGATCCACATTGGTGTTATGCAAGTCCTTAGCCAATTTAACATCCGTCACGTATTTTTTCCATTCTGGAGGAAGAGTGTTCAAATACTTGGTGTTCAATTGAAAGGTAGGAATTGCCATGCCATAGATATTAAGCTCATTCAACAATAGGGTAAATCTCAGATAGTAGTCATTGAGAGTCTCCCCTGGCACATAGGCAAACTTATCAAAAGTATCATAAAGCTTACACTCTCGTTCTTGTTTAGTTAACGAGGTGCCTTGCATTAGAACACGAATTCTATCCCATAACTCTTTGGAAACTTTATGTTTGCTGACGAGTTTGTAGACATCTGGAGGAAGGGCTTGGAGAATGATGTTTGTAGCATACTTATCACATTTATCTTGAATCTTCATATCTCCAGTCAACTCACCTGTTGTGCGAGGACGAGTAGTCGTACCTTACGTCACTGTACCATAATCTAATGGTCCATTGAGCACCGATGCCCAAATTAGATGTCCATTCTCCTTGTTCAACATATAAAGTTCCATTCGGGAAGCCCATTCCTCATAGATAGTCTTCACCAACATTGGTGGACGATTATCCGTACCCGAGAGGATGGACTTATCCGTCAGAGATGTGTACTCCATTTCAATAAGTGAAGATTTACAAAGTTGATCGATCAATGAAATAAAGTAAATGTGTTTGTTGTAGTGTGTTAAAACCGAGAAATAATGTTAAAATCCCCTAAATTGTGTACTCCATTTCAATAAGTGAAGATTTTCAAAAACACGTTTTTTTTGAAAAACTGTTGGATCGTACTCAGATCGCAGTTGTGATCGTACTCAGATCGCAGTTGTGATCGTACTCAGATCGTGGTTGTGATCGCACTCAGATCGTGGTTGTGATCGTACTCAGATCGTGGTGATGATTGCACTCAGATCGCAATGATGATCGTACTTAGATCGCAGTGAGGATCGCACTCCCTATGATCGCCCTTAGATCGGACTCCCAGGTCGTACCCAACGATCGTACTCTGATCGCACTCCAAGTGATCGGACTATGGATCGCAACGAGAGATCGTACTGAACAAACTTACCTTGATCGTAGTATGGATCATAGTGAGCTATAGAAGTCAAGATCGCAACTTGGATCGCACTACCGATCGCAATTAGATCGTAACACCAGATCGTGACGATGGATCGCAAGTAGAAACCCCCAGGGTTTATGCAATCGCAACTTCAGATCGTACTAAGGATTCCTCCTTACCTTGTTTCTCGGACAGTACACGAACACCAACAAATCAAGATTCTAGGCCAAAAAATGAATCAAACAACCAAAAAATTTTGTGTTTTTAACCCAAATAACAATACCAAATCACTATAACAAGTAATAAGATGAAGTAAATCAAGATTAACCCATAAAAACACAAAAAAAAAATTGGTTCGTATGAAAATGGATCAAAAAATGGCGAGAATCAAGAACACAAACACAAGAACTAAACAATCATCCCATGGCTCTTGATACCATTTGAAGGATTGTAAATCTTGCTTATGTTTTTAGAGAGAGAAAGAGATAGAGAGATGGTGGATTATACACACTTCTAGAGAGAGAAACTTAAGAGAACTATGTGAAAAAGTGAATAACCACACCCCTCTCCATCAAAGGAGAGGGTTTATATACCCAAGCCTTGTAATGGGCTTGGGCTTACACTTTTGGGCTGGCCTACACATGTTGTAGGCTAGGCTTGGACTTGTTTGATAAGTAAAGAAGATTAACTAAACTACGAGCTATTATATGGACTATTAATGGAGTGACCGATCCTTCTTAATACGTAAAACGTATTTCCAACAAAAATTAACTAGACTAAAATAAATTAACTTTAAAAAATAACTTAACCAAAAATTAGAAAATAAAAGGAAATAAATAAAAAATAAAAAGAAAAAAAATCTGATAAGTATGAAACGTGTCCCAAAGAAAACACGTGGCTGGCACCAGCTTTGGTTACTCCGTCTTTTTATCTTTAAAAACTACTCAAAACTAAAAAAAATGTGTCTGCTTTGTTTATGCCGCCCCCTTTTCTCTCTCAACTCCTAAACAGTCAAAACTCAAACCTACTCAACCCCTATTTTTCTCCGCCCTTATTTACTTTTTATCAATCTGAGCCACCAAAAAAATTGAAAGCATCACCAGTCAAACCATGAACACAAATATCGCACCTAGGTCTGATGATTAACCCATAAAGGAAGAAGTCTTGACTTCAAGATCTTTATAAAAAGATTTCGGGTAGGTAACTGATGTGTTTGATTTCGTATAATTAACTGAAACAAATACTTGATTGAAACACTCTTGTTATCAATCTTGCTTTAATTTCGAAAATCAATTACAGATCGATGATGATGAGATATGTCGTGTGTTTAGATCTTTATTGATCCTGACATGCATGTGATGAAAGTTTTAAATCTGAGATCATTAAAATGTTGTGAGTCAGTTAAAAAAAATAATCTTTGATTCGTGAGACTAAGAGTGTTGGTTTTGAGTTGTGGCAGGAGGTGAGTCGAGATAAAGAGTATGAGTCGAGAGTGTTGTCGAGGCTAGTGTGAGAGTCGAGAGTATGAGTGAGGGAGTGGAGTCGAGGGTGGGTGATACGAGAGGTGTTGGTCGAGTGGGTTTGACAGTTTGGTGTTGAGTCTGTGTGAGTCGAGTGGTCAGTCGAGAATCGAGTCAAGGTTGTGTTGGAGTCGAGTTGGGTGTGGGTTTGTTCGAGGGTGGGGAAAGTCAAGAGTCTCGAGTCTAGTCTTTGGTCAATTGGTTGAGCCCAAGTAGTGGTTAGGGTCGAGTCGAGTTGATTACTTGAGACTTTTGATGAGTTTGGTCTAAATGATTCCTTTTGTGTGAGTGATGAGATGGCATTTATACATGATCTCATCATTCTTTTCGGGCTTTAAATGCACTAAAATGTCATAAAATACCATATATATGCTTGTGTTTGTTTACTTGTGTGTTTTAGGTATGGATATCGTGAAAAAGACAAAAGATCACAAGAAACAAGGAAAAACGAACACGAGAAACGAAGCCGTACAAAGAACCGGGCCCTAATCATGGAATTTTCATCAAATACCCTTGAAGACTTGAAGACAAGCAAGATTGATCATCATTTATTGAAGAAATGACACTTAAAACCCTTGTATATTGATAATTACAAGTTTGGTCCCTTAAGTTTGTCAAAATTACAAAAAGGTCCTTCAACTTTGAAGAAATGGCAAGTTTAGTCCCTCAACAATTCAAAATTGCCAATTATGGTCCCTCAAGAAGTGAAAGACATAATGAAGACCTTAGAAGATCAACTTTGTCCAAGTTCAGCCCTTGAAATACTCAAAATAGCAAGAATAGTCCTTGGAAACATTTTGGAGAAAGTCTTGTGCCAAAATTGCAAAAATGTGAAAGTTATTATCAAAGGGAACAAGGTTTTAGGGCTGGAAACCTTAAAAGCCAAAAATAACAAAACATAAGGACCAAAAGTGGCAACTGAAACATTCAAAAAATAAAAAAAGCGCCTAACACATGTAACTCCCCCAATTTCGGATCAAAGGGAGTACTATTCACCATTTTACCAAGCCCAGAATTTACCCTCACTTATCCATGGTAAATTTCCAATTAAACTCTCACACACTTAATTCACACATGCCAAAACTCAACCCACTCCTAAAAACCTGCATCCCACTCATGTGCACCAAACCCCCAATTCCCCAATCCACCAATCACCTCATTCCTTTGTCCCCAAGTTATGTGACGTGGCAAAATGGACGTCCAAGATGCTATGCTTGCTCACAAAGCAAAATTTAAAGGCCAAGATCAAGAAAGGACAAAATGCACTCAAAACCATTCAAGGGCACATTTGGGAATTTCTTATGTATTAGGGTTTATGTTTTTATGCTTCTAGGATGTTCTATAGGCTCTATAAAAGGAGACCCAAGCTGTGGTGATCCCTTTGTTCCAGTTTCTAGTCTCTCACATGTAATTCCTTTTTAAAGAAATAAAAAGTTTGGTTTTTGAAATATTCAAGTGTAATTCCTTTTTTATTGTTTTTAAAAGATTGTGTGTTGTGAGGAGATTGATTCTGAGTTCCACTTTGTTTTATGGTTAAGTAAGTTTGATTTTCAAAGTTGTTCATAGTTTATGAAATTTGGACAAATTTTGGTAAGAATTTGATCCATTGGATTTGTGATAAGAAGTGTGATTCATTTGGTGTTATAGGGTCTTAAAAACGTTTTAAGAAGATTAAAAAGGTTTTGGAAGAGTTTTAAAAAAGAGGAAAAAGAATCATATTATATCATATTATTTTTGTTCTTGTTTTCTTTTGATTTGTTTCAAACAGGTTGAAGAAGTGTTGATAAAGGGTCAGCACCAGCCCGGGCTGGTAGGGAGGTGGTTAAGCAACCACTAGGTCCCTTGGATGTAAGGGACCTAAGGTAAATCTCTTTACCTTTGATAAAATCTCATAAAATAGCTTTGTATGATCTTTGTTTGATTCTGAGTTTAAGGATGTTTTAAGTGTTTGATTTGTATGCTTTTGTGTTCACATGCATGTTTGATAGTTTGATAATCAATTTGGTAGCCTTTGGAAGTATTTTGGTGTGTTAATCTTTGTTTTAGAATTTTAAACTGGTGTTTGGCAACAAGTTTTAGCAGGGGAGATAATTTGATTCAAAGTGTTTAAAGGTGTTAAAGTAATTGGTTAAGGTTAAGATAGGTTGCTAGTTGTTGGTAATCTACTTTGGTAAAGTTTTGGAAGCAATTGGTGTGGTTTTAAAGTAAAAAAGGTAAGCATAGAATCTGTTTTCAAAGTCTGCTCACTTTTCCTCAGATTTGGTGCTTAATCTTTTGAAAACCTGTGAGTGATTGTATGATTCTAGGATTTATATTGTTTGAGTTCCATTGTGTGAGTGTGTTTGCTTAATTTTAGGCTTGGTAGTTCACTTGTGTGCTAGATTTTGGTTCCTTAGACCACCAGTCCTAGCTATAATCACCACAGCAACCTGCTATGTGCCTGTGTGCATTTGATTTGTGATACTTGTGCTAATTGGTGTTTGTTTCCTTGTTGTCATTGACTTCTTGTGATCAAAGGATCACAAGAGTGCCATTATTGTCCAATAAGCATCCTCCAAATAAGCCATAGGACCAAGCACCTCTTGGTCCTTTTGAAATCTGTGAAAGCTTGAACACAAGCAAAAAAACCAGGCACGTTATACAAGCTGCGCCGCAAGACCTACTTGTTGCGGCGCAACTGAAGGAGCTACAGATCAAGGTACTCCCGTTTCACTAGTTGCGGCGCATGACACAAGCGTTGCGGCGCAACTAAGTGACAAAAAGGGGGGGATTTCAGGATTCGAACCCTGGTCACCACGTTCACACCACACCACACTCACCACTGCGCCCTGGGGACTTTGACTAATAAGTTTGGTTTCAAACTTTACTTAACCCGTTTTTGGTTTGTTGCTTATTACATAAGCCGTAGCTTTTGAGCTTAATTCCAGCTTATTTATAAGCTACTTTTTGTTCTTTTTATTTTTCATAGAAACTTATTAGGATTGTTGATTTTTCTGAAGTGGTTTCATATTTTTCCCATTTTTAGATTAATTATTAGGATTTAATTAATACCCGGATTTTAGAAAAGCAATAAAAAATACCAAAAATAGTTTTTATTTTTAGGAAAAATAGTTTTTAGTTTTTAAAATATATTTTTGAGGTTTACATCTAATTTTGGTTTCAAAAACATTTATTTTTAATTTTATAATATTTTAAGGTTTTTTATAAACTTTAAAGATTTTTATAAAATTATTAAAAAGGGTTTAGAAGCTATAATTTGTATTTTTCTCTTAGATATATTATTTAGGATTTTTATAATTTTTTTTATTTTAAATTTTAGAAACTTTTTATTTTTAGCATTATTTTATTATTATTTTATTATTTAAATTTCAAAATTTTCTTTTTCTTTATTTTTCATTTTTCTTAAGTTCTTTAGCATTAATTAGGATCATTTCCATTTTTAGAATAATTTTTAAGCTTTTAGATTTATTTTTATAATTATTTTAAGTTTAATTAGTTTTTAATTAGTTTAAATCATTTTTAGAGTTTTAAAAATAGTTTTAATAGGTTTTAATTTTTAGAAAATTACTTTTTAGTCTTATAATAATATAAGTTGAGTAATTATTCAATAAAATCATATTTTAGACTTTTGAATTAGTTAAATTTAATTTTAGGGCTTTAATTAGCATTTAAAATTAATTATTTAATTAATAAAAGGTCTTAAAATATCTTTGGTGGATTTTTATCTTTATTTATATTATTTAAGACTTGTTTTTAGCCTTTTTGATATTTTGTTTTTGGTTTTAATAATTTTTAATTTTTGTGGTTTTTCTACGGTCTTACGTTTTCGTCGTAGTTTAATTTTCACGTATCCGTCTTTTCTTCTTCTCACCCCCATTCTTCTTAATATTAATCTCAAATAAATACAAGTTAATTCACAACACCAATACCTCCTCGAGAACGAACTCACTTTTAGGGTCATTCACACACGGTTTTCCTAAACCGTCGTGCACGCTTACCCTATTTACGTTCTTTTTCCTAAAAGACGTATTTCTACTACAATCATTTTGGCGCCGCTGCCGGGGAGGTGTGTCGTGTCTTAATTTGGAAAATTTTGTTTTTAATATTATCCAAAAATAGTAATTGTGTTAAGTGGAACTCCCTTAACACGTATTATCGGTTTTCTCGGTTTTTCTTTGTGAATATTATTAATATATTGTATTAAGTATCACAACCAAAATACAATATCTCCAAAAGTGTGAAAACACAACCTTGATTCGGGATTTCATCACTCGATCATTGTATTCGAATCTCAAACAAAAGAAAAGGCAAAAATAGATAAATACTTTCGAGAAGCTCGATTTTGAAAGATACGAACTATAAGGTGGGTATAAGGCGGGTATTATAAAATATACCCTAAGGAAAAAGGCTCTTAAGTGCTTCGCGCCGCCTCGTTTCCCCGCTTGCTTGTGAGTATTTTGAGATTGAAGGCTAATCGAGGGTTTTGCCGCCCAAAGTATTAATACGTATACTATATTTGCTTGGTTTTCTTTGTGATTAAACCCTCGTGAACAATTTGGTTTTCACCAAAGTTCTAAAGTCATTCGAAGGCGTTCACTCCACGTGATCGTTTTCATTCCTTTGAGGCTTCTTTAATCAAGAGTTTGATTCGAGGAGAGATTTTGTAGATTGTTGTCTACGAAGATACACCAAAATCCAAAAAAATTAAATATCATCAAAAACACAAAAAAATTGAAAATCCACAAAACAACCAAAAAGAATCTTCTTTGCTCACCTCCCATTCTTCGTGAAGTTTATGATCACTCGTAATCAAGCAAAACGAGCTCGTAAACGTCTTCAAAAACAAGCAAATCAAGGATCGTTGATTGTTGAAGAACCTCCAATTGGTGAACCTATTATAGAACAAGAAGTCGTAATGGCTAATCGTACTATGATGGAGTTGCTACAAGCACCCACCGAGGGTTTTGGAGAGGCCATTGTTATTCCCGCCATCCTTGCGGAGAATTTCGAGATTAAGACGGGTTTAATGTCGATGCTACAAGCAAACAAATTTCGAGGTCATGAGAAAGACAACCCGCATTACCATATTAGGAATTTCAACCGTCTCACCGCCACTAGCAAATTCAAAGATGTTCCGCATGACGCCATTAAGATGATGTTGTTTCCATATTCGTTGGATGGACCCGCTAAAATTTGGCTCGAGAAAGAACCGCCAAATTCGATTTTGACATGGGCCGATCTCGTTTCTAAGTTTGTGAACAAGTTTTTTCCACCATCGAAAACAACACATTTGAAGAATGAGATTTCACGATTTGTGCAACGTAACAATGAAAGTTTTTCAATGGCATGGGAACGATTTAAGGAGATGTTACATGAATGTCCTCATCATGATTTTTCGGAATTACATCAAATTGATACCTTTTATAATGGGCTTAATGATCATGAACGAGATTATTTGAATGCCGCCGCGGGGGGTAATTTTTTGTGTAAGACGACAAATGAGGCTTTACAAATCATTGAGAATCGATCTAAGGTTTATAGCCCTCGTAACACACCGAGTGTTGCCAATATGGGTTCGTCATCGTCATCACAATCGTCTCGTGGAATTAATGCCTTACATGATGAAGCTAATGAGGAAAATCGGTTTTTTGATAGATTTGCTAATCTAATGTCCCATTGGAAGGCTCAAGAAGCTTCCAATTCCGCTTCGGTTAAAGCGGTTGCTAAGAGTTGTTTATCGTGTGGAGGAGCTCATGATTTATCCGAGTGCATTACCGCGGATGGTAACACTTCGAGTGCTTATGTAGCAACGGGAACTTACAACCAAACCGGCCAAGGTTCCCGCCAAAATCAAGCTCCACCAAACCAAAATGCTAACAATTATCGAAACAACAACCAAGGTAATTACCAAGGCAACACACGCAATTACAACAAAGGGAATTATCAAAGTGGGAATGGACAAATCTCTAATCAAAACCAAAACCGTGATTTTCAAAACACTACACAAGGTTTTCAAAATGCTCACACGAAAAATTTGCAAGGAGAATTTTTAGATTATGCAAAAGCAAATGATGCTAAATTTGATAATATGCAACGTGAGATGATTAGCTTAAGGTCCGAGTTGAAAAACGAGCTTAAAAATGAACTTGCTAATGAACTTAAAACTCATGCAAATAAGATGGAAGGAAATGTCCAACGTCTTCAACAAAACCAACAAAAGATGGAATTAGGACAACATGAGATTAAGCAAGAGTTATTGAAAGCGGATGCTAGGCAATCAAAATTTGAGGACCGTATGGCTAAGATGTTTGAAGCAATCATGTGTAAGCCCTCTTCTTCGGGTGGTCTTCCTAGTGATACCATTGCAAACCCGAAGGGAGAATTGAAGGTTGTTGCTACACGAAGTGGTAAAACTTTCAAGGAACCAATCTCTCGTCCAAGTACTTCTACGGAGAAGGAAATCGAGAAAGAACCCGAGGTGATGGTCGAAAAGGAGCACATTACAATCCCACGAAGTACCGCTCATACCACACCTACGGTTACACCAATACCAATTGTGGAACCCGAGATTCCAAGGCCGTTGCCTAATGACCTACCCACACCACCCTTACCCTACCCATCGAGACGAAACAAAGAGAAAGCACAAGAAAGGAACAATTATCAATTTGAGCTATTTATGAAAATGTTTCGTGATCTACATTTTAACATAAGTTTTGCCGATGCTTTAATCATGATGCCTCGATTCGCCGCAAACTTCAAAAGTATGCTAAACAACAAAGAAAAGTTACAACAATCGTCTAGTTGTTCATCGGTTTTTCTAAGCCGCATACCACAAAAAGTCGGTGATCCCGGTAAATTTTTGATTCCATGTGCTATACAAGATTTGGAGGAATGCTACGCCTTGGCCGATCTTGGCGCTAGTATTAATTTAATGCCTCTCGAGATTTTCAAATCGCTTTCGCTTCCGGCTCTTACTCCTTCGAACATGTCCATCGAGATGGCCGATCATTCTACGATCATGGCATGTGGAGTAGCCGAGGACGTTTTCGTTAAAGTCGGAAAGTTTTACTATCCCGTTGACTTTATCGTTGTAGACATTCCCATCGATCGAAAAGTTCCTCTCATTTTGGGTCGTTCATTTTTGGATACATCACGAGCACTTATCGATGTTCATGCTCGAAAAATCACCCTTCGTTTCAATGAAGAAGAACTTGTCATCAATGCAACACAAAACTCCAATCTTTCTCATGTATATTCTATTGCAACTTTAAACCATGGTGACTCGACCAATGTCGTTTGCAAAGAATTTTCACCAAGAGTTTTAGGGAATGTCGCCAAAAACAATTTACCATTTCCTCCGCCGGTGGAGGTTATGAGTGCTAAGCCTACAAGGAAGAAACCATCAATACTTGAATCGAAAAATCCTTCACCTTCATTCTTGAAAAGTGTTGATAAGTTGCCGGTTTCTACGGAAGATCTTTCGGATGATGAATATGTTGGCCCCGATGGGAAGGTTTTCTTCGTCGATAAACGTTTTGAGAACTTGCCACTACCAAAACCAAAACGGTTTCAAAATGTGAGAATTTTTAGTGTAACTAACATCGTCTTAGAAACACCGAATATTTTCGACATAATCAACAAGGGTTTTCATAAGGAGAGTTTAAAAGATAAAAAAGGAAAAGATCTTAAATGTGATTTAATTGATTTTTCTACAAATCTAACTCCGTCATCACCGCGTGATTTGAGTGCTACAAACTCGTCTACTCCTTTTGACGATGTTTTGTGTGGTTCTAGTATGGGGGAAGCCCCTTATGTTCCCTCATCCTTGTCCACCGAGGACGAGATATTCGATCCCGGAATTTCATGTAAAGGGAAATCTCGGTCTTCCACCGATGCAATAAATGGAAACTATATCTATTTGCTTGGTGCGAGTCTACCTCGAGTAGCTCAAACGTTTGTCTTACCAATTGTCTCACCCTTCTACTTCTCATCTATTTTCTTCAAACTCTTTGAGTTTATGGCACATGTTGGAGTGGCGTTAAATTGTTTTTTCCATGAAAACGAGAACGCCATCTTCGACCCCGGTATTTTGCATCATTTAAGGACTTAGTCCTTTTTACCGGTTGCTTTTTGGGCCTTGTTTATCATGTAAGCCCCATCAAAAATTGACCATACCATGATATCCCTAAATGTTCATTTTAAGGGGATCGAGTCGAGCTCATGACTCGGTAATCAAAAACGAGGTGCCTCGTGGGGGAGATCCCATGCTTATCTTTATGCTTTTTATGTTCACTAATAAGGGGACTTGTACCCTTCCAACTCGTTGTCTCGTGGTTGTTTGTGATTGTGTTATCTAGATCATCATCATCGTCTACGATTGAAGACTCTCGTGTTCGTTTACGTGAGCCTCCATCGTTCGTTTGAAGAAGTTTTTCACGATTCCATGACATATCCTTTATTGTTCTAACAATTATCTTTTAGCATAATTAATAAACGGCTTTAGATATATTGTTGATCACCCTTTCCATGCTAGATCCTAAGCATTCGACTCTTCGTCTCTAGTATGGGGGTGCTCCACCTTTAGACTCGAAACATTGAGGACAATGTTTACTTTTAGTATGGGGGGGTGAATAGGTACTTGCTTTGCTACGCCCTCACGGTTTCCAATTTTCAATGTTTTGTTTTGCTAATAAGGCTAAAAATGGCCAAATTTTAAATTTTTTCTTAGTTTTCATAAGTGTTTTTAAGACACGAATGTATATTTTCCGATGGGTAGAATAAGAGTTAATTTTTGACTTGATGGGCATTTGGAGCCCTTTACATTCCTTAACCCGCTCAATTCAAGTTTTGCTAGACTTTTATATAGGGAGCTTTAAAACGCGAAAGTCTTAATTCATTCGGGTTAAGAACAAGAACTTTTCGCAAGTTCCTATAATTGATTCTAGAAAGTCACTTATCAAGGGAACTTTAAAACGCATTCTCTAAACTTGAAAAAGTCCAAGAAAGTGCAAGATCCTATAGGTGGCTTGAAAACCCAAAACTTTGATTTGATATAGTCTTAATGAAAGCTAATCCAAATTTGGCTTAATTTTGACTTGCACGGCTAAGTATTCACGAGTCTCTTTAATTAGAGGTCTTTAAATAGTGAAGAACGAGAAATGATAGAGTTAGACAAGTGATCATGCTAAACGTAGAACATGAAAGTGTTCTTTCAAAAACTCATATGTTTTTAATTGTGGCTTTTTCTTCCCATAAGATCAATGCATTAGGAATAAATCATAATTGCAATAAGTAAGGTCGTACGGTTTGAAAGGTTACTTAGCCTCTAGCGCAAGATCGTTTAAAAGTTGCTCGGGGTTGAATAGAGTTCATAGCCAAGGCATAACTTATTGAAGCGGGACGCGAAGATTGGCGATCATCCAAAAAGGCCCTAACAAGGCATGAGGAGCTCTATTTTTGCTAAAGATCCAAAGATGATGTGAAGTATCATTATTCCAAAATCAATATGAAGGATCGAGACACACGACGAGAAGCTATTACTCCCCTAAAGAATGGAGAAAGTCTATCCAAAAAGACCCTAACAAGGTATGAGGATGAATATATCCAAGTCCGAAAAGGAGGCGGATCGTTGTATATCAAAATCCAAAGTAAAGATTGAAGAAAAATGATGAAGTCGTGGTCCTATATGAAGAATCTCTCAAAAAACGTCAAGTGAAGAAATTCCAATTATATGAAGAGAAGACCATAATTTCAAGAACGTCTTCCCAAGATTTGAAGTATGAAGTACATGCCAAATATCGGTCCGAGAAAGGTCTCAAATCGTGAAACGAGTTATGCCAAGATATGAACTTAAGGAGATACACGAGAAGCCGTTTTAAAAGATTTTGTCCTTCGGCTAACTATTGATCAAATCGTGCTACTTTGCTTTCGGACTAATAACTACTCAAATAAGTCAATATGAATCACTTGTGATCCATGACAAATAGATAAAAAAATGCTAGTAACCCATTTCCTTTTATAATAACTAGGATTGCGGGGAGAAAAAGTATTACACAATTTGAACGTATGAGTAGTGTTAGCATTGTGACTTGTACCAACAATGATCTTGTTTTTGCACTTAGCATGGAATGTATGACAATCAAGGATGACGAAATTTACTCTAAGGGACATTAACTTGTTTCTATTCTTTGACCCTAAAAGTCACCTTTTGGTGATGAAAATCATACATTATGTCTTTACACATTCTCGTAGTATGTTGCAAGTCTTTTACTCTTCAATAAAGGTTAATAAAATTGAACTTTGGTGATGCTTAGATACTTTATTCTAGCATTGCGTGAGGGCACGGCAATGGCTTAGTATGGGGGAGTGATGAGATGGCATTTATACATGATCTCATCATTCTTTTCGGGCTTTAAATGCACTAAAATGTCATAAAATACCATATATATGCTTGTGTTTGTTTACTTGTGTGTTTTAGGTATGGATATCGTGAAAAAGACAAAAGATCACAAGAAACAAGGAAAAACGAACACGAGAAACGAAGCCGTACAAAGAACCGGGCCCTAATCATGGAATTTTCATCAAATACCCTTGAAGACTTGAAGACAAGCAAGATTGATCATCATTTATTGAAGAAATGACACTTAAAACCCTTGTATATTGATAATTACAAGTTTGGTCCCTTAAGTTTGTCAAAATTACAAAAAGGTCCTTCAACTTTGAAGAAATGGCAAGTTTAGTCCCTCAACAATTCAAAATTGCCAATTATGGTCCCTCAAGAAGTGAAAGACATAATGAAGACCTTAGAAGATCAACTTTGTCCAAGTTCAGCCCTTGAAATACTCAAAATAGCAAGAATAGTCCTTGGAAACATTTTGGAGAAAGTCTTGTGCCAAAATTGCAAAAATGTGAAAGTTATTATCAAAGGGAACAAGGTTTTAGGGCTGGAAACCTTAAAAGCCAAAAATAACAAAACATAAGGACCAAAAGTGGCAACTGAAACATTCAAAAAATAAAAAAAGCGCCTAACACATGTAACTCCCCCAATTTCGGATCAAAGGGAGTACTATTCACCATTTTACCAAGCCCAGAATTTACCCTCACTTATCCATGGTAAATTTCCAATTAAACTCTCACACACTTAATTCACACATGCCAAAACTCAACCCACTCCTAAAAACCTGCATCCCACTCATGTGCACCAAACCCCCAATTCCCCAATCCACCAATCACCTCATTCCTTTGTCCCCAAGTTATGTGACGTGGCAAAATGGACGTCCAAGATGCTATGCTTGCTCACAAAGCAAAATTTAAAGGCCAAGATCAAGAAAGGACAAAATGCACTCAAAACCATTCAAGGGCACATTTGGGAATTTCTTATGTATTAGGGTTTATGTTTTTATGCTTCTAGGATGTTCTATAGGCTCTATAAAAGGAGACCCAAGCTGTGGTGATCCCTTTGTTCCAGTTTCTAGTCTCTCACATGTAATTCCTTTTTAAAGAAATAAAAAGTTTGGTTTTTGAAATATTCAAGTGTAATTCCTTTTTTATTGTTTTTAAAAGATTGTGTGTTGTGAGGAGATTGATTCTGAGTTCCACTTTGTTTTATGGTTAAGTAAGTTTGATTTTCAAAGTTGTTCATAGTTTATGAAATTTGGACAAATTTTGGTAAGAATTTGATCCATTGGATTTGTGATAAGAAGTGTGATTCATTTGGTGTTATAGGGTCTTAAAAACGTTTTAAGAAGATTAAAAAGGTTTTGGAAGAGTTTTAAAAAAGAGGAAAAAGAATCATATTATATCATATTATTTTTGTTCTTGTTTTCTTTTGATTTGTTTCAAACAGGTTGAAGAAGTGTTGATAAAGGGTCAGCACCAGCCCGGGCTGGTAGGGAGGTGGTTAAGCAACCACTAGGTCCCTTGGATGTAAGGGACCTAAGGTAAATCTCTTTACCTTTGATAAAATCTCATAAAATAGCTTTGTATGATCTTTGTTTGATTCTGAGTTTAAGGATGTTTTAAGTGTTTGATTTGTATGCTTTTGTGTTCACATGCATGTTTGATAGTTTGATAATCAATTTGGTAGCCTTTGGAAGTATTTTGGTGTGTTAATCTTTGTTTTAGAATTTTAAACTGGTGTTTGGCAACAAGTTTTAGCAGGGGAGATAATTTGATTCAAAGTGTTTAAAGGTGTTAAAGTAATTGGTTAAGGTTAAGATAGGTTGCTAGTTGTTGGTAATCTACTTTGGTAAAGTTTTGGAAGCAATTGGTGTGGTTTTAAAGTAAAAAAGGTAAGCATAGAATCTGTTTTCAAAGTCTGCTCACTTTTCCTCAGATTTGGTGCTTAATCTTTTGAAAACCTGTGAGTGATTGTATGATTCTAGGATTTATATTGTTTGAGTTCCATTGTGTGAGTGTGTTTGCTTAATTTTAGGCTTGGTAGTTCACTTGTGTGCTAGATTTTGGTTCCTTAGACCACCAGTCCTAGCTATAATCACCACAGCAACCTGCTATGTGCCTGTGTGCATTTGATTTGTGATACTTGTGCTAATTGGTGTTTGTTTCCTTGTTGTCATTGACTTCTTGTGATCAAAGGATCACAAGAGTGCCATTATTGTCCAATAAGCATCCTCCAAATAAGCCATAGGACCAAGCACCTCTTGGTCCTTTTGAAATCTGTGAAAGCTTGAACACAAGCAAAAAAACCAGGCACGTTATACAAGCTGCGCCGCAAGACCTACTTGTTGCGGCGCAACTGAAGGAGCTACAGATCAAGGTACTCCCGTTTCACTAGTTGCGGCGCATGACACAAGCGTTGCGGCGCAACTAAGTGACAAAAAGGGGGGGATTTCAGGATTCGAACCCTGGTCACCACGTTCACACCACACCACACTCACCACTGCGCCCTGGGGACTTTGACTAATAAGTTTGGTTTCAAACTTTACTTAACCCGTTTTTGGTTTGTTGCTTATTACATAAGCCGTAGCTTTTGAGCTTAATTCCAGCTTATTTATAAGCTACTTTTTGTTCTTTTTATTTTTCATAGAAACTTATTAGGATTGTTGATTTTTCTGAAGTGGTTTCATATTTTTCCCATTTTTAGATTAATTATTAGGATTTAATTAATACCCGGATTTTAGAAAAGCAATAAAAAATACCAAAAATAGTTTTTATTTTTAGGAAAAATAGTTTTTAGTTTTTAAAATATATTTTTGAGGTTTACATCTAATTTTGGTTTCAAAAACATTTATTTTTAATTTTATAATATTTTAAGGTTTTTTATAAACTTTAAAGATTTTTATAAAATTATTAAAAAGGGTTTAGAAGCTATAATTTGTATTTTTCTCTTAGATATATTATTTAGGATTTTTATAATTTTTTTTATTTTAAATTTTAGAAACTTTTTATTTTTAGCATTATTTTATTATTATTTTATTATTTAAATTTCAAAATTTTCTTTTTCTTTATTTTTCATTTTTCTTAAGTTCTTTAGCATTAATTAGGATCATTTCCATTTTTAGAATAATTTTTAAGCTTTTAGATTTATTTTTATAATTATTTTAAGTTTAATTAGTTTTTAATTAGTTTAAATCATTTTTAGAGTTTTAAAAATAGTTTTAATAGGTTTTAATTTTTAGAAAATTACTTTTTAGTCTTATAATAATATAAGTTGAGTAATTATTCAATAAAATCATATTTTAGACTTTTGAATTAGTTAAATTTAATTTTAGGGCTTTAATTAGCATTTAAAATTAATTATTTAATTAATAAAAGGTCTTAAAATATCTTTGGTGGATTTTTATCTTTATTTATATTATTTAAGACTTGTTTTTAGCCTTTTTGATATTTTGTTTTTGGTTTTAATAATTTTTAATTTTTGTGGTTTTTCTACGGTCTTACGTTTTCGTCGTAGTTTAATTTTCACGTATCCGTCTTTTCTTCTTCTCACCCCCATTCTTCTTAATATTAATCTCAAATAAATACAAGTTAATTCACAACACCAATACCTCCTCGAGAACGAACTCACTTTTAGGGTCATTCACACACGGTTTTCCTAAACCGTCGTGCACGCTTACCCTATTTACGTTCTTTTTCCTAAAAGACGTATTTCTACTACAATCAGTGAGTACAACTTACGTTCGATCGGAATGTCAAAAAATAAAAACCATCGGAATATTTAACTGGCGGAATGCAATCGGAATAAGATAAAAATTGTCTATCAGAATGCTATCCGAATAAGGGCATCGGAATGCAATCGGAAAGCACTGTCGGAATGATGTCGGAATGTGATCAGAAACCAGTGTCGGAATACCGGTCGGAATGATGATCGGAATCCTTAAACCCTTTTCCGATGTAAAAATTGAATACGGGTCGGAATATGGTCGGAATACGTAAAGTAAACCCTCTTTCCGACAGAAACCAAACTATGAAACAGAAACCAAGAAAGTGACAAGGCATACATAAAAACAGCCAAGAAAGTGACAAAAGTGATCTATAAAAACAGAAAGCAACACCCAAATCGAGACAAATATTGAAACAAAAGTTATAAGAATTGATAAAAGAAGATCAAATACTACGAGACAAAAAAAATTGATAAAAAAGATGAAATAAATAAAAAATTGATAAAATCGAGAAAGAAGAACAAATAGATCAAAACTTTTATCACCAAATCAATAAAAAAGATATACGAAAGAAGAAAAATTGTAAAAGAAGAAACTTGTACCACCAAATCAATAGATAAAAACGCTCAAATCCGAAGAATCAACCTAGGCTCTTGATACCAATTGTAGGATCGTGTTTTTCTAAGGATTAGGCATGTATGGATTAATCTATTGAATGAATGGGAAAGTGGAACTTAGAGAGAGAAAGAAGAGAGAGAACGGAGAGAATGAAAAGAAAGATGGAATGTTGTAAATGGTAAGTGTTAAACCCCTCCTAACATGCTAGGAGGGGGGTTTGTATAGCCCACCCTATATGTGGGCTATATGGGCTATATTGGATCACGAGCCCAATATCATTGGAGTGACCGATCCTTTCTAAATACATAAAAACGTATTTCCAACAATAAAATTAAAATAAAGAAGAAAATAAAAAGACCTTTACAAAGATATTTACCCTAATGAAGATAACTTAACCTCTGACACAGACTAAAAATAGCATTCTCTGTTCAATTATACACACTTGCATAAGCAAGATAGACTTAATTGCCCTCAAGTGAACCTTGCCAAAGTAAGTCCTTAGAGATGAAGTAATCTCCAGGTAAACACTTTGTAACTCCCAGGGTAACCCAATATAAATATATATACGAAGTCTCCCAACCAACCAATACCAAATCTTGGTCAAAAAGTCTTGGCAGCATACAAAGTATAAAACTTTGCATGCTACAGTGCCTCAAGGATTAGAAATTCCAACAAATTCTTAATGAAGAAGTCTTCACTATTTCTAATCCCCACTCACATGTGGACACAATCTAGAATTATGATAAGAGTATTCTAAGAATACCCATGATCCTAAAGGTAGCCTAAACCTCCCCTTAAACTATGATAAACACAGTTGCAAAATAATGTATATGTGACAAATTTTTATTTCAAGATAGGAATATAAACATTCCAACCATCCTGAATAACCTTTTACACAGTACTTGAAGCTCAAAAGATCCATAAGCAACTCTGTATCCAATTGTATAATGCTCACAATCCTGCATGATTAGATGAAAACCATAAAAACTGACATCTTGCTGTCAGGGTCCATTTTAACACTTATCAGCGTCTCAATAAACACTTGTCAGCGTCTGTCTAAACTCTTTGTCAGTGTCTTAACAAACACTTGTCAGCGTCAATCTGAACACTTGTCAACGTCTCAACAAACTTAGTCAGCATTAGACAATAATAGTGGAAAGACCTAATAATTTTACAAAGACCAATAGCAGTGCATATCCTGTACATAATTTACAGTAAGTTCCAAAAACACATTTTAGGTAAAATTGATCATTCGAATGCTTATTACCAAGTACTGAAACCTCCCAGCATCAAAAGGTTTAGTTAACAAATCTGCCACATTTTCTTCAGTGTCAAACCCTATCTGGTTGTATTAAACCTTTTTCTAAACAATCTCTTATAAAATGATGTCTAATTTCTATGTGTTTTGTTTTAGAATGATGTACAGGATTCTTAATAATGCATAATGTACTGTTATTGTCTACAAAAATCTTGGTATGCATAAAATTATACCCATAATCTAACAGTTGGTTTTGAATCCATAATACTTGTCCACAACATGCAGCTGCAGCAACATACTCAGCTTCAGTTGTAGAATTAGCCACCACTGTTTGTTTCTTGCATTGCCAAGATATCAACCTGCTTCCAAGGAATTGGCATCCCCCAGTGGTGGATTTCTTATCCAACTTGTCACCACCATAGTCACTATTTGAATACCAAATAAGCTCCAATGGAGAATCTTTAGGATACCATAATCCCAAAGAGGATAGCACCTAAGGAATCTAAAGATTCTTTTAACAGCATGAAGATGACATTCCTTAGGATTCACTTGATGACGTACGCATGCACACACAGCAAACATGATGTCAGGTATAGAGGCTGTAAGATAAATCAATGATCCAATCATTGATCTATAATGCCTGACATCCACTTCTTTTCCATCTCCAATCTTTCCCCAAGGGTGTTCCCTATTGTGACAACCCAAACCCGTGGTCATTATTTAATTATATTTTTACGTATATTTTTGAAATTATTGACGAGATTGATTGTCATAACGATTGGTGATTTGATTTGGATGAATGTTGAAAGTTATATTTTTACGTTTTGACGAGTTGCGAGGATTATTAGTAATGACGATATCAACGGATGCCCGAAAATTTTACGTTTTATTTTAGACATGTTGATGTTTAATATTTTGACGTTTTTATTTTTAATGTCATATTAAGTCGTGTCGGGACTATATAATATCATATTTTGAGTGCACTTTAAGTTTTGAGAAATATTTTTATGAAATCCGAGACCCGTAAATATTTTCTAAAGTGACTAATAGTCATTTCCCGCTTTTTAACCAAGTATTTGCATTTTGGTCCACAAGAATCAAAATTGGCAAAAACTACCCTAAACTTTTCCCATATAAAAGGAATTTTATAACACAAAAACATACACAAACACAACACCATCAAAATTTTCTCTCTCCCCTCTCTCACCCTAAACAATCCGTCACCCCTTCACCACCCTAACACCCTAGATTTTTTAAAATCTAGCTTGAATCCATTAAAACTAATCAAAGATCCATCTTTATCTTTTGATTCTCTACATTTTAGTATAAAAATCTCTTACATGCATGAATATTTTATAAAAACCCATTTTTGATGAAAAATTATGTGTTTTGATCTTGTTTATGTGTTGTATGTAGGTGTTTATGGTGTTGTACATTATTTTTGATGATTGCATGTTGAAATTTTTAGTTGGGTTTTATTTGATTTGATCATCTAGGATGATATAGAATGTTAGGATTGAAAGTAGTAATATTAGGATGATTATAGTGGTAAAAATGATGTTAAAATGTGGTAAAAATTTGATTTTGAGTGATATTTAGGAAGGTAATTTTGACCAGAATATAAAAGGCTATTTTTGAAAAATATAAGTTTGAGTATGATATGAACTAACTAGATATTGTTGTAGAGGATGTCTTAAGCTTCAATTTGGTATAAGGTAGAGCTTCTTGCTCCAAACGAGCGAAAGGTTATGATAGTTTGATTATTCGTGTACCGGGAGACGAGTATCGGCACAATATATCATTGTTGTCGATATTTGGATCGAATCTCGGGGACTATTTAAAGAATTTTAAAATGGGTCAAGGACTGATGTAAAGTGATAAGCATGATGATGTTGAGTTTATTTTCAAAGATGAGTGTCGATTTTATAAAAGGAGTCAAATAAATAAGTTAAAAAGACTATATGAGTTGTTGACGTAAAACTATCCGGTTTTTGTAGTTCGAAGAGGAGTCGGGCAGGGAACTTTAAAAGTAAAATCTTTTAACCAAATTTTGGGAGGTATTTCTATATATAGTAAGTGAAGTTTCTGATTACTATCGTAAGCTATTGACGTGTTTAAGTAAGGAAAACAATTTGGACGATTTATATATATATATATATATATATATCGACAGTTTTTTAAAGAATAAAAATATAAAAGTGTACGTAAGAAGAATGTATTAAATTGAGTATGGTGTGAGTTTGATTTTGACCTTGAGATATTTAAATAGAGCCTTTAACGAACTAATACTAGTTGGCCCAGTACATTAAATGAAAACGACAACGAGCTATACCACGATAACTATCTAAGAGTGAGTGATACTTTTCTCATTAAAATGATAACTATCTAGAGTGACTGATACTTTTCTTGTTTCTAACAAATTGGACCTTGGAGCTGAAGTTGTCTTCATCTTCTTTTGCTATTTTATATTCAAATACTTATGAGGAACAATTGGGTTTAATATTTACCTAATAGTTCCGGACCACTTAAGGTGGGAAGTCAAGGTATTCGTCAGGCTATTGGCACACACTCAAGGAACTGTGTCTCTTAAAAGAAGCAGGACTTATAGTGCTATATCAAGAATGTAGCGGAAGAGAACTACCTTTCTAGATTCACGTAGTCTAGAAAGATATCAATTAATAAGCAACCGAACAAATCCACAAAACCACAAGATCAAGAGAAACCCCAAAAAAACAAGATTATTGCTTCTTCAAATTGATCAAAAACAAAGTTAAACAACAATTAACAACCCAAGAACCTTCAAGATGATATGGCACAATATCATGGTTGCTAATACGTTTGATATGAGGTTATGAGACTAATAGTCTTTGGAAAGAATTGAAAGATTATAACAAGAATTTTGATGATGACTATGACCCATATGATGATTATATGTATATATGATGATCAGGATATTCCGGACAGTGTCCATTCTATTGCTGATAATCTTGAATCAAACTTTATAGACGTACGAAATTTTAGTAATTTTTATGTTGTTTGTGACTTTGTAGTTGTTTATGTGTTTTTTCCAAATAGGAAATTTTTTGCCTATGTAATGAGCGAAAATGTACGATTCACCTACATGTCTTTTACTTAAATGTTTTCTTTAGTATTAAAATTTACAAGAGAAATTCTTTACATCAAAAAATAACATTCAAGATCCTTCAAGATTTAAAACCCCCCAAAAATTAGAGTTTTGATATAAAGCCACAAATCAACCGATCATCAATAAACCAGCAATTAGAGCACAAAAAAGTAACCAGAACACTAATACCATGTTAATAGGATACAAAAACTACCATATATCACTCGGCCAACCAACCCCAAGTTGATTCACTTATTATTACAACTATAAACACTGATGACAAGTCCCTAAACGAATGCTTGCCATACTACAATAACAAAGAAATATTTATAGAACTTAACTGGATTATTAGAAACAAATACAAAGACTTACACTACAACTTAGAAACTAAACACTTCTAAACTATTAAATAGAAGCAGGAGTGGAGTGTATCACCTAAGGAGAAGGTTCGAGGCTTGCATACTGCCCAATTGGATGTCACTGTAAGCTTGAATCACTAAATACTAACTCACCGTTAAAAAAAGATCTATATAAAAAGCCCAAAAACCAGAAACTTGTAACAAACTTTAGAGAGAAAACGGATGATAACTTTTGATATAATACCAATAATGAAACCCTAGCACTATAATCGATATTGTATAGCACCTCTTTCCAAATTTACATATTAAACCTTGCTCAAACATATACTTGAGAAACCCAAATGAAGATTAAGATTAGTTATAGAATATTTTCATATATGCCATTGTAGTTTCGTATGGTTACGATAACCTTTTTAACAACTTTTAACAGATTGTTTATCCAATATCCCTTTGTTGTGCTTAGTTGACGAATTGAAACATATGACTTCAACCTACTATAACAACCTAATAACATTTCATTGTCAAAATACATGAATGGCAAACCATCGTACTGTCTCTTATAGTCAAGAAAGTAGATCGTCACTTTGTTAACTTTCTATATTTGGGACTTGACATTAATTTGAACCGAATTCAACTTATAAGGGCTCCATAACTCACCAATTAACAAGCTTGAACTAAATGACTAATAAATGTTTAAATTTGAATGTGGATATAAGTTTAACAAATTCTTGCTTCCTTGCTTCTTGCTAGGTTACATGCTAAAAGTATCAGCATCAGATCAATTTTAAGACACATCCAACATTCTTAAATTCTTGTCGAACTTTGCCTATCAAATTTGACTTAAACGTATAATATCTCAAAATACATCTACCAAACCATTATCCATGCTACAAACAAATTATGCTCAACTTAACCTCAATTTTGTGTCAAGAATTTTTACAATTGGACCATTTATCCCTATGGATTTTGCCATATATGTGTCTTGCATTCTTATGATATGTCTCGACCTAAATTAAGCCAATGAACACAATGTGGTTTCTAATACTACAAATATCAAATTGTACAAACCTTTGTATATGTAGGGTTAGGACCAGAAGACCAGATGAGAAAAAGGATATATGTAAGAACACTATAAGCATAGTTGGGTCTGTCTTGCACATGCACGTTTGGGATTTGGATGCACAATCGGAAACGGGTGCATCAAATTTCTGGATGATTACTAGACCTAACTTGTTATTTTTCGAGTTCTGTATATATTATTACTATTATTTTGCTATTTTAAATAATCATAGTTTGAAAAACCCCAATCTCATGGTTAAAAAACCCCAATCTTATTAGTTTTTAATTTTCTTTTCTAGCTCCTTGCTAGCTTTTAATGAAATTTCCACCGTTCAAAAAAAATAAGTAGTTCGATATGCAAGCCCAAACGCCCCAATCAGTCCCGATACTCTATTAAAACATAATAACTGAACATAAATACAAACACCACTCTAAACTCTTTATTTAAACTCTACCCACACAATATGACTCATTTTACTTCACCAACCATATTTTCTTGGATCGCCAAGCTGGCCTTCCAGAAGGGATGGCGTGGAAGGGTAGAGCTCCTGAAATCTTGGTGTTTTAGTAACCAAAGCACTTCACCAATTTGATATCGGCGTTGTCGCTAACTGAAGTGAATGAAAAGAAACATCTTATGCTTTCAGCGAAGAATGTTTTGTACGACTCTTCTAAAGTAAAGTGTGTAAGCTTTTTCATTTGAAGGCTTCAAAAGATCCTAGGTTTAATTTACAAACAAACTTCAATTTAACTGTTTAACTGCTTACGATGCTTATGCCCATAAATTACCTATGCACTACATGCCATCATTAAGCAGTTAAACAGTGTTAGTATACAAGTGTAGGTTTGGAGTTTACAATGGAAAAGTTACCATCAGATTACACATATTTTTTATTAGATCTTAAACTAGACACCAGAAACCCACCATGTTAAGGTAGAAAAGTATATGTTACTTTTTTCTTTTATGAGAAGGAAATTATTATTGAGAAAAAACCCAACGAGTGGTGCAAAAAAGAAATAATAAAAAGATAGAACATGAAATGAATATGAATTACCAAAATATTATTATAATAAATGGGGAAAAGTCACCCTGGTAAGTAAAATATTCGAACATTCCAAAGAGGACATTTTATTCTTCACTCTTTCTTCTTTCTTCTTTGCTGTCCTCTTTCCGTTTATGGTAAGTTTTGACTTTCTCTTTGGATGCTTTACCAAAAAATCAAGTTGGATACTTGGAAGTGATTGATACTCTAGTTGATCGATAATGTCATGAATGTTAGGCCGACTATACTTAGCCCAATGGGTTAATCCCAAATTCCATTTAGACAGTTGCTAGAATGGCTATTTTGGCAGTTAACATTTTCAACCGTTACAACGGTTGATAGGTGTGAAAACACCCATCCTTTTTACCACTTAATTACAATAATAACCGAGCCAAAACGTGTATTTTATGTCATTTATGTCGGAATTATGCGTGCTTTGTGTTTTTGTTGTGATTTAGGACGAAAGGTGAAAAGTGGAGAAAACACGGCATTCACGGGCTTTTATCGAAGAAAAAGACGAAAGATGAAGTCGAAAGATCAAGAGTGGAAATAGAACGGAAGTCCAAGACCAATTCTGAAGATTTATCGAAGAAAAAGTCAAAAGACGGAAGTTTACTAAAAGCCGAAGAACTCGAGTCTTATTTATGAAGAAAATTCAAGACGAGTTAAAGAAATCCCAAGACAAAGTCATTAAGTCCAAGATTAACAAACAATTGAGAAGAAAAGGACTTAAGTGTGCAATTATGGAAAAGAGGAAAGAGGGAGGAAGCTTCCTAAGCTCCTCCCTAATCACCCCTATATATAGATTAGGCTAGTTTCATTTCAAGTTGTTGGTGGCTTGACAAACCACTCTTCCACCATTTTCATTTCTTGTTAATTACTTTCTTGCATTTTAATTTCATGTTATGCACTTTTAATTTCTTCAATTCAAGTAAGTCTTTTAATTTTGAAATCTTTTCTTTTAATCAAGTTCTTATTTCTAATCATCTTCTTCTACCTTTCTTATTTTGCTTATCTTTGATTCATGTTCATCTTTGATCTTATTTTCATCTTAATGCTTATTTGATTTAAAGTTTTCTTAAAAGTATTTGTATTTTTAAAAGTTTGATTTAAAAAGTTTGCTTATTTAAAGTTTGGATAAGTTGTTGTTTGTGCTTATTAAGTCCATTTCGATTTAGATTCGTTCTAGTTTTGAGTTTGAGCTTATTACCATAGCTTATTGCTTTTGCTTATTTTTCGGATCAAAAATCAATCGGAAAAGGTAAACCCTTTTCCGATCAACACATTCCGACCAGCACACCCTCTTTCCGATTGACTGATCGGAATAGGGTTTTATAGCATTCTGATTTTGGGCATTTTTGGCTTATTCTGATTAGCATGCATCTTCCATTATTCCGATTTGAAGGTTTCCAAACATTCCGATCGGAATCAATTTAAGTGTATTCCGATTTGCTTCAATTCCCATATTCCGATCATGTCCATTTCTTAATATTCCGATTACAACATTCCGATCGGAATACATTCCGATCGGATCCTTATGGATTCCGATCAGGTGTATTCCGATGGAATGTTTTGTTTTGTTTTTGTGCTATGCTTGTTTGTTTTCCGCCACTTCGCTCGTTTTGTCTTTAGTCTATTTTAATTATGTCTTGCATTTTTATTTAATTGTCAATTTACTTTTCGTTAAGCTTTAATTTTACGTTATTTAAATTCTCGTCATTTACTTTTAACATTTTAAATATTGCACCGTTTTACGTTTCAACTAGTTTTAGTTTCAATTACTCGTCATTTATTTTTAAGTCTTGCACATTTATTCTATCAAAACCAAAAATATTGTTTTCACCAAGAACAACTGAGTCGCACAATTAACCGGAAATTAATTCGAGAAGATACTGAGAAAACGAACTTTTTTAACCTAGTAAAATTTTTGTATTAAATGGCGCCGCTGCCGGCTCTTTTCGTGAGGATTAACGGTTTTTTGTGAAAGACGCGTTGGCTTTTGGGATCCGTTCACTCGTGAACGTTATTTTTCGTGTCAACAATTTTTAAAAATCCCAAAAACATTTGAAAAATTATAAAAAGCATCTCTTTAAAAAAAAAAAAAAGTTTTGCACCAAAAATATTCTTCTTGCTTCTCTATCTTTCTTTATGGATTTTTATGTCCATTGCGTCGGGTGTGGGAGACAATTGTACGGGAAAGACTCTTGTCAATGGTGTACATGTGAGCGGTGCGGAAACGATATCGACAATACACAATTCCTATTCGGATTTTGTCCTTTGTGCAACTCAACTAATTCGCTCTTTTTAAATCCACCTCCTCCTGTTCCCCCGTGCATCTATTGTGGAAGCGATTCTCATTGGCATGTTTCGTGCCCGGTTCAATACCCGTATGGACACGGGCAAGAACCGGGGTACAATTATGACAATGATAATAGCTATCCACAAGAAGCACCCAGTTTCTCTCCATACCCATGGTGCTATATTTGTGGGGGCCCTCACGATGCTTCTTTTTGTGATCCGTCGCAAGTCTTTGAGAAAGTACCGTGCTATCATCCTAGTGTCTATAATTTTGAACCCCCACATCACACCCTCAATCATCAATCCTCTCAGCAAACTAGTCTTGATGAACAACTCATTTCTTTGAATGGCATTCTAGAAAGTATAGCTCAACTTCGAGCTGACTTGCATCCGGAAAAGCAACCTTTGCTTGATGTGGACGAAACCTTGAAAACCACCGACACCTTTTTGAGCCAATTTAGTCATTTTCCCTTCTTTTCTACACCAAAATGTTTAATTACAACGTGGGACCGAATTGGTGAAATTGAACATACTCGGGGCGATGAACAACAAAAGTTGCTGCATGAGCTTCTTAAAGATGTGGAGGTTATCAAGGAAGAGTTAGCCGACTACGTCACTCCTAACTGGACTCGTCCCATCTATTATGATGATGACGACGACGATGATGTCTACACTTTCAACCAATCTTCTGAAGTTGCTGCTCCTACTCTCGATGTTCCTACTGCATCTAAGGATCTAGATTCGTTGAATGAGCTTAGTGATGTTGGTCTCGACCAAGTATTGGATGATGAGGTTTGTGACTTACCTGCTATGGAGCCTGAGGACGACGTTGCTCTTACGGAAGAGGTCGATCCTAGTGATGACGATTTTTCTCCAAGCTATGAAAATTTCACTTTTGAAATTTCTCAATCTCCACCGGGAGATGCGGGCGATGACGATTTATTCTCTCCGGTTTACGAGAAGTTCACCGATGAACATGATCTTGTGGATGAGGTGGAAGTCGTGCTTCTTCGCGATAGATTACGGAAAGTGCACCTTCTTATTGCTCAAATCGAAGCGTTGACTTCTCCTCCTATTTCCAAGTCTTTACCTCCATCTATTCCTCCCGTTGAAGATAATGACCCATTGCTGGAAGAAATCGATATCCACTCCATCCCTCCAGGTATTGATGATTCTGACACGGAGGGGGACATTATTTTTTATAATTTGCTGCAGGAGAGTATTGTCCCAAGTCCCCCTCCCGAGCACCTCTCATCCACTCCGTTAGAGACAATCACGGAGGATGAGTGCTTTGACCTGGGAGGTGACATTGATTATGCTATGATTGATACCATTACGGCTTTGCTGTTTGCTCAGTATCCATTGTCTTTGGGGGAGGACAATGTGCTTACCTTACCCAGCCCACCTCCCGTGGATCTTGATTTCACATACTTTTTGTATGTTGAAAGGGTTTTTCTCCCATTCAAGACTTATCCCCCCGCCTCTCCTTTGTTGATGTCCTCCGAAAACGAGGACAAGCTCTTTGATCCCGGTATCACATTCGAGGCTTCCCCATGGACTATTTAATTCGGCGACGAGTCAGGATCGTGACTCGGTTAACAAAAACAAGCGCTTTTTGGGAGGCAACCCAATTATCTATCTATTTTCACCATAAGTGTCGGGGGGAGCCCCGTGGTGTTTCTTGTTTTCTTTCTTATCATGTGCAGGGATTAGAGCTTCAAAGACACACTCTTGATGACTTTTTGACGAACCGTGATTCCGTGTTCCCTTCTCCCCGGTTCTATCCTAAACTCTTTTCGATTCACTATTTTATATTTCTCAATAATAAAATAGGAATCTCTTTAGTGGTCTTTTCCTTAGCGAGATTTAAACAAAGTGCACAATGTCCTAAGTGTAGGGGAGTTTACTCCCACATGCTTAAACATTGAGGACAATGTTTATGTTAAGTGTAGGGGGACTTCTATCGAAGTTAAGTGGCCTTTTCCTTGTAATTGTCCTCATTTTAACCGGAAAATTTGATTTTTCGACATTTTTCAAAATTTTTGATCTATTTTGGCCTATTAGTTTTTCCTTTTGTATAGTTATTTTCTTTCTTTGTTAGAATTAATGTTTAATAAAGTGGTCTTAATTTTCAAACGTTGTAAATCTTTTGACTCAACCCGAGTTTACTTATCTAAGTTACTCTAGCTAGTATCCTTAACGTGTTTAAGTCAAGTTTTGCTAGGCCTTTATTTAGGGAGCTATAAAACGCGAAAGTATTAACTCTCACGGGTTAAGGACAAGAACTTTTCGCAAGTTCCTATAATTGATCCTAGAGAGTCGTTTATCAAGGGAACTTTAAAATGCGATTTCTAAACTTGAGAAAGTCTAAGAATTTGCAAGATCCTATAGATGACTCGAAAACCTAAAACTTTGATTTAATAGGCTAAGCATCCACGAGTCTCATTCCTTGAGATATTAAACTGTCGAGAACGAGAGATGATAGAGCCAATTATAAGTTCGGTATTCTTTCGTGAATTTATGTGAGTTAATTATAAGCCTATTCTCCCATCGCTTGCTAATAAATTTATCTGCAATAAATAAGGTTGTACGATTTGAAAAGTTACTTAGCTTCTAGCCTAAGATCGTTTAAAATTTGCTCGGTACAGATTAGAGTTCATAGCCAAGGCATAACTTATTGAAGCGGGATGCGAAGATTGGCGAGTCCGAAAAGGCCCTAACAAGGCATGAGGGCTACATTTTGTTGTTAAAGATCCAAAAGTGATGTGAAGAATCATTTATCGAAAATCAATATGAAGGATCGAGACACACGACGAAAAGCAAATACTCCCCTAAAGATCTTGGAGAAGTCTATCCAAAAAGGCCCGAACAAGGTATGAGGATAAATAAATCCAAGTCCTAAAAGGAGGCGGATCGTTGTATATCAAAGTCCAAAATAAAGATTGTAGAAAAATGAAGAAGTCGTGGTACAAATATGAAGAATCTCTCAAAACTTCAAGTGAAGAAATTCCTATTATGAAGAGAAGACCATAATTTCAAGAACGTCTCTGAATGATTCGAAGTATGAAGTCGCTGCCAAATATCGGTCCGAGAAAGGTCTCAAATCGCGAAGCGAGTTATGCCAAGATATAAACTTTATGAGGTCCCGAGAAGCAGTTTTAAAAAATTTTGTCCTTTAGCTAACTATTGATTAAATCGTTCACTTTATTTTCGGACTAAATAACTATCAAAATAAGTCAAAAATGCATCCTCGTGATCATTTAAGACAAAAATAAAATATAAGAGATACACCTAGGAATAAGGGAGTCTAAGTGAATAATTGGCCCACATGAGTTCGTGTTAGTTTGCTAACTTATAATAACAATGATCTCGTTTCTAAGCTTGCTTTGGAGAAAGTGAAAAATTGAGGATGATGATCATTCACGACCTTTCCAAAACCCAAGGTATGTTTTTGATTTCTTTACTTTGAATGTTTATAGTATTCTATCTCTTTTATAAAGGCCAACGTGGATTGATTATGACGAAAAATGTAAACATGCTTTGTAACTAATGCATTGCATGAGGATATTGCAATGGTCAAGTGTAGGGGATTTGATAGGTGTGAAAACACCCATCCTTTTTACCACTTAATTACAATAATAACCGAGCCAAAACGTGTATTTTATGTCATTTATGTCGGAATTATGCGTGGTTTGTGTTTTTGTTGTGATTTAGGACGAAAAGGTGAAAAAGTGGAGAAAACAAGGCATTCACGGGCTTTTATCGAAGAAAAAGACGAAAGATGAAGTCGAAAGATCAAGAGTGGAAATAGAACGGAAGTCCAAGACCAATTCTGAAGATTTATCGAAGAAAAAGTCAAAAGACGGAAGTTTACTAAAAGCCGAAGAACTCGAGTCTTATTTATGAAGAAAATTCAAGACGAGTTAAAGAAATCCCAAGACAAAGTCATTAAGTCCAAGATTAACAAACAATTGAGAAGAAAAGTACTTAAGTGTGCAATTATGGAAAAGAGGAAAGAGGGAGGAAGCTTCCTAAGCTCCTCCCTAATCACCCCTATATATAGATTAGGCTAGTTTCATTTCAAGTTGTTGGTGGCTTGACAACCCACTCTTCCACCATTTTCATTTCTTGTTAATTACTTTCTTGCATTTTAATTTCATGTTATGAACTTTTAATTTCTTCAATTCAAGTAAGTCTTTTAATTTTGAAATCTTTTCTTTTAATCAAGTTCTTATTTCTAATCATCTTCTTCTACCTTTCTTATTTTGCTTATCTTTGATTCATGTTCATCTTTGATCTTATTTTCATCTTAATGCTTATTTGATTTAAAGTTTTCTTAAAAGTATTTGTCTTTTTAAAAGTTTGATTTAAAAAGTTTGCTTATTTAAAGTTTGGATAAGTTGTTGTTTGTGCTTATTAAGTCCATTTCGATTTAGATTCGTTCTAGTTTTGAGTTTGAGCTTATTACCATAGCTTATTGCTTTTGCTTATTTTTCGGATCAAAAATCAATCGGAAAAGGTAAACCCTTTTCCGATCAACACATTCCGACCAGCACACCCTCTTTCCGATCGACTGATCGGAATAGGGTTTTATAGCATTCCGATTTTGGGCATTTTTGGCTTATTCCGATTAGCATGCATCTTCCATTATTCCGATTTGAAGGTTTCCAAACATTCCGATCGGAATCAATTTAAGTGTATTCCGATTTGCTTCAATTCCCATATTCCGATCATGTCCATTTCTTAATATTCCGATTACAACATTCCGATAGGAATACATTCCGATCGGATCCTTATGGATTCCGATCAGGTGTATTCCGATGGAATGTTTTGTTTTGTTTTAGTGTTATGCTTGTTTGTTTTCCGCCACTTCCCTCGTTTTGTCTTTAGTCTATTTTAATTACGTCTTGAATTTTTATTTAATTGTCAATTTACTTTTCGTTAAGCTTTAATTTTACGTTATTTAAATTCTCGTCATTTACTTTTAACATTTTAAATATTGCACCGTTTTACGTTTCAACTAGTTTTAGTTTCAATTACTCGTCATTTATTTTTAAGTCTTGCACATTTATTCTATCAAAACCAAAAATATTGTTTTCACCAAGAATAACTGAGTCGCACAATTAACCGGAAATCAATTCGAGAAGATACCGAGAAAACGAACTTTTTTAACCTGGTAAAATCTTTGTATTAACGGTTCTCTTGAAACGTTACATCGTTTCATTCGTACCGTTTCATTAGTATAAATAGCATAAGATTGCAAAGAACAAAACCAGATGACAGATTTATTATACATATCAATAGAATTTGCATTTTGGTATATCTTGATTATAGTTTGAACGATCCAATCAAAGATTAATTCCGAACATTGGCATCAGAGCGTTTGGTTACAAAATCAAATCATCATATACCATTTTTTTATGTTTGAATCCAAGAACCAAACCCACGAAAAAAATTCTAATCCAGAAACTAATCTAAAGATTCGGATACCAAAACAAACAGAAAACTTACCAGATTCAAAACAAACAGAAAACTTACCAGATTCGGATACCAGTCATCTCGAACGAAAGCGTAAACATAATCAAATCCACAAATTAAGGATTTGAAAACCCAATTAGAATCATCACGATTCATCATATCCGAATAATAAACAAGATCCCCAAATCTTTTGCACAACCCTAATTCTTCGCTAGAACAAAATCAGAACACTTTAAGAACCAAATAGGGATTATTAATCCGCTCTTGATTCGGTGAATTAATGTAACACCCCCAAATTACCACGCAGCGGAATACCACTTTGGGGCGCTACTCATAGCACATCACACACAATCATAGAAAACGACCTCAAAAGAGACGTTAAAATATTTTACAATTTCGTATAAAAAGTTTCCCATCCCAATATATAAATCAGAATAGCGTTTAGTCCTAAAAATCGTTACTAAAAAATCACATTCATTAAAGACTTTTAAAAGTCATTTATTCAATTCAAAGGATAGAAAACAATTATAAAGCTTAGACAAGTAAGCACCAACTTCCTCCTTGCATTCTCCGCTGCTATCCATCTTTTTTACCTGAAATACATGTATAAAATCATCAACACAAAGGTTGAGCAAGTCTATAGGTTTTACAAATCATTTTGAACACAAGCAAAGATTATAAGTTTGTGGCATACTTGAAGGCAACAAGCATCAAATTTGCATCAAAAATAATAATTGTATATAGCATAAATTGCATTAAGCTCATGGAACCGAGCCCTTAGACACTCTGTTAGGTCTAATAAAACAAGAGATTTATTAATTGTCGGTTACCTCCAGATTATTGGTACATTTTCGTGTACATGACTTCTCAATACAATATGTTCAAACAGTGTGGAGGTCGGGCCTAAGCGTCTATGACAAGTCCACGCAAACTGAACAGGGACGGCTTCTCCCATAGATCTATTAACTGTACTAGCGTTAACCCATCATAGGTTAATTAACGGTCCATAATTGAGGCTTTAATAATGGCAATCACTTAATGCGACTTAAGGCAAGCACGGGTCCATTCAGATAGGGACAAGCATACCATAAAAATATTGTGTTCTAAGTTTATAAAAACATGTATTCCCCCTCGCGGGTTTAAAAACCATTTACAAGATAGTATGAAAGTGAGGCTATAGACTTACCTGATACAATCGTCATAATAGTTAATAGAGAACGAACGTCAATCAAGAATACATGTTAACAGTCGATACATGATCACACAAGACCTAAAGATAACGAGGCGCGTCTTTCGCTCGAGACAAGAAATAAATCGTACATATATGTAATAAGTATATTTTAATAAGTTCTTGGACATTGCATAAGTTTTATGATTCTTTATAAAACTTTTAGGTGAAAACTTAACTATTTTAGTGTAATATCCAATTTGACACTTTTAGCCCATCCTAAGCCCAATAGTGGTCCATTATATGATTATATAACTTAGGTCCATTTTAAATTCAATATTTCACTCTAAATTAGTTATAAATCTCAGGTCCAATAATGTCCCAATAGCCATTAGAAGTGTAAGTTAGGCTTTCACGGCCCAAGTCCACTTTGTATAGTTTTTGGGTTCTAAAACGCATCACAACCACATACACTTAATATTTCACGTTGGTTGGGTCTCGGGTCATCTAATCATCAGTATGTAAATAAGTCCAAGATTCCCGACAAGTGGGTCCTACCACGTCGGTTTGTATGAAGAACGTCACTTTTTACGTTAATGAGGTATAGTCCGTTTATTACAATTATCCCGACATGTCCCGCTAATTTGATCATATCTCTTGAACTCTAAATCATCTAAGAGTGTTCTTTTTACCAAAATCATTGTTAACTCATGTAATTTACTGATTATATGTCTAATTATCCCCAATTTATACTTTTCATAGCTAATTAACCCATTTCTTAACTTAGAAGAGTTGGCAGTTTTTGGTAGCAAAACTCGTTTTCACCATTTCGGTCACCATTTCCAAACCGTAAGGAACTGGTAAACCATCCAATTGATTCTACTTTTTCATAGTTTTATCAACCTACAGTTTTACCTTTTTCAATGATTCTGAGTTCTTATATGAGAAAACAGTCTGTCAAGACAGTATGTTCAGATCTGACTAGTTTTTACTATTTTGGCCACCATTTCCAAACCGTAAGAAATTGGTAAACCATCCAATTGATTCTAGTTATTTATGATTTTATCTACAACTTTTAGTTTTACATATTCGTAGGTCAGTATACAAATTTTATGAGAAAACAGTCCATCAAGACAATATGTTCAGATCTGACTAGTTTTCACTATTTTTGTCATATCTCACTATCTAAAATTCGTCACGGGACGAGCCACCCGCGGAATTAATCACAAAACAATTATATATCATAATATATAAGTTTTCAGTATCTCAACCCACTGAGTTCGACCATATAATCTGTTTAGATACTGTTCTAAAATCGTATACATCAGTCATTAGTAGGGCTTGTTTAGCTTTATTTTAGTGTCAAAAATTCATATACAATGTCCCGATACTCATTAATCAATTTTGTACATATATATATTCAAAATATGTATATGAGATCAAGAAAAATAAAAGGAATAATAAATAAGATTGAGACGTAGATCATACGAGGCTTATCAAAGTCATGGTACTAGTGAGTGATGCATGCAAACAACCATCCAAGATCTTGTCAACACTTGATGTGACCACCATGCATGGATAGATCCGGACTATATCTACAAGTTTCACTTGATGTAACCATCATTCATGGATAGATACGGACTAGATCTACATGTTTTTGGAGGTTTTATCGTATACCCTCTTGGGATATATATATATATATATATATATATATATATATATATATATATATATATATATATATATATATATATATATATATATATATATATATATATATATATATATATATATATATATATATATATATATATATATATATATATATATATATATATATATATATATATATGGATTCGTCACCCACAAACCACCATAAGGTGGCGGCGGCGGGAATAATACCACAACAGTGGCGGCGGCACAAGGTGTCCGCGAGTGGGAGAGAGTGAGTGTGGGATTCGTGTAGATCCGGAGTTTTGGAGCATTTTTGGTCTTGGCCGGAAAAATGAAGGTCGTCGAAAAATATGGAGGTCGCCGGAAAAACACCACCGGAAAACTTTTCCGGTGGAAGCCATTGATGAAAGCTTGAGAGCTTTTTATAAGATGTGTGTCTGTGTTTTTGTTTGAGGTGAATGAGAGAAAATAAGGGTATTTTCCTTTTATACCAAAACCATTTAAAACAAAATGGCAACTAGTTAATAGTTTAGGGTATCTTTTGTAAGTGTTTTGTTTACTTTTGTACAATAAGCGTTCGAGGCTCGTTTAGACGACTTAACGGACGATTCAAGACACGAGACTTGCGCCATCGTTTTTAAAATCATTTTTCCAATAAAAATGAGTACTTACTTCGTCGCGTTTCGAAAACATTTGCTATTATTTATTTAAATGCTCGTTTAATCATTTCTAGCTATTTCGGTTAGATTTCTCCATAAAAATAAAATGTAAACTCTATTACTCACGTTATTAGCAATGTTTTAAGATATAATGAAAAATACCATTTCTTCATATATTTTCAAAGTTTTAGTTTTGAATTGTTTCAACTATTATTTATATTATTTTTGCTCATTCCGTCTTTAAAACGTCGAAAGATACTACAAGTAATTAAATAATAATTATTTAATTTATGAAACGTAAACGTAAAAATTTTAAATTTCTCAGTTCATAAACTAAAAGAAAATATTCAAAATAAATTTGAATTTAGCTAACACGATCTTCGTTAAATTATCGAAAATAAATAACAAGTTTCGTAAATGTTCGAAAAATCTTAATTTAAACGTTGGTCAAAATTTTCGGGTTGTTATATTGTAAAACCCACAACAATATCATGTTTCTAATTCGAGGATTAATTATTTTTTTAGAGGGGGGGAGTTGTAAAACCCAAAAAATTGGTTTGTATTTTGTTTTATCATTTTTAATATAACTTAAAGTTTAAATAATAAGCATTTGATTTTAAAACTTTAGGTTATAAATTTTAGTAGATTGTAATATTTTGAATTTTGTTATCATTGAATAACGAGATTTCTAGATCGAATATGTTATACACCTATACTTTGATAAACTTTCAAAGCATTCTTTTAAGATCGTAAATCTTTATAGATCGTGATGTAACGATTTTATATGTTTTAAATTTCACGGATCCTTTAAGATCGTAAATCTTTATAGATCGTGATGTAACGATTTTATATGTTTTAAATTTCGCGGATCCTTCTTAACAAGTATAATTAAGTGAAATTATAATTATGATTATAATATGAAAAAAAACATAAGAGGCATTTTAATTGAATTGGATCTTATAATATATTTCATGCTCAATAAGCGTTTTAGTAATGGCCTTTCGATGGAGCCTAGTCGAAACGTATCATATACTCTTTTTTTTATCAACTGATCAGGTTTATGGAAACAAATAAAACCATAGAATAGTTGATTCAGTGAATTGACTTATTATTTTCGTAATTATCGGCACTCTTTTGGTAACACTTTATGCACACGTCCATATATAGATATTCGTGTTCCAAAATCCCTTAATTCTCGGGCTCATGATTCGTTCACTAACCCTTATTTCTTAAACGATTCATCTATCATCCTTAAAGAATCCTAACAACTGATTAAACCGGATGGAGAATACAAACTGCCAAGGTCGAAGATACAATCCAAGTTTTAACTCACATCGTACAAAACTCGAGTGTTCGGGTTAAGCTCTTGTTCGTGATCGGGACACCAGTTCTTTAGATTTCTTATTCGACTCAAATACTACTCGCTCAAGTGCTTATATGATGTTTTGATCTTTGATTTGTTGTTGGCCTTTTGAGTTTGTGTTTCGACCGGAGGTCTTTTAATCATGTCCTTTGTGTTTGATTTGGTTTTCGAACTCGTGCTGATTTGGATCTCCGCTTATCTCTTTTGGCTAAGAGGTAAACTCTTTAATTCCATTAACATTCTAATCATTGGTACTGATAATGTAGTTTCCCTAATCTCATGCCTTGATCATCACCTTTACAAATATGTCACATAAAAGAAAACAAACTAGTACTATAAGAAACCTGCTGTTGATGTTCACACGGTTCTGTTTAAGAATGAAAATATAGTGACAGAATATATGACCACTGTTAAAAAAATGAAGAAAAGCGATGAGTCGGTTTTAAGATCAACGATTTTTCAATGCACATGATTTTGATGTTATAATATATAAAATAGTTTGAAATCTACTGAAACAACTTGTGTATGTTTTGTACTAAACCAAAACAAGCAAGAAGAAATATTTCCATGCACGTCTTGGTGTTGCTTTTGAAACGCATGAAGTACAAGTACATTCTTCATGCATGGCCTATTTTGTTGGTTCTGTACATGGCACTAGTATACCATGAAAATGACTACGTGTATGGTGAATTATTCACATATTGCCACTATAGAACGTATAAGAAAACATAATAGGAAACTTTGTAATTTAACGTAGGTATTTCAATTTATTGGTGTAGACCTCTTTGACGGATAATCTTCGCATAGGGAGTTTTTAGACTCGGTTTAAGGTACGGATATTCCTATCTCCTTATTATTATGATTCGTTGTTTCTTTCATTTATTTGACTGGTCGTACGGATTTTCCGTCATTTCAGTAAGGAATTCCCCTCTATGCATGATTAGGATTTTCAGTCTGCAGCCAAATGTTTTCCCAGTACATGTGATAAATTATCAGAAATTATTTAAATAACTAAGATATTGCCTGAGAATTATATACAAGCATGACTAGTTTATGTACTAGTTACGGAGGTACCGTAACCATGGCACTAGAGGCACCGGTGTCGTGACTCACATGCAGGAGAGTGATATCCTGCATCGTCCCACTCAGCTCAGTTTGGCCATTTTATCAGGATTTTTAGTGGGGCGTATGGATGCATCCTAGGCTTATCAGTTTACAGTTATCAGGGTGAATGTGGTGTGTGCTCTATATCCTTCACGTTGGAGCTGATCCCTCCACCCAGCACAATATTTAGAGGTCACCCCTCTACTGTTATTTAGAGGTCACCCCTCTACAGCATGACGAGGTCACCCCTCCAGTTATTCATGCACCGTTGTTACAGCACATGACCTATATAAGCTCTGGCAACTAAAATACAGTAAATGCACGTTTTTCAGATTTAACAGATAATAGTTCAGCTTTATTATTTACAAAGATTTTCCGCTGCAACTTTACATATCAGTCTTACAGCTTCAGTATTTTATCGTCTGCTTCATTTCAGTAATTCCTTATCATGCTTTATATCCGTTCACTGAGCGTTATGCTTAGCCGTAGTTCTTTCATGTTCTAACGGCAGGTACACCAGGACGCTCTTAGGATTCTGAGAGCATGTGCATTGAATGGAAACTATCCGGACTTCTTACTTTATGCACTTCTTACATTATTCTGCTTATTTGGACATTGTTTAGTCCTTTCCTTCAGTATTTTATTTTTCATGTTTTGATCTTATGTTTGGATTACCGAAGTTTGATTCCGGTATTTCCTTCATGGTCAGTTAATGTTTTAGAACATTTACCTCATGCTTTGATGACACGCCATAAATACACGTAACGGTCCACTTATCCAAGTGGGGTGTTACATATATCATCCACTCCTTTAGGAAGCGACGTCCCGGCGCTTAATTCGGATATAACAGTCTTTAGTCTAACAACGAAGAGTGAAAAACAGACAAGTCATCGTCTAGGTTCCAAAGAAAGTTAAAAGATATTATATGGTACAAGTTCTCCATGATTGGACGTCATTGTACAATGTCGTCTCAAGTTCTCACAACTTACGATCATTCGACTAGATCACATGCCACATAAGTATCTAAAAGCAAAATTCAAACATAAACATCAAATACAGATTTTCGCCGTCGATCATCAAGACACATTAGAAATGGTCCATCAAAACAAATCACAACTCGAGAGAAGTACAACGGGTTATTCGTACATAGATGCTAATCGACAATCATCATAATGACGATAGCACTGAACGATTCTTATCAACGAAACAAGGTTCGAAGAAAGACGTACGCATAACAAACACTCACAAATCGAGTCAGACATACTTGAGCCCACTCACTTATAACTCCTTGTCTACATCAAAAGGCGTCACCCTCCATGTATACAAGAATTTACAAATTTACGGTTCAGGAACTTATAACTTTCTTGTTCAAATGAAAAGGCGTCCCAATCCATTTCAACAAAACGATTGTAAGTCATCCTATTCAAGTATTACTACCTCTCAACACGATATCATATCAAAATACCATAGTAAATACAAGGTGTCAATAAACTTACATCATGATTTCCGTATTCAAATGTCCCGTTCCATTTAAATAAGGAAAACACAACAATCTAAGGTCTAGTGGTTTAAAATTTTCTTATTAAAATGTCCCAATCCATTTAAATAAGACAACCTTAAACGACTAATAGTTGGGCGAGTTAAAATCTATATATATATAAATGTCCCATTCCAAACTATATATATTTGATTAGGATATATATATCTTAAGTCTAACATTGGCATATGTTGACTCTTAGGATCTAGACTCATCTGGGATATATATAACAATGATTGTAATGCACAGTGGAACATAATAAAGAACACAATCAAAGTTATGAACAAGGCTTTCTTATTCATAAAATACTAATAAGCTACTACTATTCCTGGTGCCTAATAGGCTTGACACCAGGAGAACGCACACACACCTTTAGTTTACATTATATATGAATCAGTGAGTAACCATGTGTGCCTAACCCTCTTTATATAATAGAGGTTCTAGGGTTACATCACAACCCTAGCTTACTTACAAAGCTACTTATTTATTATTAAGTCCTTCATCTTCTTTTGTCATATCAACTCAAGATATATAAGTCCCAACAATCTTCCCCTAGTTTATTTGACAAAACCAGTAAGCACGAGCTTCCCCTGAAGCTAATATAGATGAAGGCTAAGCTTCCTCTCGACCCATGCATTCTTCCCCTTTTTGTCACATCAACTCAAAAAGTATCATCTTCCCCTTAAGAAGTGCATGTTGAATCCAGTAGGCTTCCTTGGAGTGATCACTGATGAAGAAAATCAAGTATAACAAATTTTATGAAGAAGTGGAATATCTCAAACTTGTGTCTTATGTCATATCAGTTTTTATTACATGAGACTAATAACCCCCACAACTATAAGCCAGCTGTTAGCTATAACAATATATTTAATCCAACGATAAGGTGTATTGCTCACCAACAGTTTTTGGTACATGGGAACTGGTAACCTTCACAACTATGAGCCAATCGTAATCTGTAACAATATATTTAGTCTAAAGACAAGGTGTATTGCTCACCTAATTGAGATATAAGAAGATAACAAGTTTGTGAAAATCAACTCCAACATCAAATAAGCAATTATTAATTGTCTTCGTCAAGGAACCAGAACTCACCAATAGGAACCATATAGGCTAACCATCTCTTTAATCTTGAACTCAATAGTATAGATCATCCACTCCTTCAGTGTGAAAAAGACATGATTATTACAATAACATGTATAATTCTTGTAATCAATATATCCATGGCGATCACATGCAATGGTCGATAGTCTCAGTGAGCTCTGACGGATCAACCAGAAACCACTCGATGCTTATGATCATGCTAATTTTATGATGATCATATCATGAACTGTATGGTATCATATGCCCCCCAAATATTTGTAAAAGAGCGTGTAACTGTTCCAATCAAGAATTATAGCATAAACTGAACTTTCGAAATGAACCATATACCTCTTCATTATTCAAGATCACCAGTAGGAACGACCAGGAGGAACCGACTAGGAGGAACCGACCAGTAGAAATCGACCAGGAGGAACCGACCAGTAGTAAGAAATAGCCAAACCCTACCAGTAGCATCTCAAAACCCCTTTCTTTTTTTTTCTTTTTTTTTCTTCACATGTTGTCACCACACTGTCGCTAAAGCTGTTGCTAATACCAACAATCCGTCCCTCCATACATTGTAGTCACTAATTCTGTTGCTGTCCAAAGTAGGATATGATACACAAAACTTTATATGAACTGTACCTTTTCTTTTATCGCATATATGACCAGCCCATAATAAACTTTAAACGTCAACCATATATCATATCTAAAAATAAGAAAGTGATATTTTAAGGAACTTACAAAAGCAATCCCAACAATCACGCATCCTTTATTTCATATCTTTAGGAATTAATTCCCCACATCTCTGCTGCACAATTTTCGTATCACAATCAATCCGTGTCTATCTCCTTCATAAATCACGACTTATTCACTTCCTGATATACCCACAATAAATAAGTCCTAAAAATCAAACGCTAAAGGTTGTATCCTGCCATCATTCTTGCATGATAAACAACTTTCCTATTAACCATGAGTTTCCATCCCAATCCCATGAACAAAGTATACCCCACGTCTAGAACCACATACCAAAAATAACGAACGAATTTATGGGAGTAAATCATGAGTTTAAAATCAGCAAACTACACAATGAATATGACATGTCAATGTCAACTTTGCTTGTCAGGTTTGACTAATCCCACGTGAACATGTTAAATCAACATAAAAAACATGTGATCAAGCAATAGGACGAAAACAAAGGACCATATGTTAACCAATACTGTATACCTTTGACTTTGGACATGTCTTTGCTATTCTGGACGTTGTACCATATCTGTTCCCATTTAGCACATATTCTTCACGAATCATAACTGCTCAATCATGCATGACCCACGAACATATACACTAAACCTCACAATAACAGACGTCCTGCTGCTACATCTTTCTCTTTGCTTCCAATGACATGTGAAAATTTAACCTGCTATGGTCACATGTTCATCAAGCAACGAATCAAAGGAATCATTATCACATGGCATCGAGGGTTTATGAAAACCCAAATACCAACGACCATCATCCATCATCCATTCTTTACGAGATTCAAGCAATAAATGTAACCAAACTTTCTGTTATACCGATCCTTGGTTGCTGAAACACCTTAATATAAACAGAAAATCATCATGTATCCTGACGTCCAAAATCATTGGCAGTATGGCAGCTAGAAAATCCTAGCAGCAGCCTTTCTCACATATGCTTTCTGTCCTATCAAAGCAGCACGTAAAACATATTGATCTAGGGTTTTGAAAACCCTAAAACGAAAATCATAGCAGCCATAAACATTGATCACCTTAGATCATACTAGGGTTCATTGTTGATTCAAGAATCAACTCACCAAGGCTAGTATAATCACCATCAAAGTACCGAACAACATCAAGAGACAACAACCATATCAACGAACCAGTAGCAACATAAACAGAATCATCATATGAATAGCAGGAACATGAAAGTAATAACAGCAACATCAACACGAATCATCTAGGGTTTGTTGGGAAAAACCCTAGATCAGCAGCTTTATTTATTCAAAAACAGAAAATACTAAAGAAAACCTTGCAGATCAACCAGATCGAGAGCCAACAAGCTCTGATACCACTTGTTGAGTCTTAGGATCTAGACTCATCTGGTATATATAACAATGATTGTAATGCACAGCGGAACATAATAAAGAACACAATCAAAGTTATGAACAAGGCTTTCTTATTCATAAAATACTAATAAGCTACTACTATTCCTGGTGCCTAATAGGCTTGACACCAGGAGAACGCACAACACACCTTTAGTTTACATTGTATATGAATCAGTGAATAACCATGTGTGCCTAACCCTCTTTATATAATAGAGGTTCTAGGGTTACATCACAACCCTAGTATACTTCCAAAGCTACTTATTTATTATTAAGTCCTTCATCTTCTTTTGTCATATCAACTCAAGATATATAAGTCCCAACAGCATCCTCCTTTTGCCAATAAAACATAGTCATATAAAATCAAATCACACGTCGCATTACATAAGAGATATCGCCTCAGATAAATGATTCTTCAAAATCATAAGTAGTAACGAAAACACAAACATCGCATTTATCAATTACGTTTCGAAAGGAGATGTCCAAAAATGGCATGTCACGATACGATGATAACAATCGAACTTAAGCAAGTCGATCTGCGATAGATTACAAAACAATATATACATACTCAAAGTATCAAACGAGTTTCATACTCGTATTCAGATAATACATAATTATCAAAATCGGTGATTTGCGGTGAGACCAAATTCTATACAAAACCGTATTATAAGATTTACGACAATCGTTTAAGGAACATTGCTTCACGTGCAATGCCTTTAAATAGCATAGTATATTCATACATATACATATTACCATTTCTACATACACATAGGTTCACATAATTACAATCAATCATAAAGTAATACAAGAATAGCCTTACCTAAGCCATGCGGAGTAGTTGCGTGCTTAAAACTTTTTAAAACACACCAAAAGTTATAGTTTAGGACATTTTCAAAATCGACCTAGTTCTCTATAACTTGTGGCTCTGATACCAATCTGTAACACCCCCCAAATTACCACGCAGCGGAATACCACTTTGGGGCGCTACTCATAGCACATCACACACAATCATAGAAAACGACCTCAAAAGAGACGTTAAAATATTATACAATTTCGTCTAAAAAGTTTCCCATCCCAATATATAAATCAGAGTAGCGTTTAGTCCTAAAAATCGTTACTAAAAAATCACATTCATTAAAGACTTTTAAAAGTCATTTATTCAATTCAAAGGATAGAAAACAATTATAAAGTTTAGACAAGTAAGCACCAACTTCCTCCTTGCATGCTCCGTTGCTATCCATCTTTTTTACCTGATATACATGTATAAAATCATCAACACAAAGGTTGAGCAAGTCTATAGGTTTTACAAATCATTTTGAAAACAAGCAAAGATTATAAGTTTGTGGCATACTTGAAGGCAACAAGCATCAAATTTGCATCAAAAATAATAATTGTATATAGCATAAATTGCATTAAGCCCATGAAACCGAGCCCTTAGAGACTCCGTTAGGTCTAATAAGACAAGAGATTCATTAATTGTCGGTTACCTCCAGATTATTGGTACATTTTCGTGTACCTGACTTCTCAATACAATATGTTCAAACAGTGTGGAGGTCAGGCCTAAGCGTCTATGACAAGTCCACGCAAACTGAACCGGGGCGGCTTCTCCCATAGATCTATTAATTGTACTAGCGGTTAACCCATCATAGGTTAATTAACGGTCCATAATTGAGGCTTTAATAATGGCAATCACTTAATGCAACTTAAAGGCAACCACGGGTCCATTCAGATAGGGACAAACATACCATAAAAATCTTGTGTTCTAAGTTTATAAAAACATGTATTCCCCTCGCGGGTTTAAAAACCATTTACAAGATAGTATAAAAGTGAGGCTATAGACTTACCTGATACAATCGTCATAATAGTTAATAGAGAACGAACGTCAATCAAGAATAAATGTTAGCAGTCGATACATGATCACACGAGACCTAAAGATAACGAGGCGCGTCTTAGGCTCGAGACAAGAAATAAATCGTACATATATGTAATAAGTATATTTTAATAAGTTCTTGAACATTGCATAAGTTTTATGATTCTTTATAGAACTTTTAGGTGAAAACTTAACCATTTTAGTGTGATATCCAATTTGACACTTTTAGCCCATCCTAAGCCCAATAGTGGTCCATTATATGATTATATAACTTAGGTCCATTTTAAATTTAGTATTTCACTCTAAATTGGTTATAAATCTCAGGTCCAATAATGGCCCAATAGCCATTAGAAGTGTAAGTTGGGCTTTCACGGCCCAAGTCCACTTGGTATAGTTTTTGGGTTCTAAAACGCATCACAACCACATACACTTAATATTTCACGTTGGTCGGGTCTCGGGTCATCTAATAATCGGTATATAAATAAGTCCAAGATTCCCGACAAGTGGGTCCTACCACGTCGGTTTGTATGAAGAACATCACTTTTTACGTTAATGGGGTATAGTCCATTATTTATTAAAATTATCCTGACATGTCCCGCTAATTTGATCATATCTCTTGAACCCTAAATCATCTAAGTGTGTTCTTTTTACCAAAATCATTGTTAACTCATGTACTTTACTGATTATATGTCTAATTATCCTCAATTTATACTTTTCATAGCTAATTAACCCATTTCTTAACTTAGAAGAGTTGGCTGTTTTTGGCAGCCAAACTCGTTTTCACCATTTTGGTCGCCATTTTCAAATCGTAAGGAACTGGTAAACCATCCAATTGATTCTACTGTTCATGATTTTATCTACAACCTACAGTTTTACCTTTTTCAAAGATTCTTGTTGGGAATAAATTAAGGCCAGATCACTAGAGCGCTGACAAGAACAACTCAAGCGTTGACAAGAACAAAGTGAGCGCTGACAGCTCAAGCGTTGACAAGATAAAGTCAAGCGTTGACAGATTGAAGACAAGCACTGATGGAAGATATAAGCTACACGTTTATTATGTTCTAGAATACTTCTAGTAAGGATAGAAACGACAATGTATTTTCTATGTTTATCTTTATCTAGAATAGTTGATACGTAGCTTATTGTACAAGGCTTCTTAGTCTATAAAAGAAGGCCTTTAGGTTAATGTTTAGCATCAAGTTTTATATAAGTTTTCATTCGTAAACATCTTTCATTGTAAGCAAGTTCGACATTCATAATCAAAGTGAAAGTTTTGTTTACATCTTGTGTTCTTATTTAAGTATTAAATTCCGCATAATACTTAGATTCACAAAGCATATAACAAAGGTTTCTCTACGTGTTATACTTGATCTAATCTCGTATACACAAAGCTTATCGATCTAAGTTAGGTTTCCACAAGTGGTATCAGAGCCTCGTGGCTCGTGATGCTAGGACCAACAAGGTGTTCGTAATGTTGAAAAGAAGAAAAATCCGTCTAGGGTTTTTCTGGACGTTTTTGTGTGCGCAGCAGTATTCAGAAGGTCATAACTTTTGATTGAACCATTGGATCCTCACGAAATTTTATATGTGTGTTCTACATACATAGATCTAAACATCCACCGGAGGGATTGTCGAGTTTTATCCCCAGGCAAAAGTTATTAAGCGTCAAAGTTGGCTGATGGTTGATTTTCAGTTTTCTGCTTTTACATAATATCATGAACTATGGTTCCTTAAACCTTAGATCTACTTAAAAGCAGGAAGAATTGCAGTTTGTGGCTGTTATGATTCAAGGTAACACTTGATCTAAGGTTTATTTACAAACCCTAATTAGGGTTTCGGTGCTCAAAGTTCAAACCCTAGATCTGGTAAAAGTTCTATGATCAGATGCAATGATGGATTGTTGTTTGTTTGTTAAAAGTGCAGCAGATCGAAGTGAAGGTGTTGTGATACGCATGTTTCAAGGTGAACTTGATATGATGTAGACGTAGGTTTTGGCTACTCGCATGATCAAAGCTAAAAATGGTCTGTTTGTTTTAAGGTCCCAAGCAGAAAAGAATTAAGCTCACACGGCTTTTGAATTGCGATTGGACAAAGCAAGTGACGTTAGATCATTGATTGTGTTCACGTTTGACGAATATGCTACTGATCCTCTATATGCTAGTCCATGTTACTGATACTCTACATGATTTCTAAAACGATGAATGTTATTGGAGGAAAGTTGAGTGTTCACACGGTACAAGGTTATTGATTGGTGAAAGTCTTTGTGCCAAGGAAGATACTTGTGTTCACACGAGGAGAACATTCTGATTGGTTATATCTTTTGTGTTCACACGGTGATGCCGTTTTAATTTGTTACTTTGCCTTCGCATGGACTTGCCTTTCACACGATCAAATATTACAAGCAAGTGATTTTGTGTTCACATGAAGCTCACGTTCTCATTGGTGGAAACTTGTGTTCACACGGGTATGGTTATTACTGTGATATCGTGTGTTCATACGATTTAGAGAGACTTCAATATGTGTTCACACGAAGTAAGACATATGATTGGTTGAGAAGTTAGTGTTCACACGAACAAAACAGCAAGGACGAGTTAAGAAGTGAAAAAGATATGGGCTAATTTGGATTTGGTTACCAAGATTGATCACGTTTGGAGAAAAAGAAGGAAATCACATGTATCTATTTTTGGACGAGATGCATGTATTATGAAGATACTGGATGGTTTGTTTAAGCTTATATATACCTTTGATCTAGTTTTTCTTAAAGCAAAAAGGGAACATATAAGCTTATAGTTCACAACGTGGGTTTCCAAAAGGATAGCCGCTGACAAAGTTTAAGTTTGACGCTGACATGAAGAAAGTAAACGCTGACAGAAACAGGCGTTGTTACGTGTTGTCCGAGATATGTAAATCCAAACACTGATAGGTGTTGTTCGATATCGGATAAAGCATCTGATAATGATATTGGATAAGAGAGGTTCTTGGACAACAAAAGGTTTGCTGCTGTTTGAGAAAATTGGTACGTTTTAAGCACACAAAAAGGTGGAATATACACATGAAGGTACATGGAATCTCCGTTTTAATTTAGAATATCATGATGATATTTATGGCTCGGATACTTTTGAAAGGGATTAATGATTTTAAGGCGAGTTAGCAACAATTCATGAAGAATTTTATTGGATTATGTAATCGGGATAGCCTTGTGAAAGAGTTATTCGCTAACAGCTTTTACATATGAAGATATTGACTTGTCATGAAGAGGTGTTAGCTTAAGGGGAAGAATTCTTATGGTAAGTTTGATGATTGAAGAAGATTTTCGCAAGTTTGTGTTTTATCATATCTTAAAGTCATGCACTTCCAGTCATAGACTTTAAAGGTAACTTGTTCGTGCTTTACATGGTTGGTGACGAAGACTTGTCATAACACTTGAAGGAGTTACATTATCGTGCTCAGTGTCTCACAAAGGATGAGAATATTGACAAGGGATCGAGGTCTACTTATATCCTCCTCTATAAGTTCTTAGTCACATGGATAGTACAAGACATGGAACACAAGGTTGGCTTATTCTACTTCTACATCAAAAATATTATATTAATTATTCTTCAAGATCATTACATAGAGCCTACATATGGAGAATCTTCAAAGATTGCAACATTGTTTACTTTCCTGTTGATGTGACAAAAAGGGGAAGAAATACGGTGCTACACTTGAGGGGAAGCAATTTGAAGATCATGTATAACTTACAAGAGATACACATAGAGTTTTGCCACTATCAACTAGGGGAAGATTGTTGGGTCAAAAAGTTGATGTGGCAGAAACTCAAAAACGAATAAAACATGAAGAAATTGTCCAAGCGTTGTCAAGAGTTAATCAAGCGTTGACATGTACAATTTAGGCGTTGATAGCTCAAGAGTTGTCATGTACAATGTAAGCATTGTTACATGCAATTCAAGCATTGACAAAACGTAGACAAAGAAGCTTATGGAAGCTTCTATTTAGATAAACATGCAAAAGATATTCTGCATAAGTTTATTTAAATAGAAGATTTACTTGTTTATTCATCATTATCTCTTGTAAACCCTAATCCTTACACTATAAAAGGAACCAAGGGTCATAGGTTTTATTCATATAATTCATTCACAATGTAAACCTAAAGTGTGTGTCGACTAGACGTGGGATTCAATGTATACACGTCTAGTGGATGTTTGTTATTAATATAATGAACATCCCTATTGTTTTAATTCATGTTATTCGTGCCTAAACACCTTGTTAATGATTGTTGTTCTAATTCCGCTTTGATTGTTTAATCATATGAACAATGATCATTCCTAGTAGCTTAAAAGATCCGGAAACCAAGGTTTCCACAATTGGTATCAGAGCTTGTTGAGGAACTTTTGATCTTAGAAGAACACCAGAACGATACACGAACACCAAAACCCTAATTTTCTCAAAACCCTAACAACATCATGTCTGAAGCAATAACTTCCTCCTCTTCACCCTTACCAAACATCAAGATTCCCATGCTTGATGCAACCAACTTTGACTTATGGAAGTTCAACTTTGAACAATATCTGGGGATCTTTGATTACACACTCTGGGAGATTATTGAATATGGAAACTCATTCAATAAGGCTCAAAAGATTCAGGATGCCATTACGACAAGATCAGCTGTTGAAGGATGTCCTGATGAAGATAAGAAAGAAAAACCTGGAGATGGTAGAGCTGTAGGTGCTGAAGATATTGCAAAGAAAAGGGTTGACATGAAAGCCCTAAATATTCTGAAAGTCTCTTTGGGACAAGAAAATCAGCACAAATATAGAGGCTATGAATCTGCTAAGGATCTTTGGGAAGCAATTGAAGTTGCATATGGTGGTAATGCAGACACTAAGGAAGAAAAGAAAAAGCAACTTCTGCATGATTATGCTGTCTTCAAAGCTCAGCCCAATGAGAAACTGAGTAGTGTGAGAAGCAGATTGCTTGACATCACAAGCAAGTTGTCCTTCATGGGGACACAAGTTGGTGATGTTGACACCAATGCTACCTTTCTGAAAAGTCTTGGTGAGGCATGGAAGATTGAGGCAAGATCTATTCTTGCCAATAATACTTACAAGAGCTCCTCGTTTGATGACATCTACAACAAACTAAGACTGTTGGAAGATGAAACTCTTTCAGCACATGGAAGCAAAGCTAGCACCAGCAACATGGCCTTCTTCTCTCATAGTGAAGGTCAATTCAATCAGAAGGACTCTTTTATGCATCCAGTTACTGGATCATCATTTGTCAGCGTTGGAACAAGTCCTATCAACGTCTCCTTTTCAGATGCTGACACATTCATGAATGACTGCCCAAGAGGTAAGCCTGCTGGTTTGGATTTGGATACTGTGTGTGCTTACATTGCTTCTTTGCCCAATGGTTCAGTGATTACATATGAGGACCTTGAGCAGATAAGTGATGAACACTTGGAAGAGATGGACATCAAGTGGAACATGGCTCTTGCTAGTATAAGAGAAAATAGGTGGAATAGAAGGTTCAAGAAGAAGATGACCTTCAATGCTAAAGACACTGCTGGATTTGATAAATCCAAAGTTGAGTGCTACAACTGTCATCGCATGGGGAACTTCATGAGGGAATGCAGATCTCCTAGAAGATCTGATGCTGGTAAACCCTCAAGTCAGGTTGTTAAAGCTCAAGACTCCAAAGCCATGGTTGCAGTTCAAGGAATTGATGGTACTGGATGGGATTGGAGCTATCTGGCTAAGGATGCTGAAGAGGACAAAGCTTTGATTGCTGATATTGAAGAAGAAGAGCATGTTGAATATGCTCTCATGGCACACTCCTCCTCTTCATCTGATAATGAGGTATATGATGATGCTTTTTGTAGCAAAGGTTGTAGGTTAAACACTGATAGACTTAACAAAGAGGTGTTAAAACTAAAAGATGATATGAGCACTGAAAGGTGTAAATTGTCCAATTACCAACTAGCTCTTACTGAAACTGAGAAAACCGTTTCTGAATACAAGAAAATGGAATTTGATTTAAAAGATAAGATAAATATCTTAAAACATGAGCTAGAGGGTAGTATGGATATTAGAAATATCATGACAAAGGTCAATAGAGACCTACAGGCTAAGTTAGATGAGGCCATTAAGAATAAAGATAATGTTGACCTCAAGATTCAAAGATTTGATAGAGCCACCCAAGCCCTAGAAGATTGTGTAGCTAAACAAAGGGATGTGTAAAAACAAGGGGACAAAAATGACTTTAGCTTATCCCCGTTTTCTGCAAATGATTTTTGATGATCAAGGTTATTGTTCAAGGGATCATAATGATTTTTATAAAATCCCTGAACAAAAGAAAGCTATTTTTACAAAGATGAATTCACCACCTCATAGAGACTTACCTTTAACCCCAGCCATGCTTGCTGTTATTGCAGCAGCACAACCCCAACCAGACCCCCAACCTCAAATTGACCCTCAACCACAACTTGAACCTATTCCTGAACCTTTACCCTCACCTGAACAAATGAAAATAGACCAAGAACCCTTTGACGCTGACACATCAAATGTTGGCGTTGATGTGCCTATTTCCAACGCTGACACCCAACCATCACAATCCCAAACACCCCTTAACCAACCCACATCTACCCATTCTTCCACACCATCTTCCACACCACCTGAATATAGGTTGATCAAACGCCAAAGGACTACTGGAGTGTTCTCCTCTGGTGGTCCTAGCCATGAAGTAGAGAGAACCACCACCACAAGTATGGCTGGTGACCTGGATGAGGCTGGGACTATTGGTTCGTGCTTAGAAGCTGGCCAAGGCAGTCCCACCATAATTAAGTTCTCATCCATGCCCAATGAATCTGACTTGGGAGGTCAAATCCCAATTTCAGAAGAGGGCAGACTGGAACCAATAACTCTTTTGGAATTGACGGCAGTCTGCATTAGCTTGCAAAAGCAAAATGCAGACTTAGTACATATTGTCAGCTCACAAGGCCTTGAACTCAAGCAATTGAGGGAGAGGATTGTTGTTTTGGAGAGTGTTCATGCTAGGAGGGGTATGGAGGAGTCTTCCAAAGGGGAGGAAGATCAAAGAAATCTGAGTGATAAGAGCAGTCAAGATGGTCAATCAATGGATGTTGCTGAAGCTCTTACAACTTTTAAGGAACAAACAGGTTTTGATACGTCCTTAATCTCTCCAACCAATCTAAATTTATCATTTACAGCAATGTTGAGAGAGGTTACACAAGGCGCTGAGGGAAAATATTTGCGCGTTGACAAGACAAATTTGGACGCTGATAGAAGTATTTTGGGCGCTGATAGAGGAAATTTGGACGTTGACAGACCTGCACATGAAGGTGATGTATTCCAGTCATCATCTATCATCAAGGAGGTTCCTACTCAGGTATTACCATCTACCTTACCAACCATTGCACCATCAGATAAGGGTAAGGGTAAAATGGTAGAAGAAATTGTTCCAAAGAATGCAGCCCAAGTTGAATTTGATAGAAGATTGGCTGAACAAATAATGGAACAAGGTGAAAAGGAAAAGTCACCATTTGTTGTGACTTCTGAAGAAGAAAGTGATGGAGCTAGCTCAGACTCAAGTGTGATGATTATAGAACCAGAAAGGCTTGAGTATGGTGATGAGCTTGCTAGGGAAAAATTGAGAGATTTAAAGTTGCAGATTGATTTTGACATGCCAGAGGTGGTTCAGATGTACAATTCTTGGGAAGAAAGCTGCATGGATAATCCAGACTTGACCATTTCAGATCAAATATGGGGTTTGGAGCTTCTTCTTAGAGTTCAGAAGGATTGTAAGGTGATTTTGAAGCACAAGGCAAGCAACATTCTCTCTGAGTTGAAAAGGGATAGAAGGAAGCTCTATTTTATGTTGCTCAGATGTCATGGAGTTGGATGGACACATCAGAAATTGAAGGCTTTGACATTTGATGAATTGGAACATAGGGCTTATCCTATTTGGGTGAAAGTGCAGGAAGAAAACACTTTCAGACTTCTTTCAGATGAAAGAAAGGAGCAACTTGCAGAAGAGATGGAAATCAAGAAAGCTATGATAGTTCCCAGGCCAGTGAAGAAGGGATTTACACTTGAGTTTCCAAAAGATATGAATCCACTATATCCAAGTGAAGCAGTTATCAGAAAGAGCCTCAAGCTCTCCCCATTAGAAGCTTCAGATATGGTGCATGTGTTACCATTAGATTCCAGGAATCCAATTGTGAGTTATGATGAGGATGAATGTGGATTCTGGAAGATTGGAAGATTTGGCAAGGAGGTACACACTTTTACCACTCTCATATCTTTATTTGCAAGTTGTGATAGAGAAGACTTGGTGGACCTTTGGAGGTTACTAGAGACCAAGTATGAGGCTGAAGCACCAACTTCAGCTAATGGAATAAAACTTTGGACCACATTCAAAAGAATGTGTGGGACGAATGAGGAAGATCCTGAAATATGGAAGGATCTTGAAGATGACCTTAGTGGTCTTCAATGGAGGTTATATTCAGCTGCTGGTGTATACCATTTGAGTTCTACAAAGTTTGCTGAGTATCTACTTGTGGATGCTCAATATTTCATATCCAAGGCTGTTTTGGAAAAGATGAAGGACACCCAGTTGGAGATAGATTATACAAGTGACGTGGCAAAGAATTTGATCAGATTTATTTATTACCAATATGAGAAGGTTTGTCAGACTCCTCCAAGTTCTTAATGATTATTCAGAAACTTGATCATAAGAGTGGATATCAAGTTTAGGGGAGGATTGTTGGGAATAAATTAAGGCCAGATCACTAGAGCGCTGACAAGAACAACTCAAGCGTTGACAAGAACAAAGTGAGCGCTGACAGCTCAAGCGTTGACAAGATAAAGTCAAGCGTTGACAGATTGAAGACAAGCACTGATGGAAGATATAAGCTACACGTTTATTATGTTCTAGAATACTTCTAGTAAGGATAGAAATGACAATGTATTTTCTATGTTTATCTTTATCTAGAATAGTTGATACGTAGCTTATTGTACAAGGCTTCTTAGTCTATAAAAGAAGGCCTTTAGGTTAATGTTTAGCATCAAGTTTTATATAAGTTTTCATTCGTAAACATCTTTCATTGTAAGCAAGTTCGACATTCATAATCAAAGTGAAAGTTTTGTTTACATCTTGTGTTCTTATTTAAGTATTAAATTCCGCATAATACTTAGATTCACAAAGCATATAACAAAGGTTTCTCTACGTGTTATACTTGATCTAATCTCGTATACACAAAGCTTATCGATCTAAGTTTGGGATCAACAATTCTGAGTTCTTATATGAGAAAACAGTCCGTCGAGACAATATGTTTAGATCTGACTAGTTTTTACTATTTTGGCCACCATTTCCAAACCGTAAGGAATTGGTAAAACATCCAATTAATTCTAGTTCTTCATGATTGTATCTACAACTTTTAGTTTTACATATTCGTAGGTCAGTATACAAATTTTACGATAAAACAGTCCATCAAGACAGTATGTTCAGATCTGACTAGTTTTCATTATTTTGGTCATATCTCACTATCTAAAATTCGTCACGGGACGAGCCACCTGGGAAATTAATAACAAAACAATTATCTATCTTTTATATGTAAGTTTTCAGTATCCCAACCCACTGAGTTCGACCATATAATTTGTTTTAGCTACTGTTCTAAAAGCCTATACATTAGTCATTAGTAGGGCTTGTTTATCTTTATTTTAGTGTCAAAAATTCATATTTAATGTCCCGATACTCATTAATCAATTTTGTAGATATATATATTCAAAATATATATATGAGATCAAGAAAAATAAAAGGAATAATAAATAAGATTGAGACGTAGAACTTACGAGGCTTATCAAAGTCGTGGTACTAGTGAGTGATGCATGTAAGCAACCATTCAAGATCTTTTCAACACTTGATGTGACCACCATGCATGGATAGATCCGGACTAGATCTACAAGTTTCACTTGATGTAACCATCATGCATGGATAGATCCGGACTAGATTTACAAGTTTCACTTGATGTAACCATCATGCATGGATAGATCCGGACTAGATCTACATGTTTTTGGGGGTTTTAGGGTATACCCTCTTGGGATATATATATGGATTCGTCACCAACACACCACCATAAGGTGGCGGCGACGGCACAAGGTGTCCGCGAGTGGGAGAGAGTGGGTGTGGGATTCGTGTAGATCCGGAGTTTTGGAGCATTTTTTGTCTTGGCCGGAAAAATGAAGGTCGCCGGAAAATATGGAGGTTGCCGGAAAAACACCACCGGAAAACTTTTCCGGTGGAAGCCATTGATGAAAGCTTGAGAGCTTTTTGTAAGATGTGTGTGTGTTTTTTTTGAGGTGAAATGAGAGAAAATGAGGGTATTTTCCTTTTATACCAAAACCATAAAAAAACAAAATGGCAACTAGTTAATTGTTTAGGTATATTTTATAAGTGTTTTGTTTACTTTTGTACAATAAGCGTTCGAGGCTTGTTTGGAAGACTTAACGCACGATTCAAGACACGAGACTTGCGCCATCGTTTTTAAAATAATTTTTCCAATAAAAATGAGTCCTTACTTCGTCGCGTTTCGAAAACATTTGCTATTATTTATTTAAATGCTCGTTTAATCATTTCTAGCTATTTCGGTTAGATTTCTCCATAAAAATAAAATGTAAAGTCTATTACTCTCGTTATAGCAACGTTTTTAGATATAATAAAAAATACCATTTCTTCATATATTTTCAAAGTTTTAGTTTTGGATTGTTTTGACTATTGTTTTTATTATTTTTGCTCAGTCCGTTTTTAAAACGTCGAAAGATACTACAAGTAATAAAATAATAATTAGTTAATTTATGAAACGTAAACGTAAAATTTTTAAATTTCTCAGTTCATAAACTAAAAAAAATATTCAAAATAAATTTGAATTTAGCTAACACGATCTTCGTTAAATTATCGAAAATAAATAAAAAGTTTCGTAAATGTTCGAAAATTTTTAATTTAAACGTTGGTCAAAATTTTCGGGTTGTTATAATTAATCACCAGAAAACCATCTTGATACAAGATAGTTTTTGTCACGAGAGAAAGGAATGGGACGGAGGAAACAAGAAAAGGGAGAGAGAGATAGAGAGAGAGAGAGAGAGAGAGAGAGAGAGAGAGAGAGAGAGAGAGAGAGAGAGAGAGAGAGAGAACCAACACTACTCATGGCAATTATTGAAGATGCACCAGAATGGTTCTTTAACCAAGAAGAACCACAAATCAAGAATGGAAGAAAATTCCATTCAACTTCAACTTAACAAAATCTAACTTTGAACGAGTCTGCATAAAAGCTTGGATGGTGGAATAACTGAAAGCATGAATCAACCTGGAATCAAGGAAGATATATACACTGCAATAACTCTAATAGCAAGACAAGGTGGAAATAACAAAAACATGGTCAATCAGGACTTATGAAAGATAACAAGACAATGTGGAAATAACCAGAAACATGGTCAATCGAGACTTATGAAAGATCACAAGACAATGTGGAAATAACCAGAAACATGGTCAATCAGGACTTATGAAAGATCAAACATGATCAACACGGACATAATGACGATCACAGAAGAAAATGGTGGAAGAAACCAAAGAAAATCTACCTAGATATAAGGATGATCACTAGCACTACCGGAGATCAGATTTTTGACGACGAGGCAACTTATTGGACTACGGAATCTACACGATGGAATTTACGATTAATGGGGAGATGTTGGGCCGAATACACTTAGCCCAATGGGTTAATCCCAACTCCCGTTTAGACAGTTATTTTAGACAGTTACTAGAATGGTTATTTTGGAAGTTAACACTTCCAATGGTTATTTTGGCAGCTAACACTTCCAACCGTTACAAATGTTATCTTGAAACATTACATCGTTTCATTCGTACCATTTCGTTAGTATAAATAGCATACGAATGTAAAGAACAAAACCAGATATCAATATAATTTGCATTTTGGTATATCTTGATTATAGTTTGAACGATCCAATCAAAGATTAATTCCCAACAATGAAGTGGCCCATTTGTATGTGAAGAGTTCTGAGAAGAATTCGATCGCAAATGGAGTGTAACAACTAACAATGTCATGAAGTGTAACACGCGACCATTGGTTTTGATAGACAATATATACATGCATGGTGACCTTTCACAACCAGATATCTTTAGAGAGAATTTTATCATATTTAACTAAGTAGAGAGAAAAAGATGATCAATGTGGACTTACAGGAACCCTGCATGTACTCCTCTAATAAACTCCGGTTGCATTGCTGGTTGACGCGCACCAGGCTATTAAGTCTTTGAAATCACATAGTTGTTAATGTTTCTCGTGTTATCGTTTTTCATATAGAAACCAATGCTAGAGATCGAGCTTTAAACATTATACTATTGACACATATTTCTTGTTGTAATGCATGTCAGAAAAGCAATACTGATATAATCTCATAATGATTTTACTATGATTCTAACCTACCTATAATTTCTATATATATATGAAAAAAATGAAGAATGTATCAATTAACAGCCACTTACTTTTTGGACCATATAAGCAAGAAGAGAAGACGTAGCACGAGAAAGAAGAGACTGTTAAGTTAATTATCCAAGTAGATGCATTGTTTTCCTAACTGCTAGAACCTCTAGTTTTATATTCAAATGATAATCTTTCATCTACATATACTTGTCTTGAGAGGAAAAAGATTTGTCCTAACATGAACAACAAGAGCCTGTCAAAGAAGCCAAGGAGTGACCTGCCTGATGAAACAAACACAGTGTTACCTTCCAACACCTTGAGTTGGGATAAAGGCAAGTCATCCATGGATACCAAACAAGAGTTCTCTTCTCTTCATGTAACAACCTCTCTTTGTATCATATTATCAGTTGACATAAATTAATTGTTTATGGTAGAACTGCATATTTATATGTGTGATAATCATGGACTGAAGGAACCACATGATTCTTATTCCATTTTATCTTTCCGTTTTTCTACCATGTGCGCCATATTTTTGGAAGAATATATCATATGAACATGATTCTGTACACTTATAAACAAAAGAGAACTAAACACACTGAGTAAAGGGAACAATGTTCTTCAATCAATGGCCGAAAACTTTTTGTGGGAGTTGACTTCTAATATCTGATGCCACCTTATATACCATGTAGATTATCTCCCTACTGAACCCTTGTTGGTTATGTGTATGAACTTTTACTTTTCTCATTAGTATTACTCACGCAGCGACGACGCTTCTAAATCCAGATCTCACAAGTCTTACTCGTGCAACTATGATATTGCCTCTTTCCTTTAATCAATCTGCAGTTTAGTGTTATTGTTTGAAAAAATTAGGGCTGTTCGATTTAAGTGGGAAAACTAGAGCAAAAGCTTCATCCTGTCAGATGTAACCAATCTAGGTATTTTTTTCTTGAGTATGTTATATGTAGTCCTATGGAAAAGAGCTCAATTATTAATTAAGGTCGTTGTGCCAGCTAATAGAACTATTTAGCAAGTGGTATTCAGTAATATAGTTATTGAACCATAATAACCTAGTATGGACTTGTATTCAATTAAAGTTAAGTAATAAATTTTATTAGGCATCAACATCTATTATTTTATTTCTTTGTGACTCCAATTTATTCGTTCATTGTTTCTTAAAAATGGCAAATCATTCCAGTCATGTATCGAGTCTGAATTAATAGTGTTGCTAGTGCAGCCTAATAATATGCAAGAAAATGAGCACTCGTCCGTGCATCCATTGCACTATTTATCCATTTATGGTTTTATTTTCCATCAAAATCTAATAATGAATTATTGTATCAACGAGTATATATGTTCTATCAGTAATTTTGCTTACACAGCTCAATCCATGAAACAGGTAAACATAGAATCTTATTTATTTATAGATTTGCAGTTTTGATGCTGCTTTTTGCCTTGCTCAAAAGGTACCTCAAACAATTTGATCATATTTCTGTATGTATATGGACCTCAATAATGCTTTTCGCCTGGCTTATTATGACGCTTACATGCGTAAGGTAATTTTTGGCTTGCTTTCTAGATGACTTCATTTGGCCAACATCATGCATCTTCAAAGCAGGCACACATATTATGACTCAGTTACGTTTCACGTGCTAAATATAAGAGGCTAACAAAATAGCGTGAGTCCTGTCAAAGAATATGAATAGTTTCAGTCGCTGATTCTCAAGAAACAAGAATTTGCTAAATAAGTTCAATCTGCTTTGTGAAACCGGCCAGCTTGGACCGAATGACGTATAAAGAGTATGAACACCTTGAACAAGTACTGAAAAACTAAAACCATATTTTTTTGCAATGTGGTATTATTTACGGCATATGTACACATGTGTATGAGATAGGGTTATAAATTAGAGGTTCAATGTATGAGTTAGGGTTATACATTAGAGGTAAAATGTATAAGATAGGTTATACATTAAAGGTTCAATATATTAAATAGGGTTTAACATTAGAAGTTCAATGTATTAGATAGAGTTATACATTAGAGGTTCAATGTATTAGAATGTGTTCAACATTAAAGGTTCAATGTATGAGATAGGGTTATACATTAAAGGTTCAATGTCTTAGATAGGGTTATACATTAGAGGTTTAATGTATGATATATGGTTATACATTAGAGGTTCAATGTATTAGATAAGGTTCAACATTAGAGGTTCAGAGTATGAGATAGCGTTATACATTAGAGGTTCAATGTATGAGATAGGGTTATACATTAGAGGTTCAATGTATGAGGTAGGGTTATACATTAAAGGTTCAATGTATTAGATAGGGTTCAACATTAGAGGTTCAATGTATGAGATAGGTTTATACATTAGAGGTTCAATGTATTTGATAGGGTTATATATTAGAGGTTCAATGTTTTTTATACGGTTCAACATTAAATGTTCAATGTATTAGATAGGGTTATACATTAGAGGTTCAATTTATTAGATAAGGTTATACATTAGAGGTTCAATGTATTAGATATGGTTCAATAATGAAGGTTTAATATACGAGATAGGGTTATTCATTAGAGGTTTAATTTATTAGATAAGGTTATACATTAGAAGTTCAATGTATTAGAAAGGGTTCAACATTAGAGGTTCAATGTATTAGATAGTGTTATATATTAGAGGTTCAATGTATTATATAGGGTTCAACATTAAAGGCTCAATGTATGAGATAGGGTTATACATTAGAGGTTTAATGTATTAGATAGAGTTCAACATTAAAGGTTCAATGTATAAGATAAGGTTATACATTAGAGGTTCAATGTATTAGATAGTGTTATACATTAGAGGTTCAATGTATCAGATAGGGTTCAACATTAGAGGTTCAAAGTATTAGATAGAGTTATACATTAGAGGTTCAATTTATTAGATAGGGTTCAACATTAGAGGTTTAATGTCTTAGATAGGGTTATACATAAGAGGTTCAATGTATTAGATAGGGTTCAATATTAAAGGTTCAATATATGAGATAGGGTTATACATTAGAGCTTCAATGCATTAAATATGGTTATACATTAGAGGTTTAATGTATGAGATAGGGTTATATATTAGAGGTTCAATGTATTAGATAGGGTTAAACATTAGAGGTTCAGTGTATGAGATTGGGTTATACATTAGAGGTTCAATGTATGAGATAGGGTTAATTTTTTATTATTATTTATATAATAATTCGGCTTCTCGGTTCATTCCAGTTCAATATATTAGATAGGGTTCAACATTAGAGGTTCAATGTATTAGTTAGAGTTATACATTAGAGGTATAATGTAATAGATAGGGTTAATATACACAAAAGTTACTAAAGTTTGCCAAAAAAATTTGATTTGGTTGTTAAAGTTTAAAACCTAACAAATAGGTTACCCAAGTATACAAGTTTATGTTTTAAATTACTGAACATTTATGAAAGCTATATATGAGTTACCCCTACGACAGGTTACTGGATAAGAGCTATTTTGACTTGCTACGTCATACTTTTGTAGGTCCACCTTCATATTAATCACCCTTTTATCCATCTCTTTAACAAAGTCAGACCTACCTTTTTCTTTTTCAGTTGCATAATAAACAACTCATATCCTTTTTTTCCTGATAAACTAGATCTATAAAAATCAAAACATGTTTTCTGCCCATTAGTCATTCCTTGTTATATATTAACATAAAAAGTTAGTTCCTTTCTGTTATGAATAATTTTATCATTTCTCATAACAATATAATGAAGTTCCTTCAAGCTTACCTTTTTTTAGTACTAGAAATCTTCCTTTCATTAACAACAACATCGGTAGCAGTTCCAAGACACGCTAACACGGGCTGCAAAGATGCATGTGGGAACATGAGGATCCCATTCCCTTTTGTAATGGGAGAAAACTATTATGTCAATGAATGGTACAATGTTATTTGCATCTCTTCGACCCCATATCTATCTTTTTTCAACGACCTCGAAGTCTTGTGTGTTGACTTAGAAAGAGTGTGTATATTTATAGCAGCTCGTTCCTGTATTTCAAATTACAGAATACATTTGTTTATGAGGGGTATTATGGTAATGCTGTCATGACAAACAATCGTGGTAGTATGCTCACTGGGTGCTCCACCAGTTGTAGCAATGACACTAGCAATACTAGTATCATCGATGCAAGCAACTATGTTGGCATCAATTGTTGCCAAAAAAATTCCTCAATATATGGAGTAGTACAACATGAATCTTACAAGTATGAAGAGGCATATTGAGTTTGTAGGTCTATGTACTTATTGGATAAAATTCACACCAGTCTGCTATGGATGGCACCTCTTATATTCTAACATCACTAGAATGGATCTTATTATACCATGACCGCGAACAAGCAAGTTATTCTGGTTAGTGGGAACAAGAGTAATGGATCTGGGTAATGGTACTATGAAGAATTCTTGGTATTATTGTCCTATTGATCACAAAGGTCGCACTCACACATTGATTTATAGTTTATTGTGATTTATATGATAAATCAGTATTATTAAAAATAGAAAAATAATGCCACGTGACATTTTACTGGCGACAACAGGTTAAAACATACGGGGTAACCTGTGTAATAGGTAACCAAAACTTGGATAACCTATCTGTTAGGTTTTAAACTTTAGTAACTAAATCGAATTTTTTGGCAAACTTTAATAACTTTTGTGTATATTAACCCAATTAGATAGGGTTCAACATTAGAGGTTTAGTGTCTAGATAAGGTTATACATTAGAGGTTCAAAGTATTAGATAGGGTTCAACATTAAAGGTTCAATGTATGAGATATGATTATACATTAAAGGTTCAACATCTTAGATAGGGTTATACATTCGAGGATCAATGTATGAGATAGGGTTAAACATTAGAGATTCAATATATTAGATAGGGTTCAAGATTAGAGGTTCAGTGTATGAGATAGGGCTACACATTAGAGGTTCAATGTATGAGATAGGGTTATACATTAGATGTTCAATGTATGAGATATGGTTATTCATTTAAGGTTCAATATATTAGATAGGGTTCAACATTAGAGGTTCAATGTATGAGATAGGGTTATACATTAGAGGTTCAATGTATTAGATAGCGTTATACATTAAAGGTTCAATGTATTAGATAGGGTTCAACATTAGATGTTGAATGTATTAGACATGGTTATACATTGGAGGTTCAATGTATTAGATAGGGTTATACATTAGAGATTCAATGTATTAGATATGGTTCAACATTAGAGGTTCAATGTATTAGATAGAGTTATACATTAGAGGTTCAATGTATTAGATAGGGTTCAACATTAGAGGTTCAATGTCTTAGATAGGGTTATACATTAGAGGTTCAATGTATTAGATATGGTTCAACATTAAAGGTTTAATGTATGAGATATGGTTATACATTAGAAGTTCAATGTATTAGATAGGGTTATACATTAGAGGTTCAATGTATGAGATAGGGTTATACATTAGAGGTTCATTGTATTAGATAGGGTTCAACATTAGAGGTTCAGTGTATGAGATAGGGTTATACATTAGAGGTTCAATGTATTAGATAGGGTTCAACATTAGAGGTTCAGTGAAAGAGATAAGGTTATACATTCGAGGTTCAATGTATTAGCTAGAGTTCAAATTAAAGGTTCAATGCATTGGCAGGAAAACACTGGCGGGAAAATGTTAATTATTTCTCTCACTTTCCTACCATAAAAGGACAACCACACACACTCCTTATCATAACAACCACCAGCAGATCACACACACACACACACACACATACACTTATCATCACAAACACATTGTTATTATGAAGATGTTGAAGCATAAAGCTTTTCCGTGTAGGTGTGGACATGGAGATGTAGTTCTTCGACAATCGTGGCAACGTGATTCTCTTGGTAGACAGTACTATGCTTGTCCACGTTCACAGGTGGAACCTCCAGTTTCATATGGATGCGAATTTTTTTATGGTAAGACGAACGAGTCAGACTACTTGTCAATTCTGTTAGAGGTTCAACGAGCTTTTCTCCTCCAAGGTCTTCTTCGAGACCTTCAAAGAGCTTTTCTCCTCCAAGCTCTTCTTCGAGACCTTCAAGGACTCCAGTTTCTTCTTTAAGCTCTTCAACGTGTGCAAATTGTGTGCACTTGAATGGTAAAATTAAGGTACTTGATAGTACAGTAGAGTTGTACCGCCATGCCGATACGCACACAGTGGATTCAGCTCTACTACTTCATGACCTTTACGATGATATGTTGAACATTAGTTTGAACTAATTTCTGATGTATATGTTTTTGTATTTATGAGTCTATTATCATTTTAATATACATGTTTAATTAACCGCGTGTTTAAGTGTCCGTGTCGAATAAAACTATGTTTAAGCGTGTCTGTTTGTAAGTCTCAATGAATGTTAACAATTTTTAATGAATATTAACAATGAATGTTAACAATTATCAGTGAATGTTAACAACTATCAGTGAATGTTAACAATTATCAGCGAATGTTAACTTTTGGCGGGAAAATGTTGGCGGAAAAATATTGGCGGGAAAATGTTGGCGGAAAAACATTGGCGGGAAAATTTAACCATTTCCTTCACTTTTTTTATCATTAAAAGACATAATTTTTTTAATGGTAAAATAGTATTTTAAATTTTAAGAAGTATATTTTTTTTATATACTATAATTTTTTTATTTTATATATAATTTTAAATACATATTACATCAAAAAAAAATAAAGTTGGTATATAATTAGTGTTAAAAAGTAAAGTTTTCTCAGCGACATGTCGCTCGGGAAATATTTGGTTTGTCGTTTTGTGAAAAAAGCGTGTTACTGAAATTTTTTTGGAGCGATTCCTGAAAAGTATCCCCAGCGACATGTCGCTGGGGAATCTTCGAAATATTTAACACTACATTGATTAACACTAATCACTTGTCTTAGTCTACGAAATAAGTATCCCAGCGACATGTCTATGGGGAAACTTTAGCGGGATAATCTCCCGCTTATATTTTTGTTGAAATTTTTTGTCAAATGTTGGTCAAGTTTTCCCAGCGACGTGTCAGTGGGGAAAATATTCGATAAAGTTTGACCAAATATTCAACAAGCAAAAGTGTCACGTCGGATTTGTTGTAGTGACATATAGCCACTCTTGTTATTTAAAAGAGACAGTCTAACATGAGAAAGAAGAGCCTGTCAAGTTAGCCAAAGACTGACTGCCTGATCATAAACGTACAAGGTGTTATTTTTTATCACCTTGATTTAGGATGAGGCAAGCCATCCTTGGCTACCAAACAAGAGTGCTCTTCTATTCATGTAAGACCTTCTCCTTAATTTCTTAAATATCTGACATGCATTACTTGTTTCAGGAAACCCGCCTTTTATAAGAGTAATACAGTATTGGTCTACGAACTTGCATTCGATCCCATGATGTGGAATATATCCAGTTGCCAGATTATATGAATCCAATTCTACATATCTAGATGTAGAAGATGGAATAAAACACGAAGTAAAAGGAATATCATTCTTCAACCAATGGCCACAATGATCTTGCTTTGGAGTTGACTTTGATAGTCACTGTTAGACTAATTGATGCCTCTTTTCAAATATTTGTTGACATGTCAAGTAGGGGTCCATTTGGCTATTCTGTCCAGTGGCCTTATTGGATCATTGGCATGGAACTGTAATGTGTCCGAGAAGCAACTCCAACTCGATCTCTTCAAGTAGGCCAAAGGGGTAACATTAAGTAGTAGTATCATGACACTATAAGGTAGCTAAATATTTTAAACATTCATAAATTTATGCTGATGCAGCTAGCTAGTCTGGCATTGAACCGTATAATACGATCATTGCCTTGAGGTGCTTCGCTAGAAGTCGCAAGACTCGCGCATAAAAGGGCATCTAAAATTGTCAGAGAAAGTTAAGAATATATATCAACTAAATTAGCTATATACATCACTTGCACGCATTACTTTTGTCTGAGGCCAGAAGGCAAACATTAAGCATCTTGAAGTGAATATATTCCAATACATGTGCATGTGTTAGATTATTTGACTTTACTAGAAAAGAAATGCAATGATGCATGGTCACCAAATCTTCAAAGATTTGTTTATACAAGTAGGAATGTACAGAATTACTGATGTACTCCGATCAATAACAGATTTAGTTGATCTTGGTTCGTATGCTAAGTTAGTTTTTGCCAAATTCCATTCAGCGAACTTGTTTAGTGTTGAGGGAAACCTAAAATCTATTAACGCACAGAAACAGACTTTTGATGACAATAAATGCGCAAAATGATTCGTAGAGAAGTTTGCAGACAGGCCTTTGGCTTACAGAGTTACAGTTAAACATTTTATTACTGATTATATCATGACACGCATATGTGCGTGCATATGAAAAATTGCACATAAGTGCATCAATGTATACAGTTAAACTACCAATTTTGATGCATTCACTCACTATAATGCTATCAGCCATTCAACAAGACCTTACTAACGATTACCTAAATGGAATCCCCCATGATATTTCATTTTTATTTTTTCAAGAACACTTGTCATCAGCTCGTACGCAAAAATTTTGACCAATGATTGAAGAAGTTATTCCATTTTTACTCGGTGTTTCGTCCTCTTTTCTTAACTAGGAAAACAGAATTGGGTTCACATTATATATTCTCCAAAATATAGTTGGTAGAAAGTCGGAAAGAAAAAGGAGATGGAACAAAAATCAGGCGGACTCAGTTATCTTAGGCTATAAATACTCAGTTTACTAAACCAAGTAACAGACAACCTAATAGAGGTTCTTGTTTAGTAGCCAAGGATGACTTGCCTTATTACTGTTCAAGGTGTTCGGAATTGACACCTTGTTTTGTTCGTATAGGCAGTCATTCCCTGGCTAACTTGACAGGCTCTTCTTGCTCCTACAAGCCGATCTCTCTTCTTCCTTTCAAGAACTAGTTAGAAGAGAAGTTTTAACATGAAGAGAAAAGCACTCTTGTTAGGTAGCCAAGGATGCCTTGCCCATTCCAATTCAACGTGGTCGTAAATGCCACCTTGTTTGGTTTACCGGCAGTCACGCCTTGGCTAACTTGGCATGCTCGTCTTTCTCATCATAAATGAGTGAGCTTATCGTGGCACAAATTCAACACGAAAAACGTATTTTATTAAATGTTTAATATTTATTAAACGTTTAATAAAATTTCACTTAATTATTTAATTAGGGTGAAGTTCATTTCAGAACGTAATAAATGTACAAAACTACGAGAACAATCTTTTTACTACACATACATTTTTATCGTATAAGTTCACCATGTAGACGTGCATGAATTTTTATCGTGTTAGGTCATTAAATACATGTATTCTCGACCATTCCCACTATGCCATTGGGTTGGCCAAGGCCTACCCCAAACGTCTAGGAATTACTACAATATGTTATGTTGTCAATTTAAAAAAGACTTATAGAAGATGATATGGCCACCTAAACAAGATTTGCAAACGTACAGTTTAGTCTTTGCAAATATAAAGGTAATCTATGATACATGCATAATGCATTATAGTCTTTCATTTATTTAAAAATTGAAGTGTTTTCATTTTACAGTTTCCTCATAGTGTGACTTTTGTTTTTCATTTGTACGCTTTTTATTTTGCATTTGTATGTAAATGGAGTTATCATATTATCACTGCGGCTACAAATCAATTAAAGCATATGTTTCTTTACAATTTTAATCCAGTTTTAAGATCAAAACAACGATATTATGTAGAAAACTTTACGTTCGTTGTGCAAGTGATCTTGAGTAGTATCTAAGTGTCCGAAATAGAATAGAAGTAAACTGTTTTCCATTAGAGGTGGACTCGCATGGGAGGTGGCCGGAGCACGGCCACACCCACTTTTAAGTCAGAAAAGATAATTCTTTTTTATAAAATATGTCTTTTCAGAGCAAAGGCAACCCCCAGTTTTATCTAATAAATTTTTCGTGAGGAAATTTTATTACTGATAATTATAAAAAAAAGATTGTGCAACACCCTCTAATAAATCCGGAGTCCGCCCATGTTTTCCACTAATGACATTTTACAGGTAACTTCTATTTTCACATTTGGCCCACTCGTATATAAAATTCTTGCTTCGTCCCTAGTCTTTAATAAAATGTCTAGTCTTAAGCATGGTCTTTCAAACCCAACTATCACCCTTATTTGCTTGCACATACCAAATTCTCACAATTTTTAATTTTACCAAGTTAACCTATTTAGCCCATAAAGAATCATTTACTTAAATAATATTCCAAAACTTCCTAATAAAAAAACTCCATTCAACTACTTCATAGGTTTAATACCCATGAGCCGAGTCTCCAGAATTCCATATAAATCTCTTCAACAGCTTATCAAGATCCTTAATGACTGAATTAGGGAGAAGATGTATATAAGCCAAATATATTTTCATAGAGGATAACATAGAATCTATAAGCTGGTAATCCTACCAGCATATGAAAGGGCTTCGTTTCTCTAGCAATTGATTATGCTCTCTACCTTATCCACCAAGCACTTATAGACGTAAAAGTACTTTCTTTTAACATCAAACTTCAAAAACAGATAAACCTTCAACACTTTGTGTATATTTTTTTTTACCAGAAGTACAAAACCAAGATTTTGAGTCACTCAAAATGCATACAAACCTGATGTGATATTAAATCATCGCCACACTTGTATTTCTAGTCTTGAAGAATTCATAAGGAGATAGATAGGGTGCTTGTATACTTTAGAGAGAGGAAGTGTATGTGTATATTACGAAGCAATCAACCTTTCTCACAACATGAGAAAGGCTTATATAGTTCTTACAATATAACCTAAATGGGCTTAGACCAAGCCTTTAATGGACTAACACTAGTCAGCCCGGTTACATTCAACGGAAACGACAATGAGCTACAACACGATAACTATCTAACAGTGGCCGAGACGTATCTCGTGAACATGATAACTATCTAGAGTGACTGAGACTATTCTTATTTCTAACTAACTGAACCTTAGAGCTGAAGTTATCTTCAACTTCTTTACTATTTTATGTTCAAATACTTGTGAAGAACAATTGGGTTTAGTAGTGATCTATCAGTATCTGAACCACTCAAGGTGAGAGGTCAAGGTGTTCATCATGCTATTGGCACACACTTAACCAAGAACTATATATTCTAAAAGGACTTATAGTGATAACTATCTTTCTAGATTCATGTAGTTTAGAAAGATATCAATTAATAATCAACCTAATTCCAAGATGGTTTTTCTTCCGTCAATATAATACCGGCACTTAAACATCTTTCCCAACGGTTTTTTAATTACAAGCAGTTATAACCGTAAGTTACAAAAAAAACCAACATTGCATTTTGCATTCGCTCGCACCAACGTTGTCGGATAGTCGTACTTCAAACAATTTCAAATGCTTGCGATAGGCGTACAACACAATGCCACAACGCTGCAAATGGGAAACACCAACAACGCTGGACTAAACGAGCTACAAAGTGCTCATCTTACTAGTAATGGAATTACCAACCTTAGAGGATAACGCCAAGTAATTACCAACACTTGGAACAACCGTAACTTAAGAAAATACCAACATTGCATTTGCTCGCACTATCGTTGATCAAGAGAAACCCTAAAAAAACAAATTATGATTTCTTCAAATTGATAGTTTCAATATATCAAAAACCAAGTTTATCAACATTTAACAAAGCAAGAAACTTTCAGGATGATATGCCACAAATTATGGCTGCTAAAACGTCTACTATTGGTTATGAGACTAATAGTGTATAGGAATAATGGAAAGATTCTTAAAAGAATGCAGATGATAACTACGACCCATATGATGATAATATATTGATTCAGGATATTTCAGGCAATGTTCATTCTATTGCTGATAATCTTGGAATCAAATTTCGTAAACACACGGAATTTTAGTATTCCTAATGTTCTTTGTGACTTTGTAGTTTTTCTATGTGCTTTCTCCTGATACGAATTTGTTTGGCTATGTAACGCCCAGAGAAGTAAGATTCACCTACATCTCGTGTACTTAAATATTTTTATTAATTTTAAAAATTACCAGAGAAAACCAACTGGCTTAGTTGTCCACCAAGGTTCCACTGATTAGTTTTCTTGGGGGAGGTTTCCTGCAGGTATTGGGTTCAAAACTTGCCAAAGGCTTTTCCTCTCTCAACCCACTAACCACTAACATTTCCCGTTCTAAAAAAAATTACCGAAGAAACCTTTTACAAAAAGGGAAAATTCTTGAAATGCCCCGAGGTTGCACCCACTTTCCCAAAATGCACCAACCAAATGAGAATTTCCTAAAATGTCTTATGCAACTTATGCGACTTTTCCAAAAATGGCAAAATTTTGGGAAAATTTTTAAACTTTTTTTATTTTATTTTTGGAAAAGTCGCATAAATTGCATAAGTTACATAAGTTGCATAAGGCATTTTGGAAAAATTTCATTTCGTTGATGCATTTTAGAAAAATAAGTGAAACTTTGGGGCATTCCAAGAATTTTCCCTTACAAAAATTATATACTCCTTGTTGATTCACTTATTATAACAATTATAAACACTGATGACAAGTCCTCAAGTGGATGCTTGCCATACTACAATTACGAAGAAATATTTATAGTCCTCAACTCAATGCTATTAGAAACAAATACAAAATCTCACACTACAACCCAGAACCTAAACACTTCTAAACTATTGATCATAATGATCTATATACAAAAACCACCGGAAACTTATAGCAAATTTGGATCACTTTAACGTATAATATCTCAAAATACATCTACCAAACTATTACCCATGCTACAAGCAAATTGTGCTCAACATAACCTCAATTTTCTGTCCAGAATTTTAACAATTGGACCATTTATCCCTATGGATTTTGCCATATATGTGTCTTGCATTCTTGTGATCAGTCTCGACCTAAATTATGCCAAGGAACACAATGTGGATTCTAATACTTCGAATATCAAATTGCGACACCTTTGTATATGTAGGGGTAGGACCAGAAGACCAGATGAGAACAAGTATATATGTAAGAACACTAAAAGCATAGTTTGGTCAATCCTTTTCACATGCACGTTTGGAATTTGTATGCACAATCGGAAACGCGTGCATCAAAATTCGGGATGATTACTTGAACTAAATTGTTATTTTTCGAATTCTGAGTATATTATTATTACTACTTTTTTGCGATTTTAGATAATCATACTTTAAAATGTCATCGTACTTTATGAACATGTTACCCCTCATTGTTAACGGTGGTTGATAAAATAAACCACAGCAACTGTAATACAATGATTTCGTTCACAGTACGATCCTCGTCATGAAGCCTTTACAGAACAGGCCACGTCATCAAAAGAGGATGATGATTGGAAATGGGGGAGTTTAACTCAGAAATTTTCTATAAGTAGTTCGATATGCAAGCCCAAACGCCCCAATCAGTCCCGATACTCTAGTAAACCTAATACAACTGGACATAAATACAAACACTACTCTAAACTATTTACTTAAACTCTACCCACACACTATGACTCATTTTACTTCACCAATCATATTTTCTTGGATCGCCAAGCTGGCCTTCTAGAAGGGATGACGTGGAAGGGTTGAGCTCCTGAAATCTTGGGATTTTTGTAACCAAAGCACTCCACCAATTTGATACAGGCGTTGTCGCTAAATGAAGTGAATGAAAAGAAACATCTTATGCTTTCAGCGAAGAAAGTTTTGTACGGCTCTTCTATAGTGAAGTGTGTAAGCTTTTTCATTTGAAGGATTCAGAAGATCCTATGTTTGGATTTACAAACAAACGTCAATCTAATTGTTTAACTGCTTATTAGGTTTATGCCCATAAATTACGAATGAACCACCTGCCATCGCTATGTCCCTAATGCCTCAGTAGTTAGATAATACTGGTCTTCCCATTCATAGTCTTTCCTAAGTTATATAAAGAGAATATAGATGCTAAAGAAATGTAATCACATATTTCATACTAATTTCCTTCCTCTATGAGAAAGAAATTATAACAGAGAAAATGAAGAAAAAAACACATATACAGCATACGAAAATCTTAGAACAAATGGTAAAAAAACACCCTGACCAGTAAAATCTTCAAACTTTCCAAAAAGAACCTTTTGTTCTTTATTCCCTTTTTATTCTTTATCGTCCTCTTTCCTTTTATGGTAAGTTTTGGCTTTCTCTTTGGATGCTTACCAAAAAATCAAAGTTGGATAGGATTACCTGGAAGTTATAGATATTCTAGTCGATCGACATGCATGGTTTGATATTTTTATCATCATGACGCCATGAAGTGGCCGATTTGTATGTGAATAGTTCTGAGATTCGATCGCAAAAAGCAAAGTAACAACCGGCCACTGGTTTTAAGAGTACAATGGTGACATTTCACCACCAGATATCTTCAGAGAGAAGTTTATCATAATTAACTGAGTAGAGAGAAAAAGATGAACATGTGGGCTTACAAGAAAGCTGTACTCCTTTTATAAACTCCTTGGTTGCATTGCTCGTTAACGCAGACCAGGCTATTTAGTCTCTGTAATCACATAGTTATTAATATTTCTCGTGTTATCATTTTTTTTTCATAGAAACCATTGCTAGAGATCGAGCTTTTAACATTATATTATTTGACACATATTTCTTGTTGTAATACATGTCGGAAAAAAAAACTGATATACATAATCTCAGAAAGATTTGACTATGATTCCAACCTCATGATTCATAATTTCTATATATATGCAAAAATGAAGAATGTATAGAGTATTAACTAACAGCCACTTACTTTTCGGGCCATATAAGCAAGAAGAGAAGACGTGGCGTGATAAAGAAGAGACTGTCAAGTTAATTATCCAAGTAGGTATGACTGCCAAAAAAACCAACCAATGCATCGTTTTCCTTACTGCTAGAACCTCTATTTTTATATTCAAATGATAATCTTTCATCTACATATAGTTGTTTTAAAAAGAAAAAGATTTGGCCTAACATGAACAAGAAGAGTCTGTCAAAGAAGCCAAGGAGTGACCTGCCTGACGAACGAAACATGGTGTTACTTTTCAATCGTATAAAGGCAAGTCATCCCTGGCTACCAAACAAGAGTGCTCTTCTCTTCATGTAAGAACCTCTCTTTGTATCATATTATCAGTTGACATGAATTGATTGTTTTTGGTAAAACTGCATAATGATAATGTGTGATAACTGTGGGCTAATGGACACATGATTCTTATTCCTTTTTATCTTTCCGTTTTTCTACCATGTGCACCATATTTTTGGAAGGATATATCATATGAACCAGATTCTGTATACCTATAAAGAAAAGAGAACTAAATACACTGAGAAAAGGGAACAATGTTCTTTAATCAATGGCCGAAAACTTTACGTGGGAGTTGACTTCTATTATCTGATGCCACCTCACTAAGTGAACCTTATGAACTTTTACTTTTCTCATTAGTTTTACTCACGTCAGTGCCGCTGCTAAATCCGGAGCTCTGTTAATTACTCGTGCAACTATGATATTGCCTCTTGCCTTTAATCAATTTGTAGTTAGTGTTATTGTTTGAAAAAGTTAGGGTTGCTCGTTTGTAGTGGAAAAAAATAGAGCAAATTAAAAGCTTCATCCTCTCAGATGTGACAAATATAGGTATTTTTTTCTGTAATATATTGTATGTAGTCCTGTGGAAAAGAACTCAATCATTAATTAAGATCGTTTTCCAGCTAATAGAACGATTTAGCAAGTCGTATATAAATTTCAAATTCCGTAATATAGTTCTTGAACAATAATAAACTAGCTATGGTAAGCATGCTATACTGTGATGGTAGCGAGAATGTATTCCGTCTTAGAGTGATTCATACAAGCTGCATTCTCCGTGAAGTACCAGCTTCTATGGCACTCTTATAGAATGCAGTCTCCCTTCCATTACTATCCTTCTTATAAATACCATAAAAAGTCACGTATAAGTCATCGAAAAAGTTGGTTGCCCTTCATTACAAGTAAAAACTATTCTTATTTCGTGATTCCTTTACCTGCATTATTGCTTGTTTAGTTTGTTAACGCTTGAAAATTAAGTTTATGTATTGAAAGACATTTGCTTGCAGTAACTAATTAGTATCATACCAAACCCATGTAAAATGAACCAGCATGAGGAAGAAGAGCCTCTCATGTTAACTACGGCATGATGGCCTCATGAACCAAACATAAGCTTAAGGTGCATTACTTGTTTGAGTTAAATTGCTATTTAGAACCAACCATTTCACATGAAACTTTTTCTGTTAGTCTTTTCATCTATCCGACTTTCTACCATATATATCTCTTTTAGTCTTTTTGGAAGAATATGTTCTATTTCTATACAACATGAACCTGATTCTGTATATATCTATAAAACATGGACTTAAAAGAATTCTGTTCCTCAATCAGTCAATCAATGGTCAAAAATTTTCTTGAGAGTTGACTTACACTATTTGATACCTCCTTAAAAGGTTATCAGCTGAGATATAAGGAGTCCATTTAGCTAAGAATTCTGTTCCTCAATCAGCTAATCAATGGTCCTGCTAACTTTGAGGTTCATAATTTGTTTTATAGCTCATGCTGTTAGGAAATTAGTAAACTTTATGGATGATCATGTGGTTTAGTCGATGGAATGATGTTGTATCCTGGAAATAATCTTTAAATATATTACGTAGCTATGCTTGTTATATGCCTAGCTAGCGCATTACCAAATATCAAATCCCTTCGGATCCCAAGTGTATGCAGTGTGTCTGCATATGAGCAATGTAATAACCTATTCAAAGTTTGAGTTTCAATTGGATGAATCCTGTTATATTATTAGTTGCTTACAACTTAACTTTGGGCATGCTTAAAACGTGCATTGACTGAAATATCAGCACTTTAATATTCTTAACATCTACCTCATGATTCCTGATAGAAGCCTATAGGTGTTTATATGGTACTTTTGTATCTAATTAAAGTTCAGTAGTAAGTTATCTTAGGCATCGACATCTATTTGTTTATTTATATGTGAGTCAATTTATTCATTCATGTTTCTTGAAAAAATGGCAAATGATTCCAGTCTTGTATCGAGTCTGAATTAATAGAGTTGCTAGTGCAGCCTGGTTATATGAAAGAAAATGGGCACACGTCGGTGCTTCCACTGCACTATTTATCCATTTGTGGTTTGATTTTCCATCAAAATCGAATACAGTAATTAATTAATGGTATCAAAGAGTATATATGTTAGGAAATGTTCTTCATTTTAGATAATGAAAGCATTCCATTACTGTCAATAATTTTCCTTAGACAGCTAAATTCATGAAACAGGCACACCAATTATGATTCAGTTAAGTTTCACGTGCTAGATATAAGCGGCTAACAAATTAATCCGAGTCCTGTCAAAAAATATGATTAGTTTCAGTCGCTAATTCTCATAAAGAAACAAGAATGCTAGATAAGTTCAATCTGCTTCGTGAAACCGTCCAGCTTTGACCGAATGATGTATAGAGAGTATGAACACCTATGAATAAGTACTGAAAAACTAAAACCATATTTTTTTGCAATGTGGTATTATTTACGGCATTTGTACACGTACGGCCACTCTTGTTATTAAAAAGAGACAGTCTAACACGAGAAAGAGGAGCCTGTCAAGTTAGCCAAAGACTGACGGCCTGATCATAATAGAACACGTACAAGGTGTTATTTTATATCACCTTGATTTAGGATGAGGCAAGCCATCCTTGGCTACCAAACAAGAGTGCTCTTCTATTCATGTAAAACCTTGTCTGACCTGAATTACTTGTTTCAGGAAACCAGCCTTTTATAAGAGTAATACAGTATCATTGGTCTATGAACTTGCATTCGATCCCATGATGTGGAATATATCCAGTTGCTAGATTATATGAATCCAATTCTATATATCTAGATGTAGAAGATGGAATAAAACACGAAGTAAAAGGAATATTACCAATGGCCACAATGATCTTGCTTTGGATTTGACTTTGATAGTCACTGTTAGACTAATTGATGCCTCTTTTCAAATATTTGTTGACATCTCAAGTAGGGGTCCATTTGGCTATTCTGTCCAGGGGCCTTATTGGATCATTGGCATGGAACTGTAATATGTCCGAGAAGCAACTCCAACTCGATCTCTTCAAGTAGGCCAAAGGGGTAACATTAAGTAGTAGTATCATGACACTATAAGGTAGCTAAATATTTTAGACATTCATAAATTTATACTGATGCAGCTAGCTAGTCTGCCATTAAACCGTGGAATACGATCATGGCCTTGAGGTGCTTCGCTAGAAGTCGCAAGACTCGGGCATAAAAGGGCATCTAAATTTGACAGAGAAGGTTAAGAATATATATCAACTAAGTTAGCTATAAACATCACTTGCACGCATGACTTTTAGCTGAGGCCAGAAGGCAAAACATTGAGCATCTTGAAGTGAATATATATATTCCAATACATGTGCATGTGTTAGATTATTTTACTTTACTAGAAAAGGAATGCAATGATGCATGGTCACCAAATCTTCAAAGATTTGTTTGTACAAGTACGAATGTACAGAATTAGTGATATACTCCGATCAATAACAGATTTAGTTGATCTCGGTTCGTATGCTAAGTTAGTAGTTTTTGCCAAATTCCATTCAGCGAACTTGTTTAGTGTTGAGGGAAACCTAAAATCTGTTAACGCACAGAAACAGACTTTTGATGACAACAAATGAGCAAAATGATCCGTAGAGGAGTTTGCAGACAGGCCTTTGGCTTACAGTTAAACATTTTATTACAGATTATATCATGACACGCATATGTGCGTGCATATGAAAAACATCACAGAATGCTTCGACTGTACTTTGTATATGATCTATGCTAAGAACCATCAACCACCACCAAGTCTGTAAAAACATGGCAGAATACTTTGACTTTACTAAATTTTAGAATTTGAACAAGATACATATGACGAAAATCTTATGCTTCCCCATATATGATGATATGTGCATATAGTATATACATTCGGGCGAAAAAGAAAGATTTAGTTACTAGTAACAAACAATATCAAAAATATTGCATGTAAGTGCATCAATGTATACAGTTATACTACCAATTTTGATGCATTCACTCACTATAATGCTATCAGCCATTCAACAAGACCTTACTAACGATTACCTAAATGGAATCCCCCATGATATTTCATTTTTATTTTTTCAAGAACACTTGTCAGCTCGTACGCAAAAAAAAATTGACCAATGATTGAAAAACGTTATTCCATTTACTCGGTGTTTCGTCCTCTTTTCTTAAGAAGGAAAACAGATTTGGGTTCAGATTATATTCTCCGAAATATATTTTGTATAAGGTAGAAAGTCGGAATGAAAAAGGAGATGGATCAAAAAAAATCAGGCGGACATTGGCCACTCAGTTATCATAGGCTATAAATACTCAGTTTACTAAACCATGTAACACACACCAATAAACAAATACTGAGAGGTTCTTGTTTAGTAGCCAAGGATGACTTGCCTTATTACTCTTCAAGGTGTTCGAAATTGACACCTTGTTTTGTTCGTTATAGGCAGTCATTCCCTGGCTAACTTGACAGGCCCTTCTTGCTCCTACAAGCCGATCTCTTCTTTCTTTCAAGAACTAGTTAGAAGAGAAGTTTTATCATGAAGAGAAAAGCACTCTTGCTAGGTAACCAAGGATGACTTGCCGATTCCAATTCAGTGTGGTGGTAAACGCCACCTTGCTTGGTTTACCGGCAGTCACGCCTTGGCTAACTTGGCATGCTTTTCTTTCTCATGCTAAGCCTCCCCTTCTTAAATTTAAAGTCTAGAAGGTTCTCTGAACCATCGCAGGTCTTATCATCTATGTTGATACATTCTTGATTTTGTGTATTAGACAGAATATATAAGCCATGTAAACTATACTCGCATCATGTACGATTTCAGGTAAACCAGCAATAATACATGTAAAGAGAACGATAAGTGAGATTTTTGCATGCGATTTTTCTTAATAGACAATGTTGACATGTCACGTCCTTGATCAGTTGATAAAATTTAATGTCGATCTGGTTTTATTTATTAGGCAGAAACTCGTTGGCCGACTTAGCAGGCTCTTCGTTTATTATTTTAAACCTTCTTTTCTTGATAACAGTTTTACTTGCAGATAAATGATACATTGAGATCAGAAGTGAGAAGAATGGTCCTCTCAGATGGTTACAGTTTTACTTGCAGATCGGTTTTACCTTTTACTCCAGTACCTTAACCTTGTACACTTGCATTGTTTTATTGCATGCTTCTAGGGTTTCTTCTACTTTGATTGGAAATGGTTATATTCATCTAAGTTGTTTTCATTTGTTTCATTCCATGTTTTTATTTACTCGTCATACGCCACTAAAACACAAAGACGACACAATACACTCAGATAACAACCAAGAACAAAAAAGTCGCAGCCAATGAGACTAAGAGTTTTCATAGTTTGGTTGATAAAATGTTTGTGGTGTTGGAGAAGATAACGCTTTGCCTTCATGATATGATACCCCCTCCTTCTCCCCTTTATTTATTGTAAAGGTTAGAATACAATGTCACATAAAACATATTGAACACTAATGCTTCGTATGACTTCAGAACCCGATTTCATAATTATCAACTGTAGATCAAAGATTGTAAACACATCATCATATTGGTCATACTCAACATCTACATTCCCATAAAAGTCCCTCTATTGCTTCACCAGAGTATTAGTCTCATATCTCAAATCACACGATTTATTAGCAAGAACGTTTGTTAATATCATTATCCACGCATTGAACTACATTTTCCTCATTATCAAGATCATTCAAATATTCAATCCGTTTTCTAGATAACGGCTTCTCTTGATCATCCACAAGAGCAAGTTTTGCTTCAATAATTTGTCTTTCCAACTTATTTATTTTAGCAATGATAAGGGTAGCCCTAGGACCACTAGATTTCGCATAAAAAGTACCATCAACAAACTGAAACCATCCCAAATTGTCATTTGAACCACCCAAGTACCAAATTACACAAATACAAAACTACCATAAAACTGAAGAACCAGATGAAACACAAAAATCAATAAATAACAAATAGATAAATAAGTAAAGGATCCTTGATTGTAAATTGATTTACTAATCTAAAATACAATAAAGACAAGACAGATAGAAGACTAACAAACGAGAGCACAACTGAAACACAAAGAGGATCTAATGAGAACCTTCACTTAGGGTTTTGATTAGACCCAACCAAGAACATCAAAGACAAGATCAACCGAACCATAACCTTGAAAATTAGGTTTTCTTTATTTTATTATTATACCCAACCAAACACAAGTTCAGGTATCAACAACACCACCAAAAAGAACACTAGAACACTCACTTTCACAAAACCTTCTTCAGTTACATTTGTTGCAAAAAGCTTTGACAATAAAAAAACGCTTCAAAGGTTCCAAATTTAATAATAAGGGTACTAATTCTAGTTGGATGCATGCTAATTGCATAAACTAGGATTAGTACCCTTATTATTAAATCTTTCAACTAATGTTGTTGTTTGCTATTCCTATTAAAAATTTGTTGTATGAATAGCAATTGTCTGTCCAGATTACTAGAGACTTGGTCTTCAAACTCTCGCATTAGTAATCTCACACTTTGGATTTCTAATAGGAATAGCAAAACTACAACAGTTTTTTTTTAGAATGGAGTGTTTATCCAGGATCCCCTTGAGGTATATCTATCTTATGTGAAATGCAATTGCTAGACACTTAGTCTTCAAACTCTTGAACGATGGTCAGCATGTATCACAAAGGTTGTACGTAGTTTGGACGATGAATATGTTTGTTTTTATCGAAATCTATGTAAGCATCTTGTTTACTAATGTAAATGGGCATCACAATGGATTCTGGAAGTAAACTATGTAAACAACTTTTTTCAGTAACAATGACTTGTGACCTTTTCACACGATTAACCCATTGTCATCAAGACTTGAACCCAAGCTCAAACTATATTTATTCACAACCTTTTTTAACCCAATCTTTTATTAGAATATTAACTTTTTAACTTATACATACACTCAACTTTAACATTTTATAACTCATTAACAACCCATCACAACCTAATATATAATATTACTTTTTTTATATTTAATAGTCTAAAATAAAACAGAGAGCATATTGAGTAGTAAATATAGAATAAAATAATATAAATAGTACAAGTTTGGTTTTACAACCTGAGAGTCACGAAGTGATTTGGTTTGTCAATCTTCTTTGATCTTTATCTTTATCAACATTTGAATATTATATTAATTAAATTTTGGCTTGTTGCTATCCAACCGGTTGCAAGAGATCACAGATAAACACAGTCTCATAGAGATTTATTATATGTTTGCATCTTTTTTAAATTCACGAGATTTGACTCACCTTAAAAGAAACTCAAACTAGATTAATATTTTCTTTTCAAGAAGTTGGTGTGGTCACCACAAGATTTTTTCATAAGAGTTTACCTACTTTAAAATGATACTCATAACTCTTTTTGCCACTATGTCAACTAGGGTTGAGCATTGGTCCGGGACCGGACCGGACCGGCTAAGACCGGGCCAGACCGAGGACCGAAATGGTCCGAAACCCCGGACCGACCGGACCGAGGACCGAATTCGTCCAAAACCTCGGACCGAGGACCGGACCGAAATTGTACGGTCCGGTTCGGTTCGGTCCGGTCCGGTCCGATTTTCCGGTCCGGGTCGGTTTTTGGTCTGCCGTGCTCAGCCCTAATGTCAACCTCGAATGGTCAACTATGTAAGCAAATTGTTTATTAATACACTTTTTTTTTACCAAATGAGCTCGAGGCATATCAATGTTTCTTTTCTTGATTTTACACCAAAATATTTTACACCAATCTTTTAATTTTAAATACTTAACACTTTATCCTATAAAAATCATTTATCTTCTCACATTTTCGACACTTTATTTAACACTGATCTATTTATATACCATCTAAAAAAATATCTTCGAATGAACCATGGATTTTCAATGAGGAGGTAGCTTTGTGTAAATCCTGGGCAAACGTTTCAGAGACGTACATACGATGAAAAAGTCAAAAGACGGAAGCATTTTGGTCGGGCGTAACTAAGTACTATCATAATGAAATTTGTGATAATAGCTATGAATCAGTTAACTGTAAATGGAAAAAAACGATTCGTCATGAAGTTGGTCAATTTTCTTTGATTAACGATAGTGTCTTATATAGACATCCAAGTAGGGCTTGTGAAAATATTGTTTCTCAAGAAGCCGCAATCAATATCGCACTCTTTATTAATCAAATTTTGCATTCTATGAATGTTAGAAAGTTTTGAAACAACATCTCAAATGGAATAATGTTGAAATGTCACTGTTGTTATTCACGGAGTTCAAGTTTCTAAGTTTTATTATTATTATTATTATTATTATTATTATTATTATTATTATTATTATTATTATTATTTTTATTATTATTTTTTTTTATAAAAACCATCACTTTTATTAGAAACAAAAAGGGATTTACAACAAATTGGATGGGACTCGAGATACTATCTGCGCTCCCACCCCTTTAGAAATAGTAAAACCTATTCTATGAAAAATATGTACAGCAGCGCGCGCTCCAATGTCTTGAGCCTTTGAAAATCTCTGAATCCGCTTCAGCAACGCAACTGCATCTTCCTGTAACTCCCCTAAAGAAGAAAAGGAGAAAGGAAGAAACCCATATCCGAGAGCTGCACACTTAGCCAAATACTTGCATCGTTTACGTTGTGCAACATCAATCACAGCTCGGCCAGGTACAAAGTCATTCATCCCCGTACGAGTCAAAGGAGAAGAACCAGTCAAATCAACACACACATCTTTACCTCCATCCCAGGAATAAAACAAAATATCTGCCGGACGTAGGACATTATCAGGTCCACCATCTAATCCAATATTAACTTCCTTTCCGAAAGATATCCCTGAACGGTAACATATGTCAGCAAGAGTATCACGAACCAAATTGTGACGATGCTTAATCCCAACGATGCCAGCACACGATACGGCATGATCCCCAAATATATCCCCATCAAAAACCCTAGAACAAGCTGAACAGGGCTTCAAAACAGAGAACAAGGGAATACCTAAGCGATAGCACAAAACACATCGATAAGACCTCCCATTCATAGTCTGACCTAATCCGGGGATAGGAACCGTCCTAAGCCAGTCAGACGTATGATCCTCCCTCTGAGATGCCCATAAAGCCAACTGACGAGGAGATAAAGAGAAAGTGGATTCAGCATTCTTAATAACCCGAGCAAAATATATATCTGCCATTTTCTTCATGAGTTTAGGGGCAGCGACCTCACTCAGATTACTTAGAAAATCAATCTCTATAACCGAGTTAAACACACGTAAGGCATCATCAAACTGGAGTCCATAAGATCTAATATCAGTGTGTTGAAGTAACTTAGACTGTAAATCAGCTGACTGTAACAGAGAAGCAAGAAAAGCATAATGCAATACGTCACCCGCAGAATAAACACCCAACCCTCCAAAGGAAAAGGGCAACGTAGCAAGTCTCCACTGCCAATCACCAAATCCCGGTCCAGAAGCAACAACGATACGCTCCAAAGAAGAACGGAGTGCCAAATCAAAAGAACTTTAGGCAGACTTGAAAGCACAAGGTGAACAAGTACGCATAGCAAAATATAACTTGGAAATACCGGCACATGAACGAAGAAGCAGCAACTCACATTGGGGGTCATTAATTTTGGCCACTGCATCCATAAGCTCAATGGTCTTAAACGCACGCTTCAACACAAGCTTATTACAAAAATCAAGATCTACACTCGCAGGCCCCCCAAGTAACTTAACACCACTCGTAGGTCGAGCAATATTAACAGGGAACACACCAATAAACTTACTGCGAGGATCCTCGGTCGGCCAAAAAACTTCAGTCTTATCAATGTTCAGATGCAGTCCATGCACTGGACCCTCCTCCATGATGCACTCCAAAACTTTCCCACAACCAAAGTATCCCCAATAATAGTGCCATCATCCAAATACCAGGCCTGTAGAGAAAGGGAGAAGGAGTCCCGAATCTTACCTATCAATGGTTGAAGTACAAGAGCAAAGAGTAACGGACCAAGAGGGTCACCCTGCTGCACCCCCTGACATGACCTTAATACATGTTCCCCGTAATACAACCTTGCAGGACTAGAATAACAAAACTCCACCCAAGACGAGATAGAGGGACAACGAAGACGAACCTCTCGCAACATAACCTCTCGATCAACCAAATTGAAAGCATTTTTAAAGTCCACAAGTAACATCGACAAACCGACATCATCACCATATCTCTCAAGAAAACGATTCACAGCATGAAGAATAGCCTCACTCCCTCCCGACACTCCCACCCCAAACTACAAATCACCAAAATACCCATCCAAAGAAGGACCAACCTCAAAAGCACATACCTTGGAGACAAGCCGTCTCCAAATAGTACCAACAGCAATGGGACGAATCCCACCACCTGGCTTAACCAACGGAGTGAGGGGAGCACTGGCGATAAACTCACCCAACACCTTGGGACACCGCCCATCAAGAAAAAGGTTCACGACTTGGGTGATAGAAGAAACTAACTCATCAGAAATAGCAACCGCGGAACCACTCAAACAATCTAAAAGGTGTTGGGCTCGCAACCCATCCCGCCCACAAGACGTGCCTCGGGGAAAACTCTTGATCATGTCAAGAACCCTAGATCGAGAAGCAACCAGGAGATGATGGTTAAGAGAAATATCTGGCAAAGAAGGAGCATGAACAAAAGGATGTTTATTTTTTAGGTCTTCAAGAGTAGTATCATTATAAGGAGCCACACCAGATGAGGAAAGAACTCTAACAGCAGCAGAATAATGCCCATCAGAAATCTTCCGTCTACACTGCTTAATATTCTGCTCAACCAACCCACTATCCTCACTAAGAACATCAGACAAAGCGGGGGAAGGTTCAGCCAAACACTCTCTAAGAAGCTGTAAACTACCATCAAACGTCTCCCAAGAACGAATAGCATTAATAATATACTCCTCTTGCTTTTGTCTCTTGATAACGGACCTACACTCCAGATTACTTCTCGGACGAAAGGTTTTAAGCAGACAAAGAGGCAAAACAAGCAAACGAACCCAAGAAGATATGTCATCAGGCTTGTTAACCACCCTGTCAATGGCCCTTTTCAAAGCGCGAGAAAAACCCAAACGACACTTTGGAGGGATAGATTTAACAGTACGCAACCCTTTTGAAAATAAGCTATCAAGAGTCCCCAAATCAAAACCACAATGCGAGTCACGAACTTCATCACCACCACTAACAAGATGCAAAGTACATGATGGAACGGGAGGCTTAGGGAGGTCATAAAGAACAAAGTGAACAATACCATCACCACAATCAGGAGGTGGTACAAAATCCGAACCCTTACCATGCCGACACTTAGACCGAAACGTGTGCGTAGTGAAACAACCACCACATAACCAAATCCCCATACTCTTAAAGGTTAACTCGGCCCTCTCATAAACAACCAAATCGGATAGAATGGAATGTTTGGTACAAGCTAGCGCATCACCTCTAAAATGTTTATCACGAAGATGAATAATCAAAGACGACTTAGTAAGCCCATTCCCACTACCATCTCGACATCCGTTAAGACCAACAAACGGGCAATGAAACCGAACAATCGCCATGACACCACCAAACCTAACCTATAAAGAACACCACCAATCGCCTCAAAACAACCTAAACTAAAACAAACACCACAAGTCGCCACCCGCCAACCGACAAACAAACAACCCTAAGCTGCAGACAAAACTATCACCCTAACCTAATCTAAAACGAACCAATCATCACAAACAACCATTACAATGCCGATCACGAAGGTGTGTTATCAACGAAGCCTTGGTAAGACCATTTCCACCACCATCTTGATATCCACTAAGACCGACAAACGGGTAATAAAATCGCACAACCGATATGATAAATCACCACAACAAGAACAATACTAGTAGGAAGGGCTCCAATTGCAACGGCAAGGATCACAAGAAAAACTCTGAATACTGCTCGAAGGAACAAATAACTGCTACTTTAAAGAAACGGAACAAATGAAATATTCACAAGTAGATCCAATATTCAATTGACATAGTTGAATTAATGTTGCAAATGATTAAATAAAATATGAAGGATGATTGGATGAGAATGACACAATCATCAATATATGTTTATTATAATCACATGTTGACAAACCATGATATACGAATGGATGATTGGATTTAAGATACTGAAATGAATAACATATCATACCAATGATATCATGATCTACAAAATGGATGAGTTGACGATGTCCGATCAACAGCCGCCCACAATCGCCCACACACACACGTGATATTATTATTATTATTATTATTGTAATGTTTTTATTTTATTTGAACAATTATGTAATATTTTTTTAATTATTTATGTAATGTTATTATTTAATGAATTTTATTTTTTAGTCTATATAAAACATTATTGAACTAGCCTGCCTTAATATGAAAACAAATCATGTATAAATCACTGAAAATAAAAAAATGAACTGACAGAATAGATGGAGGTTAAACTAGGTCACCATTGTGGCTGACCTAATAGCAATTTTCTCCAAATGTGTTTAATTAGGCAACTTGAAAACATATAATTTCAACATAAATACATTACGTTTTTAAATACTTGAATTGCAAACCATCGTAGGTTTCTTTTTGTTAACTTGCTATATTAGGACTAGACATTGATTTGCACCGAATTCAATTAATAGTAGCTCCATAACTCACCAATTAACAAGGTTCAACTAAATGACTAATAAATGTTAGAAGTTGAATGTGGATATAAGTTTAACAACTTGCTTCTCTGCTACATGCTAAAAGTGTCACCATTCTTAAATTTGATGAAACATCCAATATTCTAAAATTGTTACCAAACTTTGCCTATGAAATTTGACTTTAACGTATAATATCTCAAAATACATCTACCAAACCGTTACCCATGCTACATGCAAATTGTACTTTAATGTATAATATCTCAATTTTGTGTCAAAGATGCTTTTGCCATATATATGTCTTGCATTCTTGTGATCTGTCTCGACCTAACTTATTCTCTTTCGCGTAGTACCAAGTAATTGTCCATATTAAATGATCCAGCAACTACCAGCTAGGTTAAGTTAATGATGTCTCATATACTGATATGAGATGATAATTAGTTAAATGTTTTGTGCGGCTTAGCGACACCGACCGAGGAATACCTTATAATCAAGCGGCAGTGAGTTCGATTCCAGCAATTTTGTCTTTCTAAAGAATGTGACAAACCAAGATTGATTACCATAGATCCGATATATACATGTGCTGAATGAAAAACAAGCTAAGTTTGATTACCATAGATCCCATATATACATGTGCTGAATGAAAAACAAGCCAAGTTTGATTACCTTTGCCTTAAAAAGTGTTGCATCAACCCAATGCACTGTGTATTGCAATGTGATATACTTATGTTTAATTTTCTGTGATATAAACCAAAAGAACGTAAGATATTAAGTATATCTAACCTAATATTGTCGCCATTAAACACTTGTCAATGTGTGTTTCCTTAAGTTAGTTATCACTTATTTATCTCGATATTTTTGCAGAAATATCTTCAAAAAGTCTATATATACCCGCAACTTGCCTGATCTTCTTCATCACCTAACAATCAGGTTCATTTAAATTTTTTTTGTCTTTGCATTTCAAAGACTTAATTAGCTATTAAAAACTTTAAAAACGAACGTAACTTGACCATGTTGTGTCTTGGTCATTCGTTTAGTACTATACCAATTGCGTTACACTTGTTAAATCCTCCTCGACTCACTGTTAAATGTGCCACAAATCGAGATAAGTCAAGTGTGAACGCTAGTGATCCTTCCGTCGTCGCAGCAAAGATTAACAATTTTGCTTTCGGCGGAGTAAGCAAAAGCCGCACTCATTTGCAAAGTTCATGTTCGATACTTGCAATCACGGTTGCGGAGGAAACATATAGTGTAGAGCTAGTACCAACTAGTAATCTCCCAAAGCCACTTACTCTAAACGACATGTGTCACGCGCCAACACATGGCTCAAACATACGTGTTGCGTATCAAGGCGTTCCTGGTGCATACAGCGAGAGCGCAGCTTGAAAAGCTTTTCCAAACTGTGAATCTATTCCTTGTGATCAATTTGAGGTCGCGTTCCAAGCTGTTGAGCTTTGGATCGCGGATCGGGCTGTATTGCCTATTGAAAACTCCCTTGGAGGAAGTATTCATCAAAATTATGATCTACTACTCAGACATTGCCTACATATTGTAGGCGAAGTCCAGCTACCCGTTCGTCATTGCCTATTAGCATTACCGGGTGTGGATAAAGAAGATCTTAACCGTGTGATTAGCCACCCGCAAGCCTTGGCTCAATGCGAGCTCACGATCACCGAATTATTAGGTCCAAATGTCACACGTGAATCATTTTACAATACCGCAGTAGCAGCTGATCTATCGCGACAAATAATTTACGTGACACTGCTGCCATCACGTCACATGAAGCCGCTAAATTGTACGGTCTTAATGTTTTAGAGGACAACATTCATGACGATATGAATAATCTTACCCGATTTGTGATGCTTGCTCGTGAACCGATCAATCCACTCATCGATCGCCCATTTAGAACAAGCATTGTGTTTGCTCACAACAATGGGACAACCGTTTTGTTCAAGGTGTTGTCGGTTTTTGCTTTTAGGAACATTAACTTGACAAAAATCGAAAGGAGGCCTCATCGAGTCCGGCCGCTTTCCATTGTTGACGATGCGAATATTGGAACGGTTAAAAACTTCGAGTACATGTTCTATGTGGATTTTGATGCATCAATGGGGGACGTTAGGGCACAAAATGCGCTAGCTGATGTACAAGAGTTCACATCGTTCTTGCGTGTTTTGGGTAGTTATCCCATACACATGACCCCGTGGTCTCCCTCTCGCGCATTGATGATCTACGACTTCACAGCAAAATGATTAACAATTCTAAGTAATGTTATGTAGGTGGCTTAATTATGTCTGTTACTATTCAAAGATGTGCAATTTGATGTACAGGCTTGGGTTCTGTTTTTTTAAATTCCCTGCGGGAATTTTTTGATAGTATATACATGCATATTACAAATAATGCATTATATTATTGTACTTCTGTCTATAATGAAAAGAATGAAAGTCACCTAAGAATCATTTTGCAGACAAGAATACTCGATATATTTGATAATAAGTAACCTAATACAAACTGTAGAAAAACATTATTCAAGAGATCCCAAAGCCCCTTTAAATAGATTAAATAAGATTTGATTAAACAAAACTGAATAACTAAATGAATAAAAAGCTAAGACTATTAGTGCTAATGACGTGTAGTCATATTATCTACATGATAATACTTTTACAAGTCAAAGAACAAACAGAAATAAAACTAGGGTTTCAAAGATCAAGAACAGAGAGAGTAACTGTGTGTAAAAACACACTTATGAAAAAAAGAGGCGATACAAGATATGAAAACTCTAGCTGAAGCTAGGGTAATAATAAGAGTAAATCGACTGTTGAGCCCATGGGTTGAGACCTGGGGCTTAGTCTTCTCTTAGGCTGGCAAGACAGTCCAGATAGTAACAAAGGAAAGTGTTCAACTTTAGTCCCTCATATCCAGCATTCCTATCACAGCAAGTCTAATGGTATAACTGAAAGTTTACAAACAATCATAATGAGTCCCTTAGGTTAGATTGGGTTAACAGATTACGACCAGCATTTTAACATCCCCTTAATCTGATAACTCATATAAGTTGATCATCCCCAATTTTCCAACAAGTCTCTCATGCTGATCTATATCCAACCCTTTTGTAAAGATATCTGCAATTTGATTTGCAGAATCTACTTTTACAGTTTTCACAACACCATTTAATATTTTTTCTCTCATAAAGTGAAGATCAATTTCAAGGTGTTTGGTTCTTTCATGAAAAACAGGGTTGGCAGCTATTTTAATAGCAGAATTGCTATCACAAAACAGATCCACATGTAAAAGATCATAAAAGTTTAAATCTTTCAAGATTTTGAGGATCCATATTACTTCACTAGTGGCAGAAGCAAGAGCCCTATACCCTGCTGAATATTTAGAGAGAGTATGTTGCTTGTTACTTTTTCAAGAAACCAAATTATCATTCAAAAAAAAAATACAATAACCAGTAACAGACCTTCTTGTCACAATACATTTAGCCCAGTCAGCATCAGAAAAGGCTTTAAGAAACATACCAGAGTTTTTGGCAACATTAATACCAAGACCTGGATATCCCTTTAAGTATCTCAAAATTCCAAAAGCAATTTTCTGATGAGATATCAAAGGAGAATGCATGAATTGACTTAAACAGTGAACAACATAAGAGATGTCAGACCTATTATTGGTCAAGTAAATTAACTTTCCCATAAGTTTCTGATAATCTACAATATTTTCAAGCAAAGGATCACTCTCAGAAGCCTGATTAGAAATGGACAGCTTAGACATTAAAGGTGTCTTAGATGGTTTGCAAGCAAGCATTCCATATTTAGACAAAAGATCTAAGACATATTTTCTTTGGTTCAAACAAACACCAAAATTGGTATCAATAACTTTAATACCCAAAAAATATTTCAATTTTCCCAAATCTTTAATTTTGAATTTCTTATTCAAAAAAATTTTGAAGCTGTCAATTTCCTTTTCATTGTTACTAGTTACAATAATATCATCCACATAAACAAACACAACAACAAACAAATTATCACCAGACTTAGTATAAATAGAGTAATCAGATTGCTTTGAACAAAGCCATTTTCAACAAGGACAGAAGTGAGTTTAGAGTTTCATTGTCTAGGTGACTGCATAAGACCATAAATAGATTTTTTCAATCTACAAACAAGGTTTTTGTTTCTATCATAGAAACCCTGAAGTGGTTTCATATAGACAGTTTCATCCAATTCACCATATAAGAAAGCATTATTGATGTCAAGTTGATAAATAGGCCAAGATTGGTTAACAACTAAATTAATTAAGCATCTAATAGTCACCATTTTCACAATAGGGGGAAATGTCTCTTCATAATCCATACCCTCCTTTTGGCCACATCTCATAGCAACAAGTCTAGCTTTGTACCTTTCTATTTCACCACTGGACTTAAAATTAAGTTTCCAAATCCATTTAGAATTTAAAGCAGTCCTACCAGCAGGTAACTCAACTAAGTCCCAAGTGTCATTCTCAAGCAAGGTAGCAAACTCCAAGTTCATAGCATCAACCCAGTGTGGGCTTTGAGATGCTTCAAAGAAGTTCCTAGGTTCACTACTTCTATTTAATTGAGTGACAAAACACAAAACATCCCCTTTGAGCTTAGAATACCCAACAAATTTTCAATCCCATATTTAACTTTTGAATTAACAACAAAGTTATTGTAGTTTTTAGGAAAAACAGAAGGCAAGAAGACCTTCTTAAGGCTTGGTCCCCCCTAAGCATTAGTATTAGAAGTATCACCAAAGTTCTCTCCCAAGTTCTATTCATGGAATGGAAGACTTGGATTAAACTCTAAAGTTCCCTAAGAAATTTCATTATCATCAAGTGTGGCAGCCTCAATCCTATTTAAGCTGGCATCAATGTTATCATTTCCTGAGGCAAGGTTTCCATTGTCACGTAGACTATAGGGCGGGCTGCTAGAACTTGGTGACTCAAGGTCACCATTATGTTTCTTTACTACTCTCTCATCATCATCAGGAAGCTCAGGGTTATCTAAGTAAAAAAAGGTCAAAACTTTATCACTTTGAAAAACATCAAAATTTTGGTTATGATTCTTTTTATTTAAAACAGCATCCTGAAAAGGAAATATAGATTCAAAAAATTTAACATCTCTAGAAACAAAAAAATGATGTCTGTCAAGACTATAAAGTTTATAACCCTTTTGAGAATGGGAAAAACCCATCATAACACATGTTTATCATGACTATTTAAAATAGTGGCAAAACAAAGACACTCAAAAGTTATAATATGAGAGAGATTAGGGATGAATTATAAATCATCTCATAAGGAGATCTACCATTTATCATAGAAGAGGGTAATCTGTTGATAAGATAAGTAGCAGTTAGAATGCATTCAGTCCAAAATCTCAAAGGTATTTCCCCCTGAAACATAAGGCATATAGTAACATTTAGGAGATGTCTATGTTTCTTTTCAACCATCCTATTTTGTTGTGGGTATATGCACAAGAGGTCTAGTGTACAATTCCATTTTCATGACAAAATTTTGGAAATTATGATTTACAAACTCAACTCTATTGTCACTTCTAAAAACTTTAAGATTCCTTTTGAATTGATTTTTTAAAAGATTGTAAAAAATCTCAATTGAAGAACCAACTTCATCTTTACTTTTAATTAAGTACTCCCAAACAGCTCTTGTGAAATCATCCACAATAGTTAGAAAATATCTATGACCAGTGTGACTGGTCACCCTATAAGGACCCCACAAATCTGAATGGACAATATCACCAAGCATTTTTTATTTTATGATCACTTAAAGGAAATGGTTCTCTAGTTTGCTTAGCTCTTTGACATATTTCATAGAAATCGGTTTGATCAGAATTAGTAATGTTTAAATGTTTCTTAAGAACATTTAGAGCAGAGTCAGCTGGGTGACCTAGTCTAAAATGCCAATCATGTTTAGACAGAGAACAAGTAAGCACATTAGAATGATTCACATATATAGTACCTTCTATATCTAAATAGTAAAGACCACCACATTGCGTAAAACATTTTTGAGATTCAAATCCTGATTCACAAAAAAAACATTTATTCTCATAAAAAAACAACCAAACTTTTATTATCCTTAGCAAGTTTATGAACAGATATCAAGGTAACACAATAATCAAGTATAACAAGAACATCAAACAAAACTAATCCATTTGAAAGTTTAAGGTTGCCAATTTTAGATATGATGGCCTCAGTCCCATTAGGATGAGCCACTCTAATATTAAGGTGGGAAATATCAAACACATTATCCAATCCAGTATCATTATTGGTTATATATGTTGATTTGCCCCAGAATCAACCACCTTCCTATTATACCTAAGTTTTGATTTGATGTTGGTGTTAGAACAAAAAAATTTCCAAAATTGTCATTAAAAACCTTGCTATTGTTAAAGTAAATACCTGCCATATTGGCATGAACACCTTTTCCAGAATCATTAGTAGTACCCTTGTTATCATTTATAAGAGAGAGCAATGTAGATAGTTGTTCATCTGTAAATCCAGATGAAGAAGATGTCCCAACTGAGTTGTTAGACACACTTTTCCATTTAAGATTCTGCCCTCCCCCTTTTTTTTCTTCGCAAAGTCATTAGGGTACCCAATGATTTTAAAGCATCTATCAATAGTATGACCATTATAACCAAAGTTGTCACAAACAACTTCAGCATTAGAATTACCATAATATCTAAAGACATTATTGTTTGGTGTATTAGGTCTAAATCTAGTGGTGCTAGAGCTAGGTCTAAAGTTGCCATTGTTACCATAATTAGGTCTAAAATTACCATTGTTAGTATTCTGAGTTCTTTAAACATTGTTTCTAGCAAGTCCGTTAGAAATAATAGTAGATGTTTGAGTCCTTTGGGAGGATCCAGTAAGAGTGCCAGAAGCAACTCTGTGAGATTCCTCACTAGAGATAACAACATATGGACCCTTGACCTCTAGCAAAGTCTCCTTAGAGAGAAAAGAACTCCTAATAGTCATACAGGACTTATCAAGACCCATCAAAAATTGCATAATAAGTTTCAAAAATTGATTGTGTTTCTTAAAATCACTAATAGTAGTACACAAACAATTAGGCAATTCAATCATAGCATCATACTGTTTCCAATAGACATTTTGTTTATGATACTAATCAGACAAATTAGACCTAATCTGCTTAAGAATGTTGATCTTATGATGAAGATTGAAAATCACAGAACCATCAACTTTGTGATAAGTTTCTTTAAGTTCATTCCAAACATGTTTAGCCTTTTTAGAAAAAATTTGACCAAGGAATAATTCATCAAAATAGAATTTAAAATCCACCCAAGAACAACAGCATTCACCCTATCCCATTGTTTTCCCAAAATCTCATCAGTTATGGACCTTTTACAAGACCCATCAATAAACCAATTTTGTTTTTACCTTACAAAGCAAGTAACATAGCATTAGACCAAACCTGATAATTTTTAGTTCCTTTTAATTTAAAAGTGACAGCAGTCAACACAGCAGTACCATTAGGGTGTAAATGCAAAGGGTCACTCAGGTCAAGCTTACTAATAAGTGTGACTAGATCAGTCATACTTTGAGTATCATCATCACCATGTACAGACTCCTCATGGTCAGACATGGTGAAAAGTCATAAGGGTCAAAAAAGAACTCATAACACTGCCAACTGAGTTCCCAGGCTTCCAAACCACTCAAGGTGGTAGTTCAAGGGTAAGGCAGAAGGTGAGGATCCAGATAAATGGGTAAAAAAGTAAATTCTACCAACCCCAAGAACAAAAAACAGATAAGAGCAAATAACCACAAGAACAAAAAAAAAATAGCAATCAAAAAGAGAGAAGAGGGGTGTTACAGTGCACACAATAAGCACAATCGAACTATTACTCATAAATTCACTTAGTCTAGGAAGTAACAGAACCTCCTTGCCACAAACCCTAATTTTTCTTCTTGGTAAAAATTAGGGAAAGTGACCCAATCGAACAGATCTATGAACGAATCAATCAATCCACCACAGTAACCACCATCAATCAACCAATCTTCCAAAAAAAGTGAAACACTAATTTTTATTCTCAAGGAAAATTAGGGAAATCACTTTAATTGAAGAATAAGAGAGCCAATATGATAAATCAGTAATAAGGATGCCAAAAAGTAACAGATCTTCGAAACCCTAATTTTTTCTCAAAAAAATTAAAGTACCAAAACAGAAGATCCAGTAGTAATATTAACAGATCCAGCTATCTCAATAACTGATCTAACCAAAAAAATATGTATAAACAAAAACCCCCAAATTTTATCAAACCCTACAAAAAAAATTCTCGATTTTTAAAAACCTGGCTCTGAATACCATGTAGAAAAACATGATTCAAGAGATCCCAAAGCCCCTTTAAATAGATTAAATAAGATTTGATCAAACAAAACTGAATATCTGAATAAAAAGCTAAGACTACCAGTGTTAATCACATGTAGTCCTATTATCTACATGATAATAGTTTTACAAATCAAAGAAAAAATAGAAAGAAAAATAGGGTTTCAAAGATCAAGAACAGACATGTCGCCGGGGATAAGTTGACACAAAATAACACATTGTTTTAACACTAATTCTCTCCTAAATTATATCCAAAATGTTTCCCCGACGACGTGTAGCCGGGGATACATTGGCGGGATAATTTCCCTCCATTTGTTTGGCGAAAAAAATTTGAGAATTTTTGGTCAATGTTTCCCGTCGACATGTCGCCGGGGAAACACCAGTCAATATTTGACTGACTTTTTTCACCCAAATCTTTGCCGTGTCATACTTAGGTTGTCGTTTAGCGGGCTTTCCTAGTCGAAATGTGTCGCCGGGGAAACGTTCGATGGGGAAGGCCTCGAATGTTGTAGTGAGTGCTGCTGCTAAATCAGGAGCTCACAAGTGTTACTCGTGCAACTATGATATTGACTCTTTCTTTAATCAATCTGTAGCTTATTGTTATTTTTTGAAAAAATTATGGCTGCTAGTTTGTAGTGGTTTAAAATAGAGCAAATTAAAAGCTTCATCCTCTCATATGTGACCAATATATGTATTTTTTTTAATATGTTGTATGTAGTCCTGTGGAAAAGAACTCAATAATTAATTAAGATTCATGTGCCAGCTAATTAGCAAGTCGTATACTAATTTCAGATTCAGTAATAAAGTTCTTGAACAATAATAACCTTGTATGTTAGCGAGAATGCATTCCATCTTAGAGTGATCATACAAGTTGCATTCTCCGTGAAGTATAAGAATAGTAATGCATTATTCAGTAATGAACCACCAGCTTCTTTAGCACTCTTATAGATTGAGTCAATGCTAAATACTGCATTACTATCCTTCTTAAAAGAATACTATAAAAAAGTCACACATATATATAAGGCATCGAAATAAGTTGGCTGCCTTTCATTACAAGTAAAACTGTTCTCATTTCGTGATTATGTGACCTGCATTATTACTTGTTTAGTATGTTAACGCTTGAATTAAGTTTATGCATTGAAAGACCATTGGTTGCAGTAATTTATTAGTATCATGTTAAACCCAAACATGAGCTTAAGGTGCATTACTTGTTTGAGTAAAATTGCTATTTAGAACCAACCATTTCACATGAAACTTTTTCTGTTGTCTTTTCATCTATCCTACTTTCTACCATATATACCTTTTTAGTCTTTTTGGAAGAATATGTCCTATTTCTATACAACATGAACTTAATTCTGTATATATCTATAAAACATGGAGTTAAAATAAGATTTGTTTCTCAATTAGGTAATCAATAGTCAAAATCTTGCTTGAGAGTTGACTTACGTTATTTGATACCTCCTTAAAAGGTTATCACTTATCACAGATATAAGTAGTCCATTCAACTAAGCATTAACTTCTGATCATGACTATGATTTTCTTTTATACAGTATATCAACTGATTACTTTCATATACTATCTTAGGGTCCTGCTAACTTTGAGGTTCATAGTTTGTTTTAGAGCTCATGCTGTTAGAAAATTAGTAAACTTATGGATGATCATGTGGTTTAGTCGATGGAATGATGTCGTATCGTGGAAATAGTCTTTAATATTACGTAGCTAAATTTATATATGTGAAGAAATATAGGATAAAAGCAAAATATGGAAGATATGAACTCAGAATCAAAACCTTTAATAAACGTAAATGAGTTTGGAGACAAAGATTAAACAAGTCACCACAGCTAATCTAGTGTGACTGTATTATCTAATTGATAATAGTCTTTACAAGAACAGAAACAAAAATTAGATCTGGGTTACATTTTGAAAAGAAAGAACAAGATGAAAAACACACAGATGAAAACAACCCAGACGAGTCAAACAATGGGAGCGTCTTCTCTTTATCCCAAAGCCACAAAAGAGACGTTGCATGCTTTGGACGCTTTGTAAATTAGCAAGAGGTGCTTCAACTATCCAAGAAGCCAGAATTAGTCCTCCACCTCACCAAGTGTCCATCAACTCACGTCCAAGATATAACTGAGACAAATAAAAGTTACACAATAAGTCCCTCAAGTTGGATATTGGTATCTGATTAGGTCCTAAGATTTAACATCCCCATTAATCAGATACCTCATACAGGTTAAGCATGCCAAGTTTTTCAACAAGAGCATTGTGTTGCAATGTATCCAGTCCCTTTGTGAGGATATCTGCTATTTGATTAGTAGAATCCACCTTACAAGTTTTAACAACACCACTTAAAATTTTTTCCCTTACAAAGTGTAAGTCAATTTCTAAGTGTTTGGTTCTTTCATGAAAAACTAGATTAGCAGCTATCTTGATAGCTGAATTACTGTCACGGTACAAGGTTACAAGCAAAAGGTTTTCAAATTTTAAGTCTTTTAAAACCTTAAGAATCCAGATGACCTCACTGGTTACTGAAGCAAGAGCTCTATACTCTGCTTAAGTAGAGGATTTGGAGAGAGTGTTTTGTTTTTTACTCTTCCAAGAAACAAGATTGTTGTTAACAAACACACAATAACCAGTAACAGATCTCCTAGTAACAACACACTTAGCCCAATCAACATCAGAATAAGCATTTAGAAACATACCAGAGGTCTTCTTAATGTGAATGCCCAAACCTGGAGAGCCTTTAAGATATCTTAATATCTTGAAGGCTGTTTTTAGATGAGATTTCAAAGGGGAGTGCATGAATTAACTTAAGCAGTGAAATGCATAAGATATGTCAGGCCTAGTATTGGTTAAGTAAATAAGCTTACCCATCAACTTCTGATAATCAACAATTTATTAAGTAAGGGGTCATCAATAGTGGGCTCATTAGATATAGCAAGTTTGGTAACTAAGGGAGTGCTAGCAGGTTTACAAGCCAACATACCATATTCAGAGAGAAGGTCCAGCACATACTTTCTTTGATTTAAGCAAATGCCCCAGTTAGTATCAACAACCTCAATACCCAAAAAATATTTCAACTTTCCTAAGTCTTTAATCATAAACTTAGTTTTCAGAAATATTTTAAAATTTTCAATCTCAGCAACATTGTTCCCAGTAATAATGATATCATCAACATACACAAGTAAGGCAAGAAAAATATTACCAAGAGACTTGGTGTACAAAGAATAGTCAGATTTACTTTGAACAAAACCATCTTCACTCAACACAGCTGTAAGCTTAGCATTCCATTGCCTAGGAGCTTGTTTAAGCCCATACAATGATTTTTTGAGCCTACAGACCATGTTGTCACCACCAGGAAGATATCCTTGTGGTGGTTTCATGTAAATAGTCTCATCAAGATCACCATAAAGAAAAGCATTATTAATGTCAAGTTCGAACACAGGCCAAGAATTCACAATAGCAATATTAAGCAAACATTTTACAGTAACCATCTTAACAACAGGGGCAAAAGTTTCATCAAAGTCAATCCCTTCCTTTTGACCAAAACCTCGGGCAACAACCCTAGCCTTGTACCTTTAAATTTCACCACTAGACTTAAACTTAAGTTTCCAGACCCACTTACTACCTAAGACTTTTCTACCCTTTGGTAATTCAACAATATCCCAAGTATCATTCTCAAGAAGGGCTGCAAGTTCAGAGTTCATAGCATCAACCCAATAAGGGTTTTGAGAAGCTTCAAAAAAATTCGTTGGTTCACTGTTTTTGTTAAGTCCTTGACAAAACAAAAGTTTTCGTGGTTATGTTTAGAATACCCCACAAATTTTCAAGACCATATTTAACCTTGGGATTAACCATAAAATCATTATAGTTTTTTGGAAAAACAGAAGGTCTGGTAGACCTTCTAACACCCTGAGTAGGAGCACTTGGATTTTGATCTAAGTGACCTTCAAACTCATTATTTTCATCAAGTGTTGCTGCCTCCTCTCCCAACCCAGCTTCAATATCCTCACTGTTATGAGCATCATCTCCAATATTTGGAGAATCAACAGTGTCCATATTGTTCCCATGGTTGGAAGAGTGACTACCCTCACTTTGTGACTCATGGTCACTATTATGACTAGCAGTTACTCTTTCATCATCATTAGGTAGCTCAGGGTTATCCAAATCAAAACAGTTTAACAGATTTTTATCTTGACTAAGACTAGGGACACTAGACTCATCATGCTTGTCTTTTGAGACAGAATCCTTAAAAGGAAATGTAGACTAAAAAAAACTCACATCTCTAGAGACAAAAAACTGATTTCTATCAAGACTAAAAAGCCTGTAGCCCTTCTGAGAATTAGAATAACCCATCATAACACATTTTTCAGACCTATTAGACAGTTTATCATGACTATTCAAAATAGTAGCAAAGCACAAACAGCCAAACATTCTGATAAGAGAGAGATTAGGACAAGTATTGTAAATCATTTCATAAGGGGACTTTCCATTTAACACAGAAGAGGGTAATCTGTTAATGAGAAAAGTAGCAGTTAGAATGCATTCAGACCAAAATTTCAAAGGAATTCCCCCCTGAAATATAAGACACCTAGCCACATTTAAGAGGTGTCTATGTTTCCTTTCAGCCACACCATTTTACTGTGGAGTATAAGCACCTGAAGTTTGATGAAGGATGCCATTGTTATTACAAAACTTGTTGAAAGTTTGGTTAACAAATTCAGTACCATTATCACTTCTAAAGACTTTAATATTTCTTTTAAACTTATTTTTAATCATTTTATGAAAAACATCTATAAAAGTAACAACTTCATCCTTGGACTTAATGAGATATACCCAAACAACTCTGGTAAAATCATCCACCATGGTCAAAAAATATCTATGACCAGTGTGACATGTCACCTTATAAGGACCTCATAAATCAAGATGAACAATATCCCCCAAACACTTAGTCTTATGGTCACTTAAAGGAAAGGGCTTTCTGGTTTGTTTAGCCCTTTGACAAACTTCACAATAATCATATTTATCATGTTTATCAAGTTTTAAGGTGTCTTTTAAGGTGTCTAAGGCAGGGTCAGCAGGGTGGTCAAGTCTGCAATGCCAATCATAGTAAGATAGAGAACAAACAGGGACAGATTGACTAGCATTACACTTAATACCTTTAGTATCTAAGTAGTATAAACCACCACATTGATTACCAATCCCTAAAATGTTTTTCAAATTCAAATCCTGATTCAGAAAAAGGCATTTATTTTCATCAAAAACCACAAAAATCTTGTTATCCTTGGCTAATTTATGCACAGATATCAAAGTAACACAATACTCAGGTATAACCAACACATCAAACAAGACAAGACCATTTCCTAATTTTAGATTTCCAATCTTAGATATGAAAGCTTCAGTACCATTAGGATGACTGACCTTAATTTTGAGATGAGAAATGTCAAACACATTGTCCAATTCCTTTTCATTATTAGTCATGTGTTGGTTTGCCCCAGAGTCAACCACTTTCCTATGTTGAGTCACTTTAGAATGAATATTAGAACGAAAGAACTTCCCAAAGTTATCATTAAAAACCTTACTAGAATTAAAGTAGGTACCTGCCATATTGGCCTGCACTCCCTTTTTAGAACCAGTATTCTCTTTGATAAGAGAGAGTAAAGCAGAAGTTGTTCATCAGAAAACACAGAGTTGGAATTAGAGCCAACAGAGTTGTTTGAAAATTTTTTCCCTTTAGAATTTTGACCAAATTTCTTTTTTCCAAAATCAGTAGGAAAGCCAATGAGTTTAAAACATCTATCAATAGTATGCCTATTGTACCCACAATTTTCACAGACCACTTCAGAGTTCCCATTGGGTCTATAAGTATTAGGTCTATTGGCCATGTTAGGTCTAGGGCTGCTACTATTATAGTTGGGTCTAAAACCACCACTAGGACTGCTGCTATTTTAATTAGGTCTAAAGCCACCATTAGCGTTAGGGTTAACATTTTGGTGGCCTTGAAACAAATTTTTGGTGGGCCCATTTAAGAGAAAAGCAGAAGTTTGATTCCTCTGAGAGGTACCAGATAGGCTACTAGAAGCCACTCTGTGAGACTCCTCACTAGAGATGATGGCATAAGCACCTTTGTTATCTGGAAGAACCTCTCTAGAGAGAATAGAGCTTCTAATGGTCATATAAGTATCATCAAGACCCATTAAGAATTACATCAATTTCAACAACTTGTTATGATTCTTAAATTCATTAATAGCAGCACAAACACAATTAGGAAGTTCAACCATAACATCATATTGTTTCCACAAAGCATTCAAGGTATGATAATAATCAGACAAGTTGGAGCCATTTTGCTTCAAGGTATTAATCTTATGATGTAAATTAAATATCACAGACCCATCAAACTTATGATAGGTTTCTTTCAAATCATTCCAAACATGCTCAGCTTTCTTAGAAACAATTTGACCAAGAAACAATTCATCAGATATAGAATTAAGAATCCAACCTAACACAACAGCATTGACTCTGTCCCATTTTCTTCACATCATTAGTTAGGGATCTTTTACAAGATCCATTTATGAAACCAGTTTTATTTTTTCCTTCCAAGGCCAAAAGCATAGCATTATACCAAATTTGATAATTCTCAGTCCCTTTAAGTTTAATAGAAATCATAGTCAATGTGGCAGAGTCATTAGGGTGGAGGTGCAAAGGGTCACTAATATCAAGTTTACTGATCAAGGTGACAACAGATTCTTCCTTAATCTGGTCATCTTGATGTTCAGTGTCTGTGTCACCATGAACACTAGTCATGGTGATGAGTCACAGAAACCAAACCCCAAAAAAAGAACTTAATCAAAGTCAACAAAGTTCTCAGGCTTCCAAACCACTCAAGGGTGGCAGGTCAAGGACAAGACAGTGATTAAGGTCCAAATAAACAGAATACCCCAACAAATAATAGCAAGACCAACAAAAAAGAGAGTAACAATATACGAGAGAGTATAATCATAAATATCACCCAAAAAACAAGTATGAATAAGCAAATAAGACAGTAACCAAATTATCAAAAAAGGAGAGAGAGCAGAGGTGTTACAGTGCATACACAAAAGCCCAATCAAACTGTTTCTTCTAGATTCACTTAGTATAGAAAAAACGGAACCTCCTCACCAAACCCTAATTTATGAAAAATTAGGGAAAAGTGCAATCACCAACAGATCTATGCAATAGATCAAAGAAACAACGTCCCTGTACCACAAACAAGGTTAAAACATATATAATTTAAAAAACCCCCAAAAGTTTTGAAACCCTAAAATTAAAAAAATCGATTTTAGGACGAATAAAAAACAATGAGAATAAAACCCTTTAAATCTGACTATCTCAATAGCCGATCTTTCCAAAAAACATATCAATTTTAAAAAACCCCAAAAAAATTTGAAACCCTAAAAATATTTTTCCAACGATTTCAGAGAACCAGGCTCTGATACCATGAAGAAATATAGGATAAAAGCAAAATATGGAAGATATGAACTCAGAATCAAAACCTTTAATAATCGTAAACGAGTTTGGAGACAAAGATTAAACAAGTCACCACAGCTAATCTGGTGTGACTCTATTATCTAATTGATAATAGTCTTTACAAGAACATAAACAAAAATTAGATCTGGGTTACATTTTGAAAAGAGAGAAAAAGATGAAAAACACACAGATGAAAACAACCCAGATGAGTCAAACAATGGGAGCGTCTTCTCTTTATCCCAAAAGCCACAAAAGAGACGTTGCGTCCTTTGGACGCATTGTAAATTAGCAAGAGGTGCTTCAACTATCCAAGAAGCCAGAATTAGTCCTCTACCTCACCAAGTGTCCATCAACTCACGTCCAAGATATAACTGAGACAAACAAAAGTTACACAATAAGTCCCTCAAGTTGGATATTGGTATCTGATTAGGTCCTAAGATTTAACAATATGCCTAGCTAGCGCATGACTAAAAATCAAATCCCTTCTGATCCCAAGTGTATGTAGTGTGTCTGTACACGAACAATGTAATACTTATAAGGAATTAAAACTGTAACTGAACGACTATAATAAGTTCTTATATTCATATTTTCGATCTCATAAGTTCAGTTGGTTCTTTGTCTACTATTAGTTGCGTACAACTTAACTTTGGGCAAGCTTAAAACGCCCATGGTTTGAATATAAGAGGCTAACAATTTAATGCGTGTCCAGTCAAAAAATATGATTAGTTTCAGTCGCTAATTCTCATAAAGAAACAAGAATTTGCTAGATTAGTTCAATCTTTCGTGAAACCGGCCAGCTTTTACCGAATGATATATAAAGAGTATGAACACCTATGAACAAGTACTGAAAAACTAAAACCGTATTTTTTTGCAATGTGGTATTATTTACGGCATATGTACACATACAGCCACTCTTGTTATTTAAAAGAGACAGTCTAACATGAGAAAGAAGAGCCTGTCAAGTTAGCCTAAGACTGACTGCCTGATCATAACCCAACACGTATAAGGTGTTATTTTTTATCACCTTGTTTTAGGATGAGGCAAGCCATCCTTGGCTACCAAACAAGAGTGCTCTTCTATTCATGTAAGACCTTCTCCTTAATTTCTTCAAAATCTGACATGCATTACTTGTTTGAGGAAACCTACAGCCTTTTATAAGAGTAATACAGTATCATTGGTCTACGAACATGCATTCGATCCCATGATGTGGAATATATCCAGTTGCTAGATTATATGAATCAAATTCTATATATCTAGATGTAGAAAATGGAATAAAACACGAAGTAAAAGGAATATCATTCTTCAACCAATGGCCACAATGATCTTGCTTTGGAGTTGACTTTGATAGTCACTGTTAGACTAATTGATGCCTCTTTTCAAATATTTGTTGACATGTCAAGTAGGGGTCCATTTGGCTATTCTGTCCAGGGGCCTTATTGGATCATTGGCATGGAACTGTAATGTGTCCAAGAAGCAACTCCAACTCGATCTCTTCAAGTTACCAAAGGGGTAACATTAAGTAGTAGTATCATGACACTATAAGGTAGCTAAATATTTTTAACGTTCATAAATTTATACTGATGCAGCTAGCTAGTCTGCCATTAAACCGTAGAATACGATCATTGCCTTGAGGTGCTTCGCTAGACTCGGGCATAAAAGTGCATCTAAAATTGACAGAGAAAGTTAAGAATATATATCAACTAAGTTAGCTATAAACATCACTTGCATGCATGACTTTTAGCTGAGGCCAGAAGGCAAACATTGAGCATCTTGAAGTGAATATATATATATTCCAATACATGTGCATGTGTTAGATTATTTGACTTTACTAGAAAAGGAATGCAATGATGCATGGTCACCAAATATTCAAAGATTTGTTTGTACAAGTACGAATGTACAGAGTTAGTGATGTACTCCGATCAATAACAGATTTAGTTGATCTTGGTTCGTATGCTAAGTTAGTAGTTTTTGCCAAATTCCATTCAGCGAACTTGTTTAGTGTTGAGGGAAACCTAAAATCTGTTAACGCACAGAAACAGACTTTTGATGACAACAAATGCGCAAAATGATTCTTAGAGGAGTTTGCAGACAGGCCATTGGCTTACAGTTAAACATTTTATTACTGATTATATCATGACGCGCATATGTGCGTGCATATCAAAAACATCACAGAATGCTTCGACTGTACATTGTATATGATCTATGCTAAGAACCATCAACCACCACCAAGTCTGTAAAAACATGGCAGAATGCTTTGACTTTACTAAATTTCAGAATATGAGCAAGATATGTATGATGAAAATCTTATGCTTCCCCATATATGATGATATGTGCATATAGTATATACATTCGGGCTAAGTGCATCAATGTATACAATTAAACTAAGAATTTTGATGCATTCACTTACTATAATGCAATCAGCCATTCAACAAGACCTTACTAACGATTGCTATTTCATTTTTATTTTTTCAAGAACACTTGTCAGCTCGTACGCAAAAACAACTTGACCAATGATTGAAGAACGTTATTCCATTTACTCGGTATTTCGTCCTCTTTTCTTAAGTAGGAAAACGAATTGTGGTCAGATTATATTCTCCGAAATATAGTTTGTATAAGGTAGAAAGTCGGAAAACAAAAGGAGATGGAACAAAAAATCAGGCGCGGGACATGGGCCACTCAGTTATCATAGGCTATAAATACTCAGTTTACTAAACCAAGTAACACACACCAATACGGATAACCTAATACTAAGAGAGGTTCTTGTTTAGTAGCCAAGGATGACTTGCCTTATTACTCTTCAAGGTTTTTGAAATTGACACCTTGTTTTGTTCGTTATAGGCAGTCATTCCCTGGCTAACTTGACAGGCTCTTCTTGCTGCTACAAGCCGATCTCTTCTTTCTTTCAAGAACTAGTTAGAAGAGAAGTTTTAACATGAAGAGAAAAGCACTCTTGCTAGGTAGCCAAGGATGACTTGCCGATTCCAATTCAGTGTGGTGGTAAACGCCACCTTGCTTGGTTTACCGGCAGTCACGCCTTGGCTAACTTGGCATGCTCTTGTTTCTCATGCTAAGCCTCCCCTTCTTAAATTTTAAGTCAAGAAGGTTCTCTGAACCATCGCAGGTCTTATCATCTATGTTGATATATTCTTGATTTTGTGTATTAGACAGAATATATAAGCCATGTAAACTATACTCGCGTCACGTACGATTTCAGGTAAACCAGCAATAATACATGTAAAGAGAACGATAAGTGAGATTTTTGCATGCGATTTTTCTTAATAGACAATGTTGACATGTCACGTCCTTGATCAGTTGATAAAATTTTATGTCGATCTGGTTTTATTTATTAGGCAGAAACTCGTTGGCCGACTTTGCAGGCTCTTCGTTTATTATGTTAAACCTTCTTTCCTTCAACTAATGTTGTTGTTTGCTATTCCTATTAAAAATTTGTTGTATGAATAGCAATTGTCTGCCCAGATTACTAGAGTTGGTCTTCAAACTCTCGCACCAGTAATCTCACACTTTGGATTTCTAATAGGAATAGCAAAACTACAACAGTTTCTTTTTAGAATGGAGTGTTTATCCAAGATCCCCTTGAGGTATATCTATCTTATGTGATATGCAATTGCTAGACACTTAGTCTTCAAACTCTTGAACGATGGCCAGCATGTATCACAAAGGTTGTACGTGGTTTGGATGATGAATGTGTTTGTTTTTATCGAAATCTATGTAAGCATCTTGTTTATTAATGTAAATGGGCATTTCACTGAATTCTTGAAGTAAACTATGTAAACAACTTTTTTCAGTAACAATGACTTGTGACCTTTTCACACGATGAACCCATTGTCATCGAGACTTGAACCCAGGCTCAAACTATATTTATTCACAACCTTCTTCAACCCAATTTTTTATAAAAATATTATTTTTTTAACTTATACATACTCTCGACTTTAACATTTTATAATTTATTAACAACTCATCACAACCTAATATATAATATTACTTTTTTTTTATATTTAATAGTCTAAAAGAAAAACAGAAAGCATATTCAGTAGTAAAGTAAAGATACAATAAACTAATATAAATAGTACAAGTTTGATTCTACAACCTGAGAGTCACGAAGTGATTCGGTTTGCTAATCTTCTCTGATCTCTATCTTTATCAACATTTGAATATTATATTAATTAAATTTTGGCTTGTTGCTATCCAACCGGTTGCAAGAGATCACAGATAAAAACACATAGAGATTTATACTATGTGTGCATCTTATTTAAATTCATGAGTTTTGACTCACCTTAAAAGAAACTCAAGCTAGATAAAGTTTTTCTTTGCAAGAAGTTGGTGTGGTCACCACAAAATTTTTTCATAAGAGTGTACCTACTTTAAAATGATACTCGTAACACTTTTTGCCACTATGTCAACCTCGAAGGGTCAACTATGTAAGCAAATTGTTTATTAATACACTTTCTTTTTTTACCAAATGAGCTCGAGGCATATCAATGTTTCTTTTCTTGATTTTACACCAAACTATTTTACACCAACTTTTAATTTTAAATACTTAACACTTAACCCTATCAAAATCCGTTATCTTCTCACATTTTCGACACTTTATTTTACCCTAATCTATTTATATACCATCTAAAAAATGTCTTCGAATGAACCATGGATTTTCGATGAGGTGGTAGCTTTGTGTAAAGCCTGGGCACACGTTTCAGACATGTACATACGAGGAAAAAGTCAAAAGACAGAAGTGTTTTAGTCGGACGTAACTGAGTACTTTCATAATGAAATTTGTGATAATAGCTATGAATCAGTTAACTGCAAATGGAAAAAAACGATTCGTCATGAAGTTGGTCAATTTTCTTTGATTAACGATAGTGTCTTATATAGACATCTAAGTGGGGCTTGTGTAAATACCGTTTCTCAAGAAGCCGCAATCAATATCACACTCTTTATTAATCAAATTTTGCATTCTATGAATGTTAGAAAGTTTTGAAACAACATCTCAAATTAAATAATGTTGAAATGTCACTGTTGTTATTCACGGAGTTCAAGTTTTAAGTTTTATTATTATTATTATTATTATTATTATTGTAATGTTTTTATTTTATTTGAACAATTATGTAATATTTTATTATTATTTATGCAATGTTGTTATTTATTGAATTTTATTTTTCAGTCTATATAAAACACTATTGAACTAGATCGCCTTAATATGAAAACAAATCATGTATAAATCACCGGAAAATAAAAAATGAAATGACAGAATAAATGGAGGTTAAACCAGGTCACCATTGTGGATGAGCTAATAGCAATTTTCTCCAAATGTGTTTAATTAGGTGACTAATTAAAAACATATAATTTCAATCTAAATACATTTCGTTGTCAAATACTTGAATGGCAAACCACCGTAGGTTTCTTTTTGTTAACTTGCTATGTTTGGGACTAGACATTGATTTGCACCGAATTCAATTAATAATAGCTCCATAACTTACCAATTAACAAGGTTCAACTAAATGACTAATAAATATTAGAAGTTGAATGTGGATATAAGTTCAACAACTTGCTTCCCTGCTACTTGCTAGGTTACATGCTAAAAGTGTCACCATTCTTAAATTTGATGAAACATCCGATATTCTAAAATTGTTACCGAACTTTGCCTATCAAATTTGACTTTAACGTATAATATCTCAAAATACATCTACCAAACCGTTACCCATGCTACATGGAAATTGTACTTTAACGTATAATATCTCAATTTTGTGTCAAGATGCTTTTGCCATATATGTGTTTTGCATTCTTGTGATCTATCTCAACCTAACTTATTCTCTTTCGCGTAGTACCAAGTAATTGTCCATATTATATGATCCAGCAACTACCAGCTAGGTTAAGATAATGATGTCTCATATCTGATACTCATATGAGATGATAATTAGTTAAATGTTTTGTGCAGCTTAGCGACACCGACGGAGGAATACCTTATAATCAAGCGGCAGTGAGTTCGATTCCAGCAATTTGTCTTTCTAAAGAATGTGACTAACCAAGATTGATTACCATAGATCCGATATATACATGTGCTGAATGAAAAACAAGCCAAGTTTGATTACCTTTGCCTTAAAAAGTGTTGCATCAACCCAACGCACTGTGTATTGCAATGTGATATACTTATGTATAATTTTCTGTGATATAAACCAAAAGAACGTAAGATACTAAGTATATCTAACCTAATATTATATCGTAGCCATTAAACACTTGTCAATGTGTGTTTCCTTAAGTTAGTTATCACTTATTTATCTCTATATTTTTACAGAAATATCTTCAAAAAATCTATATATACCCTCAACTTGCCTGCCCTTCTTCATCACCTAACAATCAGGTTCAAATAAATTTTTTATGTCTTTGCATTTCAAAGACTTAAGCTATTTAGAACTTTAAAAAAGAACTTAACCATGTTGCCTCTTGGTCATTCGTTTAGTACTAGACCAATTGCGTTACACTTGTTTAGTCCTCCCCGACTCAATGTTAAATGTGCCACAAATCAAGATAAGTCCAGTGCCAACGCTAGTGATCCTTCCGTGGTCACAGCAAAGATTAACAGTTTTGATTTTGGCGGAGTTAGCAAAAGCCGCACTCATTTGCAAAGTTCATGTTCTATACTTGCAAGCACGGTTGTGGAGGAAACATATAGTGTAGAGCTAGTACCAACAAGTAATCTCCCAAAGCCACTTACTCTAAACGACATGTGTCCAGCGCCAACACATGGCTTAGACATACGTGTTGCGTATCAAGGCGTTCCTGGTGCATACAGCGAGAGCGCAGCTTGTAAAGCTTTTCCAAACTGTGAATCTATTCCTTGTGATCAATTTGAGGTCGCGTTCCAAGCTGTTGAGCTTTGGATCGCGGATCGGGCTGTATTACCTATTGAAAACTCCCTTGGAGGAAGTATTCATCGAAATTATGATCTACTACTCAGACATCGCCTACATATTGTAGGCGAAGTCCAGCTACCCGTTCGTCATTGCCTGTTAGCATTACCGGGTGTGGATAAAGAAGATCTTAACCGTGTGATTAGCCACCCGCAAGACTTGGCTCAATGTGAGCTCACGATCACCGAATTATTAGGTCCAAATGTCACACGTGAATCATTTTACAATACCGCAGGAGCAGCTGAATGTATCGTGACAAATAATTTACGTGACACTGCTGCCATCGCGTCACATGAAGCCGCTAAATTGTACGGTCTTAATGTTTTATAGGACAACATTCATGACGATATGAATAATCTTACCCGATTTGTGATGCTTGCTCGTGAACCAATCATTCCACGCATCGATCGCCTATTTAGAACAAGCATTGTGTTTGCTCACAACAATGGGACAGCCGTTTTGTTCAAGGTGTTGTCGTTTTTTGCTTTTAGGAACATTAACTTGAAAAAAATCGAAAGTAGGCCTCATCGAGTCCGACCGCTTTCCATTGTTGACGATGCGAATATTGGAACGGTTAAAAACTTCGAGTACATGTTCTATGTTGATTTTGATGCATCAATGGCGGACGTTAGGGCACAAAATGCGCTAGCTGATGTACAAGAGTTCACATCGTTCTTGCGTGTTTTGGGTAGTTATCCCATAGACATGACCCCATGGTCTCCCTCTCGCGCTGACTGATGATCTACGACTTCACAGCAAAATGATTAACAATTCTAAGTAATGTTATATAGGTAGCCTAAGTATATCTGTTACTATTCAAAGATGTGCAATTTGATGTACAGGCCTGGGTTCTGTTTTTTTAAATTCCCTGCGGGAATTTTTTGATAGTATATCTTTTTCTTTATAAAGCAAAACACAAAGTAGGGACTTTTTCAAAAAACTCTTTCCTTAATAGGAAATAATTATTTTATTTATTCCTTTAAAAAGTATAAGTGTTTCTTAATTTGGTAAAAAAATGACTAATTTTCGTTTTTTTTAATAAAAGTGAAAACTCGGATTAAAAAATATACGTGTCAAAAACGAAAAGAAAAAAACATATAAGAAAAAGCGGGACGAAAATCGTAAAACTTTAGGGTTAAAGTTATCATTTATAATACTTTAAGGACGAAACTCGCCAGTCGACGAAAATCAAAGTCACCAAACCATCATCCGTCAGAACACAATTTTGGAGCTTATCCAAACAGCAGAACATATCATGGCCACCGTCACCTCACCCTTACAAAGGAGATCGGTTCAAGTTCAAGGCAGAGATCTAAACCACCAGAAGATATTCTTTGAGACACAATTAATCAATTACAAACCTTAATAAAGATTAGTCAAAATTTAGTTTTAATTGAGGGTTTTTGTTGGATGTTCCAGCTTGATTTCAAAGGTATTGTTAATTTTTATAGTTTTTTATTTATTTGTGTTAATTAGGTTTTTTGTTGGATGTGCCAGTTTGATTTCAAAGGTGTTTTTAATTTTGTAGTTTTTTTAGTGAATTACAAACCTTAATTACATTTAATCAAATGCTTAGGTTTTTAAATTACACAAAGATGCATCTCTTTAAATGTTACTAAAACAGTATGGTCAATATGAGTGAAAAAAATATTTGTTTTTGGTTGCAGGTGTTCATGAACAAGAAACTTTTATAAAACAACGTTTTAGTTCAGTTATAATGACGTAGGAAAGAAGTATACAAATTACAAATGGCTGACAGTAGCTCGAAGAAGCCAACAAAAAAATATTTCTCTAGAGCTTCCACACTTAAGCCATAAAGCTCTTATGACACACATTTTAGCTTTTGATGAAGAAGAAAATGCAGAATGTGTTGGGAAATTGAACTTTGTGGATTTTGCATGTACGAAAACCATATATTTTAAAGACGTGCGTTTGTAGTAGTTGCTTTGGCTTGATGCCACTGTTAGAGTCTAGATTCAAGTTTTTAACTATATCGTTTTATGTCATTGCTCTGAGTTGGCTGAACCGGCAAGAGCTGATCGTGATCTTTTGGTCTCTTTTGTGCAATCAGCTATCAACATCCTTAATCCAAGATATCTAATGAATCTTAAAACTACAGTTGCAACAAGTAATTCTTCATAAGGTTTCATTCATTATATTTGGTTGCTTCGTTATATACTATTCCCCTATATTATCTACTACATTTATGTTATTTCATCACCATAAGACTTCCATAAATGGTTGTCAGAGATCAGTTAATCCTCGCTCTTTTTGAACCTCAACTACTGCATTTATGTTATGTATATGAATAACCTGAATTTGCCACCATCTGATATTAATCTCAATTACAAAGGTCGCAATACATGAGCTTGTAGAACAACAAACAATCAGTATTACAAAAGTAGTTTGGTTGTGGTCAAAATGATGGTTTGGGTTTCATGAGACACTTTTTTCTAAATAATTTTTCAGTTTGGTTAATAAATTAAATCTATTTTTATTATTATAATGCTTTAAGAAGTTCTATGCAGTAGTATCGGATTAATATTTTATGACCATATTCTTTGAAGGCAATTCTGAAATTTACATGTTTGCTCAGTTGGAGATAAGACATGTCTCAAGTAACATTTATAAGTTATTGGGTCAGAATAGCCACCTCCTCTCTAAATTAATTTGATCGATTATTTCACTTAGATATTTGGATCACTAACAAATCTGAAATTATTCTGCAGTACAACGTTGCTCTTCCCCTGCCATCCTTAACAGACATGTGGTTGGGCCCGCAACAGTAAGGCGTGCGTGTAGCTTATCAGCTTGGTCCAGCCTTGATTTCATTGACGCTAGGTATTTATACTAAGTATATTCAAAAGATATTGTGTGATCTTCAAATCCTTTCTCTTCAGTTATATTCATATTATGTTTATCATGTAATGAGTTCTTGGGTGGACCTGCACCTATTCGGGAAAAGTGTTTGCATGCCCTATGATAAAGTCATAAAGGCCCATGGCAAGATACATATATAATCATATATAATGAAGGTTAAATTATATTCCTACTGCACCTTCGTTAACATTTACTACAAATTGGATGGTGTTGGTTACTTGGTTGTGTGTTGCTTCAAACGGGTCAAAATTAAAAAAAATACAGTAGGTAAAAGGGCAATGGGTCAAAGTTTCATACAGGTTAATAGTCGCTCAAAATCTTTCTTATACTGTGTTATAAAGATTTACATTAATTTCCGTAATAATATTGTTGTCACTAGCGGCTTTCATTTTGAAAAATTCAGTAATGTACTTATATCAATGTGGAACATCCGCCATTTTACTTTGTGTGTTAATTCACTTCACATTTGTGGCCTCAATGTTTCATATAACTGTTCATATTTAAGTTTTCATCATTCTGTAATCTTATTTGCTGAAGTCATTACTATAAGATGGAGGTTAGGCGGAAAATGTGTTGTTGGACTTACAATGTCTGTGCACAAGGATAAAGTATACACAGCAGTTTACATAGCAGGTAATTGCTTCTGTTGTAGGACTTAAAATGTCTATGCATAAGGATCCATTCACACGAGAATGGACACTTGAAGGAGGGGCCCTCGTGCTAGCTGATAAATTCAACTACAAAAAGATAAAACACGTTTAGTGCAGGTATAAACGGAGTACATCCATCCTTGTCTCAGTATACACATATTTGTAAACCTGTGCAAAGGGTTTGATTTCGCTTCGAATTTTAAAGTGGAAGGATCTTGATTTATTTTTTAAATACTACTGTACCAGTATAAAAAGGTAACATGTTGTGATAATGCAGTACGTATCCAAGAAGGCTATGTAGGAGTGAGGTTGTGAAGTCATGAATATCAATCTTTATTAATACTTATTACTGTTTTTAGAAGTGTTGGGGATTTTTTTATTGCTTTCCTTTGTTTTTGGCAGGAAAAAAAACTTCCCCACGTGTCATCTCTACGTGTCCTTTATCTTAGTCTCCCTTACGTGTCTCACACCGTCTCTTTCTCTTAAAGAGTGTTTTCTGGATAATCTCTTTCTCTCTATCTCTTTCACCTCTCTCTCTCTTAAAGAGTGTTTTCTGGATCTCGAATCTTTTGGCCTGTCATGCTATTTTTGGAACTGATTGTTGCCCCCATCGTTTGATGAGTTGGCGACGATCGGTTTACGCTCATGATGTTTGTTTTTCAGCCGGACTGTTGCCCTCTTTGGTAGGTTGGTGACGGTCAGCGTAGAGTGATGTTGTTTGACCCCAATTGATGATGATTCGTGTTTTGTTTTCTTCTTATGGCGTTCATGATCATTTCCCAATTCATGATGATTCGTAATTTGGTTTGGGTATTTTTATGGCGGTGGTGACGATTCCTTTTTGTCAGGATTGTTGGCCCCAACTGATCATAATTCATAATTGGTTTTCGTGTTCAGGTAACGTTTATATCTATTTTGACTCTTGTGAATTATTATATTGTTGATTGTTAGAATAGTCGCCCCAATGTTTCATAACTTGCTTGCAAAATAGACACAAAGGAACCACTCAAGTTTCTAGAAAAAGCTTTAGTAAGGTGTGTCTTCAAAAGACATTGCTTTCTTTACTGTATCTCATACTACTAATATTGCTTTCATAGTTCACGTTCTTGATGAATATAAGTGCCCTGAAAAACTGCTATTTGTATTCTATTTTTTATGCAGGAAACAGCCCGTGCACACGCTATTGCTTGCAATGTTACACTGTCGTTGCTGATGTTTGCTTTGTTGATGTGTTCGAAGAACGTATCATAGTCATAAAAGGTAGAGGAATAAAACAGGACCAAGAAATGATGTAAGCTTTTTGAATAACCCAAGTAAGCATTTAATTATAGTTTACGTGACTTTCACCTGTTTGACATCTTAGCCGGAAGTTTTCTAAATTCTACTCACTTGACGCGTTTGGCGTAAAAACAACCGGAATCAACCCATTTACAGTTTATTTCGTCTAAGTTATGAGCCATAAATGTTTTGATATGTTCCTACTATAATTGGTTATTATGAGAAAAGAAAGAGATAGAATTCATAGAGGTCCAACCCTCTACCGAATCTGTTTGGACTAGGTGTTACCGAATCAGGTGTAAAATAAACTCGCATACAAAAACTCCGATCGAATAGATTCACATTCGGGTTACACTTGATTAGTTTTCAGGTAGACTATTAGGTTTGCCTTACTAACAAGTCTCTTGATCGGGTCAGTTACATTTTGGCATAAGTGGGTGAGCTGCCAACAATGTCCTATGACGTGCCATTACGATGGTTTAAAGCTCAACATCGAGTAACATACTTGGGACCAATGTGTCTAAGTTATCTGCATGCATATTCATAATTGCTAACATAATTCACGTATCATGACACAATCTATACAAAATGACACAAATTTATACAAAACGAGGTATGTAAAATAGACACAAAAGAACCACTCAAGTTTCTAGAAACAGGTTTAGTATGTGTGTAATGCTCCTCTATACAGGGGCCTAAAATAATGCAAAATAGAAAGGTTACTTTAATCTACTAATTCTCAATTATATAGGTTATCTACCAATTCTCAAATACTAGCCGGGTACCCGCGCAATGCGGCGGCGGGTACCCGATGATTATTTTTTTTACGAAAAAATGTTTTTCATTTTAAGTTTTTCTTATGTTGAGGTTTAAACTCAATAACATGAATCACCCGACATAACATAGCCGAATCACTCGAACCCGATAATCCAATTTTTAATCAGGTTAGGGTTGGGGCACTTTAATCCAAGGAGCGATAACAGAAAACATCTCAAAGTAAAGTTTGAGGTTGGTACTCTTATTGCCCTTATTGTTTGCGTTTCTCAGACACAACATTAGTACTTTTCCTTTGATGTAGCAAAAAAACATTGTAAATAACAAGTGGGAATCTAAAGTGGCATAAGCCAGATGTATAACTAATAAAAGTTCCATGCCTCATTGCTATCAACTCGTCTGGTCCATGTTCTTTTGTGTATAGCAGATAAACATTGCATCCTTTCCAACCCAAATAGGAGCCCGTATTTTTATTAAATGATTTTCAAGCTTACTGCATCCGTATTTTCTTATGAATTGAAACCAATATGATCATTTAAATGACACACTAAACCGACAAGTTTGTCTTCGCGTTATTGTCATCATGGAACGTGCCTAGAACATCTGAATTCATGTCGAGAACTGCGAGTCACTACAATCCTTATGCATCCACCTTCGATCAACCAATGAATACAAACTTCAGTTCAGGTGTCATAAATCAAGATACACCGAGATCTTTCAGTAACCAATATGGGTCTTCCAGTCGGTCAGAATCAGGTACCCAAATCGCTTGTGGAAGAGAACTGTAAACAACATTGATCCATCTGCCAATAGGGTTGTGGAAGAGAACTGTAAACACAAATCGGTCGCTGTAAGTGAAGAAAATGATGAGTTTGGTGGGATGGCTGATGCTCATGTGGGCGCTGTCGAAAATGACAGTCCCATCCCTAGCTCCGCAATGGATTTACCTGATATGGCCACTGGGGAGATCGAGATTGATCAAGTGAAGAATTCAGGGAAGACTAAGAAGAGCAAGGATTCTAGATGAATGAAACTTTTTAAAGTTTCTGTTGCTGATTGTGTGAAAGAGGTTTTAAAGCCATCATGGAAACAGGGGAATAATTTCTACAACCTTAACCGAGACCATCTGCCAAACCCACGTAAACCAAACCTGGATTTGATCTACCGAGTAAAAAATACCGGTGGTAGTAGCGGCAGCGAATTCGAATGAGGGAGACAGCGCATTTAGATGATGGTTTTGTGGGAGAGGCGTTTGTGTTTTACTATCTGTGTATTGTTTTTTATATCCAGTAGTTTTGGAAAACCACCAACAAATCCCGAAAGTTATGGCATAATTGTGGTGATGGTTACAAATGTATAATAATGTATATACTTATGATAATTAATTTTAATTATGTTACCTTTATTTCCTGTCACGTTTGAAAATGAACCGTTACTTCTACATGGGCTTTTATGTATACAGTTATTAACTTTGTAGCAAAAGTAATACTCCTTGATCTTTCTTAATAAAGAAATCTTTGTGGCTGAATATTTTAAGACTACTAAATATAGAATGACATAAATGTATTATAAATTAGTATAGATGAAAGTAGAAAAAATACCAGTATTTAAACTTAGCGCTACCCACTGTGCGAGTCGGCTACTTAATGTCTGAGTCTACTTCAATTTCATTATTTAAGACCATAAACTGGAAACGTAGTGTTATGTGGAAACATGATATTCCATTAGAACATTTAAGAATATAATAAAACATATGTTTAAGCTTCACGCCAATGTTTACAGTTAAGAATAGTTTGGTTTTAATTTGATTTAGTGGTCCACTGATTGAATCAGTATACAACGAATTTGCTTCTATCTTAACACTTTGTTTCCAAGTTTTAAATACTTCAAGTTATGGCAAAGTGTATTTCTTTAAACTAAACAATTACATATTACAGAGATTGTGCTTTCTGTAGGTTTCTTGATGCATAGATTGTGCCTTCAGGTGAAATATGGTAGCGTGATCAGAGATTGTGTAAATGATAGCGTGATGAAGATCGATGGTGATGCTATTGGATCAAAACCTGGAACAAAAACACTAAAAGGAAGGACATGTTACTTTGAGTAAAAAGGAGGACAACATCTCAGAGTCTCAAGATTGTAAATGATGTGAATAATTTTTTTTTTCACTTATGTAATATTTTAAATTCATAGATAACGTTCATGTTGGAAACACACTAAAACCAGTTTTGTAGTTGAGTACGGACGCAACGATCGAACCAAAAAAACAAACGGCCCCGCAGCGAAGCGCAGGTGTGTCTAGCTTGTTTTATCTATATACAGGGAGATGTTTATTGTTTTTATTTGTCTTTGCTGGATTTTCCTTGTGGCAATCCATCACCAGATCAACCCTATTTTCCTTATAGATTTTCATGTTTATTTTATCATTCCAAACTCTATTTTTTGATGTTTGATTAGAGCTTTACGAAGGTGCCCTGGATGTTTGTAAAGGAATCGTTGATGTTTACATGTTTAATGAAAAGGTTATTCACTTAAGGCTATGTATTTGAAGCAACAAATACACTTGGAAGTCATTGTTTATTACGGGTCGATGAAATCCTCTAATACAAGGTATCATTTCATTCACCAAGATGTTCAAAATGACATGGCTATAGGCATTAAGGCATATGTGATCCCTCCTATCATCAATTGCAATGGTTTGAAACATAGCATATAGTAAAATTTTCGCAATATTTAGATGACTGTTGCTAAAGCTATCGTATCCACCATATATTTTATGGTGGTAATAAGATTATTAACTACCAAGTCTTCCGATACGGTAAGGGGATGATGTGTTGTTAGAACTTTGGCAAATAATAAGCTAATTTAAGCCATGTGCAAATCATTTGGGGATCATCGTGTCACATTAGCGCCACCTCATTTTAACATGAGAAAAAAAAACAATCGATGGCTAATAACCAAAAGACGTCATTAAAAAAATTAGAAAAAATCCCGTGCGTGCACGGTTATATAACTAGTACATGCATATAACAAATAATGCATTATATTATTGTACTTCTGGCTATAATGATATGAATAAAAGTCACCTAAGAATCATTTTGCAGACAAGAGTACTCGATATATCATATGTATTTATACTAAATACATAATTTTGATAATAAGTAATCTAATACAAAATGTAGAAAAATATGATTCAAGAGATCCCAAAGCCCCTTTAAATAGATTAAATAAGATTTGTTCAAACAAAACTGAATAACTGAATAAAAAGCTAAAACTACTAGTGCTAATCACGTGCAGTCCTATTATTTACATGATAATAGTTTTACAAATCAAAGAACAAACAGAAAGAAAAACTAGGGTTTCAAAGATCAAGAACAGAGAGAGTAACTGTGTGTAAAAACACACTTATGAAAAAAAGAGGCGATACAAGATATGAATACCCTGAAGCTAGGGTAATAATAAGAGTAAATCGACCATTGATCCCGTGGGTTGAGACCATGGGCTTATTTTTCTCTTTGGCTGGAAAGATAGTCCAGATAGCAACAAAGGAAAGTGTTCAACTGTAGTCCCTCATATCCAACATTCCTATCACAGCAAGTCCAATGGTATAACTGAAAGTTTACAAACAATCATAATGAGTCCCTTAGGTTAGATTGGGTTAGCAGATTAGGACCAATATTTTAACTTCCCCCTTAATCTGATAAACCCATATAAGTTGATCATCCCCAATTTTCCAACAAGTCTCTCATGCTGATCTATATCCATTCCTTTTGTAAAGAGATCTGCAATTTGATTTGCAGAATCTACTTTTACAGTTTTAACAACACCATTTAATATTTTCTCTCACAAAGTGAAGATCAATTTCAAGGTGTTTGGTTCTTTCATGAAAAATATGGTTGGTAGCTATTTTAATAGTAGAATTGTTATCACAAAACAGATTCACAGGTAAAAGATTATAACAATTTAAATCTTTCAAGATTTTGAGGATCCATATGACTTTACTAGTGGCAGAAGCAAGAGCCCTATACTCTTCTTCTGCTGAAGATTTAGAGAGAGTATGTTGCTTCTTACTTTTCCAAGAAACCAAGTTACCATTTAAAAAATACAATAACCAGTTACAGACCTCGCCACAACAACATTCTAGTCCTTTCCCATCGTATTTTTTGATGTTTCCCCGGCGAAAATTCGATGGGGAAACTTTTCCCCATCGACCGGTCGATGGGGATACTTCGATGGGCAAGATTCGATGGGGATAGTTTCCCCATCGACAAGTGGGACCCACGCCATTTTCAGCAATCAAAATAAGTGCCACACTGGACGATGTTTCCCCGGCGACAAGTCGACGGGGAAAATTCGTGTACACTTAACAAAACCCTTAATTAACTAAATGCTAATCTGCGTAAAGTACCTATTTTCCTCGGCGACACATAGCCGGGGATTATCCTTGATAATATTTGACTTGTCAACAGTTTTTGACGACTTTTTAAAAAAGTCAAAATAAATCCCAGTTTTTCCCAGCGACATGACTTTTTAAAAAAGCCAAAGTTTTATAGTTGACTAAAAAAGTCAAATTCTGTTAGACACTTTCCCCGTCGACGTGTCGCTGGGGAAACAGGGTATTTTTTTATCCACAACCTGCACAGCAGGCGTTTTCTAGATTTTTTCCGGAATTTTTCCGGAAAGAATCTACCAAAACCTGAAACCTGTATGAAGCAATATGTAATCTATCCAAATACACCACAACTCATACCAAAACACAATACAATATAACGGATCAACGCATTCGATATATTACACATAGAATCGTCCAAAATCATACTAAACAAAGAAATAGTCTCAAAACGGGTGACCAATGTATTCACCTAGCTAGATCGATAACATGTTCTAATTAAACAAACCGGGAAGAAATTGTTCATGCTAGGAAAGCCTAAATAAACTACAAGTCACAAATACCATATGCTTACCCGACACAAATCACCTAATCCTCATCCGACGAGTCGTCATCATCATCATCGATAATAAAGGGGTCCGGGTTGTCGTTCCCTCCGGTACTGCTGCTAGTACCTACCGCTGGAGTTGAGTTAGCCGCTGTAAGCATGTTAGAGAATCTAGGGTCTTGCCTGAAGAATTTGGTGATCATATTTAGCGTTTTGGTGATCTTGGTGTTCTTTTTCTTCAACTTTTTATTATCTTTCTTTAGCTTATCAATGTCCGAGGCATGATAAGGAAAAGAGGAGTGGCGGTCAGACACGACCCTACCAATACCCGAGAGGTGCCCCCGACCCTTGCTTGGGAGAACTCTCATCATGATCTCCTCCTCCGTGTACGGGACACCGCTGGGGGTGTTTGAACCTAAATCCCGTAACCTGATCATCTCATCCTACGTAGTAAAAAAACATAAGTTAGCTAATATATTAGTCAGGTTTCCCGAGCATGGTTTCTCGACAAATAATTAAAGTGCCATTATTTGAGAAAAAACTTACATATAACTCTTGCTCCCCGGGGTCTTGGAAGGTGCCGCCTACTGTATGAATACGGAAGAATGTGTCGATCAAAGACGGATACTCCTGTGTCTCTGAGTTACTCATCTGCACATACACACGTATATAAGATGCAACAAATAAAATACAAAAAATACAAAAAAATACAAAAAAATACAAAAAAGTACATAAAAAATTATAAAATGATTTTAATGTTCATTACCATAAGATGTCGGAAAGCAGGAACAGAACGAGATCCTTGTCGGCTTACGGTCTTGCTCTTCGACCTGTTTTTGGAATTCTGTGCAGCCGGGCAGTGTTCTTAGGATCACTCCAAAAAGTAATTTGCTTATCCCACTCTTCCTGCTCATAACCCGAGGGAGGGTTGCTTCGGATCCGCTCCACGTCAACATTGCCCTCAGCGTCACGGACCCACCACCTCGACTTGAATGATGTCTTGCTTGTGTTATATGATTTCGTACAGTGAGCAGTTATGCCATTCTTGATTTTCGTCCATGCTGGTGATTCCCGGTGGGGACGGAGGTCAAACAGCGACTACAACCATATACAACAAAAACACATTGAGAGATATAATTTACATATTTATATAAATTTGTTTAATTATTTATATGATATAAATAAACAAACCAATTTAAATAAATGGTTTATCCAAATTTGTTTATTTATTTATATGATATAAATAAATAAACGAATTCAGATAAATAATTTATCCAAATTTATTTATTTATTTGTATTTATATCATATAAAATACATAAACGAATTTAGATAAATGTTCACAATGGAATAAATAAATATGATAATGAAATATAAACATAAAATAATAATGAAATCACTTACCCCCAATGCCGTGGTGACGGATGCCCTTATATGCTCCGGTATCGCCTCCCAAGTAGGGTAGTTGCCACATAACATATAAGGATATTGATTTTCCAGCTAGAGGATGAAAAGCATGGGATAGACTAGATAAAGATCAGCTGGTTAGTAAAAATGATTGTGCTTTTGTTAGTTTAGGCTCAGTTCCCTTATATTTTACAATATTTGTGTACCTTTTACTTCTTGGTTGTTTAGCATTGTCGCATGTGTTTACCTCAGGCAAGAAAAAACAAAAATAGACACACACATACTTTAGTTGAAGTGTTTAAATCCATAATTTACTATCTAAATAGCTTTAAAGGAAGGGCTGCATTATAATGTTAGCGCGATATAGAAAGACAACTCATGGATCTGAATAGCATTGATAGATACATCGTATTGAATGAAACATCGTCTCTTTGCCTTTCTTAATTCTCATGAGTTTTTCTGGCGATTAAGTTTCACTTTTAAAATCTTCAGCTCATTCAGTTCTTTAACCAAAGCAGCTAGTTTGTCATCCTTCTGGTCAAGCTCAGGGTATGGACTCAAAACATCTTTGCATCTTCAAACTTCTCAATGATGCGAAGCGCTTCAAAATGAGATGGCCAAACTTCAGCTGGAGCATCAGGTGTCTCATACATGACAAGACACACATCCACACCACACAAAGTTTTCTGGTTAGATTTGAGAATGATGAGGTTGATGTGCAGATAGTAAAACACTCCGAAGATTTTTTAAGAACAACTAGATCTGTTAGTGAGTAATCTAGTAGAAGTGATTTGTTCTACAATAAACGTGATCCTGAATAAGCTAATGTGATGATTAGACCTGTCAGTGATTTTGAAATAAAAGAAGCTATGTTTGGAATTAAGGACTCTAAGGCACCTGCACCGGATTTACTTCTAGGTTCAAATCTGCATGGAGTATTATGGGAAATGAAGTTTGCCAAGCTACTAGGGAGTTCTTCTCTACAGAGAAACTTTTGGGTGAGGTAAATGCTACTGTTATATCTCTAGTTCCTAAAATTCCGACACTTGACAAAGTGTCTAATTTATTGTTTGTTGCAATGTGCTAGTACAAATGCATAAGCAAGATCATGAAAAATAGAGTGAAAGAAGGATATTGATTAAATATCTGTGGAATATTGTTACAAAGAAGGATACACTGTTGGCATGGTTCTAAATAGAGCGCTATAGAGCGCCTCGTAGCGGGTTATAGCGTGAAGCGTGACCTCCACGTAACAAAACAGACTAAGGCGTCATCTCTAGGCGTAGCGTGCTAAAAAGCGGCATAAAGCACGATATAGCGTGCTATAGCGCGTAGCGTGACACTTTGTTTTTTTCAATCTTCTTGCAAATTTACAGAATTTTGGCTTGTTTTTTAATTTTAGGCTATTTAGTAGACTTATGCTTAGTAATATTACTATGGGGAAACATCCTTGAGTAACCATTATCCGATTTTTTTTTAAATTTAATTAAAAGTATTACTCCATTTTGTAAACTCGCTATGTAAATATTAATTTATAAATATTTTGTGCCGCTATATATCACGCTTCAGAAAACGCTATCGCTTCGCTATAGCTTGTGTAGCTTGAAGCTTGACAATACGCCTACGCTACGCTTCACACTATTTACAACCTTGACTGTTGGTCAAATGGATATATGAGGAGAAACTAAAAGACAAAAGTATTTAGGAAACTCAATGTGATGCTAATAGTAGTATAGGATGAAAAAATTTACTAAGCTTAAGGGAGAAAGTTAAAGATCATGTTTGGTGGAAGATAGGGAATGGGAAGAAGATAAATGTATGACATGACAGATGGTCTATTGCTGGTCCTCTATGTGAGTTCATATCAGCAAGGGACATGTATGACGCTAGGCTGAAAAATGACTGTACGTTGGGACTATTTAGATTCGGTCATGATGAAGCTTGGTTTTGGTTCTAAGTGGCGAAGTTGGATTCTTGGATGCTTTAGGAATGCTAAATCGTCGGTTCTTGTTAATGGTTCCCCTACTAAGGAATTTGATCTTCAAAAAGGGCTTCGTCAAGGTGATCCGTTATCCCCTTTTCTTTTCATATTGGCTATGGAGGGTCTTCATGTGCTTTCTTGCAAAGCAGAGTCTTGTGGTTTGTTTAAAGGGGTCTCTCTTGGGGATAATCTAGTAATCTTGCATCTTATGTTTCCAGAAGATGTCATTTTCCTTGCGGAATGGTCACGTGAGGGTGCTACTAACTTGCTGTGTATGTTGCGTTGCTTCTGTCTCATCCCGGGACTTAAGATTAATGTCAACAAAAGCAGTATCTTTTGTATTGGTAAGACAGAGGAAGAGGTTTCTGACTTGGCTCTTTCTCTTGGTTGTGCGACGGCCAAAGCTCCCTTTAAGTACCTTGGGGTTCCTGTTGGTGATAGTATGAGTCGCCGTTCCAGTTGGGAGGATATTATCAAAAAATTTCGTACCACCTTGTCTGCATGGAAAGTGCGTCTTCTGTCGGTTGGTGGCATATTGTCTCTCATCAAATCGGTTCTTGGTAGCCTGCCTATATACTATATGTCGATTTATATGATGCCCATTTCCGTCTAAAGCAGTTGGAGTCTTTGAGAAGGAATTTATTTAATGGTGGTGACATCGACGTCCGAAAAATGAGTTAGGTTAAATGGAAGAAATGTCTTGCGTCCAAGGACTTGGGGGGTCTCGGCATTGGTAGTTTATACGGGTTAATATCGGTCTTCTCTTAAAATGGGTTTGGAGGTTCTTGTGTGGCTCTTCTGATCTGTGGGTTAAGGTCATCAAACGTATATATCGGGATTAAGGGGGCATCTATGGTGGATCATCTCGAAACCAGTCTACTTGGGGTGCGATTATATCTGCGACCCGTAAGCTTAATCAGAAAGATATTGATTTGTTCTCTTTATGTACCCGTAAATTAGGAGATGGTATGCATTGTAGGTTTTGGGAAGATGTCTGGATTGGTTCATCCTCTCTTAAAAATCTCTTCCCACGTATCTTTTATTTGGATATGGATAGAAGCTGTGTGGTGGCGGACCATTTTTCAGTTCATGGCTGGTCCCCCTTGCTTAGACGTCAACCTAGAGGAGGTGTTGAGGAATCTCAATTTAACGATCTTCGGGTCATGCTCCAGGATGTTGTTTTAACGGGGTCGTGCGACTCTTGGACTTGGTCTTTAAATCCCTCCAAAGGTTTCTCGGTTGCATCAGTGCGAGGCCTTGTTGATTCTCATCTCTTGGTCACTTCTTCTATAGCTACGAGATGGAACAAATTCCTGCCCATTAAGATCAATGTTTTCGTTTGGAGGTTGGCCCTTAATAAACTCCCCTCGAGGGTTAATTTAGATAGGAAGGGTATCGATCTAGATTCGACTCTTTGTCCTTTATGTATGGAGGATGTCGAAACTGTCAATCACATTTTCTTTACTTGGGAGTTGGCAGTCGTTCTTTGGAGAAAGTTTGCCTCTTGGTGGGAGCTTGATATTCCGGTTTGTTCTTTTGTCAATGATTGGTTTGGTTGTCTTGATTCCTTGCACGTTTCACATGTCTCTAAGTCTGTCATAGAAGCTGCGGGAGGCACGCTCCTTTGGTGCATTTGGAAGTTCAGGAATGAGGTTCTTTTCTCGTATACTATGCCGAAGAAATCATGTTTATGGGATTCGATTCTTTCGTTTTCGTACCTTTGGATTTCTTCTCGAAATCGTATTTGTAAGTTTAGATGGGATTGTTGGCTGCGTAAGCCTTTAGACTCTTTTTCTCCTATGTAATGTTTTCTTAGCCTTTGGCTAGTTAATAAAATTGTCGTTCAAAAAAAAAAAAGAAAAATGGCTATACAAGTGTACAGTGTGTGATATAGTTGAAATTTTATGGACTTAAATTTAATAGTCGTGTGTTAGGATCGAACTCGAGATTACGGGATTGCACACAATACGTAAAGAGTTAATTTTATTAACAAATATTTATATTTTTACTAACTAAATTGATCTATAACTTTAACGGTGGTTAAGTATTAAGAGTTAAGGACTAACGAGCGTTGTGGAATAAAAGAGAAGAGGAAAGAAGATTCCGGAACACCCCTTAAGGGGGTGTCGACCGCCGGCTATAAGACAAAGGGGGAAGAATAAAACTTGCCTTATATTTGTTTAACTTGGGCTACAAAGTTTTCTAGGCCTATATAAACACCCCTAAGCCCTCATAATTCTTCACTCCATCTTTCTCTTCTCTTTTTGTTCGACCGGCGACCAAAACACCCCTTAGGGTTTTTGTTTGGTTTGTTTGGTTTCTTGAATCAAGTCCTAACCCCTCTCTAGGGTTGTTGGGTTGATTTTCCACTAAACGTTTAAGCTCGGTTTTAACGTACTAGTATTACGGTTAACTCGTTATTATACGTGTGTACAAGAGCGTAATATAGTCTTACTTTAGACTATATCTTGGTGATTCGATTTAAACCCTAATTCGGTGTATTTGTTCTTGTTCGTGGGAATTGCATTAAAAAGGTATGTAACCCTAATTCGATTAATTATAATTGTGTTATTATGATCTTGTTAAATCGCTTCCGCTATATGTGCTTTGATCTCTGTTAGGGTTTTAATAATTGTTATGAATTATATAAACCTTCAGTGGCATCGAGACGTTTTAACATGTTATAATTATCGAAATCTAAAGTTTTTTAACTAATAATTGTTTTGAGTTAAAACTACATGTTTTTTAGGTTTTCATAAAATTTTAGGGTTTTGTTTTTTAATAATCGGGTTTGGCCGAATTTTATAATAAAAAAATTGAAACCCTAAATTGCATGTTTTATGATTTTAGATTAAATTGCATGATTAATTGTTATGTCATGTAGATTAATGGTCACGATCCGTAGAGATTTAATTGTGAAGTGATGTGGGTGGATCCATGATGAACATGCATGTTTTTTCATGGATCATAAAATTGAATGTGCTTCGTGTTTTATTTTGTTTCAACAAATCTAAAATTAGGGAAGACTTTTTATGAGCATAAAAACCCTAAATTTTAAACTTAATTGAATAAAATCGTATGAATGCGGCTATTTGATTTATTTATTGCACATATAAATTGTTATATGTTTTTATGATTTAGTTTTTTTGTACCTTATCGTTGCATGTATTTTTTTTGTATGTTGTAAACAAGGGTAATTTTTTTAAGAAAAATAATGTGGACTAAATTATATAAAAAATAAGATTTGTTTTGAGATCTAAATTACATAGAATTACGTTGATTGGTGATTTGCAATAATAATTTAACGGCCTACTCAATTTGACAAACTATAAAGTGTGTATAACTCGCTGCTGGTCATGTACCCGACTAAGGAAGGAGGTTATGCCATTGTCGCTGACTAAATTCCCGGCTTGCCTGTGCGTCAAATTGGAATTACCTATGATTATTATTTGCATTATATCTTAAGGATGATTTACCACAAATTCACATCTGAAACACAATGAATAAGGTTATCGCTTTGTGCTTAGCTGAATTCTAGAAAAAGTACGTTGTGAATTTTGTTGTGGTTAATTTTTAATATTGGTTTAACCAATGCCTCAACAATAATTTATGTGTTTTAGACTTGCCGAAAAGTTTACTAAATGTTTTATTAAACTTATAATATGGAGATGTATGCATGCTTCTCCATGCATTGATTTTGAGATCAAATTTATACCCTTAAAATTTAAGTTGCATACCATCTAATGACGGACACTTGAAGTTACAATGTCGTCATATGAGATTTTGGACGATGTTGTGATGGAAAGAAAACTTTTCATAGAATGACAATTCACATGATAAGTTTTACGTTCTTTAGATTAGACAACTTGATTAAGTTACTCAGTGAGATCTAGAAACTTAAGGTATTCAGAGGGGATGAAACATGTTTACAATGCAAAACGTTCTTTTGGCAATGTAAGTCCCTAAAATATCTAGAAATTGGAAATTGTTTGCCAATTAATTGTTCGACAAGTTACTATGTGGAATACGTTCATTACTAGCAGATCAACTGATGTAATGGATTTATGTCAATATAGGTTATAGTTTTCAAGGAAAATACTATGGTTATTTCATTTACCTTGGTAATTTTTATTTTCTTGAAAGTATTTAACGAAAATACTAATATTTGAACTTATTTCTGTAGAAATGGCTCAACCCGACAACAACTCTTTAAGTTCCGCGTTCAAAACTTTCTTTGAGCGTCCAGAACTTACTGGACCAAACTTCAATGATTGGTATCGCTCCCTAAGAATTGCTCTGAGAGTAGCGGGTACTATTGATTACTTGTCCACGTCCTTACCGACCGATCTTGTTGAAGGAGCTTCTGATACCGAAAAGGCTCGCACACAGCACTGAATTGAAGAAGCACTCTGATGTGGCTTGTTTAATGCTTGGGAAAATTTCACCTTCTCTTCAAAAGAAGTTTGAGCTTTATCCTACCATGCGCATGCTTGATGAACTCAAGGCAATGTTTGAGAAGCCCTAAGATATAGAGATCTACGATTAGTAGATGCTTTGCAAAGGTGTAAGCAAACCCCTGGAAAATCCGTAAGTGCACACTACATGGAAACAAGAGGTTACATGGAATAACTCATTGCACTTGGGAAACCCTATGACCATGATATGGCGATTAACTTGATAAATAGGTCGCTTTACAAGGACTTTGACGATTTTGTTAGAACAATAATATGCATTGCATGGGGAAGAGAGTTAATGATTTGCATGCAATGCTCATTGACTATGAAAAAGAGTTAAAGGACAAGGTGTATACCTCTACTCTTCCAGTACTAAACATACAAAAGGGAAGAGTGAGTAAGCCAAAACTGTAAACGAACAAAAAGATGAAAGGAAAAGGCAAATGTGATAAAGGCAAGCAAGTTGCGAATTATCAAAAGCCTAAGCAAAACTTTGCTAAGAAGAATCAATCTCAAAAGGGTGAGACTTGTCACCATTGCGGCGCCAATGGTCACTGGAAGAGGAACTGCCCTCTTTACCTCGATGAGTTACAAGAAATTAAGCCAAAGAAGTCTAAGCTAAGTGCTGAAGCTTCAGGTAACTTATTTATGATTGAATTATTTAATCTAACATACAAGTTAAATTCCTGGGTATATGATACAGGATGCGTTATTAACATTTGTAATACGCTTTAGGGGTTTAAGTTGGAAAGGAAGCTATCATATCGGGAGCAATATCTTCAAGTGGGCAATGGAGCACAAGCAGCTGTTGAAGCTATAGGAACGTTTAATTTAGTTTTACCTTTGGGTTTAGTACTGATTTTAAACAATTGGCATTATACACATTCTATTGTTAGAGGTGTCATTTCCTTTTCTTGTTTGTTGGATCTTGGATTTGTTCACACTATTGATAATAATGGAATTTCTGTTTTCAAAGATGGTATTTTCTACTTTAATGCGATTGCTGTGAATGGTGTGTTGCAAATTGATGTGAATGGTGTGTTTGAAATTGACATGCAGGATATTGATTCCAAGTATTATAATAATTATGTCTTTAGCATGAATAAGAAGCGAAAGTTAGACAAGAACTCTTCTTATCTTTGGCATTGTAGACTTGCCCATATTGGGAAGACTCGCATACAAAAGCTTCAGCTGGAAGGACTTTTGGAAAACATCAGTGATGAATCATTTGATAAATGTGAGTCTTGTATCTCTGAAAAGATGACCAAGAAACCTTTTAATAATAATATTTAAAAGGCTACTGATCTACTTGGTTTAATACACACTGGTGCGTGTGGACCACTTAGACATGTGTCAAGGAAAGGTGCTAGCTACATCTTAACATTTACGGATGATTATAGCCGTTATAGTTATGTTTATTTACTTAAGCATAAACATGATGTATTTGAACATTCAAAGTGTTTAAAGCGGAAATAGAATTGTAACTAGGAAAGAAGATTAAATCTCTTCGTTCTGATAGAGGTGGTGAGTACTTAAGTCAAGAGTTTAAAGATTATCTAAGTAAGAACGGAATTGTTCAGAATCTTACTTCTCCCTATAATCCATAACAAAATGGTGTATCCGAAAGGAGAAATCATACACTATTAGATATGGTGTGGTCTATGTTTAATCTTACAACTTTACCATTATCCTTTTGGGACTATGCCCTTAGAATCTGTTGTTCGCATTTTAAATATGGTTCCCAGAAAGAAGGTAAGTAAGACACCATATGAAATATGGCATGGCAAAAAGCCATATTTGTCTTATTTAAAGGTCTGGGGTTGCGAGGCGTATGTGAAACGTGACTCGGGTTATAAAATCCAACAATGATCTGTGAAATGTATCTTTGTAGGATACCCTAAAGAAACTATGGGTTACTACTTTTATTATCCACCTAAGAACAAAGTTATTGTTGCAAGGTATGGAGACTTCCTTGAAAGCGATCTTGTAAATCAATAATTCTATAGGAGAAATTATAATCTTGAAGAGAGTCATATAGATACATTGCCTTATGAAAATACTAGCAAAATAATTCGTGTAGAACCAGAAAGTCTGGGAGTTTCACGGGAAATAATTCCTCTACGTAGGTCTGAAAGGACTATACGTGCACCAAGCAAACAATGTCTTAAGATAGAGGATGATGATTTTAAAGTAGGGGATCTTGGAGAACCTGCTAATTATAAATACACCATACTTGATCCTAAAAAGGATAAGTGGATGGTTGCAATGAATGAGGAAATGAATCTATAAAAATTAATGATGTTTGGATTCTTGTAGATCCACCACCAAATGCTAAAGTAGTGAAACATAAGTGGATATACAAGAAGAAAACTGACATGGACGGTGAAGTATAATCCTATAAAGCTCGTTTAGTAGCTAAAGGTTTTACACAAACTTTTTGTGTATACTACGAGGAGACGTTTTCTCCTGTAGCAGAATTAAGAGTTATTGGGATTCTCAAAGCTATAACAAGATACTATGACTATGAGATATGGCAAATGGATGTTAAAACTGCCTTCTTGAATGGTCGCTTAGATGAAAATATCTATATAAAACAACCAGAAGGGTATATGGATCCTAAATATAAAAAACACGCGTGTAAACTTCAAAGATCTATTTATGGCATGAAGCAAGCATCTTGTCAATAGAATAAACGATTTGATGAAGAAATCAAGAAGTTTGGATTTATTCAAAATCGTGATGAGCCATGTTTATATCGCAAAGCTAGTGGGAGTGATGTAGTATTCCTAATTTTATATGTTGATGACATATTAATCATGGGAAGTAACATTCCAAGACTTAAAGCTATTAAGGATTATCTTGGTAAATATTTTTCTATGAAGGATTTAGGAGAAGCTGCATACATTTTGGGAATTAAGATCTATCGAGATAGGAGTAGATGATTAATTGGTCTTAGTCAAGATGCTTATATTGACAAAATATTGAAGAAGTATAATATGCATAATTCCAAGAAAGGTTTTCAAACTATGGAAGTTAAGCATAATCTAAGTCATGAGATGGATGAATCTACACCTAAAGAGGTGGCTTACATGCGGAAGGTGCCTTATGCTTCGGCTGTAGGACCTATTATGTATGTTGTAAGATGCACAAGGCCTGATGTGGCGTTTGCTCAGAACTTGGTCACTCGTTACCAACAGAATCCGGGGAAGCTCCACTAGACCGCTGTTAAACATATTCTAAAGTATTTGAGGAGTACGAAAGATATGTTTTTGGTGATTGGAGGGAAACCAGACACATAACTGAATGTAACAGGTTTCTGTGATGCGTCATGGCAATGTGATAAAGACGATACGAAGTCTCAGACGATTTACGTGTTTATTATCAATGGAGAAGCAGTTTACTGGAAGAGCAAGAAGCAAACAACTATTGCAATGCATGCGACTCAATCTGAGTACATGGCTGCTTCAGAAGCTGCAATGTAAGCTGTTTGGAATAGGAAGTTTATTGGAGATCTTGGATCGTGCCTTCAATCAAAGAACCTATTGATATCTATTGTGACAATTCTGCTGCAATCATATTTGCCAATGATTCAGGAGTCATGAAAGGCACCAAACACTTTAAACGTAGATATCACTACGTCCGAGAACAAGTTGAAGCTCGTGAAATCAAATTATTAAAAGTTCACACAGATGAAATGTAGCTGATCCTTTAACTAAGGCTTTGCCTAGAGGAAAGGTTATTGAACATGCCAAAAGCATTGGACTTCAATTAGCTAGCGAATTCATGCAAAATTTGTGATTAGTATTTGGATAAAGGATGTTAACACATTATTATTTAATGAAATAAAGTTTGAGTTACGTTTATTCTTGTTATTTAATTATGTATCCTATTTTATATGTTTTAATCCATGAATATGATTGTATTCTAAATGTCATTGTCAATTAATAATATGGGAATATTACTAAATTAAGACAAATCAAAATTGTGATAGAGTATACTTGAAAGTATATTGATCAATTTTGGATGATATTCGATGAATTGAATATAGGACTTATCTCAACTATATGATTATACTTTATGGATCTTTGTCGTTAAGTATATCATAAATAGTTATCCTCAAACCTGAGATACCAACAAACTGTCGTGGATCTAGTGCATCTCTGTGAAATAATTTAATGTTAAACGTAACTGGTAGCTATAAGGGTTATTTTCAGAAGTGTTGCAAAATTCATAGGTTTTTCTTGTAGTCAATATGGAATTTATTTCCTTCAATTTATTTTGGAGTTTAATATAGTTGGACCCCTCGTGGGATTAGTAAGATGTTTGTGTGGCCGCACCCAAATTTGTTTTGGCAATCTTACTAAATCTGTGAACGAGAAACATAATGGTTAATGAAAGGAATGACTAAGATCCATATCGTTATTAACGTTATATTAGAAATAAAAGGATAATAATAATGATGAACCATTGAAAGGTTTTTATCTAGGAGACCTTACTCGAGTCGTACTAGAGGCATCGACGTGTATCTAGAAGCTAACTGATGTGATCACACTATTTGAAATATGTCCAAGTGGGAGCTGAAAGTTTATGGACTTAAATTTAATAGTCGTGTGTTAGGATCGAACTCGAGATTACAGGATTGCACACAATACGTAAAGAGTTAATTTTTATTAATAAATATATTTATATGTTTATTAATTAAATCGAGCTATAACTTTAACGGTCGTTAATTATTAAGAGTTAAGGACTAACGACCGTTGTGGAATAAAAGAGAAGAGGAAAGAAGATTCTAGAACACCCCTTAAGGGGGTGCCAACCGTCGGCTATAGAACAAAGAGGGGGGGGGGGGGGGGGGGAAGAAAATTGCCTTATCTTTGTTTAACTTGGGCTACAAGGTTTTCTAGGCCTATATAAACACCCCTAAGCCCTCATAATTCTTCACTCCATCTTTCTCTTTTGTTCGACCGGCGACCAAAACACCCTTAGGGTTTTTGTTTGGTTTGTTTGGTTTCTTGAATCAAGTTCTAGCCCCTCTCTAGGGTTGTTGGTTTGATTTTCCACTAAACGTTTAAGCTCGGTTTTAACGTACTAGTATTACAGTTAACTCGTTATTATACGTGTGTACAAGAGCGTAATATAGTCTTACTTTAGACTATATCTTGGTGATTCGATTAAACCCTAATTCGGTGTATTTGTTCTTGTTCGTGGGAATTGCATTGCAAGAGGTATGTAACCCTAATTCGATTAATTTTAATTGTGTAATTATGATCTTGTTAAATCACTTCGCTATATGTGCTTTGATCTTTGTTAGGGTTTAATAATTTTTATGTACTATATAAACCTTCAATAGTTCATAGTTGTAGATGGATGTGGCCAGAGGTATGGAGGAGTGAGTTTGATAAAATTAGGAATTTGCATGTACCAAATCTCAATGAAGAACAAGAGGATGTTGATGTTTAGGTTAATAATATGGGAAAAGATAAGAAGTTAAAAACTAGTACTGTTTGGAAGGATTTTTGTTGTAATGATAATAAGGTGGAATGGGTCAAAATGGTATGGTTTGCTCAAGCAGTTCCAAGATACACTTTTATGGTTAGTTGTGCAGAAAAGATTAATGACTCAAGATAAGCTATAAATTTGGAAACCAAATGAGATACTAAAATGTGCATTGTGCAATGTGTGAGCCGATTCTCACAATCACCTATTTTTTACATGTGAGTTTTCTGACTATGTGTGGAAAAGGGTGACTAAATTGCTAAATGTAAGACTATCTGACTACTGTGATCAGATTATATATGAAATGAAAACATTGCTAAGGAATAATAATGTTTGGAGTGTGGTTAGAAGATTAGCTTGTGCAGCTGCTGTTTACTTTATATCGAAAAGGAGGAACAACATGCTTTTCAAAAAGATGAATAAAGATAGTTAGGATGTTCTTAGAATTATAGTGGAAGCTGTCAGAATGAAGCTTATGTAGATCTTGGTGAAAGATTCTAAGACAATTAAAGATGTAAAGCACATATGGAATGCAAAGATTAAAAAACAATGAGTGTGGTAGTATGGTATGTGTAATGTTTAGAGTTGAAAATATAGTTCAACTGTGGGCTATGTTCATACCGGAAATCGGGTTGGAGGTACGGAGTAGAACACTCTAACTCTAATAGTGGTTAAATGTTATTTAGTATCACTGATGATATTCAGTCAAGGAGTGTAACTCTCGACTGAAGGTATTCATCACGGAGTGATGCCTCTAAGGACTTATCCTCATCAGGCTTACTCATCAACGAATCATTTTTAGTACTGAAGGCTTCGACAGGAATACCCTTTAGGGGTTAGTTGATGCTTCAATAGGACTGAAGGCATGACATACGCTGGATTTGAACTGGTATACTTGTAGCGACTTTGACCTATTCAAGTTGCAGTTAACACTGCATTATGACCATCTTTAACTAGTCATGTAACCACTATTCCATGAAGATATTAATTGGCTGTTATATCTCATAAATTCATTAACCAGGGTTTAAGTGTTCTACTATAAACAGAAGATTACAACTGCATGAAAGACACACATAAACATAAACACAAACACTTTGAATGTGAAAAGGTTAGTGTTAAACACAGAATTAGTCATGATTTTAGTGCTATATCCCTTCATTTTTGGTATAATAAATAGCAAAAAGTGTATTTTTTAGTGCATTTATCGTTTATGTGTTATTTATTATTGTAGGTAGGGATAATGAAGAAAAGGAGCTAAAACGAAGAAAAAGAGCAAAAACGAGCACGAGAAATGGAAAGAGCGCGAAAAATCGAGTTTGACGGTGCATTCATGTTTTATTGGGCCGGCCCGAAACCATTTAAATGGGTCAGACCGACCCATTAATACATCATTAGCCCAATATCAATTTCAGCCCCTAAATGAAGTAGAGCCCCGCCTTTGTTTATAGAAGCCCAACGTAGCAAGGCCCAAAAGAAAAAAAAAGATAGATCAGTAGCTTCAATAATAAGCAGACATTACATTCATTCATTTTCTCTTTTTATGTTCTAGTTCTGTACTTTTATTTTAGAGGGTAACAGTAGAGATGGATTAGATAGATCTTCCCTGCGATTTTCATTATTTTACTAGGTAGATAGATAGCAAACAAACGCATTCCATAAATTAAACTTTCAATCTTCAATTATTAATTAGCATGCGTTCTTTTTTTTTGTTTTAGGAGAATAGTGAAAGATTTATTTTCCATTTTTAGTTTCTTTTTTGATATATCCTGCGTTTCATTTTTTTTGAGGAGATCCCATCCTGCGTTTCATTTTTAGCATGATATGACGCAGATTTCATTCCATTTAATTTCCATTGTCTTTTTTTTAGATTTGCGTTTATTTTTTTTAGATTTGCGTTTCATTTTTTTCATTCCATTTAATTTCCATTTACTGAAAAAAAATTTATTATTATGATAAGACGTTTATCAATGCTTGAATTTGGTTGAGGATAAGGGGCATGTTTTTTTGTTTTTTTTTATTTTAGGATATGTAGCTGAGATAGCTTTAAAATTACGCATCACTTTTTCCTGTTCTTTTTTTCGTAGGGTATAGATTAGCAAGGATAGACATGCAACATATTTTTTATTTATAGGAAAGGAGGAGAGATCTTATCCTGACTTCTTATATACTTCTTATAAAAATTGATTTCCAACTAGTTTATGTAAGTTTCAAGTGTAGTTTTAAAATATATTCTTGTTGGTGACTTGAAGATCCTTTCGCTTTGAAAGTTTATTTCGTATTTGTATATATATATATATATATATATATATATATATATATATATATATATATATATATATATATATATATATATATATATATATATATATATATATATATATATATATATATATATATATATATATATATATATATATATATATATATATATATATATATATATATATATATATATATATATATATATATATATATATATATATATATATATATATATATATATATATATAAATATTTAAAAATCCCTAAAAATATATAAAATTTATAAAAACCAAAAATATTTTCTTATTTTATCTTCTTTTCTTTCTTACTATATATATCATAAAAAAATTAAAAAAAATCCAAAAATATTTTCTTTCGACTTTATTTTTCTTTTAGCTATATATTATATATGATATATAGTTTTATATAGTATATTATACTATACTATTTTTTTATTTTATTATTATTTTAATTAAAAGTTTTTTTAAAAATATTCTTCTTTATCCTCTATTGTGTTTAATTCTTTTTCTCAACCCCTCTTATTTTTCATTTTTCATGGATTCATATTTTATAGGGTGTGGGTCGTCTGGTAGTCAATCATGTCATTGGTGTTCATGCGAGGGGTGCGATATGAATATCCCTAATTATGAACTTGGACATTGTTCATTTTGCAATTCGATTAATTCATACTTCACCTCTAATGACACTATCTCACCCTCTCCCATATATGATGATCCGTATCTGCAACATGCACCGGATTTTTCTCAATACGCGTGTTGCAATCATTGTAGGGACCCTCACGATACTTCTTATTGTCATCCGATTAATTATAATGAGCCAAATCCGTGTTCTAATTCTTTTCAACCGATGATTTATGATGGACCACATCCGTGCTATAATTCTGGTTTTCATAATTTTGAGCCCCCATAATACACCCTCGATCATCAACCTTCTTTGAATCCGAATGACTAAACACAAGCCCTTCTTTTGAAACTTGAAGAAGCCGTAGTTCAACTAAAAGAAACATGGGAGGAGGAAAAGCGACAACGACAAGAGCAAGTATCTAATCTTAGTGCATATACCTCTACGCCTCGTGTGATTCCTTATTGTTATGATGATGGCGAGGATAATATTTACGATCTCAATCCATCATGTGAGACTACCACTCCTATTCTCGATTCTTCCACTACGGAGACCGATGCCTCTCTCATAATGGGGGATGAGGGTCTTATCACTATTCCTTGTGATGAGATTCTTATTCCTATCCAAAGTGAGCCTACGGTTGCTTCCGATAGTGATAGTGAGTGTGAATCTCTTTCTAGTGATGATTCATTACCTCCCACCGACATCATGGGAGATAATTCTTTGGCTTTCTCTAATCCTCTTTTTGATCTCGATGATGATTTTACTTCTAGTGATGATGAGTCACTATCCGATGAAGACGTTCTGAAGGAAAATTTCAAGGTTTATTAGAATCCTTTATTTGATTTTGATGACGCCTACATCTCTAGTGAGGTGAATCCTCTCTTTATAGAGGGGATTGAGGACATTGATAGCTCATACTCTATTGCTATTGATGAGCATTCTTTGTTAGCCATGCCACCTCCCATCGTAGAGGAGGTTGAGAGATTTGACCCTACCTTCCGTTTGATTCGGTCTGGAGAGGTGACGCGGGTGATAGATATTTCTTCTGATATTTCTCATATTATGTTGCCACCCCGTCCTGCCGCGTGCACACCCAAGCGGGTAATGTATCGCTTTTACTCTCCTCATTTCATACCGGGGAATAAGGACGAGTGTTTTGATCCTGGAGGAGACGTTGATGTTGCTATTACTTGTGATGTTTTACCGGTTACCCCATCGACTCTTGCTGTAAGTTTCTATCAAGTGTCCTCGGGTGACACTTTGATATATTTTTCTCCCACCCTTCCGCCCTTGGCGAAGACGAGTATTCTTAAGGATCGCCTTTATACCTATTTCTCGTATGTTATAAGAATCCTTCTGCTTTTCTTCACTTATATTGTGGATTCTTCTTCTTTATTCTCATCCGGTAATGAGGATAAGATTTTTGACCCTGGCATATCTGTTTTGAGCCAGTGGTGATTCTCTTTGATGGTTGTAAAATTACCCCTTTAGGAAAAGGAAGGTAACTAGGGCAAGTATGCACGACGATTTAGGAAAACCGTGTGTGAATGACCCTAAAAGTGAGTTCGTTCTCGAGGAGGCAAGTGCGTTGTGTTAAGATATGATTAACTTTTGTGATTATATGATTGAAAAAGAAAGAAAGAAATGAGATTAGAAGGGAAAGACGGTTACGAAGACGGATTTAACTAAGACGAAAAAGGCGATCACGTAAAACCGTAAATAGTGCAAAAATTAAAATTTTAACCTAAAAATTCCTAATAATTACTAAAAATCCACAATAATATTCTAAGAGTTTACAAAAAATCCAAACTTGCTAAAACCTTTTAATTAACTAGATAATGACTTTTTAATGCTAATTAAAGCCCTAAAAATCACAATTAATTATTAAAAAGCCCTAAACAAGATTTTACAGTTTGTAAACCTCAAAAATAACCTAATTAAGCTAAAAAGTATTTTTCAAAAATTTAAAACAAAATAAAACTATTTTTAAACACTTAAAAACTATTAAAATCAATTTAAAATTAAATTAATTCTAGAAAATAATTGAAAAGCCCTAAAAATATTTGGAAAGTTACAAAACTCCTAATTAAGTGTCTACAATCTAGGAAAAATGTAAAAATTTAAAAAATCAAACTTTCAATTTTTAATAATAAAATAATATTAAAATATTCAAAAAAATTCAAAATTCATAAAAAAATTCTAAAAAATTACCAAAAATCTAGAATAATGTAACTAAGACAAAAATGCAATCAAAAGTTTCCAAAGCCACTTAAATAATTTTATATTAAATTTCAAAGTTGGTTAAAAACCCTAAAATCATATAAAATCAAAAATAAGTTAAATTGAAAACTAAAATAACTGTAAACCTCAAAAATATAATTAAAACCTAAAAACTATTTTTTCAGATTTTTAAAATGCTTTTTCCTATTTTTATTCACTTTCTAAAATTTAAACTTAAAATAATCCTAGAAAATTAAATACACACGTGAAAAATAATCTTTTTAAACCAAAAAGTCCCAAACCCTAATAAAAACACAAGAAAAATGCTAACTTACAAAAACCCTAAAAGAATAAGCTGGAATTAGCTTTTAAATAAGCTGATAAGTTATATAAGCTAAAAACAGATACTACTTAAATATCAAACAAACCAAGTGATAACCAGTCAAAGACCCTAGGGCAACTGGTTATCACGTTGGTGTGTGAGAGGAGTGGCGCAGGTTCGAGTCCTGGCCACGTCCTTTTTGAAAAACTTTTTTTTTTAAACTTTAAATACTCAAACACAGTAACCCTAATTTACTCTAAACAAACTTTATATCAAAGAAAATAAGCTAGAATCAAGAAACTAAGATCAAAACAAAGCCCAGATTACAAGTTGACTGATGAACACAAGAGTATTTATTCACTTGTGAAGAAATGAACAAGAGGACTTGTTTTTGGCATGTTGATGATTTTTGATGGACAATAGGGGCACTCCCACAACCAGTTGGGTTGTGGGAAATCAATTAAACAAGAAAACCACCAAGTGTAACACATAAAATTCACAATCAAGCAAGAAATATGTTACTGATATGCATAAACATGGGTTGTGTGTATTTCGCTGATACAATTAGCACAAAAATGATTTTTAGACCTTTAAATCTTGGACACAAAGCAATAACATGACATACAAGCTATCACAAACCTTACTAGGACCTAAGATCTAACAGACTTCAAGATATGAAGAACAAATTCTCACAAAATAAAGCAGACAAGCACTTGACTGATTTTAGGCTATGTTTCAACTTTTTTAGCATGCAACTTTGACTTAAACTCTACCAAATGGAAAACTAAGTGCATATATCACCTACCAACAAGCAAATGAGTCAATAAAATAGGTTTCAAACAAGATTCATATATTAAAACCCTAGTACAAACCCTAATCCAAACACCCCTTAATTTTTCTGAAAATAATTTTAACAAAGCAAATCTTAATACAACTATACCAAACTGATTAATTACTATCTAAACATGCATAAAAGACAATTTAAATCCTAATCAAGCAGATGAAACAAACAAACAAGCAAATTCACAAAAATTCACCAAATCACATGAATCTTAACTTTTGAAAACTAAAACAAGGGAACCAAGGATTATACCTTGTGGGACCCACATCGAGGCCTCACGAAGGCTGCTATGCCTTCTCCTACAAGCTGGGGCTTGTGCAGTTGGCTTATAGGAACAATTGAGCAAGTAAAGATGCTAGTGGTGGTCACAAGTGACTCACACACCCAATATGTCTTCTAAATAAAATAGTGGATAATATGAACCTGCTAAGAGAGAAAAAAGAAGGCTGTGTAAAAGCTAAGGGCAGACCCCTAGCTTATGGATAAAGATAGAAGTGAGCTTTAGCTTATGGATATGACTGTGATAAGCTAAAAAGTGACCAAACAATGGCTGTCTAAGATTGGGTACCCACTATACCAGAACAAGCCATGGTATCATGGACATACACAACCTCAAACACCACTAAACTAACACATTTCATCACCATTTTATCAGATTTTTATGAAGATTTAGAGTTTAAGAAAACCTTGAAATGAAAACAGAAACTTGGAAAACTTAATAAACTTGCTGAAAATTAAAACCAAACTTGAACAATGATAACTTAAATCAACTGAAATATAAGAATGGGACTAGCTTTCTTCACATAACACTTCACCACTTTCATTCATAAAAAAGGGGCTTTACAAGGATGTGAACAAGGAAAGCAAGAACAGCCTATACTAAGTCCTAAACGCCCTTTATATAGGGTCACAAGATGATTCTAGAACTATTAATAAAAAATTCAAAAGCTAAAACCCTAATGCTAGCTTTTCCAGAAATTCCCTTGGTCTCTTGGCGTTTAAAAAATGGTCAATTGTCCTTCATGTGATGATTTTTGGCTGTATGTTGATGCAAGCTGGATATAAATGATCTTGGCCACTAAAAGAAGTCTTTGGGGACACGAAAATGTTATGAGTCGTTGATCCTGCTGTCATCTTTTTGTTTGCTTATGCAGGGGAGGGCCAAGGTATCACATGGGTGAGAGTGATGGGTGATTTAGATATTGGGTTTGGTTGAGGTGATGGTTAATTAGCAATCTGGAAAGTTATAACCATAAGCCCTTTGTTTTTGGTGAGTTTGATCCTGGGCAAGTTCTAGGGCTTATGGGGTGATTAGGGTGTATTTAATCTGATTTGGGGGTGATTAGATTTAAATAAAATGTTTGAGAGGGAAAGATTAAAACTGATTAATTAAATCAGTTTAAAATGTGAGTGGAGGGTGACGTGTGGGAGGGGTGTGAGGTGGAGTGTTGTGAGTGGTGGCGTGGGGTGATGTGCCTGGGTGATTGGTGGGGAGTGGTTTGGTGGTCTTGGCAGTTTTGGCCCCTTGATTCTTTTAATTCTTTCACTTTGTAAATATCAGCAACAACTTCAATTCCTTTGAAAAACAACTTTGGGCAGTTGGCAATTTTGGCACAACAAGTTTTTAAACTTGTTTTAAGGACTAAATATGCAAACTTATGATATTTGAAGGACTGTTTTTGGCATTTTCTTCATTCTTCATGGTTTGACTTGTTTGTTGACTTCTTGGAGGACCAATATTGACAATTTAGTTTTGTTGAGGGACTAAATTTGCCAATTCTTTAAAGTTAAGGGTCCTTTTTGTAATTTTGACAAACTCTAGGGACCAAACTTGTAATTATGAAGATACAAGGGTATAAAGTGTCAATTCTTCCATATTGGAGGACCCTTCTTCAAAATTCTTCAAATCTTTAAGGGTTTTCTTTGGAAAATTCTTCATTAGGGCTTGGTTCATCGTGCGGCTTCATTTCCCGTGTTCGTTTTTGACTGATTCTTGTGATCTTTTGTCATTTTCTCAATATCCGTACCTAAAATACACAAGCAACAAACACAAGCATATATTTGGGTATTTTGATGATATTTAATGCATTTTAAGTCCTATTTGGACGATGAGACTATGTATAAAGGCAGTCTCATCACTCCCCCATACCAAACCATTGCCGTGCCCTCACGCAATGCTAGAATAAAGTATCGTAGCACCTCCAAAATTTAATTTTATTCACTTTATTGGAATGATAAAACTAGCTACACTACTACTATTACTACTATTTGCGTTTTAGACATAATGTATGATTTTCATCGCAAAATGGGACGTTTAGGTTCATAGAATAAGAACACGTGAATGCTTCGTTAGAAATAATTTCATCGTCCTCGATTTTCACCCCAATTCCATGCCAAGCGTGCAACGAGATCATTGTCATTATAAGTTAGTAATGCTAACACTACTCATATGCCCTAATCACGTACTTATCCTCCCATTATTCCTAAGTTGTATCTCTTATATTTTATTTTGTCTTGAATGTTTCTCGAGGATACATTGTCGGTTTATGCGATAATAGAGATTTAGGTCTAAAAATAGAGTCCTAACGGTGTAACTAAGACCATCAAATCAATAACCCTTTCCAATAGACAACGATGTCAAAAAATTAAGTTGACAAGAAGAATCGATAAACACGGTTTTATAACGGTTTTAAACATGAGACTTATTACCAAGACTTTTATACGCCCCCTAACGGAAGGGCCTTATTATCTTTGGTTTACCTCCATCTTTTATTCAACTTCTCCATGAAGCTTTTATTATGACTTCGGTCTTGCCTTACCTTTTATTATCCGCCTCATCGGTGGTTTTATTAGCCAAAGACGTATATCCTCACGCTAAAGCGAATTTTGGATCTTTAAAGCTTCGAAGATTAAGGCTTGATTCACTTTCAATTTTGCATAGATTTTTCGGCCTTGTGGGGCTTCAAATTGTTTGCTAGATTTAGGTGAGCACTTGAAATCTTATTATTGGGTGAAGCTTTTGATTATTAGGGTGCCAATACTTCAAAACCGTGACGCTGGCGATACCTTAATGTCTTCCCAATTTAATTACACGGAAGCTACTAGAAAAGACTAGAAACCCAACAACCCTAACTAAACCGCTAAGTCAATATTTATTAAGCAAAAATTATTTACATGCGAAGGGAGAATAAGCAAACAACGAGAACACATGAGTTTTGAAAGAATACGAGTACTCTACGTTTAGCATAGTAACTTATAATTAACCCTATCATTTCTCGTCCTCATTCAAGAGACTTAGCCTAATGTGTAGTTAAGGAATCAAAGCTAAGTGCTCAACACGCACGGTCGAGTAAAAAATTACTCTTATTCTCGCCATCGGAAAACCTACATTCGTGTCTTCAAACACTTATAAAACATGAGAAAAATTTAAAATTTGGCCGTTTTTATGTTGGGTCAAAAAGTTGATGTGGCAGAAACTCAAAAATGAAGAAAACGTGAAGTATTTGTCTAGGCGTTGACAAGAGCATTCCAGGCGTTGACAAGACTTATTTAGGCGTTGATGGAATCAAGCATTGTCGTGTGCAATCCAAGCATTGTCACATGCAATTCAAGCATTGACAAAACGTAGACAAAGAAGCTTATGGAAGCTTCTATTTAGATAAACATGCAAAAGATATTCTGCATAAGTTTATTTAAATAGAAGATTTACTTGTTTATTCATCCTTATCTCTTGTAAACCCTAATCCTTACACTATAAAAGGAACCAAGGGTCATAGGTTTTATTCTTCAATTCATTCACAATGTAAACCTAAAGTGTGTGTCGACTAGACGTGGGATTCAACGTATACACGTCTAGTGATTGTTGATTATTAATATAATTAGCAATCCAATTGTTTAATTCATGTTATTGTGCCTAAACACCTTGTTAATGGTTGTTGTTCTAATTCCGCTTTGATTATCTAATCATATGAACGATGATCATTCCTAGTAGCTTAAAAGATCCGGAAACCAAGGTTTCCACAATTGGTATCAGAGCCTCGTGGCTCGTGATGCTAGGACCAACAAGGTGTTCGTGTTTCGAGAAGAAAAGAAAAATCCGTCTAGGGTTTTTCTGGACGTTTTTGTGTGCGCAGCAGTATTCAGAAGGTCATAACTTTTGATTGAACCGTTGGATCGTCACGAAATTTTATATGTGTGCTCTACATACATAGATCTAAACATCCACCGGAGGGATTGTCGAGTTTTATCCCCAGGCAAAAGTTATTAAGCATCATAGTCTGCAGTAGGAGGTATGCAGTTTTCTGTGGACAGCCATGTTCAAAACACGATCTCTCCTTCGTTGACCGTTGGATCATCGTGATTTTTGAAAGGTAGATTCTTGGCACTTGTGTCTAGAATCTCACCGAAGGGATTTTCGATCTGAGCCCTAATGAAGACGTTATTCAAGATCGAAGTTCACTGTTTAAAGGTATCAATGTTTTTGCTTTTCACATGAAATCATGAACTAGGGTTTCTTCAAACCCTAGATCACCATAAAAAGGCAGAAAGATTGTAAACTTATGGCTGTTATGATGGAAGTATCAAGCTAGGATTATTTACAAACCCTAATTAGGGTTTCGATGCTCAAATTCTATAAGCCCTAGATTGAGTTTTTAAAACAGAAGAACTGCTGTTAGTATCACGTGTGCAATTAATGTGTGAGACGCTGTGAGTATGAAACAAAAATGGTATGGAAGCCATGATTGGTTAAGCATTTGAGACGTGAGTTAATTCATTCACACGGCCAAAACAAGTGATGTTACAATCTGTGTTCACACGACTAAGGCTCCTTCATTGGTGGAAACCAATTGCGTTCACACGGTCAGGAAGTAATTGTTTTTGCTTTTAGAAAGTGACGTGGGATTGGATGATGCATATATTACTCACGTGGATTCAAGTAACACAATATATACATATATTTGAGAAAGGTTGTACGAAATTTGAAGATCAGATATTCACGTGGGAAGGTGTATCACATTTGGTCAACGTCTGCTATAACGAGAGTCATGTGATGATCGTTTTTGGTTTCTAATTTTTAGATGGCAAGAAATTCGTGAATTTCAAACGGATGAATATGGGATAGATACAGAAAGAGATATTCATGCATATCTTTGGATAATTTAAACAATACTTTTGTGGATTCATTGAGGATATGTTTAAAAAGGAGAAAGATATGGGATGTTGCTAATTTTCAGGGATTTGTTTTTCCAAATCTTTAGAAAGTTACTAATCGTTTGTTAGTTTGACACTGACAAAAGTTTTTGATTAAGACGCTGACAAGGATTATGGTTGGCGCTGACGTTTGTAATTCAGACGCTGACAGGAAGAATTTTGACGCTGACAGAATAAGTCAACGCTGATAGAGTTGACAGTGTCGTCCGATATATGAACTTCAACGCTGATAGGTATTGTCCGATATTGGACAATACATCTGCCAAAGATATTGGGCAGAAGAGGATATTGGACAACACAAAGTTTGCTGCTGTTGAGAAAATTGGACGTTTTAAGCACACAAAAAGGAGGAAAATACACACAAAGGTACATGGAATCTCCGTTTTATTTAGAATATCATGTTGATATTTATGGCTCGAATATTTTGAAAGGAATTAATGATCTTAAAGCGAGTTAGCAACTATTCATGAGAATTTGATAGATATTTTAAACTATGTAATCGGGATAGCCTTGTAAAAGAGTTATCCGAAGGGAACTTTTACATATGGTATGAAGATGTTCTTTCATTAAATTCGTCATGAAGAGGTGTTGGCTTAAGGGGAAGAATTTTTATGATAAGCTTGATGATTGAAGAAGATTTTCGCGAGTTTGTGTTCTATCATATCTTAAAGTCGTGGCGTACCATTCACTGACTTTAAAGGTAACTTGTTCGTGCTTTACATGATTGGTGACGAAGACTTGTCATAACACTTGAAGGAGTTACATTATCGTGCTCAGTGTCTCACATAGGATGAGAATATTGACAAGGGATTGAGGTCTACTTATACTTGGTCTGATATAAGTTCTTAGTTACATGGATAGTACAAGACATGGAACACAAGGTTGGGTTATTCTACTTCTACATCAAAATTACTATATTAATTGTTCTTTAAGATCATTACAAAGAGCTACTTCTGGAGAATCTTCAACATTGCATACATTGTTTACTTCCTTGTTGATGTGACAAAAAGGGGAAGAAAATACATGCTACACTTGAGGGGAAGCAATTTGAAGATCATGTACAACTTACAAGAGATACACATAGAGTTTTGCCACTATCAACTAGGGGAAGATTGTAGGGTCAAAAAGTTGATGTGGCAGAAACTCAAAAATGAAGAAAACGTGAAGTATTTGTCTAGGCGTTGACAAGAGCATTCCAGGCGTTGAAAAGAGTTATTTAGGCGTTGATGGAATCAAGCATTGTCGTGTGCAATCCAAGCATTGTCACATGCAATTCAAGCATTGACAAAACGTAGACAAAGAAGCTTATGGAAGCTTCTATTTAGATAAACATGCAAAAGATATTCTGCATAAGTTTATTTAAATAGAAGATTTACTTGTTTATTCATCCTTATCTCTTGTAAACCCTAATTCTTACACTATAAAAGGAACCAAGGGTCATAGGTTTTATTCATTCAATTCATTCACAATGTAAACCTAAAGTGTGTGTCGACTAGACGTGGGATTCAATGTATACACGTCTAGTGATTGTTGATTATTAATATAATTAGCAATCCAATTGTTTAATTCATGTTATTGTGCCTAAACACCTTGTTAATGGTTGTTGTTCTAATTCCGCTTTGATTATCTAATCATATGAACGATGATCATTCCTAGTAGCTTAAAAGATCCGGAAACCAAGGTTTCCACATTTTAGCCTTTTGCAACAAAAACGATAAACAAAAAGATAAACTTTGGAAAGCGTGAAGGTTTGGCAAGGCAGGTATCTATTCACCCCCCCATACTAAAGTTAAACATTGTCCTCAATGTTTCGAGTCTAGGGGTGCAAACACCCCCATACTAGAGACGTAGTCGAATGCCTAATCTAGCATGGAAAGGGTGTAACCAATAAATTAATAGCCGTTTATGAAGTGTGCTATAAACCTAAGGTTAGAACAATCAAGGATATATCATGGATATTGAGAAAGTCTTCAAAGCAAACGATCGAGTGCTCCCATAAAACGAACACGAGAGGCTCCAATCGTAAAGATCATGATCTAAAAACCACAATGCACAAACAACCACGAAACAAAGGTTGGAAGGGCACAAATCCCCACACGTAAGCTACATTAGAAAGCGATAATATGTACATAGGATAAGCATGGGACTCCCCCACGAGGCACCTTGTTTTTGATTACCGAGTCATGAGCTCGACTCGATCCCCTCAATACTAATTATCATTGGGGAAGGTGACTTGGTCGAGGTAGTTCAAGGATGGAACTTCCCCGCCAAAGTAGTGCTTCAAACTATGTCCATTCACCTTGAAGTTAGGACCATCATCTTGAGCTAGCTCAATGGTCCCATACGGAAACACTTGAGTCATGGTGAATGGACCGGACCAACGGGATTTTAACTTACCGGAAAAGATTTTTAATCTTGAATTAAAAAGCAAAACTTGATCCCCAATGTTAAAAACCCGATTTTTAATTTTAGAATCATGCAACTTTTTAGTTTTTTCTTTATAAATCAATGAATTTTCATAAGCAATATCCCTCAATTCATCTAATTCATTCAATTGCATTTTTTGGTGTTTTCCCGCGGTCTCCATATCATCATTACAATGCTTTAGGGCCCAATAAGCCTTGTGTTCTAACTCGATAGGCAAATGACAATTCTTTCCATACACAAGCTTATAGGGAGTGTACCCAATGGGCGTCTTATGAGCGGTCCGAAAGGCCCATAAAGCATCGTCCAACTTATCCGACCAAGTTTGTCGGTTTTCCCCAACGGATCTCTCTAAGATCGTTTTCAAAGCTCGGTTTGAAACCTCGACTTGCCCACTCGTTTGTGGGTGATAAGCCGTAGAAAGCCGATCTGTAAACCCATATTTCCTTAGGACCCTTTCAAATTGGTCGTTAGAAAAATGGGTTCCACGATCGCTTATGATAGCACGAGGGGTTACAAACCGAGAAAACAAGCTTTTCAAAAACTTGACTACCACACGAGCATCATTGGTGGGCAAGGCCTTTGCCTCCACCCACTTAGATAGGTAGTCAACTACAACGAGAATGTACTTATTACCACGAGATGATGGGAACGGCCCCATAAAGTCTATACCCCAAACGTCAAAGATCTCACACACTTGGATGATATTTTGTGGCATTTCATCTTTTTGTGAGGCTTTTCCTTGTCGTTGGCATGCATCACACGACTTCAAAGATCTTGTGCATCTCGGTAAATAATAGGCCAAAAGAAGCCGGCATCAAACACCTTTTTAGCCGTGAGATTAGCACCGTGGTGACCACCCGTGGGTCCCTCGTGACAAGCTCTAAGGATGTTAGAAGCTTCGGTGCCAAATACACAACGTCGGATGATTTGATCCGCACAAGTACGAAACAAGTAAGGTTCGTTCCAAAAGTAGCACTTGACGTCACGAAAGAATTTTCGTTTTTCTTGAGTCGTCATACCCTTAATGATGAAGTTACCCGCATGGTAATTTGCAAAATCCGCAAACCATGGGGTAGAAGAATCAAGCTTAGAATTCACTACACCAAGTGTCTCGAGCGGAAATGTTTCGGTGATTTCCTTGGGCTCGTAAACACTTTGGTGAGGATCTTCCAAACGAGAGAGATGATCAGCCGCTAGATTCTCGGCTCCTTTTTTGTCAACGATTTTGTGATCAAATTCTTGAAGGAGGAGAATCCAACGAAGTAATCTCGGCTTTGCATCTTGTTTAGCCATGAGATACTTGATAGCCGAATGGTCCGTATACACTATGCATTTCGTCAAGACGAGATAAGGTCGAAATTTCTCAAATGCATACACCACGGCAAGGAACTCCTTTTCCGTTTTAGTGTATTTTAGTTGAGCCTCGGTCATCGTCTTGCTAGCATAGTGAATAGGCAAGAAGTGCTTATCATGACGTTGCACCAAAACGGCCCCTATAGCGTAATCACTAGCATCACACATAAGCTCAAAGGGGAGGTTCCAATTGGGAGCAACAAGAATGGGAGCTTCGGTAAGTTTCCTCTTAAGGATTTCAAAGGCTCGTACACAATCTTCGTCAAAGACAAAACGTGCCTCTTTTTCAAGAAGATGTGTAATGGGTCGAGAAATCTTTGAAAAATCCTTGATGAATCGACGATAAAAGCCCGTGTGGCCTAGGAAACTCCTAACTCCCTTAACGGTTTTGGGATGAGGTAATTTGGTGATGAAGTCTACCTTAGCTTGATCTACCTCAATCTCCGCTTTCGAGACCTTGTGTCCTAAGACGATTCCACTCCTAACCATAAAATGACATTTTTCCCAATTGAGCACAAGGTTGGTTTCCTCACAACGTTTTAACATTCTCTCAAGGTTAGACAAACACGAAGTGAACGAATTACCAAACACGGAAAAGTCATCCATGAAGACTTCCATCGTCTTCTCGATCATATCATGAAAAATAGCCATCATGCACCTTTGAAAGGTTCCCGGCGCATTGCAATGTCCGAATGGCATTCTACGATAGGCAAACGTTCCATAAGGACACGTAAACGTAGTTTTTTCTTGATCACGAGGATCGATGGGAATTTGGAAGTAACCGGAAAAACCATCTAAAAAGCAATAGAAATCGTTTCCCGCAAGTCGCTCCAACATTTGGTCCATGAAGGGCAAGGGAAAATGGTCTTTTCGAGTGGCTTCATTCAACTTTCGATAGTCAATGCACACTCTCCATCCGGTCACGAGTCTAGTGGGAATTAACTCGTTGGCATCGTTTGGCACAACGGTCATCCCTCCCTTTTTAGGGACACAATGAATAGGACTCACCCAAGGGCTATCGAAAATAGGGTAAATCATTCCCACATCAAGGAGTTTAAGGACCTCCTTTTTGATGACGTCGTGAATTTTGGGGTTCACCCTCCTTTTACTTTGGATTGTGGGCTTGAAATCCTCCTCCATTAAAATTTTGTGGGTACAAAACTTGGGATCGACTCCCTTAATGTCGGATAACTTCCACGCAATCGCCCCTTTGTGATCTTTTAGAACATCGACAAGTGCGGTTTTTTCATCATTCGAAAGTTCCTTCGCAATAATAACCGGCAACTTGTCGTCCTCCTCCAAATAGACATATTCGAGGTGAGGAGGTAAATCTTTCAACTCGAGGATAGGTGGTTCCGCAAGTGAAGATTTGGGCTCGATACTCATAACCTCCTCGGGTGGAGGAAATGGGAAATCGTTAAGAAAATCCTTGATAATCGAGGAGTCCTCATCGTTGTCGAGGTCTTCGTCACAAGTACGTGGAACATTGCATTCTTCCAACGTAAAACCACCACCTTCAAATGGAGTGAAGGTTGGTGTCGAATTATCAAGAATTGGATCTAACATAGTGGGATTGCCACTAGTTTCTTCATCACCAAACCCTAGAACTTCTTGTGAAAATTCCTCGCAAAACACGTCGATCATATCAACGAGATTTATGGTAGCAACGGAATAAACATGAGAAAGTTGAGAATTTTGAGTTGCGTTTATAACAAGTTCCTCGTCGTTGAAACGTAAGGTGATCTTTCTAGCATGAACATCAATTAAAGCCATAGACGTATCTAAAAACGAACGACCTAAAATAAGAGGAACTTGACGATCCGTGGGGATATCAACGCCGATAAAGTCTACGGGATAGTAGAACTTCCCCACTTTCACAAAAACGTCTTCCGCCAAACCACATGCACGAATCGTGGAATGGTCGGCCATCTCGATAGACATTAGTGAAGGAGTAAGATTAGGAAGATTGAGCGACTTGAAGATAGCAAGTGGCATCAAATTAATGCTAGCACCAAGATCGGCCAAGGCATAGCATTCTTCCATATCTTGGATTGCACAAGGGATCAAAAATTTACCGGGATCACCGAGTTTTTGAGGTATGCGATTAAGATAAACCGACGAACAACTAGACAATTGGTGAAATTTCTCCTTGTTGTTCAACATACTCTTAAAGTTAGCGGCAAATCGAGGCATCATGACCAAAGCATCGGCGAAACTCACATTAAGGTGCAACTCACGAAACATTTTCATAAAAAGCTCAAGTTGATAGTTGTCGTGCTCTTGTCGTTTCTCCTTCCTAAGTCTTGATGGGTAAGGCAAGGGTGGTGTGGGTTGGGGCATAGGCATAGCCTTTGGAATCTCGGGTTCCAATGTTGGCAATGGGTCAACCGTAGGTGTGGCATGAGCGGTACTTTGTGGGCTTGAGATATGCTCCTTTTCGACCACCACCTCGGGTTCTTCCTCAATTTCCTCCACCGTTGGAGTAATTGGTTGAGGAGTCGGTTCTTTAAGTGTCTTACCACTTCGTGTGGTAATCACTTTCATCTCTCCCTTCAGGTTTGAAACGGTGTTACTAGGCAAACTACCCGAAGTAGAGGCTTTGTTCCCCATGACGGCTTCTAGAATAGCATTAAGCTTAACATCTTGACTAGCGGCTTTTTGGTCAATTCTTTGTTCAAGCCTAGCATGACTTTGTTCAATTTTATTGTTTTGACCTCTAATTTGATTAGCAAAATCATTTTTCAACTCATTTCTCATGTTAAGATTTTCCTTCACAAAATTAGCTAACTCCTTGGTGTTTTTAGCCGTGTCCCTAGCTTGACTAGCCAATTTCTCTTGAATGTTTTCCAAAATCTTATCATTTGCCGTGGCGTAGTTCGAAAAGTCCATTGGAAGTTCTTTAGTGTAAACATTTTGAAGACCTTGACTTGTGTTTTGAAAATTACAGTTTTGGTTTTGATTTTGCAATTGGCTACTAATTCCTTGATTCCCATAGTTGTTATTACCCTTGTAATTGTTTCTTTGATTGTTTTGGTAACCAACTTGATTGTTTCGATAATTGTTAGCATTTTGATTTGGTGGAAAACCCGGTGGAGTCAATTGATTAGTGCGGGGAACTTGACCGTTTTGGTTATAAGTTCCCGCGGCCGCGAAGGCACTCGAAGTGTTACCACCGTTGGTAATGCACTCGGAGTAATCGTGAGCTCCACCACAATACATACAAGAAACCTCAACCGCTTTAGCCGTAGCGGGAGTGGGTTGTTCACCAAATTTAAACTCAATTAACAATCCCTTAAGCTTATCAAAAATCTTGTTCTCCAAATTAGCCTCGATTAGGCAAGCATCAACGGTGTGTGACAATGAAGGCGAAGGCGAAGACGAAGTCTTACAAACACTTGACGTGCTACGAGGACTATAGACCTTAGACCAATTCTCAATGATTAACAATGCTTCCTCGACCGTCTTACACAAAAAATTACCACCCGCGACGGCATTAAGATAATCACGCTCATGATCGTTCAAGCCATTGTAAAATGTGTCAATTTGATGCAAGTCGGAAAAACCATGATGAGGACATTCGTGCAACATTTCCTTAAACCTATTCCAAGCCGTTGAAAAACTCTCATTATACTCTTGCGAAAACTTTGAAATCTCGTTTTTCAAATGCGTAGTCTTAGAGGGCGGAAAAAATTAGTTCACGAATTGTGAAACGAGATCCTTCCACGTCAATATAGAATTGGGTGGCTCTTTCTCTAACCAAATTTTTGCGGGCCCTGCTAAGGAATACGGAAAAAGCATCATCTTAATCGAGTCGTTAGAGACGTCCTTAAACTTGCAAGTGGCGGTAAGACGATTAAATTGGCGAATGTGGTTATGAGGGTTGTCCTTTTCGTCACCACAAAACTTGTTGTTTTGAATCATGGACAACAAACCCGTCTTAACCTCAAAATTCTCCGCAAGGATAGCGGGAATCACAATCGCTTCTCCATAACCCTTGGTGGGTGCTTGAAGCAACTCCATAATAGTTCGATTAGCCATGGGTGCTTCTTTCAATACGATGGGTTCGTCAATAGGAGACTCCTCACTAGAAGGAGTGGTTGATTTGTTTCTTCGTTTACGAGCACGTCTTGCTTTGGAGCGAGTTTGCATAAACGTCACGTACAACGAGAGGGTGAGCAAAGAAGATTCTTTTTGGTGTTTTTACTTTTTTAATTTTTTTGTGGATTTTGATTGTTTTTACTTTTTTTTGATTTTGTTGAATGTATTAGGTAGACAAAAATCTACAAATCTCCTCCTTAATCAAATCTCTCGATTAAAGAAGCCTCAAGGAATGTAAACGATCACGTGAAGTGAACGCCTTCGATGACTTTAGAACGATGGTGGAATACCAAATCGTTCAAGAGGGTTTAATCAAATGAAACCAAGAAAATATATATGATACTTAGTAATACTTTGGGCGGCAAAACCCTCGATTAACTTTCAATCTCAAAATACGCACAAGCAAGCGGAGGAAACGAGGCGGCGCGAAGCGCTTAAGAGCCTTTTCCTTTAGGTCGTGAAATACAACCGCCTTATACCCACCTTATAGTTTGTATTTTTCAAAATCGAGCTTCACGAAAGTATTTATCTATTTTTTCCTTTTTTCTTTGGTTTGAGATTCGAATACAATGATTGGGTAATGACCTCCCAAGTCAAGGTTGTGATTTCTCACGTATTTGGAGTACTTGTAAATTTATTGTTCTACGTATACAATATAGTAATAGTATTCACAAAAAACGAAAAACCGATAATACGTATTAGTAGAGTGCTACTAATACAAATACTAATTATGGCTATATAAAAAACAACAATTGTTCAAATCAAAACACAACACGCCTCCCCGGCAGCGGCGCCAAAAATGATGGTTGTAAAATTACCCCTTTAGGAAAAGGAAGGTAATTAGGGCAAGTATTCACGACGATTTAGGAAAACCGTGTGTGAATGACCCTAAAAGTGAGTTCGTTCTCGAGGAGGCAAGTGCGTTGTTTTAAGAGATGCTTAACTTTTGTGATTATATGATTGAAAAAGAAAGAAAGAAATGAGATTAGAAGGGAAAGACGGTTACGAAGACGGATTAAACTAAGACGAAAAAGGCGATCACGTAAAACCGTAAATAGTGCAAAAATTAAAATTTTAACCTAAAAATTACTAAAAATCCACAATAATATTCTAAGAGTTTACAAAAAATCCAAACTTGCTAAAACCTTTTAATTAACTAGATAATGACTTTTTAATGCTAATTAAAGCCCTAAAAATCACAACTAATTATTAAAAAGCCCTAAACAAGATTTTACAGTTTGTAAACCTCAAAAATAACCTAATTAAGCTAAAAAGTATTTTTCAAAATTTTAAAACCAAATAAAACTATTTTTAGATACTTAAAAACTATTAAAATCAATTTAAACTTAAATTAATTCTAGAAAATAATTGAAAAGCCCTAAAAATATTTGGAAAGTTACAAAACTCCTAATTAAGTGTCTACAATCTAGGAAAATGTAAAAACTTAAAAAATCAAACTTTCAGTTTTTAATAATAAAATAATATTAAGATATTCAAAAAAATTCAAAGTTCATAAAAAAATTCTAAAAAATACCAAAAATCTAGAATAATGTAACTAAGACAAAAATGCAATCAAAAGTTCCCAAAACCTTTTAAATAATTTTATATTAAATTTCAAAGTTGGTTAAAAACCCTAAAATCATATAAAATCAAAAATAAGTTAAATTGAAAACTTAAATAACTGTAAACCTCAAAAATGTAATTAAAAACCTAAAAACTATTTTTTCAGATTCTTAAAATGCTTTTTCTATTTTTTATTCACTTTCTAAAATTTAAACTTAAAATAATCCTAGAAAATTAAATACACACGTGAAAAATAATCTTTTTAAACCAAAAAGTCCCAAACCCTAATAAGAACACAAGAAAAATGCTAACTTACAAAAACCCTAAAAGAATAAGCTGGAATTAGCTTTTAAATAAGCTGATAAGTTATATAAGCTAAAAACAGATACTACTTAAATATCAAACAAACCAAGTGATAACCAGTCAAAGACCCTAGGGCAACTGGTTATCACGTTGGTGTGTGAGAGGAGTGGCGCAGGTTCGAGTCCTGGCCATGTCCTTTTTGAAAAACTTTTTTTTTAAACTTTAAATACTCAAACACAGTAACCCTAATTTACTCTAAACAAACTTTATATCAAAGAAAATAAGCTAGAATCAAGAAACTAAGATCAAAACAAAGCCTAGATTACAAGTTGACTGATGAACACAAGAGTATTTCTTCACTTGTGAAGAAATGAATAAGAGGACTTGTTTTTGGCGTGTTGATGATTTTTGATGGACAATAGGGGCACTCCCACAACCAGTTGGGTTGTGGGAAGTCAATTAAACAAGAAAACCACCAAGTGTAACACACAAAATTCACAATCAAGCAAGAAATATGTTACTGATATGCATAAACATGGGTTGTGTGTATTTTGCTGATACAATTAGCACAAAAATGATTTTTAGACCTTTAAATCTTGGACACAAAGCAATAACATGACATACAAGCTATCACAAACCTTACTAGGACCTAAGATCTAACAGACTTCAAGATATGAAGAACAAATTCTCACAAAATTAAGCAGACAAGCACTTGACTGATTTTAGGCTATGTTTCAACTTTTTTAGCATGCAACTTTGACTTAAACTCTACCAAACGGAAAACTAAGTGCATATATCACCTACCAACAAGCAAATAAGTGAATAAAACAGGTTTCAAGCAAGATTCATATATTAAAACCGTACTACAAACCCTAATCCAAACACCCCTTAATTTTTCTAAAAATAATTTTAATAAAGCAAATCTTAATACAACTCTACCAAACTGATTAATTACTATCTAATCATGCATAAAAGACAATTTAAATCCTAATCAAGCAGATGAAACAAACAAACAAGCAAATTCACAAAATTCACCAAATCACATGAATCTTAACTTTTGAAAACTAAAACAAGGGAACCAAGGATTATACCTTGTGGGACCCACATCCAGGCCCCACTAAGGCTGCTATACCTTCTCCTACAAGCTGGGGCTTGTGCAGTTGGCTTATAGGAACAATTGAGCAAGTAAAGATGCTAGTGGTGGTCACAAGTGACTCACACACCCAATATGTCTTCTAAATAAAATAGTGTATAATATGAACCTGCTAAGAGAGAAAAAAGAAGGCTGTGTAAACGCTAAGGGCAGAGCCCTAGCTTATGGATAAAGCTAGAAGTGAGCTTTAGCTTATGGATAGGACTGTGATAAGCTAAAAAGTGACCAAACAATGGCTGTCTAAGATTGGGTACCCACTATACCAGAACAAGCCATGGTATCATGGACATACACAACCTTAAACACCACTAAACTAACACATTTCATCACCATTTTATCAGATTTTTATGAAGATTTAGAGTTTAAGAAAACCTTGAAATGAAAACAGAAACTTGGAAAACTTAATAAACTTGCTGAAAATTAAAACCAAACTTGAACAATGATAACTTAAATCAACTGAAATATAAGAATAGGACTAGCTTTCTTCACATAACAGTTCACCACTTTCATTCATAAAAAAGGGGCTTTACAAGGATGTGAACAAAGAAAGCAAGAACAGCCTATACTAAGTCCTAAACACCCTTTATATAGGGTCACAAGATGATTCTAGAACTATTAATAAAAAATTCAAAAGCTAAAACCCTAATGCTAGCTTTTCCAGAAATGCCCTTGGTCTCTTGGCGTTTAAAAAATGGTTAATTGTCCTTCATGTGATGATTTTTGGCTGTATGTGAGCTGGATATAAATGATCTTGGCCATTAAAAGAAGTCTTTGGGGACATGAAAATGTTATGAGTCGTTGATCCTACTATCATCTTTTTGTTTGCTTGTGCAGGGGAGGGCCAAGGTATCACATGGGTGAGAGTGATGGGTGATTTGGATATTGGGTTTGGTTGAGGTGATGGTTAATTAGCAATCTGGAAAGTTATAACCATAAGCCCTTTGTTTTTGGTGAGTTTGATCCTGGGCAAGTTCTAGGGTTTATGGGGTGATTAGGGTGTATTTAATCTGATTTGGGGGTGATTAGATTTAAATAAAATGTTTGGGAGGGAAAGATTAAAACTGATTAAGTAAATCAGTTTAAAATGTGAGTGGAGGGTGACGTGTGGGAGGGGTGTGAGGTGGAGTGTTGTGAGTGGTGGAGTGGGGTGATGTGGCTGGGTGATTGGTGGGGAGTGGTTTGGTGGTCTTGGCAGTTTTGGCCCTTGATTCTTTTAATTCTTTCACTTTGTAAATATCAGCAACAACTTCAATTCCTTTGAAAAACTACTTTGGGCAGTTGGCAATTTTGGCACAACAAGTTTTTAAACTTGTTTTAAGGACTAAATATGCAAACTTATGATATTTGAAGGACTGTTTTTGGCATTATCTTCATTCTTCAAGGTTTGACTTGTTTGTTGACTTCTTGGAGGACCAATATTGACAATTTAGTTTTGTTGAGGGACTAAATTTGCCAATTCTTCAAAGTTAAGGGTCCTTTTTGTAATTTTGACAAACTTTAGGGACCAAACTTGTAATTATGAAGATACAAGGGTATAAAGTGTCAATTCTTACATATTGGAGGACCCTTATTCAAAATTCTTCAAATCTTTAAGGGTTTTCTTTGGAAAATTCTTCATTAGGGCTTGGTTCATCGTGCGGCTTCGTTTCCCGTGTTCGTTTTTGACTGATTCTTGTGATCTTTTGTCATTTTCTCAATATCTGTACCTAAAATACACAAGCAACAAACACAAGCATATATTTGGGTATTTTGATGATATTTAATGCATTTTAAGTCCTATTTGGACGATGAGACTATGTATAAAGGCAGTCTCATCACTCTTGCTCCCCCATGGACCATTTAATTAAGGGTCGAGTCAGGATCGTGACTCGGTTAACAAAAACAAGCGCTTCTCGGGAGGCAACCCGATGATCTATCCTTTTTATCTTTTTCTAACATAAGTGTAGGGGCGTGCTTCTATCCATGTGTGCTTGTTGGTATATGTTTTTGTGTGAAGGGTTCCATTGGATCGAGAAGACTTTCAGAGGATTGATGTTGCTGTTCTCTATCATATTCTTCCTTCAGTCTCCGATCATTCTTCATGTTTATATCAGGGGAGTACTCAGTTCTCATCTTTATCTATACTTATCTGATTGTGTTCTCCTTGTTACACTTGGAATTCTAGCATTAGCCTTTTGTGTTCTTAAGTGTAGGGGTAGCACCTTATCACTTTTGAACATTAAGGACAATGTTCGATTCTAAGTGTAGGGGGTTTATATCATATTGATCATATTCATGCCTATTGTTTGCCCTCTTGCATCCTATTTTGACCAAATGTATGTTTGTTTTTATTTTATTTTATTAATAATAATAAAACATTTTTGACCGTGCGTGATTGACTTGTCCCGTAGGCTAGAACAAAGGCGATCATGACTCTGCCTGAGTGTTGATCTGGCTGCTCCCTTCACTTTTAGACTAAGCTTTTAGGAATTATGCAAATGAAAATGCTAAACGTGGAGTAGTTGGTTCTATTTAGAGCTTATATGAATAACCTGTGGCTTTTCCTCCTAGATTGTAACTAGACTAAATAAGTGGGTTTTTTAAAGCCTTTGAACGTTAAAAATTGTGTTGTTATGCAAAAAATAAGTTCTTATGCAATTTTGATATAGAGTCCTAGTTCAACTTTTTATTTAAATTTGAGTGAAAGCAAACTTTCTTAAATTTGAAATAATGTAGCGTGAATAAATATGTTGAAAAAAAAATTAAAAAAATAAAAAAAATTGAAAAAAAACAAAAAAAAAAGCAAGAAAAGAAAAGAGAAAAAAAAAATATATGAATAAGAGTTTTATGTTTTTGTTGCTTTAATTATAATTGTGAGAAACTTGCTTTTTCTCAAATTTAAATCCGAAGTTGAACTAGAATTCGTCAATTTTTTATAAGATTTTAGGCGGTAATTGAGAATGTAGAAGTCAAAGGTCCCGTGAGCTCCGATACTATTCTCGAGGGTGTAAAAACCTAGCCTCCTAAGCTTTGCGAAAGGACAAGCTGAGAAGAAAGTCGCTACATGGAGTGATCTCTCCTTTGAATCTTCATTCTCTAATTACCGTCGTTGTTTTTCATCTAAGTGTCTATTATTAGCTTAGCGGTGATTTCAAGATCTTTGATTTCAAAATCCCGCTGATCCCGATACTATTCTCCGTGGGGTGTCAAAAGCCAGGGCACTTAACCGATGAGGTTGGGACTTTCCGAGAAGAAAGCCGCTACATTGGAAAGGCCATTTTTGAAACTTAAATCTCGTCATTTTTGGTGAGTCTAATATTCCACTTAGATGATTAGCAACCATAACAAATGTCGATTTGAACGATCAGAACTTTGAAAATGAGCACACTTGCCTAGTCTTTTATAATAGTGGGAGTGAAAAGTTATATTTACATAGGTTATTAGTATAAGTAGTGTTCACTACTACACAAAACGCTAAAGAGACCCCCTTAAAAAGACTGGTTATGAAAAAACATGTCTCTATGACCTAAAATGGTGGGAAGGGAATGCATGGAAACTGTTTTTTTTTTAAAAAACAGTCTCCATAATGTGAATTCTAAAGAAACCTGTTTTTAAGATGCAACCAGTCTTTTTTATAAAACTAAAGACACTGGTTTTTACGTAACAACATGTCTCTATGTGTTTCTTTTATGGACACCATTTTTTATAAAAAAAACCAGTGTTTTTACACATTTTAAGACATTTGTTTCTAAAAAACCAGTCTTGTTTCTATTTTAATATATTGTGGTTAATTTTTTTCTAAACTTAAAATCACAAGGACTAAACCGTACATACGTGTTTTTATAACATATTACGTTTTTATACTTTATAAAATATATATGTGATTAAAGTATAAGGGCCATTAATACATAAAAAATTAAGAATCATAATTTGTGTAAAACTTATATATATTTACCTACTGTATATGTAATTTTACTCGACGTAAACCTACAATATAGTTTTAGTCGATCCAACCTACAACAAATTCTTAGTCGATCAAACCTACAAACAGATATGAAAACCAACAACAACACAGATTCTTCCTGTAAGTATTTGTTCTTCAGTTGTTATTATTTAGTTGCATATACGCGGGTTGATTACATATATGTTCTTCGTTGTTATTATTTTAGCTGTTGTAAGTCTTTGTGATTTACTTTTTTTATACAATTATAATTAACATATACAGTTACAAAACTGAATATCTTTTTCCCATATATTCATTCATTCATAATATATTACATAATGTAAAAGTCCTGTCTAAACCCTTTATAAAGGGTGTCAAAATATATAACATTGCAACTACATATGTTGCAATTACCTGTACATAATTAACTAAGATATATCTAAACCCTTTATAAAGGGTGTCAAAAAAGATTAGGTTGCAACTGCCTATGTTGCAATTTGCTGCACCTAACTATATATACAATCACTGTTTTGGTTCACTGTTTTGAACACACCGAATAACGTGTCAAGGATAACAGAAAAAAAAGTAAACGATTATTAATCTTGCATCTTTCGTTTACCCTTGTTAAGCTGTTGATTGTTAGCATTGACATCAATGGGTTTGATACATGGTAACCCAATAATGCAATGCCTCACTGGTGGACCTCTCTTGACAACCTTTTTATTTGTTGATCCACTGGAACTGCATGTTCTTCTAGTTTTTTTGGGATTCCATGTCTCATCATCAGAATCCTCGTCATCGTCCTCGTCTTCTTCATCGTCCTCGTCTTCTTCATCTTCAGCTTGTTCATCATCTTGGTCATCATCTAATAAACATATATTGAAAACCAAGTTGAAACCATGGACGAAGCTACTTATAAACATGTTTTATAACTATAAAAGCCATGAAATAAAGTTTGCAATTCATAATAGCTAGACACCAAATTTTATCCAAAATACAGAAAGTGTTGCCAGACAATGGACAAGAGCGATTGGGAATTTGGGATGAACTCATATATCATTTTTTATTGTCAAGACTTAATTTTCTATTTGGCCCACCCAAAACTAGAATCCTAGGTCCGTCACTGGTTGAAACAGATTTACCATTTTATAAGAGAAGGTCGGAAATTACATACCTGGTTTAAAGGAACCTTTATAATTGAATTTTTTTGGAATTTTGAATTTACTCGAAACATCCTCATCTATTTGTATCCACTTTGAGAGTGGCCAGAAAAGTTGTTCTGACAACCCATACTTTTCCTTGATGTAATCCGAGACTTCATCCCTGAGTTTTACAGATCCAGGAACAGGTTCTACAAAACCAAAATATAATAGTTAGTCCTTTTATCTGATATTATACTTAAAAATCTAACAGTCCAAACTTCTATCCAACTGTTTTAACAAGCTACCTTGGATAAATATTATTGGAACAGAAAAGGTTTTCGTTGAAGACTCTGTGCCATCGTCTCCAAATTCAGCGAATATACCCTTAGTAAATTCGTCCAACATCTGTTGACTCCACTTATTATTTGGTTTTCCATATTTGGCAACACCCCACTCCCACATTTCATCGGTCACTAGGCACACTTTTTTGTCATAGTGCATGGTTCCTACACTAATAAAAGACATTCGGTTAATAAAGGTACTAAAATATGTAAACTACAAAAAAAGGCTAAAAATAAAAACATAATTTGATGATTACATACCTTGCTTATAGAAGCGTTGAAAAGCAAATGTATTTGAAACATCCGCATCAATAACTCTCCACGTTTGTGGATTGTAATCCAACTGCCCGTAATTTGTTACAACGTATTCCCAAATTTTTTCGACTTTTTCTACAATGTCAACTTCAATCCAGTTAGTAAACAAAAAACTTAACAGGAAGCATAAAAATAGTTTGTTTGGGTTTTTGATCAAGAACATGGGTTACTGAATACAGTTCCGTTAGATTCTTACTGATTCTGGTAAAATACTAACCTAAAACCTAGTTATGTGTCAACTTTCAAAGTCCGAATCACAAAAATGAAACCCTAGATCTGTTGATATGAACTACTAACAAATAGAAGAAGTCTGCTGATGTTTAATGCACTAGTGTGGATTATGAGCTATCTAATCTTGCACCAAAACACTCTAACACCTAACAAATGTAAACACGACCCTATTCTAACCTATTATCTAACTATGCTCAAAGTTACAAACCTCAAACACAAGAAAACAAGGCCTTATAGTCACTGTTTTGAATGTAGGGTTCTGGTGCTATAGTGACTGATTCAAATGCCAAATAAACGAGTTTCAAGCCACAACAATTTGAGCAAACAATAACCAAAACACAACCTATCTACATATAACCCTATATTAACAGATAATCTAAGGGCACGTTTGGTTTACAGTCTAAAATAAGTATCGGTAAAGGTATAAGTATGAGGTTGAATGACTATTGGTATGAGTTGAACCAGCATTTTCTATAAAGATGTTTGGTATGAAGCTTATTTTATTCTCATTTGATGTTTTCTCAAAATGTGCATCCCCAAAAGTTTTGTGGGTACGTATATGATTAAAAGATTTGATGTCAACTTGTACAAACGCACCCTAAAGTCAGTAAAACAAAAGAGTTGTATGCCTACTGATTGTTTTGTAGTTTTTAAACAACTATGATGTTGCAAAATCTATTTTCTAACCATTAAACTTAACTCAACATGATTACTGGTGGTTCAATCTTCATTTGAACTTATAGGTTTTTCAAGTAAAACTTTGTTGCTAAATAGAGAAGTGTCCACCAAAACAGAGTGTGATAATAACCACTTTAATACTATAACTTACGCTCTGTTCTCGAGTCTAAATTTTAAAGAAAGAAAGAGAATGGGACGGGAAAGGAAAAGTAGAGGATGACACCGTGAAAAAAATGATTATAGCAAATTGTGTTCTTGAGTTTATATTTTTAAGCATAAAGGAAAAGATCAGAAGCTAATAATATTACCAATGTACCCTCAAAACTATATACTCCATATTAATGTCTCTTTTACAACTTAATAGATCAAGACTCACATCCCTTCTGAAGGCTCGAGTTTTTGAGGACACGTTAGATAATAAAGCAGACAAAAAACATAATATTATCTAAACAACTTACGGGCTGTTTGGTTGGGCAATATTTAGTGGTTTTTGTGGGGTTTGAAATTAAAACACAATTAAATACTGCGTTTGGTTGAAAAATAAGAGAAAGGGTTTGACATTATAACACATTAAAAATGGTGTTTTTTTATCCCACTACAAAATGAAAGCATTTAAAACACGGAAGCAAAAAGTATATTGAGACAAAAATGTCCTCATCTTCCTCACTGTTTCCTCTCTCCATCTGGTCTTTTACCCATCATATCTTCTTATATTTTTATTTCCCAACACCATTTTTATTTGATTTCTAACCTTGAGATTCATACTTTTATTCTTAATTTATTTTCCATGCTTCACATATCTTTCTATCTTCAATAGTTTTTAATAGTTTGGTAAGTTTTAATTTGTTTTTTTCTCTATGTGCTATTGGGTTTTAATTTTTCCCCTCTTAAAAACACTACAGAATCTTAAACCTATGGTTTTTCAACTCAGAAACCAAACAGCCCCTTAAGGGGACCTCCCTCAGTTTACTGACAACTAACCTATCACTTTGTCAAACAATACTGGTTTAGCAATTAGCATAAACAATCATGTCATCATTACGAACCGATCCATTTTAGTAGGAGTACTAATAAAACACACCAACCAATACTAGTTTAGCATTAAACGCTTTCCCAGCTACGTTTAATTTGTAGTATTATTTTGTATGGTATTGAACACACACCAACAAAACACACACACCTCCATTTTAATATTAAACAAAACCAAGCAGAATTGAGAATACTTATAACAGTAACACATGGATCAAGATCATTTATATACCAAGATTGAGGCAACCATGCATACACACCAAATATATGTACCAACAAACATTCGTATAAAAAAATCAAAGTTATCTTATACATCACGTTTATTCTATTCAAGCAAGACTTACCGATGAGCTTCTAATAAGCCCAAATATAAGCCGAAATTATAACCTCCTAATAAGCACAAGTATAAGCCGAAATAAGCCCAAATATAAGCCAAAAAAACAACCCTTTTCATAATAATAACTTCCAAAATAAGACGGAAAAAAGGGGTAAAACTTACCAAACATTAGTGTTGATTTTTGAAAGATCGAATTAGATGGATGTGTGTGTGACATGGTCAGTGTGTGGTTTTTGTGTGTGAAATGATCGGTTTGAGTTGTGTTAAGTGAATGTGTGTTTGACTTAGTGAGTGGTGTAAAAGTAAATGTATGTTAGGTGTTAAGTGAATGCGTGTTTGATTAGCAGGTTTGAGTTTTTATAAAAAAAAAAATTTCAAAAAATCTTGGCCAGGACTCGAACCTGCGCCGTTTACACCACACACCAACACCACAACCAACTGCCCTAGGGTCTATGACTGTTATACCTTTGCACAATTTATTATTTAAGGGGTGATGTGGTTTTGCTTATTAATTAAATTAGAAGCTTAATAAGCTGATTTCAGCTTATTATGTTTGATTTTTTTTAGCTTTTCATTTTTGCTTTGTTATTCAAGTAGTTTTGGACTTTTTGGTTTAAAAAATTTATTTTTTACGTTTTTTATTAATTTTTTATTATTATTTAAATTCCCGGTTTTAAGAAAATAGATTAAAAATAGTTAAAATTAGTTTAAAATTTTATAAAATTTATGTTAGGTTTCATTTAATATTTTTTATGTTTACAATTGAAAAAATTCCCATTTTGGCTTATTTTTAATTTTATTTAATTTTGTAGTTTTTTATTAAGTTTAAAAATTATTATAAAATTATTAAAATGTTTTTGGACAATTTGGTTTTCAATTTAGTATTATTTTCATTTTTCTTATTTTAATTTAATTTTTTGGTAATTTTTTGAGTATTTTTTATTTTTGTCACGTTTTACGTTTTCATTCATTTTACATCGTATTGTAATTTTTAGCGTACCTCGTCTTTTGTTTTGTCTTACCCATTATACGTTGTTTTCCTAAACAAGTATTCTTACCACAATCATTTTGGGTGTTCTTTTTTTTCAGATGGATCGTGAAACATGGATGTACGATATAGATCGTTGTACTCCCACTTATGTGAAAGGGTTGGCTGAATTTATCAAGTGTGTCGAGGCTCATCGAAAAAGTAGAGGAGAAACACTAATATCTTGTCCATGTGTAAGGTGTAGAAATAATAAGTCGTATGATAAGTCTGCCACAGTTAGATATCATTTGATAGAGAACGGTTTTGACACAAATTATACATGTTGGAAACTTCATGGTGAGATAGAACCGCAAGTTGATAATGACACTATTGTTTCGGACTCTAATATGGATGAGAATTTTGGTAATGATGATAACCATCGAGATAATCTGGAAGGGATGTTGGAAGACGTGAAAAGTAATGCTGATGAAAAGCATGCTAAAAAATTAGAGCAATTGTTTGTCGATGCAGAAAAACCAGTGTATGAAGGTTGTAAGACGTTTACCAAACTTTCTTTAGTTCTGAGGTTGTTGGACTTAAAAGCAAAAAGTAATTGGAGTGATGTAAGCTTTACTGCCCTATTGGGTGTGTTCCATGAAGCGTTACCTGCAGATAACGACATGCCCGTTACGACATATCAGGCGAAAAAACTAACATGTCCGATGGGATTGGCGGTAGAAAGAATACACGCATGTCGCAACGATTGTATATTGTATCGAAAATCTTAGAAAGACCTACATGAGTGCCCTATATGTAAGGCATATAGGTATAAGCATAAGCCTCTAACAGAACTTGATAGTGATGTGACAAAGAATGGTCCTCCTGCTAAACTTTTGTGGTATCTTCCAGTCAAACCAAGATTGAAAAAGTTATACGCAAACCCAAGGGATGCCAAATTGTTGCGTTGGTATGCTGAAGAACGTAAAGTTGATGGAAAAATGAGACATGTTGCTGACTCTCCTCAATGGAAAAATATTGTAACACCCGCAAATTTATACAACTCAATACAGCGGAAGACTAATTGGTGTTACGGGATAGCACATTACTCACATCATAGACAACGCATAAAAATCGCGTCGTTTATTAATAAAGCATTTCCATTCATAAATATCAAAGTTACATAGGTCCCAAGTCATTATATTTCATACAAAGTTTTACAAAGTATTTGAATGGAAAATATTGTTTAAGTGCGGGCCATGAATTCTTGTCGTCTTCTCGAGAATTACCTTCAAGTACCTGAGATAAAACATGTTAAAAGAATAGGCCAGCGATAACGCCGAGTGAATTCATAGAGTTTAATAAATTCCATCAATATAACTTTGGTATAAAATTTGTACCAAAAATCATTTCGTACAAATCGTGGTAATAGGCCATAAAGTAGCCAAAATCATTTTATACAAATCTTTATCAAAATCATAATATAGGTGTTTGCCTTAAAAATCATTATACGAGCCAATGTCGTAAAAACATCATACAATACGTCTTATGACGTTGTATGAAAATAAAAACTGTTATATGAATATGGTTATGAAAACCAAAACATGAACATAATATCAATAGTATGACCCTGTATTGCTAGTCAGGCAATACATCGTAATTCAGAGCGTAGAGCAGTATTTCGCTAATCGGATTATTATAAGCCGCATGACATTGTTACCTTACTAAACCAACAACGGGTAGCTAACCCGATACTCAATTTGCCCATCTAAAGTAGCGTGTCGTCACAAAGGTCACGATATGGAAATCTTCTCATACATAAATTCGCTTACCAATCAATGTGGCACGACGGGGATCAACCGTCAAGGCGCGAACTGGGGTGATCGTCCCCAAATAGTACTATTATATGCACAAGCGTCTACCAAATCCCGGTAGTTCACAATTCATGCTAATGGGACTTTTAGTGACATAACCTAACTTTAATAATCCATTTAATTTCATCTATCGGGTCTTTTCATCATTTATCGGGTCATACAATCGGGTCATTCAGTCATTCGGGTCCAAATAAATAAACAAACAATCGGGACAAATGGTGTCCTATTTTGTATAAACTAACATGTTATCTCCCTCACGGGTTTATAAAACATTTGTAAAAACATTTAAAAGAGTGCGAGGCTATGAACTCACGTTGATATGGGAAGGCGGGTTATCGGCAATTCGGACGTACGGTACGTGCTTCAATCACGGAAACCTAGACAAATAATACTCGTCTTTGACTCTTGTCGAATGACTTTATAAAAATAACAATTATTTATACATATGATGATTATATATATATGATGATCAAGTGGGTTTACATATTCTCGTTTACTCATTTTAGTGTTATATGTCGGTATCTTTTATACTAGTTTACTAGTTTTACTTATTTACGTATTTTAGGTCCAATAAACTTATTATAAGTTCTTTAACTTGTATTAATCCATGTTATACTTATATTATCAGTATCTACACTTTACAAGTTGGGCCTAAATGGGTTAAGTCCAATAAGTTCTTTTTATAAGTGTTTAACTTATTTAGTCCAATTATTAGTCCAATATGTTTACTTAGCTCGTTAATGTCCGTATGTCCTATAGTTCGGGATTTATCGGTTTTTACTTGTTTTAGATACTTATATATCAGTATATGACTTTTAAAAACTTTACATTAGACGGGTTTGATCGTCTAAGTTTTAATTGGCGAAAAACGTTAATTTTACGGTAATATCCGAAAAAGTCGTAAAAATCAAGTTTATAGTTTTTATTACTTATAAGTATTATTCCACTACCATTTATATAATTTGTCCATTTAATTAACCTTTTACATATTTATATAAATAAGTTTTATAAGTTAGTGGGTTTTTATTTTTATATTTTATACAATAAAATGTGAGTGCTTATATAATAATAATAAACATTAATTCTTAAAATCTGATTTTTATCTTCATGTTCACCATTTTTACCATATCTAGAATTCTATAATGAATTAGAAGCTCATTTTTTGGTGACATGTTCTTCATATTATGTGCTACATTTAACTTAGTTATAGCTACTGCTCATTTTAAGTTTATCTTGCCTTAACAGTCCCAACAAAACTGCTTATTCAGATTAGAACACCCAACTTGGTTTGATCATATCTCACTCATTATATTGATTCCATTGCATGGCCAACTCTCACATGTGTATAACATCTTGTACTTACTGTAAATGGATCATACCATGCAATTATATCAGTTCAAGTTTTAGTTATATACTGTTTTTATACAGCCAACTAAATAATCATGATTTTAGCCTCATTTCTTATAGTTATTAACCTTTTTAAGCATACCTATCAACACTTGATCCCCACACAACATTTTATCATCATATATACATCATATACATATACAAAATGAAATAAAATACATTTTTTCTTTACAAAAATAACAAAAGAAAAATGGAGAGGATGATCTTCTTTACCAACCAAGTGTATTTCTTGTTTTTGGAAGACAAGAACTTGATGAACACCACAAGTAACTCCAAGATCATCAAACACCAAGAATATAAGTTGAGAAATCAGCCCTAGGACACAAGAAAATCACCTCCAATGTTGTTAATATGGCCACCAAATGATCAAGGCTTCAAGATAACTCCATGATAGAGCTAGTAAACATGTATTTCATGGCTAGAAAAGATCAAAAGGGGTGTTTGTAGCTTGAATATGGACGGCAAAGGGGTGGGGTTTTGAAAGGAATTGTGTTGGTTTGCATGTAAGTAAATGGTGGTGTGAGTTAGTTGCTAGTGGTTTTGACTAGGAAAAGCTTAAAGTGTAAGCTTTGTTTACACTTGTAAACTTGTAGCTAACATGATGCCACATATGGTTGTGGTGTCATGTTGGTGCCGTCCAAGTTAGCTAGTGGGGTGGGACAATGTATTTTGTCCCATCTCACTAGTTTACGGGTATTCCTCGATTCTAGTTTTCTCTATTTGCGTGCCCTCGGGTCGTTTCACGAAAAACGTTTTTATAAATTATGAATCAACGTCACAAAACGAATCCAATAAAATTTGTCTCATCAAAAACATAAATACGTAATGCTAAGGTTTCCGGTTTAGTCGTAAAGGACGTTAAATAAAATCGTAAGTCCTAATCTCTTCTCATAAATTTGTGAGTTTATGAATCAACTCAAATTTAAAACTCCAAAATAATATTCATGGACAAATTTATTTTCTGAAATGTCGGACTGTCACCAAAGACGGTGTATGTAAACGTAAGCACGCAACGTTGAATCCTCCGGTTTAGACGTAGTCGACGCTACTTCAAGACGTAAATCCAAATTACTTCCCAAAAATAAGTGAGTTCATATTGTAACATTAAAATAATGTTTTTAAATAATACTTGAGAATAAAATATCAACCATAAATTGACGGATTGTCACAGCATTTACCCCTAAACAGGATCTTTGTCCTCAAAGATCATCTTACCTTACTACTCGCTTCTTATAGAGTTAAAGCCATGTGGGTATTTCCTCCACATTTGGTCTTCTCTCACAAGTGTAATTCATTACAATACGCGAGTTTCATCAAACATAACTACGGGAATAAGATCATGCTAAATGTTGACTTACTTTCTCTATCCATGATGTTCACGGGTTTTTGATGAATGCAACTTTTCGCTGATCTAAACTCTACTAAGAACGATCAGATTCTCACTTGATAGATTTTCCATCAAGTTCGATATACGAATCATAATTCACGCAGCTCTTGAAGTCCTAGGGTAGATCCAGCTTATATGCCCTTCAAACCAATCTTTTAAATCATCTCAATGGTCCCATACAACGGGGACTTATATCCCATGATTTGTCAGATCATGAATTCATTTTTCCCAAGGTTAAAAATTGTGGCATAACTTCGCTACCCATTTGGCACTTCAAGATCTACATTTCACATTCACATAACCTCTTGCCCACTACCGGCTGTCAATAATCAGATCCTAATTTCAACAATCATTTCAGATCTCGCGGGTCGGGTATTTTGTAAGGTTAGGTTCGTCATCATAGGAAACCATAAACCTAAAAGACATGTCCAACTCACAATGGGTGTATGTCGGGTGTCTTCATCTCAACTCCTGCTTACAGATGCTCTAATATTTAGATCCTAAAAGATTAGATCTAGATCCTAATACGATGATTATCAATGATAATCTTTCCAAAGGAAAACGATTATACGGTTCATTACCAAAGGTCAATCATTCAAACATAAAACAACACTTATATTACTTTGTATCGTTACTTTACCTCGTCCCTTCGATTTGGGGTGGTACATAGTACTCTCATCAAGGTTCGTTCTCAATGATTTCTGAGCAAATCTCTTGAAATTCAATGCGAAGCGAGGATCTTGATAAAGATGTTCGATACAGGCACACTATGTTTACATAACTCTTTTGCATTTATCATTAACGGGAATGATATTAGCAGATTTAGTCAGTCTGTCGACGATGACCCAAATCAAATCAAATTCAGATGATGACCTTTGCAATAGCTAAACGTTTACTAATGTCTTCCTTCATAATTCGTCATCAGTACATCTTCTTCAGACAAAGATACTTTTAGTCAAAAATTACATACATATAACACTTATACTTACAAGATTTCCAATATAACTATATCTCACAATTTTCTATATTTAGGCAACCTCAAGTGGCATTTTATATATGTACCGCCATCGGTCTTTTTAATTCTAATGGTTCACATTAGCCGCGAACCCCTTTTTATTATCTATATTATCCTTTTTACAATCATCGGCTATTTTTAAATTGTTCGGCAATTTATTTTGCACCTTCATTATTAAGGAACATGTCCTAATTGGTTCTTTATCTTTTATACGTAATGTGTCAGTATCTATATTCACTTTTCTAGATGGAATAGTTATCATGTCTGTATTTATTCAATAATTATTTCTTCACATTTTCTCTGTTTTAGTTTCGTCTCATCTATCATTTTTATCCGTTTTTCTCAATCCGGCGTTTAAAGCATCGGTAATTATTACAATTAATTAAATAATTATTAAATTTTTATGAAACGTAAACGTAAAAATTTTAAATTTCTTAGTTCGACCAATTATATAAAATGTTCAAAATAAATTTGAATTTAATTAACACGATTTTTGTTGATTTATCGAAAATGATTATTAAGATTCGTAAATGTTCGAAAAATCTTTGGTTACACTTTGGTCAAAATTTTCTTATTTGAAAAGCAAAAATTTTCGTTTCAAGTTTTCAGGTTATGGTATAAATGGTTTTACTCAATCCTTCTTAAGTTATCTTGAGGTATACACAAACATTTACCCCTAAACAGAAGTTTAGTTAAATGATTTGTGTATAAGGGAATAATCCCTTAAAAATCCTTTGTTAAAACATTCGTCAAAACATATTTGCACATTCTTTTTGGTAAAATTCCAAAGTCTTAAAAGGACTCTAATTCCTTGAAGAGTCAATATATATTCCATTATCTTTTAATCACACGATCAAATAATGTAAAAGATTAAGTCTTAAATCTCATGTTAAATATTCAAGGTACACGTTTTTATTGTTCGGTCAATTCAGGGCAGTCTATAAATAATTATTAACTCATTCTTATTCTTATAAACAAACATATAGTTCTTAATGATCACGAGCATGAATTTATCAAATTATAGCCTACACATGTGATTCACCAAATTTATGAATGCTACATGTGTATTAGTCAATCCTAACGACATCACGTGAAACTCATAATGTTTATTACAAGTACCGGATGTAGTGATTCGAATAGATAATCTTCTTCGCGGACACGAAGTTGATAACAACCATGTCGTGGATCAAAAACCTTGTAAATGATCGAACAATTCTTCCATTTCGAGTTATGGATATCGTTTTCGATTGTCAATTTACTCACTTTATAGTAATCTATAAATATAAGGAATGATAACACCATAGCTCTTCATGATGACAGGCTTGGTATATTAAAATTTTTTTCCGACAACTCTCTTAGTTGTACGGTAATTCCTTTAATTTAGATGGTGCTGACGTACAGTGCACAAGCCACAGGAGCAGCACCGAAAATAAAATCAATACCAAATTCAATCTTGCCTTAATGGCAAAAGTCTAGGTAATTCATCAACAAATACTTCCTAAAGTTTCAGATAACATTATCATCTTTTAATACATTTATTTTAAGTTTTTTATAGATTATAATATCTATGACTAATTCACAACCATTCACGGTATACTTTTAAGTCTAAAAGCAGGATACAATCACTTTTGATAATCAACATCTTATCTTTTAGGGGAATTCTACTTGAGTTCCCATCAATTAAGACAATGTCGTCATGTCATAATCAATCAATCCATTCTACTGGCACTATCAACTTTTCAGTTTTATTGCCGTCGATAAGATGTGAACATCTCAAAAGACTAAACGCATAATCTACGCGAGAGAATTTCAAATCAGATATAGACGAAAACATTTAACGAATATGAATATGTCCCATGTTTTCATAATTTGAGTACGCATTCGAAAGCTCCTCGGATCGTTACCCAGGTCATTCAAATGAAATCAAATCAAAAGAAATGATAGGAACGTCGATACAACCAGTCGGGTATCAACACTCAGTAATCAGATATTTTTCCTAAGAATCTCACTATGGGGGAATTAGACAAGAAAGAATTGTCAATTGTCAAACAAGACAATTTCCTCAGATGAGTAAATTTGACTCAGAAGAATAGATGCTATAGGCACATATGTAGGTGTCCCTAACACTATGTCCTTATTTTTCACTTCTTGCAGATCTCATAAAATTTAATCTTTCACAATCTTCAAAGAAAATTTAGTGTTTATTAATCAGTTTTATGGTGACTACTAATCAGCCTTGCATGGTCCATTCCAAATTGTATGTAGGCGCGCAACTATATACAATTTCAAGATTAACGATGCAATACTCAGTTCGTCAAAACTTTATCATCATGTTTATAATAAAAACATTTTCATGCTTAATTCTTAAATAAGAATCAAAATAAATTTACAAAGATTTTCTTTGTTATGAAAACAATTAAGTTTTCCAAAGTGTTTCATAAACAACCTTATTTCGATAATGATTATTCATAAATCTCACTTTAAATAATCCTTATAGTGATGAAAATTCAATTTTTCTCAAGGGATACTATTTTATATTATAAAAACAATGAGTGATCTGAAAAAGAGTGATGAAGAGTTGTTCACCAAGAACTAACTACAATATATATTAGGAAATGAGCTTTAGCCAAATAATCATGAGGTTCATGATCTTGATGGCGCTCAAAAAGAATAATCCACAACGTAACTCAAATCAAGATGAGTACTTGTTCAATGGTTGCATCACTAACGCGAACATTAGGATGAAGCAATCAAGGATAAATAACATCGATACATGTAGAATTTAGCAATCAAAGGTAGTTTATTCATTAATCACAAACAAGTCAAATTGTACCGTAACACATTATGTGTCACTATGTCATACAATTCCAAGATCTCATCCTACCAACTGATGTCTCAGTTAAGTTAGGGATTATTTTTAAAAGATACCACAATGAATACTAATCTACAAGAGTCATTAGGTGTTCCACATGTCTCGAAAGATCCATCGGTCCCAATTCGGAAGAAGATTTCTTCAATTTATTTATTGGACACTAGGCATCCTCGTTAGTGGACAATGGTCTAGGAACAACACTTAACACGAATCAACAATCAATTAAAACCTTATAATTCAATCACAGGGCTTAACGACTTCCTCCTAAGAATCTCATATTCCATACGGGTTAAATTTTACTTCATTCAAGTTCCAACAAATTTTATACTCAATTCGATATCCTACCTCATATTCCAATACTTTCAATCTTATTGTTAGATCTTAAAAGGGCAATAAAAGCTCAATATGATCAACACTTAATTTCCAATCCTATAGCTCTTACAACACAATTATCAAATGAGTCACTAGTATGAGATGACTCATACATTCAATTAGACTTCTCGGAAAGGTATTAGTGGCATGAGGCTTTTGGGTAATGGTTCTAATGACATCCTCAAGTGCAACATTCCCCCCTTTCGATTTCAAATTTAAGAATTGGATGACAACGAATCAAATGACATCTTTCTAGGTGATAACGTTTTGTCAATATCACAATCAACTAATATCTACACTTCTACGAATATCAACCATTTTGTTGGGATCATAGATATCCACAACTTGGTTTAGATCTAGCATAGCTAGAATTCCTACGAGAATAGCTTCGATTAATTTACTAGGGGATTTAGGGTTTCTTGTGACAATCTACGTCGTATAAATACCTCGTATAAAAATCAAAATAATCATCAAACAATCATGTAATAAAATTACATCATATATATATATATAATCCAAGTTATATATATATATATATATATATATATTAAAATAACACTTCTCAGTCTGGCCTTGTCGGTAACTCGCGAATTCTTCGGCACCGTTATAGTCAAAAGATTTTTAGACATTTTTGTGAAAAATGTTTATAGTTAAAAGATTTTGAAATGTTTTATTCAAAACCTTGGTTTTAAAAATCTTTCGTTCTCTATAACGAGAGCTCTGGTACCAAACTGTAACACCCCCAAATTTATACAACTCAATACAGCGGAAGACTAGTTGGTGTTACGGGATAACACATTACTCACATCATAGACAACGCATAAAAATCACGTCATTTATTAATAAAGCATTTCCATTCATAAATATCAAAATTACTTAGGTCCCAAGTCATTATATTTCATACAAAGTTTTACAAAGTATTTCAATGGAAAATATTGTTTAAGTGCGGGCCATGAATTCTTGTCGTCTTCTCGAGAATTATCTTCAAGTACCTGAGATAAAACATGTTAAAAGAAAAGGTCAGCGATAACGCTGAGTGAATTCATAGAGTTTAATAAATTCCATCAATATAACTTTGGTATAAAATTAGTAGCAAAAATCATTTCGTACAAATCATTGTAATAGGCCATAAAGTAGCCAAAATAATTTTATACAAATCTTTATCAAAATCATAATATAGGCGTTTGCCTTAAAAATCATTATACGAGCCAATGTCGTAAAAACATCATACAATACGTCTTATGACGTTGTATGAAAATAAAAACCGTTATATGAATATGGTTATGAAAACCAAATCATGAACATAATATCAATAGTATGACCCTGTATTGCTAGTCAGGCAATACATCGTAATTCGCAGCGTATAGCAGTATTTCGTTAATCGGATTATTATAAGCCGCATGACATTGTTACCTTACTAAACCAACAACGGGTAGCTAACCTGATACTCAATTTGCCCATCTAAAGTAGTGTGTCGTCACAAAGGTCACGCTATGGAAATCTTCTCATACATAAATTCGCTTACCAATCAATGTGGCACGACGGGGATCAACCGTCAAGGCGCGAACTGGGGTGATCGTCCCCAAATAGTACTATTATATGCACAAGCGTCTACGAAATCCCGGTAGTTCACAATTCATGCTAATGGGACTTTTAGTGACATAACCTAACTTTAATAATCCATTTAATTTCATCTATCGGGTCCTTTCATCATTTATCGGGTCATACAATCGGGTCATTCAGTCATTCGGGTCCAAATAAATAAACAAACAATCCGGACAAATGGTGTCCTATTTTGTATAAAATAACATGTTATCTCCCTCGTGGGTTTAGAAAACATTTATAAAAATATTTAAAAGAGTGCGAGGCTATGAACTCACGTTGATATGGGAAGGCGGGTTATCGGCAATTCGGACGTACGATACGTGCTTCAATCACGGAAACCTAGACAAATAATACTCGTCTTAAACTCTTGTCCAATGACTTTATAAAAATAACAATTATGTATACATATGATGATTATATATATATATGATGATCAAGTGGGTTTACATATTCTCGTTTACTCATTTTAGTGTTATATGTCGGTATCTTTTATACTAGTTTACTAGTTTTACTTATTTACGTATTTTAGGTCCAATAAACTTTTTATAAGTTATTTAACTTGTATTAATCCATGTTATACTTATATTATCATTATCTACACTTTACAAGTTGGGCCTAAATGGGTTAAGTCCAATAAGTTCTTTTTATAAGTGTTTAACTTATTTAGTCCAATTATTAGTCCAATATGTTTACTTAGCTCGTTAATGTCCGTATGTCCTATAGTTCGGGTTTTATCGGTTTTTACTTGTTTTATATACTTATATATCAGTATATGACTTTTAAAAACTTTACATTAGACGGGTTTGATCGTCTAAGTCTTAATTGGCGAAAAACGTTAATTTTACGGTAATATCCGAAAAAGTCGTAAAAATCAAGTTTATAGTTTTTATAAATTATAAGTATTATTCCACTACCATTTATATAATTTGTCCATTTAATTAACCTTTTACATATTTATATAAATAAGTTTTATAAGTTAGTGTGTTTTTATTTTTACATTTTATACAATAAAATGTGAGTGCTTATATAATAATAATAAACATTAATTCTTAAAATCTGATTTTTTTCTTCATGTTCACTATTTTTACCATATCTAGAATTCTATAATGAATTAGAAGCTCATTTTTGGGTGACATGTTCTTCATATTATGTGCTACATTTAACTTAGTTATAGCTACTGCTCATTTTAAGTTTATCTTGCCTTAACAGTCCCTACAAAACTGCTTATTTAGATTAGAACACCCAACTTGTTTTGATCATATCTCCCTCATTATATTGATTCCATTGCATGGCCAACTCTCATATGTGTATAACATCTTGTACATACTGAAAATGGATCATACCATGCAATTTTATCAGTTAAAGTTTTAGTTATATACTGTTTTTATACAACCAACTAAATAATCATGATTTTAGCCTCATTTCTTATAGTTATTAACCTTTTTAAGCATACCTATCAACACTTGATCCCCACACAACATTTTTATCATCATATATACATCATATACATATATAAAATGAAAGAAAATACATTTTTTCTTTACAAAAATAACAAGAGAAAAATGGAGAGGATGATCTTCTTTACCAACCAAGTGTATTTCTTGTTTTTGGAAGACAAGAACTTGATGAACACCAAAAGTAACTCCAAGATAATCAAACACCAAGAATATAAGTTGAGAAATCAGCCCTAGGACACAAGCAAATCACCTCCAATGTTGTTAATATGGCCACCAAATGATCAAGGCTTCAAGATAACTCCATGATAGAGCTAGTAAACATGTATTTCATGGCTAGAAAAGATCAAAAGGGGTGTTTGTAGCTTGAATATGGACGACAAAGGGGTGGGGTTTTGAGAGGATTTGTGCTGGCTTGCATGTAAGTAAATGGTGGTGTGAGTTAGTTGCTAGTGGTTTTGACTAGGAAAAGCTTAAAGTGTTAGCTTTGTTTACACTTGTAAACTTGTAGCTAACATGATGCCACATATGGTTGTGGTGTCATGTTGGTGCCGTCCAAGTTAGCTAGTGGGGTGGGACAATGTATTTTGTCCCATCTCACTAGTTTACGGGTATTCCTCGATTCTAGTTTTCTCGATTTGCGTGCCCTCGGGTCGTTTCGCGAAAAACGTTTTTATAAATTATGAATCAACGTCACAAAACAAATCCAATAAAATTTGTCTCATCATAAACGGAGTTCAAAAACGTAAATACGTAATCCTAAGGTTTCCAGTTTAGTCGCAAAGGACGTTAAAATAAAATCGTAAGTCCTAATCTCTTCTCGTAAATTTGTGAGTTTATGAATCAACTCAAACTTAAAACTCCAAAATAATATTCATGGACAAATTTATTTTATGAAATGTCGGACTGTCACCAAAGACGGTGTATGTAAACGTAAGCACGCAACGTTGAATCCTCCGGTTTAGACGTAGTCGACGCTACTTCAAGACGTAAATCCAAATTACTTCCCAAAAATAAATGATTTCATATTGTAACATTAAAATAATGTTTTTAAATAATACTTGAGAATAAAATATCAACCATAAATTGACGGATTGTCACAAATGTCGATCGTGATTTTAAAGAATTTGGTTCTGAGATCAGAAACATACGGTTTGGACTTTGTTCAGATGGAATTAATCCATTCAGAAGCCTGAGTAGTCGTCACAGCACTTGGCCTGTTCTTTTATGTATATACAATCTTCCACCTTGGTTATGCATGAAACGGAAATACATCATGATGTCATTATTAATTCAAGGTCCGAAACAACCAGGGAATGACATTCATGTGTACTTGCTCCCGCTAATTGATGACATGATTGATTTATGGGAAACAGGCCTTGAAATCTATGATGCGTACAAAAAAGAGAGGTTCCGGCTGTTTGCCATGATTTATTGTACCATAAATGAGTTTCCAGCGTACGGTAACTTGTCGGGGTATTCTTCGAAAGGGCAAAAGGCATGTCCTGTTTGTGAAAATGAAACCCACTCCCGATGGTTGAGTAATTGTAGGAAAACAATATATATGGGACATCGAAGGGCGCTGGACAGACATCACCCGTAACGTAAAAAAGCAAATCTATTTGATGGTACATCGGAGGATAATCAATGCCCAAACGTATGGACGGATATGCTACGTTATGCCAAGTTTTTGACTTAGAAATTACCTTTGGAAAAAATGTTAAACATGCTACTAAACGTATCTGGAAAAAAAAATCTATATTCAAGGGTATGCAGCTGAAGAAGTTGTTCAGTTTTGTACAAACTATATGGATGATGTCGCTGATATTGGCCTTCCGCAACCGCGACATCAAGGTAGACTTGCAGGGGTGGGGACAATTGGGCTCAAAGATATCAAGCCCAACCCTGAAGAGTTTGAACAAGCACATTTTATAGTATTGCAAAGCATGACATGTATTGACCCATACATACAAGAGCACATGAAGGAAATAGCAATAAAAACTGGTAGACGAGATGAACGTTTTTTGGAAGCCGAGCACAAATTTTTTTTTTTCACAAAGGTTGGCAGAAAAAGTAACTGATATGTGTCTTTCAGATGTAGACCAAGACGTTATACAACTAGGGCACCGTCCAGGTCGTGTACTTCAATATCAAGGCTACGACATTAACGGATATACGTTCTATACCAAGAGACAAGATGATAATACTACTGTTCAAAATAGTGGAGTGATAGTAATAGCAGCAACGCCAAATTCATCGAGGAAAACAATTGCAAAGGAGTCATATTATGGTGTCATTGAATAAATACGGTTTCACGTGTGTTAATCTCTCTACAAATGGATATCCGTCTGATAAATTCATTTTAACAAAACAAGTTGATCAAGTATTCTATGTTCAAGACCCATTAGACAAGAGATGGCACATTGTCATGCAGAGTAAACGGAGTATAGTTGGCGTCGATGATGTTGTTGACGAAGACGAGTACAATAAGTTTGACGAGCTACCTCCTTTTTCTATTGGTGTTCAATCGGATCCTGTTCTCTCTGATACAATTTACTTGAGATCCGATCACCAAGAAGGACAAGAAGATTGAAAAAACATTGTTCGTATAAAAATTCAAGATAATAATACTCATATATTATTATAAAAGTCATAACTAATTGATCTGTTTTTTTAATATTTCAGGAAGCATTGTATAGTTTGTATAGTACATTACTTTTTTCTCAATGGATAATCTCATTCGTTTAGACTTATAAGTCGGTTAGAATCTCGTTCGTTTATACTTTTTTTACAACTACTTAATTTGAAATTATTTACAAATTTAACACTTTTTTTATTTTTTTACAACAATTTATTTTTTAAAAAACACAAATTTAATATTTAATATTTAAATAAAATACAATTTTAATTTATAAGTTATAAACTAAAAAATAAATACACATACAAAGTCCTACCTTCTCTTTGTGTAGATCGTATGTTTCCATAACTTGATCTGCTACAAATCCGCCCTCCAAAATTAATTCCACATCCCTCCAAATTATTTCCAGGATACCCAAGACGATCTTCAAATTCAATCGCTACAAATCCGCCCTCCAAATTAATTCAACATCCCTACAATTTTTTCATCTTCTCCCGCTGTTTCTTGATCCCTATCTCAAATCCCGCCTAAGAATGGCGTATAAAAAGGGCACGATTCCTAAACCTAAACCACCAATCACCAAATCTCATCAACGAATTAAAGAAATCACTTTTAGACGAGCAACCAAAGATGGTATAGCTATCTATCATACTCTATTTGTTTGTAATTATTATACTTTCTTGTTCTATATCTGATTTTATGGTTTAGATGTTGTTAGGTTTAGACTTTAGATGCACATGCTTATTTCTTATTGATTTAAGTAACATTTAAGGGGTGTTTGTTTAGGTCTATATGTTGTCTTATAAGCCAAGATATTCAGGCATATGTTATTTGCCGAAATCAAATAAGCTTGTAAGCCCGTTTATAAGATAACCCAAACACCCCCTTAATATATAAAAGTGGTGCATACTAATTAACATCTATTAATAGTCTGCGTAGGTAGTTGTTTAGGAAAGTATGCTTTGTTATGGCCATAATCTAAATTGCAATAAACAATATAGTCGTATCATATAGTCATACTGCTTATAAGATTACGGTTGGGGTCCTATAATAACAATCTATTAATAGCTTTAGTATACACACTCTGTGAAATGGTATAGTACCATTTGTGGTTGAGACTTTCACATCTTTCAAGCATACTGGTTTCTAAAAAAGGCAGACAGCTACTATAAAATTATGCATCCAGCCGAACAATTGTTTAAAGGGGTGTTTGGATTAGACCAATATTATCAGTTGGAAAGGCTACTTTACTAGTTGAACTAAACAAAAAAATTAACAGGGACCATAAAAATAAAACATACCTGAAATGACATATAGGAATTATAGTCGGTACATATCTTGTTGTTAGTTGGTAATAATTGTGTTTAGATAGAAACTTGTTGGTTTAATTGTTAGCTTTCATGACTCATTCGGTTTGTACTTGAAATTTAGGACCCTCCCGCACAGAGAAGAATCAGAGGAATCAATAAAATTCAAGATCTTCCAGATGGCGAATCTATAGAATTCAATAAATTTGGGCAAGCCGTAGGAAAGTGGCAATTTCTGTTTGGAAAGTATGCAGGCACTCGAACTAGGAGACTAATTTCTATCCTCATAAAGACCTGGAAGGCTGTGAAACCGTCACAAAAGGACTTTTTATGGTCAGATATTATGGTATGGCGTCCTCCATCACTAATTCTATTATATTCTAACTTTGTTAATGTATTAACTTATAACATGTTTATATCAGGCACATTTTAGACTAGAAAATGATAAACTGATTAAAAAACAGACACTTTTATCATGTGCTATCAAGTGGAAGGCCTTCAAAACAAAACTAAGGATGAAATTCATGCTAAAAAACATATCCCCCTTAACTAAATGGACATACATAGAGCAAGATGTGTGGGATCAATTCTGCCTGAATGAAAACACGACTGCCAAAAATGTTAGTTTCACTGCTTTTTTTTATCATTATACTATACTATTAATATAGAAATGTTTATAATTCAGTTTTACTCACTTGTGTAGAAACTGCGTGCGCAACCCCGTGCACAAGGACAAAAACCAATAACTCGTCCTCATGTAGGACCAAAAGGGTACCGCAGTTTTGAGAAACAGTGGGAAGAGGAGTGAAATGATCCTGATAGGGCGACCGAACTTCACTTAATATCGGATATTCGTTCAAGCAACTACTGTTTAGCCCGGGCTCCAAGAGACAAGGATGGGATCAAGCCATTGCCTGCTCATTTAATTGATGTTTCTAAGAAGTTGGTATGTGTCATTCTTAATCTAATATGATCTATAACTGCATATATCTAAGTTTTCTAGTTTTGGTACATTAATTACATTTTTTGGTACTGTAGGTAGAAGCAGCCAATGAGTGATCACAAAATTCAAACGAATCTAACTCGGGAGTAGATGCCATCATAAAGGTGTTCGGACCAGAACATGGAGGACGCAGCAGGGGGGTCGCTTGTGATATAGGGTATAAAAAGGGAGTTGATGGATATGTCAGGAAAAAGAGGACCTCAAAAGACAACGAAGAGCTACGCAATGAAGTGCGCCAACAGATGAAAGAAGAACTAAAGTCAGGTGACTTTTGGTTGGAATGAGGGCGGAACTTGAGAAGGAATTAAGAAGTAAAATTCTAGCTGAACATAATTTATCACCAACGGAAGATGATGTCAGAAGATCGGTGGAGCTGAAGTCGAGTCTTAACTCGAACAAAAATAGCGTTTCGTTGGAACAAGGGGAACATAATCAATCAAGTTCAAACAATGTCATCAAGAGACAATGCATACAGGTTAACTACTTCAATTTTCTAATTAGCCTTGTATTAATTGTTAATTTGCTTATTTTTTTTTCTAACTACTTGAAAGGTTTTATTTAGGAGGCGACCACAAACATCGTAAGGAAGGAACAAGGGGAACAGAATCAGCGAAGTTCAAACAATGTCTTTAAGATACAATGCATACAGGTTAACTACTTCTGTTTTGTAATTAGCGTTGTATGAAATGTTAAATTGCTTATTTTGTTTTCTCACTACTTGATACATTTTATTTAGGAGGAAACCTGCGGCTGCTTGTACGTCCCTAGTTGTGCTTTAGCTGGGAAGCCAGCGATGTGTGCCTTTGCAACAATATATCCGATTCTTGAAAATGGTATGGTACATTTTCAGAAATTAAGAAAAGGTCACATGAAAGTATCAGTTCACAAAGTTATGGAAAACCATAAAAATATAGAGCTCCCTGTGCCGGACGATGAACTGCCTTGTTTAGAGTCCGCAGTGAACGGCTTTATCCAATGGCCGATTTTTGCTATTGGTCGCTATAAGGTATAATGATAGTTTATATACCAGTTGTCATAATAAAGTTTTTGCTAACTTAGTTGGATTGTTATTCGTAGGGAACGTCCAAACAACCTGTAACACAAGTTCCAACGAAATGTTTGGTGCCTCAACCTGAATCGGCACCTTCATCAAAAAAGGGAAAAGTAAATGTTACCCCTAAAGAATTGAACATGAAGGACAAAGCATCTGAAGATGCAATCAAAAAACAAAAGTCGATAGAGCGGGTAAGACTTACTTTTATATCATTATGTTGATTTGTGCATGTTATCATTATATGTCCTTTACTTTTTATGTTTAGCGTGTCTTCTTTGTGATGGGTTTTATGTGTGACCGGATGATGTTTATTTGTCAGTTTGGTCAAACTCCACTCTATAAGGAAAGATCGTCATGACATCGATATCAGATTTAATCTCGCCAATTCTTTTTCAATATCACAATCAACTAATATCTACACTTCTACGAATATCAACCATTTTGTTGGGATCATATATATCCACAACTTGGTTTAGATCTAGGATAGCTAGAATTCCTACGAGAATAGCTTCGATTAATTTACTAGGGGATTTAGGGTTTCTTGTGACAATCTACGTCGTATAAATACCTCGTATAAAAATGAAAATAATCATCAAACAATCATGTAATAAAATTAAATCATATATATATAATCCAAGTTATATATATTAAAATAACACTTCTCAGTCTGGCCTTGTCGGTAACTCGGGAATTCTTCGGCACCGTTATAGTCAAAAGATTTTTAGACATTTTTGTGAAAAATGTTTATAGTTAAAAGATTTTGAAATGTTTTATTCAAAACCTTGGTTTTAAAAATCTTTCGTTCTCTATAACGAGAGCTCTGGTACCAAACTGTAACACCCCCAAATTTATACAACTCAATACAGCGGAAGACTAGTTGGTGTTACGGGATAGCACATTACTAACATCATAGACAACGCATAAAAATCGCGTCGTTTATTAATAAAGCATTTCCATTCATAAATATCAAAGTTACATAGGTACCAAGTCATTATATTTCATACAAAGTTTTACAAAGTATTTGAATGGAAAATGTAACACCCCCAAATTTATACAACTCAATACAGCGGAAGACTAGTTGGTGTTACGGGATAGCACATTACTCACATCATAGACAACGCATAAAAATCGCGTCGTTTAATAATAAATCATTTCCATTCATAAATATCAAAGTTACATCGGTCCCAAGTCATTACATTTCTATAAAGTTTTACAAAATATTTGAATGGAAAATATTGTTTAAGTGCGGGCCATGAATTCTTGTCGTCTTCCCGAGAATTACCTTCAAGTACCTGAGATAAGACATGTTAAAAGAAAGGGTCAGCGATAACGTCGAGTGAATTCATAGAGTTTAATAAATTCCATCAATATAATATCAGTATAAAAGTATTACTGAAAATCATTTTGTGCAAATCATTTTAATAGGCCATAAAGTAGCCAAAGTCATTTTATACAAACCCTTATCGAAAATCATAATATAGGCATTTGCCTTAAAAATCATTATACGAGCCAATGTCGTAAAAACATCATACAATACGTCTTATGACATTGTATAAAATCAAATAAAAACCGTTATATGAATATGGTTATGAAAACCAAAATACAAACATAATATCAATAGTATGACCCTGTATTGCTAGTCAGGCAATACATCGTAATTCGGAGCGTCTATTAGTATTTCGTTAATTCGGATTATTATAAGCCGCATGACATTGTTACCTTACTAAACCAACAACGGGTAGCTAACCGATACCAATTTTTGCCCATCTAAAGTAGTGTATCGTCACAAAGGTCACGCTATGGAAATCTTCTCATACATTAATTCGCTTACCAATCAATGTGGCACGACGGGGATCAACCGTCAAGGCGCGAACTGGGGTGATCGTCCCCAAATAGTACTATTAAATGCATAAGCGTCTACCAAATCCCCGTAGTTCACAATTCATGCTAATGGGACTTTTAGTGACATAACCTAACTTTAATAATCCATTTAATTTCATCTATCGGGTCCTTTAATCATTTATCGGGTCATACAATCGGGTCATTCATTCATTCGGGTCCAAATCAATAAACAAATAATCGGGACAAATGGTGTCCTTTTTAATAAAAACTAACATGTTATCTCCCTCGCGGGTTTATAAAACATTTATAAAAACATTTAAAAGAGTGCGAGGCTATGAACTCACATTGATGTGGGAAGACGGGTTATCGGCAATTCGGTCGTACGGTACGTGCTTTAATCACGGAAACCTAGATAAATAATACTCGGTCTTAGACGTTTGTCCAATGACTTTATAAAAATAACAATTATGTATACATATGATGATTATATATATATGATGATCAAGTGGGTTTACATATTCTTGTTTACTTATTTTAGTGTTGTATGTTGATAACTTTTATATGAGTTTTCTCGTTTTACCTATTTACGTGTTTTAGGTCCAACAAGCTTATTATAAGTTATTTAACTTATTTTAATCCATTTTGTACTTTTATTATCAGTACATACACTTTCAAGTTGGGCCCAAATGGGTTAAGCCCAATAATAAGTTTATAAGTGTTTTAGTCCATTTTTGTTGTATTGTTAGTCCAATAACGTTAATTTAGTCCGTTAACGTCCGTATGTCCTATAGTTCGGGTTTTATCGGTTTTTACTTGTTATACATGTTTATATATCAGTATATAAGTTTTATAAAGTTTACATTAGACGGGTCCAACCATCTAAGTTTTATTTAACAAAAACGTTAATTTTACGGCGATAGCCGAAAAAGTCGTAAAAACAATGTTTATAGTTTTATAACTTATAAGTATTATTTCACTACCATTTATATAAGTTATTCATTAATTTACCCTTTTACATATTTATATAAATAAGTTTTATAAGTTAGTGGGTTTTCATTTATATTATATACTATTTATATTTTGAGTGCTTATATAATAGTATTATTCTTTAATTTCCAAAAATCTGATTTTTATCTTCACTTTCACCAAAACTGCCATATCTTGAGTTCTACATGGAGATAGAAGCTCAAATTTTTATGACATAAACTACATGATATGTGCTACATTTAACTCTCGTATAGCTACTGTTGAATCATTTTCTAAATATTTTCTAAAAATCGTCCAAAACAGTGAACTCAGATTTGAACCTTAAACTTGTTTTGATCATATCTCACTCATTACTTTGATTCCATTGCATGGCCAACTCTCACATGTGTACAAGACTCATAGCTTACTGTATATCAATTCTACTTCATCATTTTATCAGTTTACCATATGGTTCTTTACTGTTTTATACAGCCATCAAATTTAACCAAGATTTTAACCTTGTTTCTTATGGTTTTTCACCTTTTTAATCATGTTTATCATCAACAAATCCCCACATAACATTTTTATCATCATATAATCATCATATACATATACAATAGGAAATAAAATACATGTTTACATAATCAAATTAACAAGAAGATGAGGAGGACAATCTTTATACCACCATGATGATGTAAGTTGTGATCAAAACATGGATTTTGATGGAGAAACTTGTGATGCACCAAGACCATCTTCATGACCACCATGCTTCATGAACTCCTTGTTGAAAATCAGCCCCAAGACTCCATGAACACTCCTCCTTGGATGTTATAAGCACCACCAATCTATAGGGTTTCAAAAGAGCTTCATCTTATGTGTAAATAACATAAGATTCCATGGTAAATTTTTGATCAAATGGGTGTTTGAAGGTGGTGGTGGGACGACAAGCTAGAGAGAGGAAGAGAGAAAATGGTGAAGTTTTGCATGTGTGAAATGAGATGAGTGGTAAGTAGCTAGTTGTTTTGAGGTGTAAAAGCTTAATGTGTAAGCTAAATGTAACAAGTGTAAGTATGTAGCAACAAGTGTTAGCTACTTGTTTAGAACTTGACACCAAAGTGTTGAGGTGTTGTGTTGTAGCCGTCCCATGTAAGCTAGTGGGGTGGGACAATGTATTTTGTCCCATCTCACTAGTTTACGGGTATTCCTCGATTCTAGTTTCCTCGATTTGCGTGCCCTCGGGTCGTTTTACGAAAAACGTTTTTATGAATTATGAATCAACGACACAAAACGAATCTAATAAAAATTGTCTCATCAAAAACGGAGTTCGAAAACGTAAATACGTAATCCTAAGGTTTCCGGTTTAGTCGTAAAGGACGTTAAAATAAAATCGTAAGTCCTAATCTCTTCTCGTAAATTTGTGAGTTCATGAATCAACACAAATTTAAAACTCCAAAATAATATTCACGGATAAATTTATTTTCTGAAATGTCGGACTATCACCAAGGACGGTGTATGTAAACGTAAGCACGTAACGTTGAATCCTCCGGTTTAGACGTAGTCGATGCTACTTCAAGACGTAAATCCAAATTTCTTCCCAAAAATAAGTGAGTTCATATTGTAACATTAAAATAATATTTTCAAATAATATTTGAGAATAAAATATCAATCGTAAATTGACGGATTGTCACAGCATTTACCCCTAAACAGGATCTTTGTCCTCAAAGATCATCTTACTACTCGCTTCTTATAGAGTTAAAGCCATGTGGGTATTTCCTCCACATTCGGTCTTTTCTCACAAGTGCAATTGTAATACGCGAGTTTCATCAAACATAACTACGGGAATAAGATCAGGCTTAATGTTGACTTACTTTCTCTATCCATGATGTTCACGGGTTTTTGATGAATGCAACTTTTCGCCGATCTAAGCTTTACTAAGAAGAATTCAGATTTTCACTTGATAGATATTCCATCAAGTTCGATTTACGAAACATAATTCACGCAGTCCTTGAAGTCCTAGGGTAGATCCAGCTTATATGCCTTTCAATCCCAACTTTTACATCGTCTCAATGGTCCCATTCAACGGGGACTTGTATCCCATGATTTGTCAGATCATGAATTCATTTTTCCAAGTTCAAAAATTGTGGCATAACTTCGCTACCCATTTGGCACTTCAAGATCTATATTTCACATTCACATAACCTCTTGCCCACTACCGGCAGTCAATAATCAAATCCTAATTTCAACAATCATTTCAGGTCTCGCGGGTCGGGTATTTTGCAAGGTTAGGTTCGCCATCATAGGAAACCTTAAACCTAAAAGATATGTCCAACTCACAATGGGTGTATGTCAGGTGTCTTCATCTCAACTCCTGCTTACAGATGCTCTAATATTTAGATCTTAACAAGATTCGATCTCGATCCTAATACGATAGTTATCAATGATAATATCTCCAAAGGAAAACGATTATACGGTCTATTACCAAAGCTCAATCATTGAAACATAGAACAGCGCTTATAGTATTTTGTATCGTTACTTTACCTCGTCCCTTCGATTGGGGTGGTACATAGTACTCTCATCAAGGTTCGTTCTCAATGATTTCTGAGCAAATCTCTAGAAATTCGATGCGAAGCGAGGATCTTGATATATAGATGATCGATATAGGCACACTATGTTTACATAACTCCTATAAATAAAAGAGTCTATTTCTTCATCAAGATTCTATCATTAACGAGAATGATATTAGCAGATTTGGTCAGTCTATCGACGATGACCTAAATCGAACCAAATTCAGATAATGACCTTTGCAATAGTTAAACGTTTACTTATGTATGAGGCGGTGTCTGCCTTCATAATTGCCATTAGTACAACCTCTTCAGACAAAGATATATTTAGTCATAAAATGACTTAAATAGAATACTTATACTTACAAATTCCAACATAACTATATCTCACAATCTTCCACATTTAGACAATCATAAGTGGTCTTTAAAATATTTAACGTTATCAGCTTCTCAATTTTTAATGGTTCACATTAGCCGCGAACCTCTTTTATAATCTATATTATCCCTTCTTACAAACATTGTTTATTTTTATATCGTTCGGCAATTTATTTTGCACCTTCATTAATAAGGAACATGTCCTAACTGGTTCACATAATGCATCGGTATCTATATTCACTTCTCATGATGACATAATTATCATGTCCACAATTCACTCAGATATTCTTTCTATATTATGCGTCAGTAATTACGTTCACTTTCTCCTGATGAAATAAATATTATAACTGTATTTATTCAAAATTCTTTCTTTATATCTTTTATGTTTCAGTTTCGTCTCAACTATCATTTTTATCAGTTTTTCTCAATCCGGCGTCTAAAGCGTCGATAATTATTATAATTAATTAAATAATTATTAGTTAATTTTTATGAAGCATGAATGTAAAAGTTTTAAATTTCTTAGTTCGACCAATTGTATAAAATGTTCAAAATAAATTTGAGTTTAATTAACAAGATTTTCGTTGATTTATCGAAAATAATTAATAGGATTCGTAAATGTTCGAAAAACCTTTGTTTATACTTTGGTCAATGTTTTCTTAGTTGAAAAGCAAAAATTGTCGTTTTAAGTTTTCAGGTTATGGTTTAAATGATTTCCTCAATCCTTCTAGAAGTTTAGTTAAATGGTTTGTGTATAAGGGAATAATCCCTAAAAATCCTTTGTTAAAACATTCGTCAAAACATATTTCCATTTTCTTTTTAGTAATACTAAAAGTCTTAAAAGGGCTCTTTAATTTTTAAAGAGTCAATATATTCCATCATCTATTAATCACATGGTTAAATCATGTAAAGGTTCAAGTCTTTAATCACGTGTTAATTATTCAAGGTACAAGTTTTTATCGTTCGGCCAATTTAGGGCAATCTATAAATAATTATTAGCTCATTCTTATTCTTATAAACAAATAAATGGTCCTTAATGACCACGAGCATGAATTTATCAAATTTCGGCCTACACACGTGATTCACCAAATTTATGAATGCTACATGTGCATCGGTCTATCCAAACGACATCACGTGAAACTCATAATGTTCATCACAAGTTCTGGATGTAATGATTGGAATAGATAATCTTTTTTTTTGCAGATGCGAAGTTGATGATAACCATGCTATGGATCAAATTTGCTAGAACCTTGTAAATGATCGAATAATTCTTCCATTTCGAGTTATGGATATCGTTTTCGATTGTCAATTTACTCAGTCGCAGTAATCTATAAATATAAGGAATGATAACACCATAGCTCTTCAGGATGACAGGCTTGGTATAATAAAATCTTTCTCCGACAACTATCTCAGTTGTACGGTAATTCCTTAAATTCGGATGGCGCTGACGTATAGTGCACAAGCCATAGATGCAGCACCGGGAATACAATCAATACCAATTTCAACTTGCCTTAATGGCGAAAGTTTAGGTAATTCATCAATAAATACCTCCTAAAGTTTTAGATATCATAAATATCTTTTAATAAATTCATATTAGGTTCTTCTAGATTATAATATCTATGACTAATTCACAATCATTCACAATATAATTTCAATTCCAAATATAGGATATCGTCATCCACCAAGAATTATTTATATCACTTTTGATAATCAACATCTTATCATTTAGGGGAATTCTACTCGAGTTCCCATCAATTAAGACAATGTCGTCATGTCATAATCAATCAATCCATTCTACTGGCACTATCAACTTTCCAGTTACATTGCCGTCGATAAGATGTGAACTTCTCAAAAGACTAACAATAACTCATAATCCTTCACAAATTCAAGGATATATGGAGACACAACTACTATTAAAAGAGTAAAGTCAACGCATAATCTATGCAAGAGAATTTCAAATCAAATACAGACGAAAACATTTAACGAATATGAATATATCCCATGTTTTCATAATTTGAGTACGCATTCGAAAGCTCCTCGGATCGTTATCCAGGTCATTCAAATGAAATCAATTCAAAAGAAATGATAGGAACGTCGATACATCCAGTCGGGTATCAACACTCGGTAATCAAATACTTTTCCTCAGAATCTCACTACGGGAGAATTGGACAAGAAAGAATTGTCAATTGTCAAATAAGACAATTTCCACAGATGAGTAAATTCGACTCAGAAGAATAGATGCTATAGGCACATATGTAGGTGTCCCTAACACTATGTCCTTATTTTTCACTTCTTGCAGATCTCATAAATTTTAATCTTTCACAATCTTCAAAGAAAATATAGTGTTTATTCATTAGTCTTGTGGTGACTACTAATCAGCCTTGCATAGTCCATTCCCAAATTGTATGTAGGCGCGCAACTATATACAATTTCAAGATTAACGATGCAATACTCAATTCGTTAAAATTTTATCATCATGTTTATAATAAAAAAATTTTCATGCTTAATAAGAATCAAGAATAAATTTACAAAGATTTTATTTATCATGAAAACAATTAAGTTTTCCAAAGTGTTTTATAAACAACTTCATATTGATATCAATCACTTATAAATCTCACTTTGAATAATGCTTCTTGTGATGAAAATTAAATTTTCTCAAAGGATACCATTTTAACTTTATAAAAACAATGTGTGATCTGCAAAAGAGTGATGAAGAGTTGTTCACCAAGAATTAATTACGATATGATAGGAAATGAGCTTAGCCAAATAATCATGAGGTTCATGACCTTGATGACACTCAAATAGAATAATTCACAACGTAACTCAAATCAAGATGAGTACTTGTTCAATGGTTGCATCACTAATGCGAACACTAGGATGAAGCAAGAAAAGATAGATATCATCGATACATGTAGGATTTAGCAATCAAAGGTAGTCTTTTCATTAATCACAAACAAGTCAAATTGTACCATAACACATTACGTGTCACTATGTCATACAATTCTCAGAACTCATCCTACCAACTGATGTCTCAGTTAAGTTAGGGATTATTTTTAATAGATACCACAATGGATACTAATCTACAAGATTCATTAGGTGTTCCACATGTCCCAGAAGATCCGTCGGTCCCAATAGAAGAAGATTTCTTTAATTTATTTGTTGGACACTGGGCATCCTCGTCAGTGGACAATGGCCTAGGAACAGCCCTTAACACAAACTAACAATCAATTAAAACCTTATAATTCAATCTCAGAACTTAACGACTTCCTCTTAACAGTCTCATATTCCATATAGGTTAAATTTTACTTTATTCAAGTTCCAACAAATTTTATACTCAATTCAATATCCTACCTCATAATCCAATACTTTCAATCTTTATTCTTATGCCTTAAAAGGGCAATATAAGCTCATTATCAATAACACTTAATTCCAATCCTATAGCTCTTAAAACAACAATTATCAAATGAGTCACTAGCATGAGATGACTCACACATTCAATCAGATTTCTCGGAAAGGTACTAGTGGCATGAGGCTTTTGGGTAATGGTTCCAATAACAGCCTCAAGTGCAACATTCACCCTTTCGATTTCAATTTAAGAATTGGATGACAACGAATCAGATGACATCTTTCTAGGTGGTAACATTTTGTCAAACTCCACTTTATAAGTAAAGATCGTCATAACATCGATATCAGATTTAATCTCACCAATTCTTCTTCAATATCGCAATCAACTAATATCTACATTTCTATGAATATCAACCATTTGTTGGGATCATAAATATCCACAACTTGGTTTTAGATCTAGGATAGCTAGAATTCCTACGAGAATAGCTTCGATTAATTTACTAGGGGATTTAGGGTTTCATGTGACAATCTACGTCGTATAAATACCTCGTATAAAAATCAAAATAATCATCAAACAATCATGTAATAAAATTACATCATATATATATAATCCAAGTTATATATATATATTAAAATAACACTTCTCAGTCTGGCCTTGTCGGTAACTCGGGAATTCTTTGGCACCGTTATAGTCAAAAGATTTTTAGACATTTTTAGAAAAATGTTTATAGTTAAAAGATTTTGAAATGTTTTATTCAAAACCTTGGTTTTAAAAATCTTTCGTTCTCTATAACGAGAGCTCTGGTACCAAACTGTAACACCCCCAAATTTATACAACCCAATACAACGGAAGACTAGTTGGTGTTACGGGATAGCACATTACTCACATCATAGACAACGCATAAAAATCACGTCGTTTAATAATAAATCATTTCCATTCATAAATATCAAAGTTACATCGGTCCCAAGTCATTACATTTCTATAAAGTTTTACAAAATATTTGAATGGAAAATATTGTTTAAGTGCGGGCCATGAATTCTTGTCGTCTTCCCGAGAATTACCTTCAAGTACCTGAGATAAGACATGTTAAAAGAAAGGGTCAGCGATAACGCCGAGTGAATTCATAGAGTTTAATAAATTCCATCAATATAATATCAGTATAAAAGTATTACCGAAAATCATTTTGTGCAAATCATTTTAATAGGCCATAAAATAGCCAAAGTCATTTTATACAAACCCTTATCGAAAATCATTATATAGGCATTTGCCTTAAAAATCATTATACGAGCCAATGTCGTAAAAACATCATACAATACGTCTTATGACGTTGTATAAAATCAAATAAAAACCGTTATATGAATATGGTTATGAAAACCAAAATACAAACATAATATCAATAGTATGACCCTGTATTGCTAGTCAGGCAATACATCGTAATTCGGAGCGTCTATTAGTATTTCGTTAATTCGTATTATTATAAGCCGCATGACATTGTTACCTTACTAAACCAACAACGGGTAGCTAACGCGATACCAATTTTTGACCATCTAAAGTAGCGTGTCGTCACAAAGGTCACGCTATGGAAATCTTCTCATACATTAATTCGCTTACCAATCAATGTGGCACAGCGGGGATCAACCGTCAAGGCGCGAACTGGGGTGATCGTCCCCAAATAGTACTATTAAATGCATAAGCGTCTACCAAATCCCGGTAGTTCACAATTCATGCTAATGGGACTTTTAGTGACATAACCTAACTTTAATAATCCATTTAGTTTCATCTATCGGGTCCTTTAATCATTTATCAGGTCATACAATCGGGTCATTCATTCATTCGGGTCCAAATCAATAAACAAATAATCGGGACAAATGGTGTCCTTTTTAATAAAAACTAACATGTTATCTCCCTCGCGGGTTTATAAAACATTTATAAAAAACATTTAAAAGAGTGCGAGGCTATGAACTCACATTGATGTGGGAAGACGGGTTATCGGCAATTCGGTCGTACGGTACGTGCTTTAATCACGGAAACCTAGACAAATAATACTCGGTCTTAGACGTTTGTCCAATGACTTTATAAAAATAACAATTATGTATACATATGATGATTATATATATATGATGATCAAGTGGGTTTACATATTCTTGTTTACTCATTTTAGTGTTGTATGTTGATAACTTTTATATGAGTTTTCTCGTTTTACCTATTTACGTGTTTTAGGTCCAACAAGCTTATTATAAGTTATTTAACTTATTTTAATCCATTTTGTACTTTTATTATCAGTACATACACTTTCAAGTTTGGCCCAAATGGGTTAAGCCCAATAATAAGTTTATAAGTGTTTTAGTCCATTTTTGTTGTATTGTTAGTCCAATAACGTTAATTTAGTCCGTTAACGTCCGTATGTCCTATAGTTCGGGTTTTATCGGTTTTTACTTGTTATACATGTTTATATATCAGTATATAAGTTTTATAAAGTTTACATTAGATGGGTCCAACCATCTAAGTTTTATTTAACAAAAACGTTAATTTTACGGCGATAGCCGAAAAAGTCGTAAAAACAATGTTTATAGTTTTATAACTTATAAGTATTATTTTACTACCATTTATATAAGTTATTCATTCATTTAACCTTTTACATATTTATATAAATAAGTTTTATAAGTTAGTGGGTTTTCATTTATATTTTATACTATTTAAATTTTGAGTGCTTATATAATAGTATTATTCTTTAATTTCCAAAAATCTGATTTTTATCTTCACTTTCACCAAAACTGCCATATCTTGAGTTCTACATGGAGATAGAAGCTCAAATTTTTATCACATAAACTACATGACATGTTCTACATTTAACTCTTGTATAGCTACTGTTGAATCATCTTCTAAATATTTTCTAAAAATCGTCCAAAACAGTGAACTCAGATTTGAACCTTAAACTTGTTTTGATCATATCTCACTCATTACTTTGATTCCATTGCATGGACAACTCTCACATGTGTACAAGACTCATAGCTTACTGTATATCAATTCTACTTCATCATTTTATCAGTTTACCATATGGTTCTTTACTGTTTTATACAGCCATCAAATTTAACCAAGATTTTAACCTTGTTTCTTATGGTTTTTCACCTTTTTAATCATGTTTATCAACAACAAATCCCCACATAACATTTTTATCATCATATAATCATCATATACATATACAATAGGAAATAAAATACATGTTTACATAATCAAATTAACAAGAAGATGAGGAGGACAATCTTTATACCACCATGATGATGTAAGTTGTGATCAAAACATGGATTTTGATGGAGAAACTTGTGATGCACCAAGACCATCTTCATGACCACCATGCTTCATGAACTCCTTGTGGAAAATCAGACCCAAGACTCCATGAACACTCCTCCTTGGATGTTATAAGCACCACCAATCTATAGGGTTTCAAAAGAGCTTCATCTTATGTGTAAATAACATAAGATTCCATGGTAAATTTTTGATCAAATGGGTGTTTGAAGGTGGTGGTGGGACGGCAAGCTAGAGAGAGGAAGAGAGAAAATGGTGAAGTTTTGCATGTGTGAAATGAGATGAGTGGTAAGTAGCTAGTTGTTTTGAGGTGTAAAAGCTTAATGTGTAAGCTAAATGTAACAAGTGTAAGTATGTAGCAACAAGTGTTAGCTACTTGTTTAGAACTTGACACCAAAGTGTTGAGGTGTTGTGTTGTAGCCGTCCCATGTAAGCTAGTGGGGTGGGACAATGTATTTTGTCCCATCTCACTAGTTTACGGGTATTCCTCGATTCTAGTTTCCTCGATTTGCGTGCCCTCAGGTCGTTTTACGAAAAACGTTTTTATGAATTATGAATCAACGACACAAAACGAATCTAATAAAAATTGTCTCATCAAAAACGGAGTTCGAAAACGTAAATACGTAATCCTAAGGTTTCCGGTTTAGTCGTAAAGGACGTTAAAATAAAATCATAAGTCCTAATCTCTTCTCGTAAATTTGTGAGTTTATGAATCAACACAAATTTAAAACTCCAAAATAATATTCACGGATAAATTTATTTTCTGAAATGTCGGACTATCACCAAGGACGGTGTATGTAAACGTAAGCACGTAACGTTGAATCCTCTGGTTTAGACGTAGTCGATGATACTTCAAGACGTAAATCCAAATTTCTTCCCAAAATTAAGTGAGTTCATATTGTAACATTAAAATAATATTTTCAAATAATATTTGAGAATAAAATATCAATAGTAAATTGACGGATTGTCACAGAAATTATTGTTTAAGTGCGGGCCATGAATTCTTGTCGTCTTCCCGAGAATTACCTTCAAGTACCTGAGATAAAACATGTTAAAAGAAAAGGTCAGCGATAACGCCGAGTGAATTCATAGAGTTTAATAAATTCCATCAATATAACTTTGGTATAAAATTAATACCAAAAATCATTTCGTACAAATCATTGTAATAGGCCATAAAGTAGCCAGAATTATTTTATACAAATCATTATCAAAATCATAATATAGGCGTTTGCCTTAAAAATCATTATACGAGCTAATGTCGTAAAAACATCATACAATACGTCTTATGACGTTGTATGAAAATAAAAACCGTTATATGAATATGGTTATGAAAACCAAAACATGAACATAATATCAATAGTATGACCCTGTATTGCTAGTCAGGCAATACATCGTAATTTGGAGCGTATAGCCGTATTTCGTTAATCGGATTATTATAAGCCGCATGACATTGTTACCTTACTAAACCAACAATGGGTAGCTAACCCGATACTCAATTTGCCCATCTAAAGTAGCGTGTCGTCACAAAGGTCACGCTATGGAAATCTTCTCATATATAAATTCGCTTACCAATCAATGTGGCACGACGGGGATCAACCGTCAAGGCGCGAACTGGGGTGATCGTCCCCAAATAGTACTATTATATGCACAAGCGTCTACCAAATCCCGGTAGTTCACAATTCATGCTAATGGGACTTTTAGTGACATAACCTAACTTTAATAATCTATTTAATTTCATCTATCGGGTCCTTTCATCATTTATCGGGTCATACAATCGGGTCATTCAGTCATTCGGGTCCAAATAAATAAACAAACAATCAGGACAAATGGTGTCCTATTTTGTATAAACTAACGTGTTATCTCCCTCGCGGGTTTATAAAACATTTATAAAAACATTTAAAAGAGTGTGAGGCTATGAACTCACGTTGATATGGGAAGGCGGGTTATCGGCAATTCGGACGTACGGTACGTGCTTCAATCACGGAAACCTAGACAAATAATACTCGTCTTAGACTCTTGTACAATGACTTTATAAAAATAACAATTATGTATAAATATGATGATTATATATATATGATGATCAAGTGGGTTTACATATTCTCGATTACTCATTTTAGTGTTATATGTCGGTATCTTTTATACTACTTTACTAGTTTTACTTATTTACGTATTTTAGGTCCAATAAACTTATTATAAGTTCTTTAACTTGTATTAATCCATGTTATACTTATATTATCAGTATCTACACTTTACAAGTTGGGCCTAAATGGGTTAAGTCCAATAAGTTCTTTTTATAAGTGTTTAACTTATTTAGTCCAATTATTAGTCCAATATGTTTACTTAGCTCGTTAATGTCCGTATGTCCTATAGTTCGGGTTTTATCGGTTTTTACTTGTTTTATATACTTATATATCAGTATATGACTTTTAAAAACTTTACATTAGACGGGTTTGATCGTCTAAGTTTTAATTGGCGAAAAACGTTAATTTTACGGTAATATCCGAAAAAGTCGTAAAAATCAAGTTTATAGTTTTTATTACTTATAAGTATTATTCCACTACCATTTATATAATTTGTCCATTTAATTAACCTTTTACATATTTAAATAAATAAGTTTTATAAGTTAGTGGGTTTTTATTTTTACATTTTATACAATAAAATGTGAGTGCTTATATAATAATAATAAACATTAATTCTTAAAATCTTATTTTTATCTTCATGTTCACCATTTTTACCATATCTAGAATTCTATAATGAATTAGAAGCTCATTTTTGGGTGACATGTTCTTCATATTATGTGATACATTTAATTTAGTTATAGCTACTGCTCATTTTAAGTTTATATTGCCTTAACAGACCCTAGAAAACTGCTTATTCAGATTAGAACACCCAACTTGTTTTGATCATATCTCACTCATTATATTGATTCCATTGCATGGCCAACTCTCACATGTGTATAACATCTTGTACTTACTGTAAATGGATCATACCATGCAATTTTATCAGTTCAAGTTTTAGTTATATACTGTTTTTATACAGCCAACTAAATAATCATGATTTTAGCCTCATTTCTTATAGTTATTAACCTTTTTAAGCATACCTATCAACACTTGATCCCCACACAACATTTTTATCATCATATATACATCATATACATATACAAAATGAAATAAAATACATTTGTTCTTTACAAAAATAACAAGAGAAAAATGGAGAGGATGATCTTCTTTACCAACCAAGTGTATTTCTTGTTTTTGGAAGACAAAAACTTGATGAACACCACAAGTAACTCCAAGATCATAAAACACCAAGAATATAAGTTGAGAAATCAGCCCTAGGACACAAGCAAATCACCTCCAATGTTTTTAATATGGCCACCAAATGATCAAGGCTTCAAGATAACTCCATGATAGAGCTAGTAAACATGTATTTCATGGCTAGAAAAGATCAAAAGGGGTGTTTGTAGCTTGAATATGGAAGGCAAAGGGGTGAGGTTTTGAGAGGATTTGTGTTGGTTTGCATGTAAGTAAATGGTGCTGTGAGTTAGTTTCTAGTGGTTTTGACTAGGAAAAGCTTAAAGTGTAAGCTTTGTTTACACTTGTAAACTTGTAGCTAACATGATGCCACATATGGTTGTGGTGTCATGTTGGTGCCGTCCAAGTTAGCTAGTGGGGTGGGACAATGTATTTTGTCCCATCTCACTAGTTTACGGGTATTCCTCGATTCTAGTTTTCTCGATTTGCGTGCCCTCAGGTCGTTTCGTGAAAAACGTTTTTATAAATTATGAATCAACGCCACAAAACGAATCCAATAAAATTTGTCTCATCAAAAACGGAGTTCAAAAACGTAAATACGTAATCCTAAGGTTTCCGGTTTAGTCGTAAAGGACGTTAAAATAAAATCGTAAGTCCTAATCTCTTCTCGTAAATTTGTGAGTTTATGAATCAACTCAAATTTAAAACTCCAAAATAATATTCATGGACAAATTTATTTTCTGAAATGTCAGACTCTCACCAAAGACGGTGTATGTAAACGTAAGCACGCAACGTTGAATCCTTCGGTTTAGACGTAGTCGACGCTACTTCAAGACGTAAATCCAAATTACTTCCCAAAAATAAGTGAGATCATATTGTAACATTTTAATAATGTTTTTAAATAATACTTGAGAATAAAATATCAACCATTAATTGACGGATTTTCACAAATATCGATCGTGATTTTAAAGAATTTGGTTCTGAGATCAGAAACATACGATTTGGACTTTGTTCAGATGGAATTAATCCATTCAGAAGCCTGAGTAGTCGTCACAGAACTTGGCCTATTCTTTTATGTATATACAATCTTCCACCTTGGTTATGCATGATACGGAAATACATCATGATGTCATTATTAATTCAAGGTCCGAAACAACCAGGGAATGACATTGATGTGTACTTGCGCCCGCTAATTGATGACATGATTGATTTATGGGAAACATGCTTTGAAATCTATGATGCGTACAAAAAAGAGAGGTTCCGGCTGTTTGCCATGATTTATTGTACCATAAATGATTTTCCAGCGTACGGTAACTTGTCGAGGTATGCTACGAAAGGGCAAAAGGCATGTCCTGTTTGTGAAAATGAAACCCACTCCCGATGGTTGAGTAATTGTAGGAAAACAATATATATGGAACATCGAAGGGCGCTGTACAGACATCACCCGTAAGGTAAAAAAGCAAATCTATTTGATGGTACATCGGAGGATAAATCAATGCCCAAACGTATGGACGGATATGCTACGTTATGCCAAGTTTTTGACTTAAACATTACCTTTGGAAAAAATGTTAAACATGCTACTAAACGTATCTGGAAAAAAAATCTATATTCAAGGGTATGCAGCCGAAGATGTTGTTCAGTTTTGTACAAACTATATGGATGATGTCACTGATATTGGCCTTCCGCAACCGCGACATCAAGGTACACTTGCAGGGGTGGGGACAATTGGGCTCAAAGATATCAAGCCCAACCCTGAAGAGTTTGAACAAGCACATTTTACAGTATTGCAAAGCATGACATGTATTGAACCATACATACAAGAGCACATGAAGGAATTAGCAATAAAAACTGGTAGACGAGATGAACGGTTTTTGGAAGCCGAGCACAAATTTTTTTTTTTCACGATGGTTGGCAGAAAAAGTAACTGATATGTGTCTTTCAGATGTAGACCAAGACGTTATACAACTAGGGCACCGTCCACGTCGTGTACTTCAATATCAAGGCTACGACATTAACGGATATACGTTCTATACCAAGAGACAAGATGATAATAGTACTGTTCAAAATTGTGGAGTGACAGTAATAGCAGCAACACCAAATTCATCGAGGAAAACAATCGCAAAGGAGTCATATTATGGTGTCATTGAAGAAATTTGGGAATTGGATTACACTACGGTTGTTATACCGGTATTTAAGTGTAGATGGGTCGATAATATGAATTCAGGTGTTAGAGTTGATAACGAGGGTTTCACGTGTGTTAATCTCTCTACAAATGGATATCCGTCTGATAAATTCATTTTAACAAAACAAGTTGATCAAGAATTCTATGTTCAAGACCCATTAGACAAGAGATGGCACATTGTCATGCAGAGTAAACGGAGTATAGTTGGCGTCGATGATGTTGTTGACGAAGACGATTACAATAAGTTTGACGAGCTACCTCCTTTTTCTATTGGTGTTCAATCGGATCCTGTTCTCTCTGATACAATTTACTTGAGATCCGATCACCAAGAAGGACAAGAAGATTGAAAAAACATTGTTCGTATAAAAATTCAAGATAATAATACTCATATATTATTATAAAAGTCATAACTAATTGATCTGTTTTTTTTTATTATTTCAGGAAGCATTGTATAGTTTGTATAGTACATTACTTTTTTCTCAATGGATAATCTCATTCGTTTAGACTTGTAAGTCGGTTAGAATCTCGTTCGTTTATACTTTTTTTACAACTACTTAATTTGAAATTATTTACAAATTTAACATTTTTTTTATTTTTTACAACAATTTATTTTTTAAAAAACACAAATTTAATATTTAATATTTAAATAAAATACAACTTTAATTTATAAGTTATAAACTAAAAATAAATACACATACAAAGTCCTACCTTCTCTTTGTGCAGATCGTATGTTTCCATAACTTGATCTGCTACAAATCCGCCCTCCAAAATTAATTCCACATCCCTCCAAATTATTTCCAGGATACCCAAGACGATCTTCAAATTCAATCGCTACAAATCCGCCCTCCAAATTAATTCAACATTCCTCCAATTTTTTCATCTTCTCCCGCTCTTTCTTGATCCCTATCTCAAATCCCGCCTAAGAATGGCGTATAAAAAGGGCACGATTCCTAAACCTAAACCACCAATCACCAAATCTCATCAACGAATTAAAGAAATCACTTTTAGACGAGCAACCAAAGATGGTATAGCTATCTATCATACTCTATTTGTTTGTAATTAAATATACTTTCTTGTTCTATATATGATTTTATGGTATAGATGTTGTTAGGTTTAGACTTTAGATGCACATGCTTATTTCTTATTGATTTAAGTAACATTTAAGGGGTGTTTGTTTAGGTCTATATGTTGTCTTATAAGCCAAGATATTCAGGCTTATGTTATTAGCCGAAATCAAATAAGCTTGTAAGCCCGTTTATAAGATAAACCAAACACCCCCTTAATATATAAAAGTGGTGCATACTAATTAACATCTATTAATAGTCTGCGTAGGTAGTTGTTTAGGACAGTATGCTTTGTTATGGCCATAATCTAAATTGCAATAAACAATACAGTCGTATCATATAGTCATATACTGCCTATAAGATTACGGTTGGGGTCCTATAATAACAATCCTATTAATAGCTTTAGTATACACACTCTGTGAAATGGTATAGTACCATTTGTGGTTGAGACTTTCACATCTCTCAAGCATACTGGTTTCTAAAAAAGGCAGACAGCTACTATAAAATTATGCAGACAGCCGAACAATTGTTTAAAGGGGTGTTTGGATTAGACCAATATTATGTGTTGGAAAGGCTACTTTACTAGTTGAACTAAACAAAAAAATTAGCAGGGACCATAAAAATAAAACATACCTGAAATGACATATAGGAATTATAGTCGGTACATATCTTGTTGTTAGTTGGTAATAATTGTGTTTAGATAGAAACTTGTTGGCTTAATTGTTAGCTTTCATGACTCATTCGGTTTGTACTTGAAATTTAGGACCCTCCCGCACAGAGAAGAATCAGAGGAATCAATCAAATTCAAGATCTTCCAGATGGAGAATCTATAGAATTCAATAAATTTGGGCAAGCCGTAGGAAAGTGGCAATTTCTGTTTGGAAAGTATGCAGGCACTCAAACTAGGAGACTAATTTCTATCCTCATAAAGACCTGGAAGGCTGTGAAACCGTCACAAAAGGACTTTTTATGGTCAGATATTATGGTATGGCATCCTCCATCACTAATTCTATTATATTCTAACTTCGTTAATGTATTAACTTATAACATGTTTATATCAGGCACATTTTAGACTAGAAAATGATAAACTGATTAAAAAACAGACACTTTTATCATGTGCTATCAAGTGGAAGGCCTTCAAAACAAAACTAAGGATGAAATTCATGCTAAAAAACATATCCCCGTTAACTAAATGGACATACATAGAGCAAGATGTGTGGGATCAATTCTGCCTGAATGAAAACACGGCTGCCAAAAATGTTAGTTTCACTGCTTTTTTTATCATTATACTATACTATTAATATAGAAATGTTTATAATTCAGTTTTACTCACTTGTGTAGAAACTGCGTGCGTAGGCCCGTGCACGAGGACAAAAACCAATAACTCGTCCTCGTGTAGGACCAAAAGGGTACCGCGGTTTTGAGAAATAGTGGGAAGAGGAGCGAAATGATACTGATAGGGCGACTGAACTTCACTTAATACCGGATATTCGTTCAAGCAACTATTGTTTAGCCCGGGCTCCAAGAGACAAGGATGGGATCAAGCCATTGCCTGCTCATTTAATTGATGTTTCTAAGAAGTTGGTATGTGTCATTCTTAATCTAATATGATCTATAACTGCATATATCTAAGTTTTCTAGTTCTGGTACATTAATTACATTTTTTTGGTACTGTAGGTAGAAGCAACCAATGAGTTATCACAAAATTTAAACGAATCTAACTCGAGAGTAGATGCCATCATAAAGGTGTTCGGACCAGAACATGGAGGACGCAGCAGGGGGTCGCTTGTGATATAGGGTATAAAAAGGGAGTTGATGGATATGTCAGGAAAAAGAGGACCTCAAAAGACAACGAAGATCTACGCAATGAAGTGCGCCAACAGATGAAAGAAGAACTAAATTCAGGTGACTTTTGGTTGGAAATGAGGGCGGAACTTGTGAAGGAATTAAGAAGTAAAATTCTAGCTGAACATAATTTATCACCAACGGAAGATGATGTCAGAAGATCGGTGGAGCTGAAGTCGAGTCTTAACTCGAACACAAACAGCGTTTCGTTGGAACAAGGGGAACATAATCAATCAAGTTCAAACAATGTCATCAAGAGACAATGCATACAGGTTAACTACTTCAATTTTCTAATTAGCCTTGTATTAATTGTTAATTTGCTTATTTTGTTTTCTAACTACTTGAAACGTTTTATTTAGGAGGCGACCACAAACATCGTAAGGAAGGAACAAGGGGAACAGAATCAGCGAAGTTCAAACAATGTCTTTAAGATACAATGCATTCAGGTTAACTACTTCAATTTTGTAATTAGCGTTGTATGAAATGTTAAATTGCTTATTTTGTTTTCTCACTACTTGATACATTTTATTTAGGAGGAAACCTACGGCTGCTTGTACGTCCCTAGTTGTGCTTTAGCTGGGAAGCCAGCGATGTGTGCCTTTGCAACAATATATCCGATTCTTGAAAATGGTATGGTACATTTTCAGAAATTAAGAAAAGGTCACATGAAAGTATCAGTTCACAAAGTTATGGAAAACCATAAAAATATGGAGCTCCCTGTGCCGGACGATGAACTGCCTTGTTTAGATTCCGCAGTGAACGGCTTTATCCAATGGCCGATTTTTGCTATTGGTCGCTATAAGGTATAATGATAGTTTATATACCAGTTGTCATAATAAAGTTTTTGCTAACTTAGTTGGATTTGTAGGGAACGTCCAAACAACCTGTAACACAAGTTCCAACGAAACGTATGGTGCCTCAACCTGAATCGGCACCTTCATCAAAAAAGGGAAAAGTAAATGTTACCCCTAAAGAATTGAACATGAAGGACAAAGCATCTGAAGATGCAATCAAAAAACAAAAGTCGATAGAGCGGGTAAGACTTACTTTTATATCATTATGTTGATTTGTGCATGTTATCATTATATGTCCTTTACTTTTTATGTTTAGCGTGTCTTCTTTGTGATGGATTTTATGTGTGACCGGATGATGTTTATTTGTCAGTTTGGTTAAACTTAAAGTGTGTATCCAAATCGGTGTTTTGTAGTTGGGAATTGGGATGCAGTGAACTATTCATTATTCTGCAAGTCTGCAGCAAAACTGAACACCCCTGTATATATTAGGCCATCTAAACATCTCCTAATTTGGTACAAGGGGTTATAGACACAAAATTTAGTTGGTAGTAATAGTATCTCTTTAGGTATCTCAAAATGGCTTATGCTATTTGGTAAAAGTCCAGAAAAATTATTGCAATTACAGAGAAGTGATATAAGTATTGGGTTTACTGTGTTTTAAAATCGGAAGAACCAAGTTTCAACAGGAAGCGATAAACACCTCCTTAATAGGCAGTTTCACATATTAGTGCTTTACTCTTAGGGAGCAAGTCTTAATCTGATATAAATCCACTGTTTATATGATAATGTTGACTTTTGTTTACTGTTTGTTATGTCAGGTTGCAAATGAGAAAGCTGACAACCGAAATAAGTTGCACGATCTGCAAAATGATATACTAAGTAAACCACAGAATGTGATAGATGGGTATAATAATTGGATGAGCCGTAAGGATATTGCTGAGCCGTATTCTATTGTTGTTAATCAGAAGGTTTTTAGTGCAACTCAGGAGTTCTACTTTTCAATAAACGCAACGGACATCATTGAGCTTTTGACAAACAAACAACTGGATATTGGCGTCTTGACCCTATTTTCGAGGTAATTAATATATGTATTATTATATACTTCATTGCAAATGATTTTTTATATCACATAAATTTATGTTTATATCGTGTATGTTCGAACAAGATAAGCTGTTAGTATAGTTTAGGTTAAGGATACGCTGAAATTAGTATCAATAATCTATAGTAGTTGTGTTAGTATCCGTTAGTAGCCTTAACAACTCTTTCCACAAGACAATGTTATAGCTTTTAATTCCCTTGGTTGGTCTGATTTGCATGTTGCTTTTATCTAGCTTATTGTGTTAATTTGATTAAATTACTTGTAGGTACCGTGGAATAACGAGCGTCCGTTGGATAAGAAAGAGTTGAGCGCGATTGTTGGAGCTTGGTTTACATTGTGGCGACAAGTTTAATAAAAACAAATTTGATTCGAAATATGTATTTGACAGTTTTAATCCTTCCAATTAATAAAGTTCTCTTTATTTACATACATTTGTTGTTTATGACAATTCAAGTCCTTTAATTTAGTTTTTTTATATATAATTCTTGTATTTACATTATTCTATTGTAGAGGGTTAAATTTGTAAAATTTGGAATTTAATAAAAATTCCAATTTTTTTTTTAAAAAAAACTAAGTAAAAAGAGACTGGTTCTATAAAAAACACATTTTTTACTCCATAAAAAGACTGGTTAGATGCTCTTAAAAAGACTGCTTTCTAGAGATTAGTATGGAGACCAATCTCTAAAGAGACTTGTTTTTATGAAGATAACCAGTGTCTATTCTTTTAATAGAGACTGGTTTCAAAACCAGTCTCTTTATGTTTCGAGCAAGGAGATTCTCCACATGGAGACGTCCTACAAACCAGTCTCTATTGCCTTTTTGGACCAGTCTCCATGGACTTTTTTGTAGTAGTGGTTATCATTTTGCCAAAACGTTTGCACAAGGAGTTTTAGCTTAGTTGGGAGTATTAAAAAGAGAATGAGGATATTTATTCCCTGCAGACACCCAGTTTGCGTGTTTCCCGTTCTATGATCCTTATACCTTGAATAAAAAGTCGAGCATGGCGGGTCACTATGGATTTTTATTTTTATTTTATTTTAGCAATTTCGAATAAAGTAGTTTTAAATTTATTTTGGATTTAACGTTTGTGATAATAGTTGCTTGGGGGCAAGCAACGTTTTAAGTGTAGGGGTGTGTTAAACACGAAATTAGTCATGATTTTAGTGCTATATCCCTTCATTTTTGGTATAATAAATAGCAAAAAGTGTATTTTTTAGTGCATTTATCGTTTATGTGTTATTTATTATTGTAGGTACGGATAATGAAGAAAAGGAGCTAAAACGAAGAAAAAGAGCAAAAACGAGCACGAGAAATAGAAAGAGCACGAATAATCAAGTTTGACGGTGCATTCATGTTTTATTGGGCCGGCCCGACACCATTTAAATGGGTCAGACCGACCCATTAATACATCATTAGCCCAATATCAATTTCAGCCCCTAAATGAAGTAGAGCCCAGCCTTTGTTTATAGAAGCCCAACGTAGCAAGGCCCAAAAGAAAAAAAAGATAGATCAGTAGCTTCAATAATACGCAAACATTACATTCATTCATTTTCTCTTTTTATGTTCTAGTTATTTACTTTTAATTTAGAGGGTAACAATAGAGATGGATTAGATAGATCTTCCCTACGATTTTCATTATTTTACTAGGTAGATAGATAGCAAACAAACGCATTCCATAAATTAAACTTTCAATCTTCAATTATTAATTAGCCTGCGTTCTTTTTTTTGTTTTAGGCTAATAGTGAAAGATTTATTTTCCATTTTTAGTTTCTTTTTTGATATATCATGCGTTTCATTTTTTTTAGGAGATCCCATCCTGCGTTTCATTTTTAGCATGATATGACGAAGATTTCATTCCATTAAATTTCCATTGTCTTTTTTTTTAGATTTGCGTTTCATTTTTTTTCATTCCATTTAATTTCCATTTACTGAAAATAAATTTATTATTATGATAAGACGTTTATCAATCCTTGAATTTGGTTGAGGATAAGGGGCATGTTTTTTTATTTTTTTTATTTTAGGTTATGTAGCTGAGATAGCTTTAAAATTACGCATCACTTTTCCCTGTTCTTTTTTTTCGTAGGGTATAGATTAGCAAGGATAGACATGCAGCATATTTTTTATTTATAGGAAAGGAGGAGAGATCTTATCCTGACTTCTTATATACTTCTTATAAAAATTGATTTCCAACTAGTTTATGTAAGTTTCAAGTGTAGTTTTAAAATATATTCTTGTTTATGAGATTAGTTCCTTAAAATTTAATAATTAGTTTAAAAATAAACTTTAGTTTCTAAATTTTCAAAAATAGTTTTCATAAAGTTTTAAAATGTCGTTTAGCTTTATTGTCGTTAACCGTTTTATGTTTTATGTTATCTCGGTGTATCCGGTTCATATCTTTTGGCGAGGAGCTTTACGGGTGTTTTAGCTAGATTAAGTTTTAAAGTTTAGAGCTCGATTTGTTTTTATCTCGTTAGTTAGTCGATAAAAATGACAACTTTATCGGCTAATTAGTTTGATAAAAATTTTGAAAGTAATAAGCTTTTGATTTAATTTAGTTATTAGATCGGGTGTTTAATTTTTCGTCTGCGGTTCATCATTACGGGTTAAATTCTCTATCTCTTTTTTTGTTTTATTTCATTAGCTTAAATATATCGTTATTATTACATGTTTAGCTTTTGTATCTTAATTCAAGTAGTTTGATTGTGCTTGTTAGTTTAGCATCTTTATTGTCACTAGTATTAATTTATATATCGTTAGCGTAATATTCATAGTATAATTGTTGCTTTTATCGGTTTATAATTTGTTATTAATATTAATAGTTTTAAATATCAAACATCAAAAACCTTTTTATTCGAGCATCAAACTTGAGACATTAATGCGGATTTCCATTCACACTTCGCCAGGACCTACGATAACCTTCGGGTGTACGAAAACGACTCTATCAGTTAGAGATTTGTGCCTAAATCGCTAACAAACATTTGGTATTATCCCAAGTACATATTCGTGATACCCAAACATTATGGTCAAATAGTTTACTTTGGAAAGTGATAACACAATTCCAAGTGATATCCAATAACCATACCTTGGTACGTAGCTAGGACTGATTATCTTTATCCTGTAACTGTATATAACCACCAACAAACAAAGTAAACTAATTTGTGTTAATCAATGGCGGCTGCAATGAAGCATATGGTGTCTAACTTCTCCAAACTATATATGTTTGAAGGGGTTGATTTCAGGAGATGGTGCAAGAAGATGCACTTTCTTCTTTCTACCATGAACGTGGTGTATTTTCCGACTACTCCTATTCTAGACGGTGGTGATGTAACACCCCATTTAAAAGGATAGAGTGCTACAGTAAATTATGGCGTATCATCAAAGCATGCAAGATAAATGTCTAAACATTCATGACCATAAATAGAAATACCGAAATCAAACATCGGTAGTCTAGTAACTCACAAACAAGCAATATAATTACTGTAAATGGAAAGGACTAAACAATGTCCAAAAGATGTAAAGTATGATAAAGTAGGAATAAATGCATAAGGTAAAAGAGGCCGGATAGCTTCCAATCCGAATGCACATACTCTGAAGTTCCTACTTGCGTCCTCGGGTACCTGCCGTTTGGGAACATGGAAAAGTAGACGGCTGAGCATAACGCTCAGTGCACAGATATACAATAAAGAATGGAAAAGCATAGAGTATGGAAGCATATAAAGAATATAAAGCATGAATGGCAGCGAAAATGAATAAGTCCTGGAAAACCTAGTTTTCTGTCATGTTAACTAGTTTTAATTCTGAAAACATAGCTTATGTTACTTATGAAGATCTGTATTAGTTAATGTACCATAATAGCCAATATAGGTCATGAGGTCAACAACGTGCATGAATACTTGGAGGGGAGACCTCATCATGCAATTAGAGGGGTTGCCTCTAATTAACTGGTCATTGAGTAGGATGGATCAGCTCCTTGTGAAGGATGCAAGGCACACACCACATTCACCATGAAATCCTGACTGAAACATGTAACTAGGATTCACCCATACGCCCCACATGATAATATAATAATATAATGGCCAAATAACTAAAAAGGGACGCCACGAGCTATCACTCCGCCGTGGTGAAGTCATAACACTAGTGCCTCTAGTGTTATGGTTATGGTACCTCCATAACTAGGTGAAACTGGTCATGCATGTATATGGCTAAGGTAACTAATAAAACCTAAGCATTTGATCTGTAACTACTGGGAAAACAATTGGCTGCATACGGGAAATCCTAATGAAGGAAGAGATTATCCTTACTGAAGGACAGGAAATTCGTACCTTATGTCGGATACACTACATAAGAAATATGGACGTGTATGAGTTGTATGAATTACATGTGTTTTACTGGTTCCGTGTGTTATTAGCTTGTTATACGTATTCTATCATATTTTACTGTTCACTGTGTTAACTGTAGTTATTATGATGTGTATTATTCATGTGTTAGTGTATTATAATACTTGTATTGTAATACTAAGTAACTTTCTCAAAATAGCAGGTTTTCATAAATAGTAAGTTTCCAAAAATAGAAAGTTTCCAAAATTAGTAAGTTTCCATAATTAGAATTAAACTTAATTATAACTAATAAGTGAAGTTAAATTAGTACAATACAGGTCATGATTATAGTTGGTTAATTAAATAACTGGTTAATTTAATTAAACTATACGTTATATGATTTTAATTAAAATACATGTTTAATTAAAATAACTAAGTATAAATACCTTAGGTTATTCATGAATTAATTAAATAAATTAAATAACCTAAAGTTTAATATAACATGACTTATATAAAAATATTTTATAGAAACCCGAATCCCGAGCCCGTGGTTTAATTAAGCCGAACCAAATAAGCTATAAACAAGTCCCACCGAGACCTTGGAAAGGATCTCGGTTGACACTACTTAATCAACTAAACATGTAAACATACCCCGACCTAGCGTCGGGGTTTCTTTGGTCTTCGGCCAGATCAAACAAAACCAACCGAGCCCCTTGGGGGTCTCGGTTACACCAAACCGAACAAACAAACACACCCCCGCCCATGGTCGGGGCTCCCTTGCTGCGCCGACCCAACATCAAAACAAGTCGAGACCTTTATGGTCTCGGTGGTGGTGATTAATAACAAACCGAGCACCCCTTTGGGGGTCTCGGTGTCTCGGCCGAACCACAAACCACAACCCAAACGCCCCCTTGACCAAAATTGATTAATCCTAGTTATTCCTTTACATGTTCATGTGATTAATTAATCTTTAAACATGAAATCATAAGAAAAAAATTAGAAGAAAAGGTTTTTGAATATACCAATGCGTGTAATACGAAGAGGTGATCACGAATAATTAAACAAACACAAAAATTGTCTGGGTTTGCCCTTGTTCTTGATGATGGCCGACGGCTATGGTGAACCAAGAAGGAAGAAGACAAAAATTTTCTATAAACCTAAAATATGAGAAAAAGGTTTCCACATATGTTTTTATTAAAATTAGTTTTGGGCCAAAATGCCCACTTTGCCTCCTCTCTTGTCTTGCCGCGGCTATAGAGCCCACATGAGGTAAACCCATAGTTTTTCGTGTGTTAAATAATTTACGTGCGTGTTCGTGATTTATTATTCGTGATTTTGATATTCGTGATCGTGTCACATTTATAATATTCATGATTGTTCGTTATTTATTGTCGTGACACGTGTATTAATATTATAAATGGAAAGTTTAAATTTACCGTATTTTCGTAAGTTACTGTTGACGTGTACTGTTCATAGGTTTTTAATGCAGGTTTTACAACTCTTCCCCTCTAAAATAACAATTCGTCCTCGAATTGGAGAAACGTAAACTGAAAGAAAACATACCCGAATTAGAACTGGAAATGAGGGTAAGAAGTCCGTATAGACTCCTCCGTCTCCCAAGTGGCTTCCCGCTCAGGATGATCCCTCCAAAGGATTTTGACGAAAGGGATTGTCTTCCTCCGCATGACACGATCTTGTCGCTCAAGAACTCTCTCGGGTTCTTCGACATATGAAAGATCCTCTCGAATCGGATCAAGTTGATACTAGACAACATGAACTGGATGATAGTTGTATCCTCTGAGTAAGGACACATGGAACATGTTGTGAACGTGTGATAGATGAGGCGGTAATGCTAAATGGTATGACACTTCTCCAACGCGTTATATGATGTCGAACGGTCCGATGAAGCGAGGACTGAGCTTCCCTCTGATTCCAAAACGTCTAACTCCTCGTGCAGGTGATACCTTGAGGAAAACATGGTCACCTACGTTGAAAGACACATCTCTACGACGTTTATCAGCATAGCTCTTCTGACGAGCACGAGCTTCCTGAAGATTTTCCTTAGCGACATCGACCTTCTCATTGGTCACTTCAATCATCTATGGACCTTTAAGCAGTCGTGTTGGGTCCACTAGATGTGGATCTTGCAGCCTGTTAGGAACGGTGAATGACTTCTGTAATCACAAATCTAATCACAGAGAGACTCTAGATAAATCACATAGTATAAGTGCGGAATACAAATACTATGAAAAAGAAGAACAGAATAACTATAACGAGTTGACCCTTTACTAAGGATTTCTAATATTAATATAAACTACAATAATGTTTGATGAAGGTGTGTAGAACCCTTCTGCCTAAGGTTCCTTTTATACTACAAGGAAACCCTAATACATTATTAATCCAAAACGTGGAAAAATGATATGCATATCCTTTCCTAACATATCTCATGCATATCCTAACAGAATACTCTAAATAATAAAGTTTGACTATCTAAAGACCAGGAGCACGTGTTGCTCCTACTACTACTAGGACTAGGAGGAACTACATACCTCCTAGTCTACCTATTACAAATAATTATTCCAAAGGTCCTAACAATCCTCCCCTAAACTTGAATTTGACCTGTTGAGTTCAAGTTTCCTGGTAAATCGTGCAAAACAGCTTGAGGATTGGAACAGCAAATGAAACAGCAACATCATAACCATCATCATAAAGAACATAAAGACTGCTGCAACAAGTAACACCTAGAAGCTTCTTGAAAGCTTGAAACAAATCTAAATCCTGTTGAATCTTCACAACAACATAAGCAGATTTTATGAGCTTTTACCAAGTAGCTGCTCGCTCTTGGGCTAGCCAGTCTTTTTTGTGGAATAAGCATCACCCTGGGAGACCAGAACCTAGCCCAACTCTTAGAACGTGAATCAATGGTGAGTGGGGGTACCCTGATGATTTTAGGCAAACCATCACAGCCGTCAACGGATTTGATATGTCTTTACCAGAAGTCGTTCCCTTCTGGACTCGCCAACTCTTAGCAATGAAGCATCGGTGAGCAGAAAACCCTATAGCTTTGAGAAAGCTATTATAGCTATCAACGGATTTGATAAGATCTTTACCAAGAGCCGTACCCCCTTGGATTAGCCACTTTTCAGTCTGGGACCATGGCAAGTGAAAACCATCCAGTTTTGGGTAACCTGGCAACCATCAACGGAATTGACTATCACACTAGAGCCGTACCCTCATGGTGAATCAACTCTTTCTTGTCTATGAGACATGGTGAGTTGAGCACCATTTGTTGTGTGGACCAGGTCCAACACCAGAAGTAACTCCAAAACAGCCCAAGTGCGAAACAGTCAAAGGAAGACCAATTTTATGATGGAAAAGTATAAGCAGATATTATATTATGTACAAGTGTGAAATTCCATCATATGTTTAAAGTATAAGAATATATTACATAAAAAGTATTGGTTTTTGTTTGTTTTTTTTAATATTTATTTTTGGTTTTTTTTTACCTATAATGTAAGTCACCAAGCACTATACAGATTGGTGAAAAGAATGTTAGTATAATCATAAAAATAGAAAAAACATACCCATCACATACCAGAAGCAGCAACTTTGGCAGCTTGCAACCGGGCTTGTATCCCTTCCACCAAAGTAGTAGCCATGGTAGACTCATTCCCTGAAGGGGCATTGGTTATCTGCAGATGACATTCCAGCATGGCCTCCATAGTAGCAATCATCAAAGGATATTCCATATCCGTAAGCATGAACACTATGGCACCAGTCTCCAACTCCAATATATGAACCCCACAACCAGCATAAAGCTTCCACCTCTTGATCACCCAGCGAGGCTGATCTCTCCAGACACCAGAATGAGGAGCATCAGAAGGAGAATCAAGCATCATCTTCAAGTCACCCCAGACCAGGCCAGTTAGCCACCTCACTCGGAGAGGCAGGAATACCAGCATCCACAAACCCATATAACGACATAAGATCCCGACGGTCCACCCATGTCAAAACACTTTGCAGTCCCGAGACATAGCGAACATAACAATCACTGGTTGAAATCCTATGTGTGAATGTACCAGCAACAATCGGGGATGGCTTAACCGTCCAAGCAACAATATAACCCTTACCCATTGGCAACTTTGTCTCACTATCCGAAGCCGCATCAATAAGGTTTTCAGGATCACGCTTCTCAAAAGGAACAGACTTACCACGTCTAGCCTTCTTCTTTCTAATTGAGCGACGAGGTGCAGGAACACCAGAAGAAGATTCAACCTTTACCTTCCCAGCAGCAGTAGTATCAGCATGAGTAAAATTCAAAACCTTGACCAACCAAAGGATCAAAGTCTGCAGCACCAGTAGATGAGGTAGGGTGCGGTTCAGTCACCGGTGAGGATGGTTTCTCCACAACAAGAGTAGTAGGGGTAGAAGTAGTAACATTGGTGGTGGTGGTGGTAGGAACCGGAGATGGAGTGGGATGAACAACCGAAGGTGTGGTTGAAGGACCAGCAGTAGAAGTGGCAGCAACAGATTGAACACCAGTAGAAACAGGAGGAACACCGGATGAAGAAGCACGAGCAAAAGCAGGCTGAGAAGTGTGAACAACTCTTGGAGGAGGGTGATAGATAAAGCGTTCAGGAACCAGTGTGTTTTGACGCTTGATCATCATCTGGTACAAATTCTTAAGCTTGTCAAAAGAAAATCCCCTAACCCATTCCCAAGTCCATCCAACATTAAAGTAAGCAGCCGACTGATATTTGACATATTGCAGCATTAACTTCCTCTCCTCGGTTCTTGACAAAGGTCTGTTACGACGCTTTTCACGGAGCTGAGCAGCAAAAGACAATTGTTGTTGACGCATTAAGGCCATTGCCCGTGGGATACAATTATTTTGATTCACATCAGCGCCCAAAAGATCAGTAAACTACGAGTAATCAGATGTAAGAATAGTAAGCACCCGCATCCAATCATTATCATCCCAATGCATGGCATCATGCCTCAACTGTTCACGCCTCTGTTGTTGAAGGGCTTCTTCCTCAGCCCTAGCTGCTTGATCAATCTCTGCATGCAGTCGCTGTGTAGCCTCCTCCCCCAATCGTTCCTCCTCTAGTTGTCTGCGAGTACGCTTCCTTGGAGGTGAGGGTGCATCAGTCATAGGGGCTTTCCCCTTAGGATCATGAGACGGCCCAGCAGATGGACCAGCAGAAGTACCATCAGAAGAACCAGCAATATCCTCCATTGGTCTAGGACTAGCAGCAGCAGTAGGAATGCTTGATGGACTAGGAGGAACATGCAAATCATCATACGACTTATCAGCAAAAGCAGCCTTCGCCAACAAAGTTAACCCATCCTCCTCAATATCCTCATCAGAATCAGAAAGAACAACTTTCTTCTTTTGTCACCTCTGTTGCGACTCCAAAGCTTTGACCCTATTCGCCAATGGAAGGACAAAGTCCCGGGTAAGCTTGCGATGCTGATTTAGATCATTCTCCAAAGAAACAATCCTTGCGTAATACATGTGCATGAGAGCTAGCAAAGAAGTTAGTGAAACAGGTTCCTCCGCTTCCCCACCAAGAGGACTTGGATCGGGAAAAGCATCATTGGGACCAGAAGCAACAAAGGTGTCATCATCATGAGCACGAGAGCTAGTTGGCTTCTTAGCAGAATGTGGTTCTTGACTGGAAGGGGGAGTATCAACAAATGGGGACTTATGTGGCAGAGAAGAGGGGGCAGCCTTGGAAGTGGATGGCATTTCAACCACCACTTCTTTAGTTGGCTCCTCCAACTCCACATAAGGCTCACCACTAGCAGGATGCTCCTCCTCTATAGGATCATCCCCTAATGGAAGCTCCTCCTCGGCTTCATGAGCCGGAGAAATAACATTAGGAGCACCTTGGGCAAGGCCCAACATAACATCAGTAAGAGGCCTCCAAGCCCCCTTAAAACCAAGTTCCATATTTGAATACACTTTAGAACTAAGCTTGGAGGTCTCATACTTCTCCCTATCTCTAGGGTATGCACATAAGAACCTGCTGCAAGAACCTAGGGTACATTAAAAACTTATTCCTAGAGCCGGTACTACTAAGATTGCAAACCATACCATCAAACCTAGGGTACATAAGAACCTGCTGCAAGAACCTAGGGTACATTAAAAACTTATTCCTAGAGCCAGTACTACTAAGTGCTATGCAAATCAAACCAATAGCCAAAGGAATGGGAAATGCATCCCAACTCCGAGGCTTTGGGCTTAAGCAATGAATCAAAAACTGCACTAGAAGCTTCCATTGAGGGGAAAACCTATTTTTCTGGAAGTTAAACTTCCCCCCATGATTATAACCAAGATCAGCCATCCCATCCAATACCTCAGAATTGGGGATGGAGACAACACCACCTTCATCCTGAAGATGAAGAGCAGACCTAATAGAAGCTTCAGACACCACATATGAACGTCCATCTATGGTAGCATGGAGTTCCAGTGGGCGTCCCAAAACATCCACATGGTGGGCAGTGGCCCAAAACTGGCGAATAACACTATCATAGACAATCGGGCAAACCGTAAAAGCATACATGAGGTTGGAAGCCTCAATGAACTCAATGATGTCTGTGAACTCTTCTCGTTTAGGACCTTCTCCGAGATATGCCACCTTGTTATGATCGGGTTTGTATAGGAGAGAAGCCATGGATGATGATTGGAAGTGATGGAAGATGATTGATTGGTGATTGAAAGAGTAGAAGCGTATGTGTGTGTAATGGTTGGGATGAATAAGTCAAGTGTGGGATTTGACCATAAATAATGGTCATGTAACTGTTCATTGACCCCTAATAATGTGGGTTGCCCTTTCAAATTAAGCAGTTAATGCAAAAGTAACCACTTGCCCTTTTTCCTTTATTTGCAAATCCGAGTTACCAAAGTTAAATAATAGGATATATACCAAAAGTAACTTGCGTTGACTAAAAGTCAAAACGCGTAAGGGTCAACACTAGAAGCACAATGTGGGCAATGAAAGTCAACGAAGTGAATAGTGATCCAAGCCGATACTAGAAGCCAACCATCAATGACATTGAAGGGTTTGTATCCACTAGAAGCTGAATACAGCCACTAGAAGTGAACAAAATCCTCCACTAGAAGTAGCACACACCGCAAATACCCATGAAATCTGTTGTTAAAAACTACCAATATGTTAGCCTGTGCAATTAAATATGTACACTAAGCCTCCCCTTAGGCTTAGCCTCCCCTCAATCCTAGGTCTCAAGGATTGACCATTCCAATGTGAACCACCAAGTGGTTGAACCGAGGACCATCAAAGGCTTTAGTCAATAAATCAGCAACATTATCATCCGTATGAACTTTAAGAACCTGTATCAACTTATTCTCATTAGCATCCCTTATAAAGTGGTGCCTAATTTCAATATGTTTTGTACATTGATGAAAAACATGATTCTTCACAATGCATATAGTGCTTTGATTGTCAATGAAAATTTTGGTGTTCATGAAGTTGAACCTATAATCCAGCATCTGATTTTGTATCTACAAGACTTGTCCACAACAACTAGCAGCAGCTACGTATTCAGCTTCTGTTGAAGAAGTAGCTACTATCGTCTGTTTCTTACATTGCCGTGAGATAAGTCTTCGACACAAAAATTGACAACCACCAGTAGTAGACTTTCTGTCATTATTAGCACCTGCATAGTTTCTATCACTATAGGCTTCAAGAACAAAAGGTGATTCTTTAGGATACCACAAGCCTAGCTTCGGTTGAGCCTTGATGTACTTGAAAATTTTCTTGACTGCATTCAAGTTAGAAACAGTTAGAGCCACCTGCTGTCTAGAGCAAGCACTTACGGCAAACATAATATCCGGACGTGATGCAGTCAAATACATGAGTGAGCCAATCATTGACCTGTACATGTGAACATTTACTGGAGGATCTGGCTCATTCTTGAGTCTGACTTTAGTTACTTCATAAGGTGTTGCTGCAGGTCTAAGAGGGTCCATATCAAACTTCTAAAGGGTCTCATGAACATATTTGTCTTGACTTATGAAGATCCCATCCGAATTTTTCTTGACTTGAAGACCAAGGAAAAATGTAAGTTCTCCCATAACACTCATTTAGAATTCGCCCTTCATCAGTTGTTCAAACTCATCACACCATTCCTTCTTAGTAGAACCAAAGATAATATCGTCCACATACACTTGAACAAGAATGATGTCCTTGGTATTCCTCTTAAGAAATATTTTTTTGTCAATCGTGCCTCTTCTATAGCCATGTTTCAACAAGAAAGTGGAAAGACGCTCATACCAAGCTCTAGGAGCCTGATGAAGTCCATATAGAGCTTTGACCACCTTGTAAACTTTCTTGGGATGAAGTGGATCCACAAAGCCCTTAGGTTGAGTGACATAAACTTCCTCATCAATCTTGCCATAGAGAAATGCACTCTTAACATCCATCTGAAAAACCGTAAAGCCAGCATAAGAAGCAAAATCCAAAAACAGACGAATGGCCTCAATCCTAGCAACAGGAGCAAAAACATCAGTATAGTCAATGCCTTCAAGTTGTGTGTGACCTTGTGCAACCAACCTAGCCTTATTTCTCACCACAACACCCCTTGCATCTTTCTTGTTTTTGAGAATCCATTTGGTACCAATTGCTGTCTTTCCATCGGGCAAGTCAACTAGGATCCAAACATTCTGAAACAAGAACTGCTGCATCTCCTCCTGCATAGCCTCCACCTAACTTTGATCCTCAAGAGCATGAGAGACTGATCTAGGTTCCACCTGTGAAAGAAAACAAGCAAACAAACAGTGTTGAAAGTCCGTATGATTATTACGCTTTTGGTCCTCAATATAGCTCACAAGAGCATGATGATCAGACGTTGCTTTCTTATGCATTCTACGAGTCTTGACAGTAGAACCAGGATCTCCAATGATTTGAGTAGTAGGATGGTCTTTATGCGTCTGCAGAACTTGATTAGAAGCTACATCCACTTCTGGTTCCAAGTTATTAAGATCCCCAACAATGTCATCATCATATGAAGCAGAGTCGAAAATGCGATCTATTGGTTGCTTATGAATATCATCCTGCTTAGTAGAAGACTTCTTTTGATAGTTTCCCAGGTCATAAGGACCATAGAATCTAGTAGAGGAAGTGGGATCACTAACCGGACTACCAATAGGTGTTAAACTTGCGCTAGGAGTAACATTAGTAGTACTAGGAGTAGATTTGTCAACAGGACTACTCAGAGGAAACTCAAAACCTCCTTGAGCAGTTGCTGTAGTAGCATCTTGTTGTTGCTTGAGCAATGTGTCAAGAGCTCCTTTTGAGTCCAAAATGTCTGATGGAGTAGCATCACTAGGAGTAGAATTGGCATTAGGAGAGACTGTGGTGGAATAGGATGGAACAACAAAAATATCATCCTCCTCATCTGAGTCCGAAAAACTAGAATGAGTACCTGCACTAGAAGTTGCAAACGCTTGTGGACCTGCATCATGGTTAGTTTTGAAACGAAAATATCCTAATGAATCACTAAGATAATCAATATCAAAATACCATTCAGGACCCTTGCCTTGTATGTTTGACTTCTCCTCAAAATACCTGAGATTAATAGTTTCAATGACTCGCTTGGCTTGGATATTGTAGACACGATAAGCCCGAGAGTGAGCTGAATATCCCAATATGTATCCTTCAACTGCCTTGCCATCAAATTTCCCCAAATAGTCACTAGTATTCAGAATGGTGATAGGACACCCAAATGGCTTCAAATGAGCAATTCTAGGTACTTTAGCTGTGAGTAGCTCATAGGGAGTCCTCTAGTGAGGATTGGTAATAGAAACTATATTTAAGACGTAACTTGTAGTATTGACAGCTTCTGTCCAGAACATGGTTGTAAGCTTGGAATCGGCAAGCATTGTTCTCGCAGCTTCTATTAGAGTCATGTTCTTTCTTTCTGCCACACCATTCTATTGAGGAGTTCTTGCTGCACTATAATCTCTTTTGATACCTTTAGAATTACAAAGTGCTATGAGGTCTGCATTTTTGAATTCTGTTCCTTTATCACATCGGATACCTTTAACCTTCTTGGCAGCTGATTCTCAACTAGTGTAATAAAGTCCTTGAGAATTGAGTAGGTCTCACTCTTGGCAGCCATGAAGAAAACCCACGTGAACCTGCTATACCCATCAGTTACCACAAGATAGTATTGTTTGTGGTCAAAGCTCCTAATGGAGGTAGGACCAAATAAATCCACGTGTAGTAGCTACAATGGTTCATTTATAAGGCTGAGAGCAGTAATGGCCTTGAAGGATGTTTTATGTTGTTTGCCTTTGCTGCATGCAAGGCAATTGATGTCATTTCTGAAAGTTTTGGGAGGTAAACTAGAGACCAAGTTCATATTTGCTAATTTGTGAATGGTCTTGAAGTTAACATGTCCCATCCTTCTGTGCCATTTAGTGGCTTCATCTTCTAAGGCTTTAGCAACCAAACATGCTAGTTGACCAGTAGGATTGACTTCATTCAGCTTGATACTATATAGATTGTGTCTTCTAGGGATTCTGAGTAGAACTTGTGAGTCATCCGGGAGCTTAAAGTCTTTGGATAACACCAGTGCATCAGTATCCATAAAGAGGACAAACTTCTTCTTCTCACATATCTGAGAGACAGAGATCAAGTTGAAGTGTTGAAGTGCTTCCACATAGTAGACCTGCTCAAAATTAAGGTTAGGCGTCTGAATCATTCCTTTGCCAGTGATCCTTCCTTCACCACCTCCAAAGTAGACCTTTCCGCCTTGAAATGGTACAAAGTTAGATAGAAAACTTTTATTCCCTATCATGCTCCTAGAGCATCCACTATCAACTATCGCTAGAGTATTATCTTGGTATGGAGTAACCTACAACAACAAGAAAAGATATATGCAAAAGTTAGTGTGTTAGGACCATTGGAATAGTTCATTGTAATAGGTAGACTAGGAGGTATGTATTTCCTCTTGGTCATAGTAGTAGTAGGAGCAAGTCGTGCTCCTCGTCCTAGTTAAAGTCAAACATTATTATTTATTTATTATTCTGTTAGGATATGCATGAGATATGTTAGGAAAGGATATGCATATCAGTTTTACACGTTTTGTTTAATGATGTATTAGGGTTTCCTTGTAGTATAAAAGGAACCTTTGGCAGAAGGGTTAGAAACACCTTCATCAAACGTAATTCTAGTCATTATCAGTATTGGAAATCCTTAGAAAGGATCAAGTCATTATAGTTATTCTGTTCTTCTTTATAGTATTTGTATTCCGCACTTATATTGTGTATAGAGTCTCTCTGTGGATAGACTTGTGATTACAGAAGTCATTCACCGTTCCTGACAGGCTGCAAGATCCACATCTAGTGGACTTAACAGATGTTTTCAGTCAAGGCCAAGTCTACTTCAGGTTCCAACTCATCTGATAATGAGGTATGTAATGACTCTTCTTGTAGGTTAAACACTGAAAGACTTAATAAAGAAGTTTTAAGATTGTTATCCGATGTGAGTACTGAGAGATGCAAATTGTCTAACTATCAAATTGCTCTCACTCAAACTGAAAAGACAGTTTCTGAGTATAAGAAAATGGAGTTTGATCTAAAAGATCAAATCAATATTTTAAAACATGATTTAAACTCTAGTATGGATATTAGAAACATCATGGAGAGAGTCAATGCTGAATTACAGGCTAAGTTAGATGAGGCTATCAAAAATAAGGATAATGTAGACCTTAAAATTCAGAGATTTGATAAAGCCTCAGAAACCCTAGAGAAATGTGTTAGTGAACAAAGGGATTCTAGGGATATGTCTGGGATTGGGTTGAAAGAAGATGTTGCTATTCCACCACCTGCTGGGAACTTCTATGGTGTCCATAGAAAGGATCTCTCTTGGACTGGTATTCCAGAACTCCAAGAAGAGGAATTTATTCCTCCACCTAGAGTTCTCTCTCCAGTTGAGGAATATCAACAAAAGGTTATTGACCTAGAAGAGTGGAAGAAGGCCTACCCCACTTTGTTTGTTAAGGGTGGGATGCTTAGTGAGAGTCCATATATGCCTACACCCATTGAGAGTCCAGTAGCATCTACACCTATCACTGTGACCAATCCCATCACTGGAAAAGCTGTTAATATTAGCTCCCCAATTAAGAAACAACCTAGTGTTAAATATGTTGAAATGTATAGGAAAACTAGGTCACTCAAAAGCCAAGCAAGTGTTAATGGGACAGGGTTTTATCAGTCTAAGCCTAAGTTTGTGTCCAAAAAGTCTTGTTACTCATGTGGGAGCTTCTCACAGTTGGCCTATAATTGTGTCAGTGAATACAATTCATTCGTTGACAATAGGTCATCCAATGTCAACCATAGACCTTTTATCCACACTAGACCACAGGCTACTAGACCAGCTCCTTTCTTCTCTAAGGCAGCTAATACCCATGGACAAAGGCCCTTTCAAATGACCAACACTTGGTCCAACAGACAGTATGTTCCTATAGCAAACCCTAATTTGGGCAATGACAAGAACAAATTAAGCGCTGACAAGAAAAAATCAGCGCTGACAAGAAAAAATCAGCGCTGACAGGAACAAGTTCAATGCTGAAAGGAACAAATTCAACATTGACAGGTACAAATACAGCGTTGACAGATCCAAGTTTGGTATGAGACCTTATTTTAGACCATCTAAACAAAGATACTTGGTTAATAAGGGTCATGGGTCTAATGCATCATTCCACTTAACATGGAAACCTAAACAAGAGCAAAACTCCAATTTTAATGGTATTTCAATGAGTTGCAATAGATTTAAATATCTTGAGAAGGTCATTACTAGACTCATTGGAACAAATTGGGTGTTTAGGTCACAAAGGGATGAACAGGGATTTGTGGCAAAGAATAAGACCACTCTAGTTGAACAACTAGACAGATCCAAGTCTGACAAGGCTTGGATCTCCAAAGAAAACTAATTTGTTTTCTTTTTGAGCAGCCTACCCAAAAGCAGGTTAATGATCAAGGATATTAGAATAGTAGATGCTCAAGGAACATGCATTGTTGGTCTTTCCACTGTTATTATTTTTATCCACTGACATGTTATCTCTAACCATTATTGTGGGAAAGGGTAGCCTATGTTGGTGTGTTTTTGTGGTTTTTGTCGAACTATGCAGGAAAGTGGAGCTTAGGATGGATACAAAGTTGCAAAATTTTATTTATGATGGTTGGAGTGTTTACATTCCTATCTTGAGATAAAATTTTGCTTCCTCACATATAATGATTTGTATGCTTCTGTTAAGGGGAGGTAAACCTCTAGGTTTTTGGGTACTCTTAGAGCACTCTTGCACAATTCTAGATTGTGTTCACTGGTGAGTACGATTTAGTCTTCTAATTCGTGAGGCACTGTAGCATGCAAAGTTGATATAATGTGTATGCTACCAAGACATTTGACCTAGATTTGGGTTTGGTCGGTTGGGAGACTTTGGGTATATGTTTGGGTTACTTGGGGAGTTGCAAAGGTTTTATATGAGTTAACTTTCTCTTTGGGGCATTTGTGAACAAAGGACTCTAGAGTTCATGTGTGTCTATCATGCTTTTGCATGAGTGTATGCATGAACAGTGTTTGTCACTCTTGCTTATTAGAGACTAGTTATTTTCCTTAGGATTATTACCTTTGTTTATGATCTAACTAAAGATTTTCATTCTCAAGTCCATTTTATGCTATGACATCTTAGCAGGTGTGATTTATAAACTTCTTTATAGACCCAAAACGTTTTATCACCCTTTCATTTTTCAATTTTTTGGATAACTGGAAGCCTAATAATCATTGAGATGTTTTTTTCTAGTGATTGACATCTAGTATCAGCAGATATCACATTCACAAGGGTGTGTTGATCCCAAACTTAGATCGATTTAGCTTTATGTATACTAGATTAGATCAAGTAATACACATAGAGAAACCTTTGTATATGCTTATGATAATCTAAGTGTTATGCGGAATTAACACTTAAACAAGAACACACAATGATATAAACAAACTTTCACTTTGATTAATGATATCAAACTTGCTTACAATAAAAGTAGTTTACGGATGAAAACTTATTATTAAACATTAACCTAAAGGTCTTCTTTTATAGACATAAGAAGCCTTGTACAATAATCTACGTATCAGCTATTCTAAGTAAAGATAAATATAGAAAATAAATTGTTGTTCCTATCTTTACTAGAAGTAATCTAGAATACAATAAACGCGTAGAGTATATCTTCCCATCAGTGCTTGTCTTCAATGTGTCAACACTTGACTTTATCTTGTCAACGCTTGAGCTGTCAGCGCTTGTTTTGCTCTTGTCAACGCTTGTTTTACTCTTGTCAGCGCTCAAGTGATCTGGCCTTAATTTATTCCCAACAATCCTCCCCTAAACTTGATATCCACTCTTATGATCAAGTTCCTGAATAAGCATTAAGGACTAGGAGGAATCTTACAAACCTTCTCATATTGGAAATGAATAAATCTAATCAAGTCCTTTTCCACGTCACTTGAATAATCAATTTCCAGCTGAGTGTCCTTCATCTTCTCCAAAATAGCCTTGGATATGAAATACTGACCTTCCACAAGTAGATACTCAGCAAACTTTGTAGAACTCAAATGGTAAACACCGGCAGCTGAATATAATCTCCATTGAAGACCACTGAGGTCATCTTCAAGATCCTTCCAAATAGTAGGATCCTCATCTTTTGGTCCACACATTCTTTTGAATGTGGACCACAGTTTTATTCCATTAGCTGAAGTTGGTGCTTCAGCCTCATACTTGGTCTCCAGCAACCTCCATAGGTCTACCAAGTCTTCTCTATCACAACTTGCAAACAAAGATATGAGAGTGGTAAAAGTGTGTACCTCTTTACCATATCTGCCAATCTTCCAAAATCCACATTCATCTTCTTCATAGCTCACAATTGGATTTCTGGAATCTAATGGTAACACTTGCACCATATCTGAAGCTTCTAATGGTGAGAGCTTGAGGCTCTTTCTTATAACAGCTTCACTTGGATATAGTGGATCCATATCTTTGGGAAACTCAAGAGAAATTCCCTTTTTCACTGGTCTGGGAACAAACATAGCTTTCTTGAGCTCCATTTCTTATGCAAATTCTTCCTTTCTTTCATCAGAAAGAAGTCTGAGAGTGTTTGCTTCCTGCACTCTCACCCAAATGGGATAAGCCTTGCATTCCAACTCATCAAATGTCAATGCCCTCAACTTCTGGTAAGTCTATCCTACTCCATGACATCTGAGCAACATGCAGTATAGCTCCCTTCTATCCCTTTTCAATTCTGAGAGAATATTGCTTTCCTTGTGTTTCAAAATTACCTGGCAATCTTTCTGAACTCTGAGGAGAATCTCCAAACCCCATATCTGATCTGAAGTAGTCAAGTGTGGATTCTCCATACATCTTTCTTCCCAAGCATTGTACATTTGAACCACCTCTGGCATGTCAAAGTCAACCTGTAATTTCAATTCTCTCAATTTCTCCTCAGCCAACTCATCTCCATACTCATGTCTTTCTGGTTCTATAATCATCACACTTGAGTTTGAGCTAGCTCCATCACTTCCTTCCTCTGAAGTAATAACAAATGGTGACTCTTTCACCTTCTTTATATCTTGTTCCATGATTTGTGCAGCCAATCTTCTATCAAACTCAACTTGAGCTGCATCCTTTGGAACAATCTCTTCTACCATAATACCCTTACCCTTATCTGATGGTGCAATTGTTGGTAAGGTAGATGGTGATACTTGTACAGAGACCTCCTTGATGATAGATGATGACTGGGATACATCACCCTCATGTGCAGGTCTGTCAACGCCCAATTTAGCTGTGTCAGCGCCCAAAATTCTTCTGTCAGCGTCCAAATTCTCCTTGTCAACACCCAAATTTCCTGTCTCAGCACCTTTTGCAATCTCCTCCATCATAGATGTAAATAATAAATTCAAGTTGGTAGGAGAGACTAAGGACGTATCAAAACCTGTTTGTTTCTTCAATGTTGTAAGGGCTTCAGCAACATCCAAAGATTGACCATCATGGTTGCCCTTATCACTCAGATTTATTGGATCTTCCTCCCCTTTGGAAGATTCCTCCATACCTCTCCTTGCACTTGGAGTCTCTAAAACGACAATCCTCTCCCTCAATTGCTTGAGTTCAAGGCCTTGTGAGCTGACAACTTGTACTAAGTCTGCATTTTGCTTTTGCAAGCTTATGCAGACTGCCGTTAATTCCATAAGAGTCATTGGTTCCAGTCTGCCCTCTTCTAAAATGAGGATTTGACCTCCCAAGTCAGATTCATTGGGCATGGATGAGGACTTAATGATGGTGGGACTTCCTTGGCCAGCATCTAAGCCAAAACCAATAGTCCCAGCCTCATCTATATCACCAACCACACTTGTGGTGGTGGTTCTCTCTGCAACATGGCTAGGACCACCAGAGGAGAACACTCCAGTAGTCCTTTGGCGTTTCATCAACCTATATTCAGGGGGTGTGGAAGATGGTGTGGAAGATGGTGTGGAAGGTTGTGTGTCAACGTTGAAAATAGGCACATCAACGCCAACATTTAATGTGTCAGCGTTAGAGGGTTCTTGGTCAAGTTGCATATGTTCAGGTGAAGGTATTGGTTCAGGTATTGGGTCAATTTGTGGTTGGGGGTCTGGTTGAGGTTGAGCTGCTGCTATGACAGCAAGCATAGCTTGGGTTAGGGGTAGGTCACGATGGGGTGATGAGTTCATCTTCATAAAAATAGCTTTCTTTTGCACAGGGATCTCATAAAAATCTTTATGATCCCTTGTGCAGTATCCTTGAACATCAAAAACCATTTGCAAAAATCGGGGATAAGCTAAAGTCATTTTGTTCCCCTTGTTTTTACACATGCCCTCAAAAATCATTTTTGAATAATTAAATTTTTGCCCAGTTGCAACACACACAATAACACTAGCAATAGATCTATTGATCTCATTGTGTGCAGTGCATTTGGGACTCAAACATTGAAGGAGGACATGTATGAGGTACTTCCAGGCTGGGGGAAATTCCTGCTTATGATACTTTTTTAGAGTACCTTCATCAGGAAAAGGATATCCCAAAGCCCTAAGTCCTTGTTCTATTTCATTAATGGGAAGGGTGGCTATACCATCAGCATCATCAAGATGCAAGGCTTGGCGTACCAAAGCCTCAGTAACCACCCAAGATCTCCCATGAACAATAGAAGTCAATGTAGTCACTCTATTAACTGTTGAGGAACTAAAAGTGTTCCAAAACTGTTTAATATGTGTGACTGGAATGAGTGGTGCATGAGAAAGAGCATACCTTAAGGGGGATGCGTTCAAATACGCCACCATTTGTGTGTATTGGGGAAACAGAGTATCATCAGCTTCAAGATACACGATCATGTTGTGTTGAGTTCTGAACCCCAATTCCAATTCTGATGGTTTAAACTTTGGTGCCATTGTTGAAAGCTGTTAAAATTGATTGATGAAGATGAAGGTGATAAGAGAAAATTGTGTTAGACAAGAAGTATAGAGACCCTGTTTAAAAATAGGAGCCAAATTTATAGGAGAAGAAAATGCATGTGATAGGCCCAAAAAGAGGCAAGTATTTTCAAAATGTAATCATGAAAATATTGAAAAATTATAAGTTTATCTCATGCATTAAATGAAAAGTAACAACTCCCAAAATTACGGCCTAAAAATATGTCAAAAAGTAACAACTGGGTAGGTCCCATTGAGTGTCAACGGTCAAAAATAACCTATCAATGCCCAACGGCTATATTCTTGTCAACGTTTGCCTATAGCCATGTCAGCGTCTAAATTGGTCACAACAACGCTTGGAAAGATACTTGTCAGCGTCCAAAAATAAAAATGTTTAAAAATGAAAAATTACCTTAACAGAGTAGTTTATCATAGAGAAGATAACCAAAAAGCTGATAATTATTATAGGGCGGCAAGCACTGTCCAGTTATGCACACTTGCTTAAGCAAGATAGACATAACAGTCCTCTAGTGTCCCTTTCTAACCAAAACTCTTAACAACCAAGTTACCTTATAAAATTCCTTGTTACTCCCAGGTAAATCCCATAACAAAATTATTCCCAAGTCTCCCAATAGACCACAACCAGTTCTAGGCCAAAAATGTCTTGGCAGCATGTATAGTATATCAACTTTGCATGCTACAGTGCCTCATGATTTAGTAAAACTAACTCATACTCACCTGTGGACACAATCTAGAATTGTGATAAGAGTATCATATGGATACCCAAACATCCTAAAGGTTCCTAAAGAATTTTCTTTGATAGCTAAACCGACAATGCCAACGGAAGTGCGACAGTTCTTAGGATTGGCTGGCTATTATAGGCGATTCATTAAAGAATTTTCTTTGATAGCTAAACCCTTGACTAAGCTTACCTAGAAGAATAAACCTTTCGTTTGGGGAAGTGATGAAGATGAAGCATTTCAGACATTGAAGTAAAAATTATGTAGTGCGCCAATCTTATCATTACCCGATGGGAGTGAAGATTTTGTAGTGTATTGTGATGCATCTCTTAGAGGTTATGGAGCTGTTTTGATGCAGCGAGAGAAAGTGATAGCTTATGCTTCTAGGCAATTAAGGAAGCATGAGGAGAATTATACTACTCATGATCTTGAGTTAGGAGCTGTAGTCTTTGCTCTTAGGTTGTGGAGACATTATATGTATGGCACCAAGTGTACGGTATTCACCGATCACAAAAGCCTACAGTATATTCTCGACCAGAAGGAATTGAATATGAGGCAACGAAGATGGATAGAGTTGTTAAGTGATTATGATTGTGATATAAAATATCACCTAGGAAAAGCCAATGTTGTTGCCGATGCGTTAAGTAGGAAAGATAGAGAGCCTATCAGGGTGCGTTCTCTAGTCTTGACCGTGCACAATAATTTGCCTGAGCAAATTAATGCGCAAATAGAAGCTTGTAAGAAGGAGAATTTTGTTAATGAAGGGTTCCGAGGAGAAGGAGATCCTTTAGAGATTAGAGCTGATGGAGTGAAATGCTTAAGAGGTCGTATGTGGATACCTAAGTTTGGAGGCTTAAGAGATTTGATTATGTTAGAATCCCATAAATCTAAGTATTCCATTCATCCGGGATCTGATAAGATGTACCATGATTTGAAGAAGTTGTATTGGTGGCCGAATATGAAAGCTGACATAGCTATGTATGTTCTTCAATGCTTGACTTGTACTAGAGTTAAAGCCGAACATCAAAAGCCATCAGGACTACTTCAACAACCAAGGATTCCTGAATGGAAGTGGGAGCGAATTACGATGGACTTTATCACCAAGCTTCCTAGAACATCATCTGGAAACAATTCGATTTGGGTTATTGTCGATAGACTGACCAAATCAGCACACTTCATTCCGGTTAAGGAGCAGTTCTCACTAGAGAAGCTGACTCGAATATACCTTGATAATGTTGTATGCAAGCATGGAGTGCCTGTATCGATCATTTCAGATAGAGATCCTATATTCGCATCGAATTTTTGTAAATCTCTCCAAAGATCTTTGGGAACGAATCTCGACATGAGCACTGCTTATCACCCCCAGACTGATGGGCAGAGTGAATGGACGATACAAACACTTGAAGATATGTTGAGAGCTTGTGTGTTAGACTTTGGTAAGAATTGGGATAAACATTTGTCGTTAGCAGAGTTTTCGTATAACAATGGTTACCATTCTAGTATTAAGGCTGCACCGTTTGAAGATTTGTATGGTAGGAAGTGTAGATCTCCTGTATGTTGGAGTGAAGATGGGGATACCCAGCTCACGGGACCGGAATTGATCCAGGAGACTACGGAGATGATAGTTCAGATTAAGAAGAGGTTGTTGACTTCCCGTAGTAGACAGAAAAGTTACGCGGATGTGCGGCGGAAGCCAATGGAGTTTGAAGTGGGTGACCGAGTAATGTTGAAAGTATCGCCATGGAAAGGCGTTATCAGATTTGGAAAGCGAGGAAAATTGAATCCCCGTTATATTGGACCCTTTAAGATTTTATCTAGAGTAGGTCCGGTGGCTTACAAACTAGAGTTACCCCCAGAACTTCATGGTGTTCACAACACATTCCATGTATCTAATCTGAAGAAATGTCTAGCAGTGAGTGATGAGAAAATTCCGTTAGGTAAGGTTCGAATAGATGGGAAGTTGCATTTTATCGAAGAGCCCGTAGAAGTTATGGACCGTGAGGTAAAGCAACTGAAACAAAGTCGGATACCCATTGTCAAGATCCGATGGAATTCAAAGCATGGACCGGGGTATACTTGGGAACGAGAGGATGAAATGTGGAAGAAATATCCGCACCTCTTCGATTTCAATAAGAAACGGACATCCAAATGAAATGGATCACGAGGACGTTGATCCCTTTTAGGAGGAAAAGTTGTTACAATCTAACATTTCCAGGTAGTAAAATATTTTCTCGTATAATATTTTGAAACTTATTTTTATGTTGGTTGACGAACTAACAATTTACGGATTTAAATTTGGGCTTACGTGCATAATTTGGCGTCTTTTACGACTAAACCGGAAACCTTAGGATTACGTATTTACGTTTTTGAACTCCGTTTTTGATGAGACAATTTTTATTGGATTCGTTTTGTGACGTTGATTCATAATTTATAAAAACGTTTTTCGTAAAACGACCCGAGGGCACGCAAATCGAGAAATACCCGTAAACTAGTGAGATGAGACAAAACACATTGTCCCACCCCACTAGCATGGTTTGGACGGCAACATGACACCACTCCATCAAGGTGGCATCATGTTAGCTAACTTACACCAAGTGTAAGCTAGCTTACACCTTAATCCTTTACCATTCCACTAACTAGTAAAACTAGCAACTTGTTTTCTCATTCCATCTTTCTCACATGCAACCAACATCAAAAACTCTCTCAAGCTCTCTCTTTGCCGTCCTAAATAAACCAACAAACACCCCATTTGATCTCTTCTAGCCATGAACCACATGTTTACTAGCTCTATTAAGGATTATTCTTGAAGCCTTGCTCATTTGGTGCCCATATTAACATCTTTGGAGGTGATTTGCTTGTGTCCTAGGGCTGATTTTCCAACCTATATTCTTGATATTTGATGGTCTTGGAGATACTTGTTGTGTTCATCAAGTTCTTGTCTTCCTAAAACAAGAAATCCACTTGGTTGGTAAAGAAGATCATCCTCTCCATTTTTCTCTTGTTATTTTGTAAAGAAAAAATGTATTTTCTTTCATTTTGTATATGTATATGATGTATATATGATGATAAAAATGTTGTGTGGGGATCAAGTGTTGATAGATATGCTTAAAAAGGTTGATAACTATAAGAAATGAAGCTAAAATCTTGATTATTTAGTTAGCTGTATAAAAACAGTAGAAAACTAAAATATGAACTGATAAAATTGCATGGTTTGATCCATTTACAGTAAGTAGAATATGTTATACACATGTGAGAGTTGGCCATGCAATGGAATCAAAATAATGAGTGAGATATGATCAAAACAAGTTAGTTTGTCTAATCTGAATAAGCAGTTTTGTAGGGACTGTTAAGGCAAGTTAAACTCAAAATGGGCAGTAGCTATAACTAAGTTAAATGTAGCACATAATATGAAGAACATGTCACCCAAAAATGAGCTTCTAATTCATTATATAACTCTATATATGTTAAAAATGGTGAACATGAAGTTAAAAATCAGATTTTTGGAAATAATGTTTATTAATATTATATAAGCACTCATATTATAATGTATAAAATATAAAAATATAAATCCACTAACTTATAAAACTTATTTATATAAATGTATAAAAGGTTAATTAAATGGGTAAATTATATAAATGGTGGTGAAATAATATTTATAAGTAATAAAAACTATAAACATGATTTTTACGACTTTTTCGGCTATCGCCGTAAAATTAACGTTTTTCGCCAAATAAAACTTAGACGACCAAACCCGTCTAATGTAAAGTTTATAAAAGTCATATACGGATGTATAGATAACTAATACAAGTAAAAACCGATAAAACCCGAACTATAAGAAATACGGACATTTACGAGCTAATTAAACATATTGGACTAATAATTGGACTTAATAAGATAAAAACTTGTAAAAAGAACTTATTGGGCTTAACCCATTTGGGCCCAACATGAAAAGTATATATACTGATCATATAGGTATAAAAGGGATTAAAACAAGTTAAAGAACTTATAAAAGGCTTAATGGACTTAAAATAGGTAAATAGGTAAAACTAGTGAACCAGTAAGACGTTACCAAAACGTAAACACTAAAATGAGTAAACAAGGATGTATAAACCCACTTGATCATCATCATATGTAAAAAATCATCATATGTATATTGTTATTTTGATAAAAGTCATTGGACAAAGTCTAAGACCGATTATTATTTATATAGGTTTCTGTGACCGAAGCACGCCCGTAGCCGATAATCCGCCTTTCATTAACAACGTGAGTTCATAGCCTCACACTCTTTTAAATGTTTTATAAAATGATTTGTAAACCCGCAAGGGAGATAACATGCTAGATTTTTATAAAAATAGAACACAAGTAGTCCCGATTGTATGCTAAATGATATGGACCCGAATGATGCTATGACCCTATAAACGAGACTAAAAGGATTATTAGTAGTTAGGTTATGTCACTTAAAGTCCCATTAGCATGAATTGTGAACTGTCAGGATTTGGTAGACGCTTATGCATTTGATAGTACTATTTGGGGACGATCACCCCAGTTCGCGCCTTGACGGTTGATCCCCGTCGTACCACATTGATTGGTAAGCGAATTTATGTATGAGAAGATTCCATAGCGTGATTTTTGTGACGACACGCTAACTTAGATGGGCAAACTGTTTGTCGGGTTCGCGGCCCGCTGTTTTCATAGTAAGGTAACAATGTCATGCGGCTAATAATAATCCTATATACTTCAAATAAAATGTATTCTATAATGTATCCTATACATGATAACGACGCTATTAACGATGAATATATTACCTATCATGGTAATATAGAGACTACGGTCTCATGGACGGTTTAAGATGTATGCTTGATTTATATATTGCCTGACTAGCAATATGAGGACTTACTTCCGATATTATGCTTGTGTTCTGATTTTAAAATATTGTTTTATATAACGGTTTTCATTAAACTCTATGAATTCACTCGGCATTCGCTGATATGATTTTTGCATGTTTTTATCTCAGGTGCTTGAAGGTAATCCGGATGGAGATCGACTCTGATGGCCCACTTAGTATTAAAAATGTTCATTCGATCTATGTTTTGTAAACGAAATGACCTGTATAATTTGGGACCTGTTCTACGCTTTTGAAACTTTTTATCGAATGAATGTATGTTAAACCTTGAACAACCATTTTTATGTGTTGTCCATGATTGGAGTTATTGTGCTATCCCGTAACACTCTGAAAGACCCTTCCGTTGTACCGATACGAAAAATGAGAGTGTTACACACAGCAAACATGATGTCAGGTCTGGAGGCAGTAAGATACATCAAGGATCCAATCATGGATCTATAGTGCCTGACATCAACATCTTTCCCATCTCCAATCTTTCCCCAAGGGTGTTCTCTATCCATAGGAGTAGTAGCCCTCTTTTCATGTGGAGAAAAGCCAAACTTCTTCAAAATCTCAGCCACATATTTATCCTGGGAGATGAAGATACCATCTTCTTTCTGCTAAACTTGTAAACCAAGAAAGAAGTTCATCTCCCCCATAGCACTCATCTTGAATTTGTTTGTCATAAGCTTGGAGAAATCCTCACTCATCTTTGGATCAGTAGACCCAAAAATGTTATTATCAACATAGACCTGGACACGCAACACATCCTTGCCTTTCTTCTTAGTAAATAGTGTCTGATCTATGGTGCCCCTCTTGAATCCATTGTCCACCAAATAGGTAGACAAAGTACCATACCATTCTCTAGGGGCTTGATGAAGGCCATACATAGCCTTTTTGACTCTATACACTTTGTCTGGATTTTCTGGATCCTCAAAACCTGGAGGCTGCATCACATATACCTCCTCAACAATAGTTCCATAGAGGAAGGCACTCTTGACATCCATTTGATAGACAGTGAAGCCCATGCAAGATGCATAGGCTAAAAAGATCCGTATAGCTTCAGTCCTTGCAACTGGTGCAAAGACTTCCTCATAGTCTATCCCCTCCTCTTGTGTATATCCCTGAGCCACTAACCTTGCCTTGTTTCTGACCACAATCCCTCTTTCATCTCTCTTGTTCCTTAGAACCCATCTTGTCCCTATTGGTCTGACATATCTGGGACAATCAACCAGCTCCCAAACATCCTGAATTGCAAATTGGTGAAGCTCATCCTGCATTGCTTCCACCCAACTTGGTTCTTTGAGAGCATCAAATATTTTCTTGGGTTCCTGTTGTGACAGAAAACAGGCAAACAAACATGCTTGCACAAGAGGGGTATCAACCTTCTTGTGTATATTGGCAATAAACCCACCAAGACCTTGATGAGATCTTCTAGTCTGAACTAGAGTCATAATATCACCAATGATTTGAGAAGTGAGGTGATTCTTCATTGTGGAAGTGAGAACTCCTCCTTCAAAAAGTCTAGTGTCCTCAACCTCATGCTCTATGTTGCCAATATCTTCTTCATCAGACTCTCTTTCATCAACATGAGGATGAACCTCTTCATATATATTAGAAGGTTCACCTTGTTCAAAAATGGAAGAGAAAATATGTGCAGAATTGTTGTCAACGCCTGAACTTTGTTTGGCAGCGCTTGGGCTAACAACGCTTGAACTGTTGTTGTCAACGTCTGAACCATCAACGTCTGAATTGGTCATGTCAGTGCTAGATTTGCCTTTGTCAGCACCTGAAGGACCATGCATGTTTGTATCTGGTGGTACTTGGAGACCACCATTATCTTTACCAGCAGCAGCAGCAGCAAAAGCATCTGTCCAAATGGGAATTGTAACATATTCTTGTATAGGAGATGTCTTTTCTGCTTGTGATCCAACCTTTTCATGAACCTGTGTACCTGAAACATTAAAAACTTGTTCTTCCACAACATTTGAAGCTACCTTCACAATGTCTGGATTAGTGACAGGCATATAATTTAAAGTTCTAGACAAAGGTTCCAAGTCAAACAACCAATTAGGACCACTTTTAGGATCACTAGGTTTAGTTTCTAAAAACCTAACATGTACTCTTTCAAGTATACGTTTTTCTTCTTTAAGATAAACCCTATATCCCTTGCTCTGCACTGAATACCCCATGAAGTAACCCTCATCACCTTTTGCACTAAATTTCCCTAAGGCATCACTAGTATCTAAAACTACTACATGACAACCAAAAGGTCTGAGAAAGCCAATATTAGGTTTTCTACCCCAAAGTAACTCATAAGGTGTTTTATTCTGAATTTTGTTAACCAATGCTCTATTTTGAACATAACAAGCTATATTAACAGCCTCAGCCCAAAAGGCTATAGGAAAATGAGCATCAGCCAACATTGTTCTGGCTGCTTCAATTAGGGTTCTATTTTTCCTCTCAGCAACCCCATTTTGCTGTGGGGTTCTAGCAATACTAAATTGCCTAGTAATTCCTTTCCTGGCACATAAATCATCTAGCTTCTTATACCTAAATTCACCACCATTATCACTCCTAAGTATTTTAACTTCATTGCCATACCTCTTCTTAATCTGCGTGATAAAATCAATTAGAATATCAGCTGTGTCACTCTTCACAGCTAGAAAGAATGTCCAAGTAAACCTAGAAAAGTCATCTGTGATGACAAAGCAATATGACTTACCATTCAAACTTTCTATATTGGTTGGACCAAAGAGGTCCATGTGTAGCATATGAAGAGGTCTAGAACTAGTATGCTGTGACAACTGGGAATTTTCTGACTTTAAATACTAATAAATTATATTATTTATTAATCGAAATTCGTTTTCGAGAGATATCAAAGTCATTTGATTCAAAAACAGGAGTTTATTTTACATGTTGTAAAAGACCGCGCAAATCTGAGAACTGACACGATACAAATTAAATGTTTATTTAATTATTCAGAAATATTTGATAAAAAGATTTATTAAATTATCTGATATTTTTATTTTAGTTTAATAACGAACGTTGAAAACGAGAACATTCAAGTTGAACTATATTTTGTTTTAAACGCAATCTATATGCAATAATCGATAAATGATAATTATTTTAAATAAAATATAAAATGATTACGAAAAATTTATCGAACGAATACATTAATTTAGTAGAAAAATCATTTTAAAATTGATGGTGCGATTTTCGAAAAACGAATCAAATTTTACAAAAAGAACGAACTAGCCCGTACCATATATTAACAAAAATTATAAGAAAATTATATTTTAGTCCCTGCACATTCGGGAACCTTTCACTTTGTTTTTACAAAATTTGACTAGTACATATAAAAGGAAAAATTAGGGTTTCCCCTCATTTCACACAAACCCTAAACCTAAATAACAAAACACACATCCCTCTCTATAATATATCCTCCAGCCACCATATTTCCGGCGGTATTATCCGGCCACCAGAAAATCTCCCGCCACCACCTTTAGTATTATAGGTCAATTAGATCTAGGTACTCACCATTAAAACCATCATTTTCTACCATTGGTCGCCGTGCTTTTTCCACCACCGGCCGCCACTATACCCGCCATCGAACCACCACCGTGACACCACTATTTACATCACAAGCCAATAAAACAATGACCATCGTGGTCTAGGCCACGACTACACTAGAAATGCCACCACCATCGAGAATCCATCAGATCATTGGCCACCACCAACCTCACCATATAATCAGACCCGACCACCAGCCGCTGTCCTCACCATCTCCACGAAAGACCATGAATCGTGGTCATTGGCCACGTTTGACGATGTATACACACCACCCATCGAGACCATTCAGTTCCCGTCACCACCATGGTCAGCCGACCATCACCACCATCATCCCGACTACAACAGCATCACCATAAACGTGGTGATAAAACCACGTGCACACCAACGTTCAGATCCAAAACTATGACCATATCCGACAGCATCTGTTTTCGTCGTCGCTGTCGCCCCGTCACCACCAACGTGCACATCAGCCGAGGGTATTTGGTTGCTTTTTTTATATCAAAACCACTAGCCATTTGGTGCTCGTGGGTGTTAGTTATAGTTGCATCAGCCTTGGTGGTGTTCTGTTCGTCTATCCGTGTTATCAGTTAACGGAGGGTATAAATCCGAAGATAAAATAGGCGTTTGGTTTTGGCAGCAGAACTCTACAACGACTGCGCTTGGTGCAGCAGAACTCGACAATGATTGCATTTGGTACAGCAGATACTCAACAATGGCTGCGTTTGGTGTAGCAGGAAGTAGTAAGAGTGTGTTCGGGATTAACAGAAGTGCGTTTGGGTTTATCAGTCCGCCGAGAAGGGGGTGTTTGTTTGTACAGCCGCCGGGTGTTATTACATCAGTCGTCGGGTTTGTTGCTACAGCTGAAAGGGGGTGTTTGGATCTGCTGTTATACAGCAGTACGGGAGTGTTTGGTTTTGTACAGAAAAATACAAAAAGGAGCGTTTGGGGTTAGTTGTGATCCATAAGGGTGCGTTTAGTGTAGCAGAATAAAGTTAAGGGTGCGTTTGGTGCAGCAAAAACGTCATAAGGGGTGTTTCGGGCTGCAGACGGCTTATTAGGGGGTGTTTGGGTCTGCAGGCCGATTTTAAAGGGCGCGATTGGTTGCTGATTAATAGCTTTGAATGCGATTAGGACGTGGGATATCGAGGGTTTAGAGTGTCGGGCGCAAATTGGGCTCATGGTTCGTTGTGGTTTAGTTCGGCTAATAAACTATTTAACTTTATTAGTTATAAAGACGGATAAAATGGTGGTATGAATTGGTTAAATAAATATGATGAACACTATCATTATCACGAGAAATATAAAAATAAGTATACATTTAAATATGTATTTAAATAGCTCACATAGGGCGTTTGATTTTTAATTTATAACGCATAGGTTGCGTTTAGTCCTATTTAATTATGGTGATTAAATAGTTTAGTTTAGATATATGTTAAAACGCGATTTGTGTAACATAGATTGTTTGGAAAATATTGAGGATTGGTTAATATGGAAAATGTTGTACAAACGAATAGGTCATGTTGATTTTTTTTATAAAATACCGTACCTTGTATTTTGTTGGGTATAAATACTAATATATTTGTAAACTGATAAATTAATAAATATCACTATATTTGTAGACCGATAAATTAATAAATACTACTATATTTGTAAACCAATAAATAAATGGATTCTATTGTATCGATAAATTAATGAAAGTTATATTTTTACTTAAAAGTGTCAATTATTAATTAAGTGACGACTTTCTTAAAATGTGTCAAATTAAGTTGTCTATTTATTTTTGTCACGATCCGTATACTGTAACTACAAAACAAATATATACATTGCTTTATTTTGTGAAATTGTTGTCTCTATTATATAATTCAACATAAGAATTATATAATTGTCTAGTTATACATAATGTGTACGGAATACATTATATATTTGGTGTGTGCTTATTTAAATTATTTAACCAACCAAACTATTATAACTTGGAACGTAAATATTTTATCAACGGGTCACGTTGATGTACAATCTATCGAGAACTCAAATACACATTTTTTTAGTTATTGGATTTAGCCGATTAGTAAACCACAACACCATGACTGGGCCGTATCGATTTTCGTTTGTGCGGAGCGTATTGTTAGCATCACTAGCGTTTGCTCTACATCGTCGAGGTGAGTTCATACCCCACCTTTTCTTGCTTTGAATTGAGTTATAAATGTTTTATAATTGCTCTTTGGGGGAGGTACATGCTTGGTCATAAACTACTTATAAACTTGCTTGGTTGTCAGAACTGATATTAAACTTGTTTGGTTGTCTATAACTGTTTATAAATTACTTGATTGTCATAAGCTAATGTTAAGCTTACTTGGTTGGTCATAAACTATCTTTAAACTGGTTTAATTGTTACGTGCTGAGTAGTCAACTCCTCTAATTGTTATACATATGAATGCTTATACTAAAATTTCTATTGTGATTTTCATAGCCCAAAACTTTAACTGCTCTTTATTGGTTCTCGGGTAGAGACAATGGTTGCAAGAATGAACACAAGTGCATATCTCTTTTATGTATTGGTCTAAGTCCCACTTTAACCCAATTACTTTGGCCCATTATCATGAACCGTTAATTTCAGACCGGATGACCGGTCGAAAGCGCGAATGTTATGGATAGATCTATCGGGGTTGACGCCCCTGTCCGGCTTGGTCCAACAGAGGACAAGCGGGCACAGTTTCATTTGAGTCTGTGGACGGATGTCGTGGGTTAGGCATCCGTAGGGGCTGCATTATATGATTATACTACCGGTGTTGTTAACGCTTCGGTGTCATGAGCTTAGACAATAATAAATGCCTTATTTTATTTAGTGACCTTGTATTTGTTATATTGTCACTAAGTGGTTGGAAAATCTTGTGGTTCATTAAACAATTATATTCTATAGGAAAGCTTTATTATTTATCAGTAAGCTTTGTTTTTACCAGGAAACGCTAACTATTATCTATGAACTCTGTTTTATCAGAAAACTCTATTTATTTCCAGAAAACTCTGTTGTTATCAGTAAGCTATATTTACTATCAGTAAACTCTGTTTTTATCAGTAAACTCTGTTTTTATCAATAAACTTTGAAATTATCAAAGAGAGTCTATTTAACAGAAACTGTGATTTTTAAACTCTTATATTTTACTGCAAGGTGCAGTGGTCGGTAAAACTCTAATTTTTCACAAATGTTTTAAAACAAACTTATGAACTCACCAACTTTATGTTGACATTTTAAGCATGTATTTTCAGGTACTTAATTGACTGGAATATTTGGAGTCTGCTATGTGGTTTTGGCATGTAGAGGTCGTTCTCGGATCAAGCTCTAGATTACTCATGAAGTCACAAATCCCCAAAGCAAGTCTTCTGCTGCAGTGAATTTGGGGGTGTGACAGATTGGTATCAGAGCCTTGGTTATAGAGAACTAGGTTGCATTAGTAACTCTAGACTATAACCGGCTCTCGGTTTTATTTAGTAGTAACACTCATCACATTATACTTATTCCGCTGCTATATGAATATTTGCAATGCATGGTTGTTATTGCTCGTTGCCTGTCATGTTATTACTTGTCTACATGAGTTCGCTTGCTTGATTAGTGTACTTAGACATATAATATACTTTTATATATGAACGGTAGAACATTTATTGGGCATTGTGAGTTACACAATGGTCCACAGACCTTTTTAAAATCAAACGTATTGGCATTATGTGATTTTGGTTCACGATTGGTCACGGGTAATCTCAGGTTCGAGCTAATTTATTCAAAAAGGTTGGGAGGTGTAACAATACTTAACTATGCCTCAGTGGGCCTCATGTTTGATTGAGTGCAAGATGAAGTTAAGTATGGGACGTTACACAGCCTATGATTTTTGATGAATTATCTCGAGGGTGGGTAAGACTCGTAGTCTTACGTGTTAATGTGGAATGTACTGTATTTTCAGACTCGAGCTGAGTCATCAAAAGGTTGAGATGTGTAATAATTCATAACAAAACCTGGGGTCATTCTTTGTGAGTGAGTTTCGAGGTTGGGTTATGATAAGTTATTACTCAGCTTGGTGTTTGATGAGTCTTCCTCGAGGATGGGAAGGTTTTGTGTGATTGGATAATTGCTTATTAGAACTGAGTATTATATAATTATCCTACTTATAACCGTAAGTTTCTTTGCTTGATATACGTCTATAATCACTTTATCGCCTATCGACACTTATTTTCTTCGATCCGGTACGTTTGAAACGTCTGCTTATGGAAGACGGTATATTTTAAACACGTGCTCTTTGCTTTTTGTAATTTTGGATAATATCGTTGAGAGATTTTAACGATATTGAATTGGGTATTTTGCCAGTGACACTTAAGTAGGATGATTTATGAACTCTTTATTGAAATGGATCGGGACGCCTTTGCATTTGAATAAAGAAATCACAAATCACCGAACCATAAGTTTATAATGTCATATTTGCATAGATTAGGACGCTTTTGTATGCAAATATGAGATTATAAATGAGTGGGCTTAAGGATATCTGACGTGACCCTATATACTTGTGGTATTGATTTAGTATTCCAGTTTCGAGTGTATTTCTTTTAACTCAGGATTCGTCCATACGAATATATCGTATTTCGTCTTGTTATCTTATTATTACGACATTTTGACGAGTGATTTTTAAACTTCGTTTGACTCGCGAATTGTTACGAGAATCTTTTCTGAATATATATTGATCGACGTGAACCTAACGGGCTGGTGGTGGTGAACCATTGTAGACTTTTAAGAGCGATCGAGTTTTCTAGACTCTTCGCCTCGAATTGTTTCCTCTTATCGTTATAATGATGACCGCTTTGTCAGATTGACATTTAGAACCGCTAAGATATATTCCTCTTCTACCTATTGCTTACCTAATTAACTATTAGTGGATAACACGATTTTTGAAGTTCGGACAGAATGATCTGTGAGCAGATATAAGTATATTCGATAGAACATTAGGGTAGAACATCAAATCATTTTCTCTACACTTTTATTAGGGTAACAACGATTGAGTTCGAGGACGAACTCCAAATAACACGGATGTACTGTGACAACTGGGAATTTTCTGACTTTAAATACTAATAAATTATATTATTTATTAATCGAAATTCGTTTTCGAGAGATATCAAAGTCATTTGATTCAAAAACAGGAGTTTATTTTACATGTTGTAAAAGACCGCGCAAATCTGAGAACTGACACGATACAAATTAAATGTTTATTTAATTATTCAGAAATATTTGATAAAAAGATTTATTAAATTATCTGATATTTTTATTTTAGTTTAATAACGAACGTTGAAAACGAGAACATTCAAGTTGAACTATATTTTGTTTTAAACGCAATCTATATGCAATAATCGATAAATGATAATTATTTTAAATAAAATATAAAATGATTACGAAAAATTTATCGAACGAATACATTAATTTAGTAGAAAAATCATTTTAAAATTGATGGTGCGATTTTCGAAAAACGAATCAAATTTTACAAAAAGAACGAACTAGCCCGTACCATATATTAACAAAAATTATAAGAAAATTATATTTTAGTCCCTGCACATTCGGGAACCTTTCACTTTGTTTTTACAAAATTTGACTAGTACATATAAAAGGAAAAATTAGGGTTTCCCCTCATTTCACACAAACCCTAAACCTAAATAACAAAACACACATCCCTCTCTATAATATATCCTCCAGCCACCATATTTCCGGCGGTATTATCCGGCCACCAGAAAATCTCCCGCCACCACCTTTAGTATTATAGGTCAATTAGATCTAGGTACTCACCATTAAAACCATCATTTTCTACCATTGGTCGCCGTGCTTTTTCCACCACCGGCCGCCACTATACCCGCCATCGAACCACCACCGTGACACCACTATTTACATCACAAGCCAATAAAACAATGACCATCGTGGTCTAGGCCACGACTACACTAGAAATGCCACCACCATCGAGAATCCATCAGATCATTGGCCACCACCAACCTCACCATATAATCAGACCCGACCACCAGCCGCTGTCCTCACCATCTCCACGAAAGACCATGAATCGTGGTCATTGGCCACGTTTGACGATGTATACACACCACCCATCGAGACCATTCAGTTCCCGTCACCACCATGGTCAGCCGACCATCACCACCATCATCCCGACTACAACAGCATCACCATAAACGTGGTGATAAAACCACGTGCACACCAACGTTCAGATCCAAAACTATGACCATATCCGACAGCATCTGTTTTCGTCGTCGCTGTCGCCCCGTCACCACCAACGTGCACATCAGCCGAGGGTATTTGGTTGCTTTTTTTATATCAAAACCACTAGCCATTTGGTGCTCGTGGGTGTTAGTTATAGTTGCATCAGCCTTGGTGGTGTTCTGTTCGTCTATCCGTGTTATCAGTTAACGGAGGGTATAAATCCGAAGATAAAATAGGCGTTTGGTTTTGGCAGCAGAACTCTACAACGACTGCGCTTGGTGCAGCAGAACTCGACAATGATTGCATTTGGTACAGCAGATACTCAACAATGGCTGCGTTTGGTGTAGCAGGAAGTAGTAAGAGTGTGTTCGGGATTAACAGAAGTGCGTTTGGGTTTATCAGTCCGCCGAGAAGGGGGTGTTTGTTTGTACAGCCGCCGGGTGTTATTACATCAGTCGTCGGGTTTGTTGCTACAGCCGAAAGGGGGTGTTTGGATCTGCTGTTATACAGCAGTACGGGAGTGTTTGGTTTTGTACAGAAAAATACAAAAAGGAGCGTTTGGGGTTAGTTGTGATCCATAAGGGTGCGTTTAGTGTAGCAGAATAAAGTTAAGGGTGCGTTTGGTGCAGCAAAAACGTCATAAGGGGTGTTTCGGGCTGCAGACGGCTTATTAGGGGGTGTTTGGGTCTGCAGGCCGATTTTAAAGGGCGCGATTGGTTGCTGATTAATAGCTTTGAATGCGATTAGGACGTGGGATATCGAGGGTTTAGAGTGTCGGGCGCAAATTGGGCTCATGGTTCGTTGTGGTTTAGTTCGGCTAATAAACTATTTAACTTTATTAGTTATAAAGACGGATAAAATGGTGGTATGAATTGGTTAAATAAATATGATGAACACTATCATTATCACGAGAAATATAAAAATAAGTATACATTTAAATATGTATTTAAATAGCTCACATAGGGCGTTTGATTTTTAATTTATAACGCATAGGTTGCGTTTAGTCCTATTTAATTATGGTGATTAAATAGTTTAGTTTAGATATATGTTAAAACGCGATTTGTGTAACATAGATTGTTTGGAAAATATTGAGGATTGGTTAATATGGAAAATGTTGTACAAACGAATAGGTCATGTTGATTTTTTTTATAAAATACCGTACCTTGTATTTTGTTGGGTATAAATACTAATATATTTGTAAACTGATAAATTAATAAATATCACTATATTTGTAGACCGATAAATTAATAAATACTACTATATTTGTAAACCAATAAATAAATGGATTCTATTGTATCGATAAATTAATGAAAGTTATATTTTTACTTAAAAGTGTCAATTATTAATTAAGTGACGACTTTCTTAAAATGTGTCAAATTAAGTTGTCTATTTATTTTTGTCACGATCCGTATACTGTAACTACAAAACAAATATATACATTGCTTTATTTTGTGAAATTGTTGTCTCTATTATATAATTCAACATAAGAATTATATAATTGTCTAGTTATACATAATGTGTACGGAATACATTATATATTTGGTGTGTGCTTATTTAAATTATTTAACCAACCAAACTATTATAACTTGGAACGTAAATATTTTATCAACGGGTCACGTTGATGTACAATCTATCGAGAACTCAAATACACATTTTTTTAGTTATTGGATTTAGCCGATTAGTAAACCACAACACCATGACTGGGCCGTATCGATTTTCGTTTGTGCGGAGCGTATTGTTAGCATCACTAGCGTTTGCTCTACATCGTCGAGGTGAGTTCATACCCCACCTTTTCTTGCTTTGAATTGAGTTATAAATGTTTTATAATTGCTCTTTGGGGGAGGTACATGCTTGGTCATAAACTACTTATAAACTTGCTTGGTTGTCAGAACTGATATTAAACTTGTTTGGTTGTCTATAACTGTTTATAAATTACTTGATTGTCATAAGCTAATGTTAAGCTTACTTGGTTGGTCATAAACTATCTTTAAACTGGTTTAATTGTTACGTGCTGAGTGGTCAACTCCTCTAATTGTTATACATATGAATGCTTATACTAAAATTTCTATTGTGATTTTCATAGCCCAAAACTTTAACTGCTCTTTATTGGTTCTCGGGTAGAGACAATGGTTGCAAGAATGAACACAAGTGCATATCTCTTTTATGTATTGGTCTAAGTCCCACTTTAACCCAATTACTTTGGCCCATTATCATGAACCGTTAATTTCAGACCGGATGACCGGTCGAAAGCGCGAATGTTATGGATAGATCTATCGGGGTTGACGCCCCTGTCCGGCTTGGTCCAACAGAGGACAAGCGGGCACAGTTTCATTTGAGTCTGTGGACGGATGTCGTGGGTTAGGCATCCGTAGGGGCTGCATTATATGATTATACTACCGGTGTTGTTAACGCTTCGGTGTCATGAGCTTAGACAATAATAAATGCCTTATTTTATTTAGTGACCTTGTATTTGTTATATTGTCACTAAGTGGTTGGAAAATCTTGTGGTTCATTAAACAATTATATTCTATAGGAAAGCTTTATTATTTATCAGTAAGCTTTGTTTTTACCAGGAAACGCTAACTATTATCTATGAACTCTGTTTTATCAGAAAACTCTATTTATTTCCAGAAAACTCTGTTGTTATCAGTAAGCTATATTTACTATCAGTAAACTCTGTTTTTATCAGTAAACTCTGTTTTTATCAATAAACTTTGAAATTATCAAAGAGAGTCTATTTAACAGAAACTGTGATTTTTAAACTCTTATATTTTACTGCAAGGTGCAGTGGTCGGTAAAACTCTAATTTTTCACAAATGTTTTAAAACAAACTTATGAACTCACCAACTTTATGTTGACATTTTAAGCATGTATTTTCAGGTACTTAATTGACTGGAATATTTGGAGTCTGCTATGTGGTTTTGGCATGTAGAGGTCGTTCTCGGATCAAGCTCTAGATTACTCATGAAGTCACAAATCCCCAAAGCAAGTCTTCCGCTGCAGTGAATTTGGGGGTGTGACATATGCACCTGTTTGGACTTGAATGAGACCTTGTGCTGCTTGCCTTTAAGACATGCAACACAAGAGTGGTCATTGTGGAAGGCCTTCTCAGGCAAAACATCAACCAAGCCAAGTCTCACAAGCCTATTTATATTTTTAAAATTTATGTGCCCTAGTAACCTGTGCCACAAATTACTTTCATCTACTGAGGATTTAGCATAAAAACAAGACATATTATTGTTCATTTTAATTCCATTCAAGTTCACATTGTCTATGTCTTTATGCCTAGGTGTTCTATATTCAATATATTTCTCATAAGGGACCTTAAAATCCTTGCTTAACACCAAACACTCAGTATCAGTAAATAGAACTTTATTTTTGTTATCACAAACTTGTGATACACTAAAAAGGATGTAATCAAGTTCTTTTACCAGAAAGACGTTCTCAAAACGCAAATTCTTGGTGAGAAGGGTTCCTTTGCCTGTGATAGTACCATATCCGCCTCCAAAGTAAACCTTATCACCATCTATAATGGGAGTAAAGTTCGTCAAATAGTCTTCCTTCCCAGTCATGTGCCTTGAGCATCCACTATCCCAATATCCATAATCATTGACCTGTCTTTGAATGCCCTGCACATAAAGAAAACATATTAGTTTTCTTTGGGAACCCAAGTCTTAAAAGACTTGGATTCATCTGGTTGTTCAATAAGAACAGACTTAGTTCTCACAACAACCCCATTCTCATCCTTCTTAGGATGAAATACCCAGTTAACCCCAATAGGTTTTGTAATGACCTTTGAAATATAATTAAATCTGTTGCAGGTCATTGAAATCCCATTATCATTAGGGTTTTGATCTTTCTTGGGTCTCCATGTTAAGCTTGAAGAATCTTTGGACCCCTTACCCTGTGGTTGCAAATATTTAGGTCTGGTCACGTTTCTGTCAGCGTTGGAATTGGTCTTATCAACGCTGAAATTACCCTTGTCAGCGTTGAACCTAGGGTTTGCTACAGAAACCCATTGCCTATTTGACCAGGTGTTTGTCTTTTGAAATGGTCTTTGTCCATGAGTGTTAGACCCTCTAGTAAAGAATGGGGCAGGTCTAATCACTTGTGGACTTTGCTGCACACAAGGTTTGGGTCTGACAACGTTTGACTTCCTAACAACGTTGACTTTGTTCCTGTCAGCGCTGAAATTGTTCCTGTCAACGCTAGCTTTGGGAGCGTTGACACACTTGTATGCCAAGTTTGAAAAGCTACCACAAGTGTAACAAGCTTTTCTAGACACAACCTTAGGTCTAGAAGAAAAGAAGCCTTTTCCATTATTGCTAACTTGGCTCTTGGGTGACCTAGTATTTCTATACATCTCTGCATATTTAATGCTAGGTTTTCTATCAGTGTTTGAGCCTAGGTCAACAGCTTTACCAGTGATTGGGTTTGTAACCTTAATAGGAGTTGACTGATTGGGACTTTCACATAGCAAGCCACCCTTAACAAACAAAGTAGGGTTAGCTTTCTTCCATTCATTCAGGTCAGTCAACTTTTGTTGGTACTCTTCAACTGGAGTGACAACTCTTGGTGGAGGAATGAATTCCTCTTCTTGGAATTCTGGCAAACCAGTCCAAGATAGGTCCTTTTGTTGGACACCATAGAAGTCACAAGCTTGTGGTGGAACCAAAGAGTAATCATTCATCCCAATCCCAGTCATGTCCTTAGAATCTCTTTGTTTACTCACACATTCTCCTAGGTTTTGTGTGGCCTTATCAAATCTTTGAATTTTAAGGCTAACATTATCTTTATTCTTAATGGCCTCATCTAACTTAGCCTGTAACTCACCATTAACCCTTTCCATGATGTTTCTAATATCCATACTAGCATTTAACTCATGTTTTAAGATATTTATTTTATATTTTAAGTCAAATTCCATTTTCTTGTATTCTGAAACGGTTTTCTCAGTTTGAGTGAGAGCTACTTGGTAATTAGACAGTTTGCACTTTTCAATACTCACATCACTCATTAATCTTAACACTTCTTTGTTAAGTTTCTCAGTGTTTAACCTACAACCTTTACTACAAAAAGCATCATTGTATACCTCATTATCAGATGAAGAGGAGGAGTATGCCATGAGAGCATATTCAACATGCTCTTCTTCTTCAACCTCAGCAACCAAAGCTTTATCCTCTTCAACATTCTTAGCCAGAAAGCTCCAATCCCATCCCATACCATCAATTCCTTGAACTACAACCATGGCTTTGGAATCCTGAGCTTTAACAACTTGACTTGAGGGTTTACCAGCATCAGATCTTCTAGGAGATCTGAATTCCCTCATAAAGTGCCTTATACGATGACAGTTGTAGCATTCAACTTTGGATTTATCAAATCCAGCTGTGTCTTTTGCATTGAAGGTCATCTTCTTCTTAAACCTTCTGTTCCACCTATTTGCTCTTATACTAGCAAGAGCCATGTTCCACTTAATGTCCATCTCTTCCAAGTTCTCATCACTTATCTGCTCAAGGTCCTCATATGTAATCACTGAACTATTGGGAAAAGAAGCAATATAAGCACATACAGTATCCAAATCTAAACCAACAGGTTTAACTCTTGGGGAGTCACTCTTGAATGTGTCAGTGTCTGAATAGGAGACGTTGACAGGACTTGTTCCAGCGCTGACATATGATGATCCAGTAACTGGATGCATGTAAGAGTCCTTCTGATTGAATTGACCTTCACTATGAGAGAAGAAGGCCATGTTACTGGTGGTAGACTTGCTTCCATGCTCTAAAAGAGTTTCATCTTCCAACAACCTCAGTTTGTTGTAGATGTCATCAAACGTGGAACTCTTGTAAGTATTATTGGCAAGAATAGATCTTGCCTCAATCTTCCATGCCTCACCAAGACTTTTAAGAAAGGTAGCATTAATGTCAACATCACCAAGTTGTGTCCGCATGAAGGACAACTTGCTTGTAATGTCAAGCAATCTGCTTCTTACACTACTCAGTTTCTCATTGGGTTGAGCTTTGAAGACAGCATAATCATGCATGAGTTGCTTTTTCTTCTCTTCCTTAGTGTCTGCATTGCCACCATATGTAACTTCAAGAGCTTCCCAAAGGTTTTTAGCAGATTCATAGCCTCTATATTTATGCTGGTTCTCTTGTCCCAAAGAGACTTTCAGAATATTTAGGGCTTTCATGTCGACCCTTTTCTTTGCTATGTCATCAGCAGACACAGCTCTACCATCTCCAGGTTTTTCTTTCTTATCTTCTTCAGAACATCCAACAACAGCTGATCTTTGAGTAATAGCATCAGCGATCTTTTGGGCTTTATCGAATGTGTTTCCATATTCAATGATCTCCCAGAGTGTGTAGTCATAGATCCTCAGATATTGCTCAAAGTTGAATTTCCACAAATCAAAGTTGGTTGCATCAAGCATGGGAATCTTGATGTTTGGTAAAGATGAGGAGGAGGAGGTTATTGCTTCAGACATGATGTTGTTAGGGTTTTTGAGAAAATTAGGGTTTTGGTGATTTTTAGGGTTCTTGTGTTCTTTAAGATCAAAAGTTCCTCAACAAGCTCTGATACCACTTGTTGATCCCAAACTTAGATCGATTTAGCTTTATGTATACGAGATTAGATCAAGTAATACACTTAGAGAAACCTTTGTATATGCTTATGATAATCTATGTGTTATGCCGAATTAACACTTAAACAAGAACACACAACGATATAAACAAACTTTCACTTTAATGATATCAAACTTGCTTACAATGAAAGTAGTTTACGGATGAAAACTTATTATTAAACATTAACCTAAAGGTCTTCTTTTATAGACATAAGAAGCCTTGTACAATAATCTACGTATCAGCTATTCTAGGTAAAGATAAATATAGAAAATACATTGTTGTTCCTATCTTTACTAGAAGTAATCTAGAATACAATAAACGCGTAGAGTATATCTTCCCATCAGTGCTTGTCTTCAATGTGTCAACGCTTGACTTTATCTTGTCAACGCTTGAGCTGTCAGCGCTTGTTTTGCTCCTGTCAACGCTTGTTTTACTCTTGTCAGCGCTCAAGTGATCTGGCCTTAATTTATTCCCAACAGGGTGTATAGTGTTATGGAGATGGCTGAGACTATTGGCACTAGCTTTAATGCAGGTCAAGTCAGTCTTATCATCAGTAAGTCCATCCCTATGTCCTATGAATCAACATTGAGGATTCATTTCCCGAATGTGGATGAGGATAGTATGAAACCTTTGACATTAATTGAATTGACGAAAATCTGTATTAGCTTGTAAAAGCATAATACAGAAATGGTACAAATTGTCAAGGATCACTGTTTTGAACTGATAGACTTGGAAGCTGATGCAAGGAGGATGTTATTATTTTTGTCCTTGTATATTGATCTTGGAGAGGAGTCTTAAAAAGGGGAGGAGCAATCGAATTTGAGTGACAAAAGTAATAAAGAAATCTTCAAAGATTCTACAGGTGCTGAAGATGATTAAGACCAAGTGAAGGCTAACTATACAAGTGATTTGAGTGCTATTGTGTGCATTGCTACTGGGCAACAATTTAATTATTCTAAAATGATTTTTGACGGCATGTGTAAAAACAAAGGGAATAAAATGACTTTAGCTTATCCCAGATTTTTACAAATGGTTTTTGATGTCCAAAATTACTGCACAAGGGATCATGATGATTTTTATGAGATCCCTGTGCAAAAGAAAGCTATTTTCACAAAGATGAACTCACCCCCACATCGTGACTTACCCCTCACCCCAGCTATGATTGTTGTCATTGAAGCAGCACAACCCCAACCAGACCCACAACCCCACCTTGATCCAATACCTGAACCTTTACCTTCACCACAACACATGCAAATTGACCAAGAACCCTTTGACGCTGACACATTAAATGTTGGCGTTGACATGCCTAATCCAAACGTTGACACCAATCCTTCACAGACCCAAACACCCCTTAACCAACCCACATCCACCCAATCCACATCATCTTCTACTCCACCACAATATTGGTTGCAAAAATGCCAAAGGACTACTAGAGTGTTCTTCTCTAGTGGTCCTAGCCATGTCGCAGAGAGAACCACCACCACAAGTGTGGTTGGTGCTATGGATGAGGCTGGGACTATTAGTTCTGGCTTAGATGTTGACCAAGACAGTCCTAACATCTTTAAGACCTCATCCATGCCCCATGATTCTAACTTGGGAGGTCAAATACCCATTTTAGAGGAGGGCATATTGGAACCAATGACATTAATGGAATTGACGGCTGTCTGCATTAGCTTGCAAAAGCAAAATACAGACTTGGTACAAATTGTCAGTACACAAAACCTTGAACTCAAGCAATTGAGGGAGAGGATTGTTATTTTGGAAAATTCTAGCACAAGGCGTGGGATGGAGGAATCTTCCAAAGGGGAGGATGAGCAGATAAATGTGAGTGATAAGGGCTCACATGATGGTGAATCTTTGGGTGTTGCTGAAGCCCTATGTAGGATCGTGTTTTTCTAAGGATTAGACATTGTTGGATTATCTATTGATATGGATGGAAGAAATGGAGCTTAGAGAGAGAAAGAAGAGAGAGAAAGGAGAGAAATAAGAAAGATGGAATTATGATTATTGAAAGTGTAAGTGAACCAACAACCCCTCCTAACATGCTAGGAGGGGGGGTTTATATAGCCCACCCTACATGTGAGCTATATGGGCTATATTGGATCACGAGCCCAATATCATTGGAGTGACCGATCCTTTCTAAATACGTAAAAACGTATTTCCAACAATCTCCCCCAAAGGGAGGTCACTCCAAGTTACAATGTCCTAAATATTCTATAGCTCGTGATCTATGCTAATAATGATGTGACCGAGACTTTCCTTGGAAAAACGTATTTCCAACAATCTCCCCCAAAGGAAGGTCACACCATTTTACAAAATCTTAAACCTAGCATACTATGCTTGAGTCTTCGATCTTGTTCTTGTGAATATGCTGATGAGATCTTTGACTTTAGTTTTGAGCATGTTCTCTTGCCTTGACCTTGTGCATTCATCACTTGTGATATTCGCCTCTTCGTGACTTCATGTTCCACACACTTATACCTTTATAATTCTTGAAAGCTTTAGAGTTTGATACAGCGGAAGACTTGACCTTCAGACTTTCTTGAATTTGTTGAAGTACTGAGTGTATGCAGTATAAGCATGTGGGGACGACTTCTTCTTGGATTCCGCAACGCCACCGTCTTCAAATGCCGCAACATAAGTAGACACGAAAGAAATAGCTTTGAACATTTCATTCTAAATCGGTAGCATTTTACCTCCGGTCGGTGAAGACTGTTGGACGATATTAGATATCGTATCCGTGACGGATAGTTTCAATTAAGTAACTTCCTGACAGGATTTCGCGGGTAAACCCGTTCTCTTTATTCGACCGTCCAAAGCTGACTGCGAACATAAAGAGTGAATCATTTGGATAATAACATCCGCATGGTTTGAAGCCGTCAATTCATGTTCCTGGAACAAGTGAAATTCAATTAAGAACCGCACCATCGTTGCTTTCCAGTTGTCACGAGCTTGATTCGTATAGAATCTTGCAAGTTACCTACCAAGTGCTGTTTGAGGTTAACACTAGAAGGATTTCCACTCATCACCGTGAACACAAAGGTATCACTCTGAGTGTTCTGGCAAGATCACTGAGATATTGCGTAGAGGCCTGGAACGTGTTTAAATTCAGTTAAGAATTAAACAGCCGTTGCTTTCCAGTTATCACAAGTTTGATTCATAAAAAAATCGCACAAGTCACCTACCATGAGCTTTTTGATATTCGCTCAAGAAGGATTTCCATCTTCAATGCAAAATACTTTCGTATTACTCGGATGTTCAGGCAAGATCATGAAGATTTTGCGTAGGACTCTTAAGATCTTTCTTACTTTTCACAGTGTATGAAGAAGCAAGGAATTATGAAAGTGTGTCCTAATGAGATATTTAATGATCTCAAATGGCTCTAGACTCGATCGTGCACTTTGGATTTTAGTGATCGGAGGCTGGAGAGGAGTGCCACCTTTTCAATACCAATTTATTCGGAGTGAATAAATCAATAGATAACGTGTTGACTCCGTGTGATTAAAACAAATATCTTTTAAGAGATATCTGAGTTAGCTGGGATGGGTTGTGCTTTGCATCACTGTTTCCATGATGTCTGTCTTCAATATCAAGAATCATTAAACAATGATCTTAATAGCATATGTATTGACCCGGTTTCTGCCTAAGTTGTAAGGAGGGCTTCTTTCTTTACACCCTTTATCTTTACAATTCTTTTTCATTCTTCAACCCCTTCAAAGCTTACGAATACGTCATCACTAGCACCTTGTTGTGATTGTTCCAGTGCTAACTTAAGTACTTGGTCGGCATTCAGCTACGTTCACAATCTTTCTCCATCTTTCCTAAGGACTACTATTTCTAGCTATGGAATGTCCTTGGGAAGATTCCTCCGGTTCTAGAGGAATCATTGGACTTTAACCTATCATACCATCCTTATGTCACCACAATCTTCACTGTCGTGAATAGAGATGTTTTGGGTAAGTGTATGTCACCATGAAATCCATTTTGATAGTGCAAATCCATTTTGCTCCCCCTTAACATATGCCACGATATCCGAAAACATTTCGCACATGTCGGGATGAGCTAGCACGTTAAGTCAAACCATTTGTGATTAATCATTTCCCATATTAAATCACATTTTTCTCCCCCATATTAAAAATATTAACCCAATCGATGTTTTTAATATCAATTGATTTAATAGCATTTTAAGAAAAGTTTGGGAAGAAAAATGCAAAGCCAATTATCTTCATGAATTACACAAGCTCCCCCTCAAATTAATGAGGGTGTACTTGAAACGTAAATTAAATACCTTTTAAACACAAGTGTAAGGTATTTATCACGTGCAAAGATCATATATGATAATGTATTCACAAGATTAGCAATTTACGAGGTAGGACCTGAATGATGGAGAACATCAAATGAAAGATTCACATGGTTCTTGTTCACGAATGATGGTCACCTCGTCACGTCTGAAGTTATCTCTTGACTCCATGTGTATGATTGATATCGTTGTCTTGACACCAATATGTGAACTTGACACTCTCAGCATCAAGGATTCTGAATGCTGGACAATTGCTCCCCCTCAATTGTTGACCCGTGTTCTATTGAAAGAGCTGTAGTCACCGTTTGAGTAGTCGCATCGTCGAGTATGTAGATATCAATTGTAAGTTGCTACGGTTGGTGGAGATGATAACTTCATAAAAACAAGACTTCTCTTGTTTTAACAAATAAATGCACTGAATCGTACATATATTCGTGTTAGATTGTGTTATAAAGTAAACACAATCCCTTACATGGTTGTAAAGTAAACCATGCCCGAGAAAATGAATTCCCGTTGTTGAGTCAAAGCTTTCCGGTGAAATGCTTGACTTGATTATGAAAAGCGGGTTACTATCTGAAATAATAGCAAACCATTTTGAGCATGTTTTAAAACATTTGAACTTCTGCTCGAACTTTATTTACAACCCCGTGTCATTATTGAATGACATTTCTAGTATCGTAAATATTATCGATTCCATAAGACATGCTCTTTTTATCAAAACATTTTTTGAACACACAATTTTGAAAGATTTAGAAAACCTTTTTGAGAAATTCTCGAAAAATTGTGTTCAACGTTTTGAAAACCAATTACTTGAGCTTAAGATGTTGAATATCTTACAAAATGAGCTCGAGTCCGAGAAGTTGTAAACTTCCCGTTGTTAAGGATAAGTTACCATCGGCGATAAACTTTCCTTTTAATTGAAGAACGAGTTCTAAGCTGACATTTACTTAGAAGTCGTTTTCATGAGCTTGAAAAACTTTGAATGTTTTAATGTAAAGCTCATGACCGAGAAAGGTGAATTTCTCGTTATGAGGAAAAGTTCTCTTATTTAAAAGATTCACTTTCCTTTCTGAGCTTAAAACCTGGAATGTTTTAATACAAGCTCATGACCGAGAAAATTTAATTTCCCGTTACGAGGATAAGCTATCTTTAAAGATAAGCTTTCCTAAAATTGAAGTCCGAGTTACAGTCTGATATTTAACTGTAAGTCATTGTGCATGAGCTTAAAAACTTCGAATGTTTTTAATATAAGCTCATGCCCGAGAAAAATTAATTTCTCGTTGTGAGGATAAGTTTAACATTGGCGATAAACTTTCCTTAATTTGAAGATCGGGTCATCATCTGACATTTAATGAAGAGCCTTATACACGAGCTTAAAACCTTTGAATGGTTTTAGGATAAGCTCGTGTCCGAGAAAACTTAATTTCTCGTTGTTAGGATAAGTTTATCATCGGCGATAAACTTTCCTTTCTTTGAAGATCGAGTTATAGTTTGTGATGTGACTATAAGTCCTTTGTACACTGTAAGCTTAACTGCAAATCCCCTGAGACACTTGTTTCTTAGATATCAGCTTCTTTAGCAACCAAACTCTGAGAGTGTCCTTGATTGAATGGTATACAATGATTGGACCGCTTCGTTCTTTTGGAACATCCTCTTTGGTACCTGCATTTTCATTAAGAATTTGCATGCTTAGATATGGGTTAGCGATATCTATCGTAGAAGCAAGTGGGGGTTCACAGTTGGCCTTACTTGTGCCAGAGGTGACCTGAGGAGATGAATCACTTGTCTTAGTTGGCAAACGTTTCCTTTTATAGAAAACCTTAAGTTCATGCTTAGGTGATGCATCCTCCTTTTCAATTTCCTCCCTAGTAGTCTTAATAGAATCGGAGACTATCCTAGTTAAAGGGCACTCGTTTTCTACAAGGGTGAAAGTTCTACCAGTGGGGCGCCACATTTTACCAATGGGTTTGATTTTAGCTACCCACTGGGATTTAAGTCTAGCACGGGAGTTCACCTCATTAAGCAATTTTTTGATATAGGAATCATGATTGGCTCTAAAGACACATTTCCTACATGTTTTACAAGTAGCATATTTAATGTCCGAGTAATTCCTAGATGATTGATCGATCCTCCTAGGAGATGACATGCTACGGTGAGCAGTGTTGGGTAATCTAGAAGGCATCTGACTAGGTTTGACATTGCTATCTCTTACATGTGTCTTTTGCTTAGCTTCCCTAAGATCAGATTTATGGCAAACGTCATTTGAACTAGTTCTAGACGTGGTCTTGGTATTTTTAGGGAAACTAGGGGAAATCATCCGATTAGATCTTGCTAACGCTGTTTTGATCACATTGGGCCTAGTTGCTGGAGTGACTGGTCTAGGAAACTGAACCAAATCAACTTGGGAGGCAAACCGCGGTCTCGAGGATTGTGGTCGCTCGGATCTAAATGCAGTAGGTTGTCTGACAGTCGGTTGTCTGACAAACTGATTTGTAGGCGGTTTCCCCAAGATTGATGGTTTTTCAAGATCAGTGTCCACACTAGGTCCTCTAGTTTTCCTTAACTCGTTTTTCAACGCAGCTATAGCAAAAACCTTTTCCTGAACTTGGGCTTTTAACGTTTCATTCTCTTTGAGCAAAATATCTTGGGATGCCAATTTAGACTCTAGTAACTGAATTTGTTTCAAAAGATTTTCCTTTTCAGCTTTAGAATCTAAAACCTTTTGATCCAATTTTCTTTCAAGAACAACGTTTGACTTTTCAAGTTTTTCAAAGTATGTTTCAAATTTGTCCGTTTTCTTAGAAAATTCAAGTTTGGCATCCTCAAGATCTTTTGATTGTTGAGCTACAATCGTTTCGAGCTCTCTAATCTTGGAATCAGAAGCAGTCAGTGAAGCAGTCAAAAGACAATTATCATGGTGTTTAGCATTTTGAACACTTTCTCCCCCATTATGACTCACATCGGATGAATCAGAAGTGGTATTTTTATCACGCTTTTCCATCCCATGTTTGTCATAATTAGGTTCAGAATGCTCAATATGCGGCATGGCATCAGCATATATATCATATACAACATTACATTGTACCATGTTTGCAGGCTCTTCGTCATTAACGGGTAAGGTGTCATCAAAAGAGATCTCGTGAACATTGCCTGACGTGCCACTGGTATCATGTTGTCCTCCTGATTCCGTGCTCTTGCCATCGTTAGGCTCCAAGTTGTCAACCGTATGACCATTCTCCTCTTGTATTTGCATCATAGATTGTTGCACTCCATTATCATACACTTGGTGAAGTCTAGATCTTTCATAAATCGAAGACGAAACTGATGTTATAAATTTCAACAGTTTATCACGGAAATCTTTAACATCGTTCTGTGTGTATTGAAAAAATGACCGGCATATCCCTGAATTGTCAGACTTGATGATATTGAATTGGAGGAAAGGCGTTAGTTGTGTCACAAGAGCCTGATATGCAGTTTCTGATGCAGAGTGATTAAAGTCTTCTTTGTGAAGTTGCTCAGATAGGTGGTCCAAGTTATAACATAGTGAATTGATGAATGTATAATGATGTTGACCAAAAAGTGTCACAAATTCGCTTCCTCCTTGAACCCATGCAATAGTCCTAAGATGTGACTGAAGTAGTCGACATGAAATTATACCACGTTCTCTAGCTGTGTCTTGCATGTGATGCAAATCTCCCTCTTGAAATTTCGAATTCAAAGACTCCATTGAATTATGATGAAAAATTATCGTGTTTGTAGTTGTATTCGGAATTTTACAATTCGTGAAGAAATTTTGAAAGATCCGTAAATAACTTTTCAAAAATCCTCGAGTGATGAAATACCTCTTTACTCAGCTCAAAAATTGTTGTCGGCTCAAACGATGAGAAATTAAACCGAAGTCCAAATCAAAATCGGCTTACTCCAAAAAATAAAGCCCGTCAACAAATAAATCCAACTTTCGGTAAATATAATAATCGGCCCGATGAATTATATCTAAAAACAAACCATGAACCTTGACCCCTTAAAATTTACTCCTTTCGAGCCCAATAAATTTGCAAAAAAACGCGCTAAATATCTTTGCCAAAACGTATATAATTAAAAACGCTTAAAAAATAAAATTTAAGGTGAATAATTAAAAAAAACGTTTAAGAAACTGTTAAACTTTGAGAAATAACCACTAATTAAAAACGTTTAAGAAAACTATTAATTATAGGGAAAGACGTTTCAATTTCTAGTCCCACAACGTGGACTCATAAACAATGCCCCTCATTACACGTGCCCCTCACTTGTTTACTCTTGCAATTCCCAATCTCTTTTTCTCTCTTGGTTACTCCGTCCCAAAATAATATATAAACACAATGTATGATCCACTTTTTATCTCTCTCACTTCTGCTATACTCTTCCGTCTCAAACTGTAATACTTACTATTAAAATTCCCCTCAAACAACAAACTATCAAAACCTTTCTATTCTGTTACAAACTTTACACACAGCCACTACTTCTCAAATTACTCCACTTCTGTTAAAACCAAAGCTGACCCTGTTTGATCTCTTCTCAGCCCATTAAACGAATCACATCACTTATCTAAATTAATCACTACCGTCGCATTCAACATCTCAATATATAAACAAGATTTGTTACAAGATGATTCATCCTCCCATCTCATCCCCAATAAACAAGATGATTCGTCTTCCAGATCTGTTACAAGGTCTCGGGTAGGTACTAACTATTTATGTTTTATGTATTGAGTCCTTGATCAATGATTGTTTACGAATGAGATCAATTATCGAGTCTTTGGTTGGAACGAGAGTCCATTCTGGCAGTTTAGTCTTGGTCTAGTATAGTCTGGTTGATTTCGAGTCTGTTGGGGTGGAGAGGCTGTTGCGAGGGTGTGATTTGGTTTGTGGTGTCGCGTCTTGAGTCTTGGTGTGTCGGTGTTAGACGAGGGTGTGTGTTTGAGCGTGAGTTTGATGGATTAGAGTGAGGGTGTAGGTGAGGGAAAGAGTGTGTCGAGTCTTTGGTCTTATGAGTTTAATGTTGAGGTTGTTGTTGTCCTGGCTTTGGTGTGATTGTGGAGTCGAGAGGTGAGGAAGTCAATGGGTTTGTGATGAGTCTTGAGTCAGTTTGTGGGTTTGTTGGATGTCTAGGTAGCGAGTCGATATTGTTTAGACGAGAGGTGAGGGAGTTCGAGGGTGTTGTGAGTCTAAGTTGTGTTTTCGAGAGGTGTGAGGGAGTTCGAAAGGTTTTTCGGTTGGTGAGAGTTGTTGTGTTGGAGTTGGTCTGGGCAGGTTGTGGGTAGAGTTGAGAGTTAAGGTGAGACGAGGGTTGAGAGTCTTTTGTCACTTGGTTTGTTTAGTCAAATGGTTGAGTCTAAGTATAGTGTCAAGTCATCGGAATGTCACAAGCAAAAACACCATCGGAATGTCAATGTGCCAAACTGAATGACCTAATCGGAATGCTTATGTCCCAATCGGAATGATCTTATCGGAATGACAACGTCCCAATCGGAATGCCTTATTGGAATGTCAATCGGAAAGACCTTGTCGGAATGTGATCGGAAAGATGGTCGGAAAGCAAAACCCTATTCCGATGGAAGTAATAGGAATAACTATCTGAAAATTAAAACCCTTTTCCGATGACACCACAAATAAAAACAGAATGAAACAAAAGTTTCTTTAAACAGAGAACCGACACTTTTAATAAAATAAGATAAACTAAAAAAAACTGATAAAATAAGATAAAATAAATAAAAGAAAACTTGATACTTTTTAATTTTTTGTGACAAAAAAACTGATAATAATAAAAAATTGTAAAAAAAAAGAAACTAACTGATACTTTTTAAGAGTATGAAACAAAAAAATTGATAAAAAAATGAAATAAAAAAATAAAAATAAAAAAACTGATAATTTTAAGGAACTATTGAAACGAAGAAAACACAAATCGTGAAAGAAGATAAGTTTTAAAAGGACGAAAGAAAAGAAACAAAAATAAAAATAAAAATAAAATTTTACCAAATCAATAGATCAAAACACGCCAATCCGAAGAATCAACCTTGCTCTTGATACCAATTGTAGGATCGTGTTTTTCTAAGGATTAGACATTGTTGGATTATCTATTGATATGGATGGAAGAAATGGAGCTTAGAGAGAGAAAGAAGAGAGAGAAAGGAGAGAAATAAGAAAGATGGAATTATGATTATTGAAAGTGTAAGTGAACCAACAACCCCTCCTAACATGCTAGGAGGGGGGTTTATATAGCCCACCCTACATGTGAGCTATATGGGCTATATTGGATCACGAGCCCAATATCATTGGAGTGACCGATCCTTTCTAAATACGTAAAAACGTATATCCAACACCCTACCTAGTTTGAAGAAACAGACAGGTTTTGATACGTCTCTAGTCACTCCTACAAACTTAAACTTGTCCTTTACAGCTATGTTGGAAGAAATTACAAGAGGCGCTGAGACGGGTAATTTGGACGTTGACATGAGTAACTTGGGCGTTGACAAAGCAAATTCGAGCGTTGACAGACCTGCACATGAGGTTGATGTATTCCAGTCATCATCCATCATCAAAGAAGTCTCTTCACAGATATTACCATCTTCCTTACTCACCATTGATCCATTAGATAAGGGTAAGGGTATTATGGTACAAGTAGATGTTCCAAAGAATGCAGCACAAATTGAGTTTGATAGAAGGTTGGCTGCACAAATTGTGGAACAAGAAAGAAAGAAGGTGGGTGAATCACCTTTTGTTGTCTCTTCTGAAGAACAAGAAGGAAATGATGAAGCCAGTTCAGACTCAAGTGTTATGATAATAGAACAACCAGAAAGACTTGAGTATGGTGATGAGTTGGCAAGAGAGAAGTTGAATGAGTTGAAATTGCAAGTAGATTTTGACATGCCAGAAGTTTTTTAGATGTACCATGCTTGGGAAGATAGGTGTATGTAGAATCCAGATTTGACTATTTCAGACCAGATATGGGGTTTGGAGATTCTTCTGAGAGTACAAAAGGACTGCAAGGTCATTCTGAAACACAAAGCTAGCAATATTCTCTCAATGTTGAAAAGGGATAGAAGGGAGTTGTACTACATGCTACTCAGATGTCATGGAACAGGATGGAGTTATAAAAAATTGATTGGATTGACATTTGAAGAGTTGGAGTTCAAAGCTTATCCCATTTGGGTAAGAGTGCAGGAAGAAAACACTCTAAGACTTCTTTCTGATGAAAGGAAGGAAGAACTTGCAGAAGAGATGGAGCTTAAGAAGGCAATGATTGTTCCCAGACCTTTGAAGAAAGGAGTCCCTCTTGAGTTTCCCAAAGATATGGATAGGTTGAATCTAAGTGAAGATGTTATAAGAAAGAGCGTCAAGCTCTCACCATTGGAAGCTTCAAATATGGTACAAGTGTTACCGCTTGATTCCAGAAACCCTATTATAAGCTATGCAGAAGATGAATGTGGGTTTTGTAAGATTGTCAGGTATGGGAAAGAGGTTCACACTTTTACCACTCTTATATCTTTGTTTGCAAGTTTTGATAGAGAAGACTTGGTAGATCTATGGAGATTGTTAGAGGCCAAGTATGAGACTGAAGCTCCAACTTCAGTCAATGGAATAAAACTGTGGTCAACATTCAAGAGAATGTGTGGACCAAGAGATGAAGATCCTGCTGTTTGGAAGGATCTTGAAGATGACCTCAGTGGTCTTCAATGGCGTTTGTATTCAGCTTCTGGTGTATATTACTTGAGTTCTACAAAGTTTGCTGAGTATCTTCTTGTAGATGCTCAGTATTTCATGTCCAAGGAAGTCTTGGAGAAGATGAAGACAACACAGCTGGAGATTGATTATTCAAGTGACGTGGCCAAAGATTTGATCAGACATATTTATTACCAATATGAACAAGTTTGTAAGATTCCTCCTAGTTCTTAATGTTTATTCAGAAACTTGATTACTAGAGTAGATATCAAGTTTAGGGGAGGATTGTTGGGAATAAAATATAGCCAGTCTACTTGAGCGCTGACAAGAGTAAAACAAGCGTTGATAGGAAGAAAACAAAAGCTGACAGATCAAGCGTTGACAAGAAGAAGTCAAGCGTTGATACATTGAAGACAAGAACTGATGGAAAGATTTAGTCTACGCGTATATTGTTTCTAGTTTGTTTCTAGTAAGGATAAGTTCAACATTGTATTTTCTATAATTATCTTTACCTAGAATAGTTGATACGTAGACTCTTGTACAAGGCTTCTTATGTCTATAAAAGAAGACCTTTAGGTTAGTGTTCAATATAAGTTTTCATACGTTAAACACTTTCATTGTAAGCAAGTTTGCCATTATCAATCAAGTAAAAGTTTGTTTACATCTTTGTGTGTTCTTGTTTAAGTGTTAATTCCGCATAACACTTAGATTACTATATACATATACAAAGGTTTCTCTACGTGTATAACTTGATCTAATCTCGTATACATAAAGCTAAATCGATCTAAGTTTGGGATAAAAAAAAACACAGAACTTTAGCAAAACCTTAAACACTTTCTTCCTCCTTCCTTTTCTCTCTTGGCCGCGGCGACAACAGGGAACCAAAAGGACGATTTTTTTATCATTATTTTAACAACGATATCGTGTTCGTGTCATTCCTTTTAATCACGTGTTTGGTATCTCGAATCCTTTTCTTTGTTTTTAATTTAATTATGTTATGATCATTAAAAACAAATCAAGAACACGTAATAGTCATAGATTAATCAAGATTTAAAACAAGTAAGGGTTGGGGGTTTGGTTTTATCCTGATCGCAGCCAACCGAGACCATAAAGGGTCTCGGTGGTGGTGTTGTTCCAGCAGCCGCAACCCCAAGTGGGGTCGGCGTTGGTCTTGAACCACCAGCCGCAAGGACCAAGAACCCCACAGTTGGGAACTTGGCCCATCAGTGGGAAACCGAGACCAACCATGGTCTCGGTGGGAAAGCTGTCGCAAGCAGGGGAAACCTCAGCGCAAGCTGGGGTTGGTTTGGTTCGGGCAGCAGCGTCAAACCGAGAGCCCTTGGCTCTCGGTGTGGGGTTGTTGGCTCGGACGAGTCACGACAGCAAGAGGCCGCAGCCTTCGGGCTGTGGTACTCGGTTGTCGGGTTTTGGGCTCGAGAACTTGACACTTTTACAAGAACACATTATTAAATCATTATGTAAAATACTTTATGTTATGTTTTTATTTATTAATTCTATTAATTAATTTATGGTTTAATTATAGCAAGACTTAGGTTATAATTTTATTTAAATAAATCATGTTATGTTAGTATGTACATTTTATTTAAATAAAACTTATGTTAAAATAATTGATAATTTAATTATTCATGTACATTGATTTAATTAATTAAAACTTAGGTTAATTAATTAATATATTTTAAGGTAAAGTTTAATTACTTGAAACATGTAGTATTATTAATTAATAATAACTTATGATAAACATGAAATATCATTATTAATTAATAATAATAAGTTAAGCCTAAGTATTTATTATTTATTGAACTTTACAAAATAATAATACATGACATAATATAAGCTTATTAAACAATAGTTATACCATTTATCATTTAATAAGCATACGATTAATTAAAGAAATATATTAATTATGGAAACATGTTAATTATGGAATTATACTAAATATGGCAACATTTTATTTATGGAAACTTTCTATTTTTAGAAACTTACTAATTATGGAAACTTTATATTTTTAGAAACTTACTATTTAAGGAAACTTACTATTTTTGAAAAGTTACTATATATGGAAACCTACTATTTATGGAAAGTTACTATATACAGAAACCTGCTATTTTTAAAAAGTTACTCATTATGTTATAACTAGTACTGTAATACATAAAACATGAAATACATGAATCTAAAACACATGAAACTATAAGAAACACATGATTTAAACATGAAATAATAAGACAAGACAAGAACAAGTATAATAAGTATGAACACGTCAAGTAAACTAATTAACAAGTATGTATAAGTAAAACGACTCTTATTCATGTCCCTTCATTATGTAGCTATCGTGAAGACGAAGCGATCTTCTACGTTTGTTTCGTCTTCATTTACTGCACATAAGGTACAAATATTCCATCCTTCAGTAAGGCCATCTTTCCTATATTAGGATTCCCCGTTTGCAGCCATCTGTTTTCCTTAGTAGTTAAGTGTATTAAACACATCAATATATGTTATGATTATTTTAGATTGCCTGATCTATATACATGCATGCCAATTTCACCTACTTATGGGGTTCCATAACCATAGCACTAGAGGCACCAGTGTTATGACTCTTCTGCGGTGAGAGTGATTACTCGCAGCGTCCTTTTACGTTATTTGGCCTTTTTTATTATTATCATGTGGGGCGAATGGGTGCATCCTAGGACAAGTTAGTAAGATTTCATGGTAACTGCGGTGTGTGCCTTGGATCCGTTACAAGAGCTGATCCCTCCACTCATTTTATATATTAATTAGAGGAAACCCCTCTAATTGCACGATGTGGTCACCCTCTAAGTATTTATTCACGTTGATATAACATGACCTATATGGGCTCTGGGCATATTTAAAATATAGATTTTCAAGATAAACTAATCATAAGTATTTTCAGAAATATAAACCAGTTTTATGAACTTAAACCAGGTTTTCTAGGACCTACGCTTATTCCGCTCTTTTTCATTTCTTTACATTACTTGCTTATGTTTATGTTTTACATTCATTGTTATATATCCGCACACTGGGCGTATTGCTCAGCCGTATTTTCTTTCCATGTCCCAATACGACAGGTACTAAAGGGCAAAGCTAAGAACCAAGAGTACGTGCATGGAATGAGGTGCCAGTCTTCTTTCCTTCTTTAATGCATTTACATACTTTTGATTTGCTGGATATTGTTTAGTCCTTTCCATTACATTCTATACTTATGCATTTCGCGTGTGGAGCTTATGTTGGAACCGATGTTTGTTTCCGGTTTCCTTATACGGTCATTTATTGTTTAGACATTTATCTTGCATGCTTTGATGACATGCCATAATTACTACGTAACAGTCCATTTATCCAAATGAGGTTTTACAATTATGGTATCAGAGTCAAGGTTTCGACCTGTAGGCTCTAAAATTTTACCTGTGACTAGTAGGTAGTCATGAGTGTCTTCCTAAACTTACAATTATTTTCATGCATTTTGTTTCATGTATTATTGTTGCAAAAATTTTGACAAAGTAATGGTTGGTATAGGACTAGCCATATTTAGTCGCATGTGCTTTTATTCGATTTTTTTTGCTTGGTGAACCGACCCATAGGCGTTCACATTAGCTCATGTCATTTTATTTTGATGAACTGACCCATAGGCGTTCACTCTCGTCATGTCAATTTTGTTTGGTGAACCGACCCATAGGCGTTCATCCAAACTCATGTTATTTTTGTTGGTTATGCCTTCATAAACTGTTTCATGCATCATTTTCTTATGTTTATCCTATGTTCTAATCAACTTAATCATTTCATTTCCTTTTTTAAACTGTCAGATGGTTATGACGCGCGAACAGGAACTAGCTGAGCTGTGCAAGCAACTCTGCAAGTCATGCTTCCCTAAATCAGGAACCAAATCCGGAATGAATACCAGAATATTCCAAATCAGAACAATCCTCCTCCTCATACATCGGTTACTCTTCACACTTGGCTTGAGAGGTTTAACAAACAGAAACCTAGATATTTTGAGAAAGCTAAGATATCGTCTATTGCGGAAAACTGGATTTTGCATATGGAGAAAATTTTCGATGCTATGGGATGTGATGGTGACTACAAGGCAAGGTTTTCCTGCTATAAGTTTGAGGGAGATGCCTTGCATTGGTGGAGGGCATACAAGCTAGCAAATGGAGGTGATGTTTGGTTAGCTGCGTTGACTTGGGATCGGTTTAACACTCTGTTTTATGGGCAGTTCTGTCCGAAAACTAAGCAGGAGGGACTTAAGAGAGACTATAATTCCATTCGTCAGAGAAATGGAGAGACTAACACTGAGTTTATGCAATGGTTTCATAGATTGGCTTGATTTGTAAGCGCTGTTGCGGGTACTGCGGAAGAACAAGCGAAGCACTTTCGCTAGGCTCTTCACGCCTCGACAGCAGATCGTTTACTTAGTGCTACGTACATTAATGTGGCACAAGTTAATGATGCAGCACGTAGCATGGAAATGCTACATGAGCGAGATGACTACGAGGAACAACTCGTTCTGAGAAGAGATATAAATTTCAGTCATCAAGCGTTATCATTTCATTTCAATCTTTATGTTCATTTTTACCTTTTTCCCTATCAAATTGTATCTTCAGGCAGAAGGGTGGATACCGGTCCTAACCGACCACTCAGCAGAATGCCAGCAAGGGGCAAGGTCAGTCTAATGACCGTTATGGATTTCACAGGAGGAACGGTAATGACAATTACCGTAACAACAACAGCCAGTCCAACAACAACAGGTCCCTATATTCTTAAACTCTTCTATGTTAAGTTGTTGTATGTCTTACATACTAACATGTCAGCATCATAAACAGGAACTCTACGAGTGGACGTGACCAAAATGCTAAGGGTCAGCAGTCCAACAACTCGTCTTCACCTGGTAAACTATCATTTAAACTTCAGTGTCGTCATGTTTATTCCAAATAATCATGTCTCACGCATATTTCTTAAACAGGCTCTCAGGTAGCAAGGGTACCTCCACGAGGTTACACCTACCCCATCTGCACGACTTGTAGTCGTAGACATCTCGGACCATGTCGTAAGTCTGTCGGTGTCTATTTCAAGTGTGGACTACCAGGACACATTTTGAAGGATTGCAAGGAAGAAGATACTGCTGGTACTTCTAGTGCTGCTCTTCCTAAGCCACCAACTTCGGGGCGTGTCTACACTACCACAAGGGACCAAGCTAATAAGTCTTTAGGTACTATCACTGGCATCCTCTTTATGAACGGTCATGATGCGTTTGTTTTATTCGATAATGGTGCTACTCATTCAGTCATATCCACTACGTATGCTACTAGTATTAATAAAATCCCTACGCCATTAGATAATATCTTAATTATATCTACGCCTATGCGAGACTCTGTACGCATTACCCAAGTGTAAAGAGACCTTTCACTAGAATTTGATGATAAGATTCACCCAGTAGACGCATTTCCTTTGGATATGTGCGAGTTTGATCTCATCTTAGGCATGGACTGTTTATCCAAGCACCATGCTGTCACCCCCCACCATGGCAGAATATGAGGTGCGACGTATGGATATCATCACAACAATAGCGTGTCTATAGAGATAACTAAATGAAATAGAAATATCATAAATGGGTGACACGATGTCATGACAATATCACAAACAATGCAGGCGTCTAGGTAAGTAGGTAACGGGTCTACACCTTACCAAAGACATACAAATACACACATCAACATATAGGTGTCCACAATGTATCACTTATTCAAACATAAAATAAAGGCTAAGAGAAATGGGGGTTCCTCCAATCCTAGGCCTTCCAGCTAGCCACTCCTATTCTCAAGCTTAACCACATTCTCAACTGAAAGAGACACTAAAACACGTCAAGAATAATGCTGGTGAGAGTCATAGGTTTAGACTCCAACTCCAAATTAGTTATAAGCTGTGAATAACAACCATTAACAAAAGAACATATGGACAATGTGCTACAATTATGTATTAACAACTAGCATTCAAGATTAACCAATCACCACAAATCCAAGGCTCCAAGCCTTACCAATAACCATAATTCCAAGGCTCCAAGCCTTACCAATAACCATGGTCTCATAGGCGCCCATACACATATGAACCAATCCCAAGGCCCCGCCTTGTCAACATCCCCTTGGTACCAAGTCAAACCATAATAACTGAGACGGTACGTGTCCCCCGATCCAAATCATAAACACAATTAAGAATCACATAGCAGTTAATAACATAAGTGTACACACAAGTCTATCACAAACCATAAAACATTCACAGTACTAGTTACAAAACCACACAGTGTCTCTTCCATCCCATCTGGAAGTTAAATCATAAAAAGACATGGGACTATGAAACTCACCTTAACAAGCTTCTCCAAGTACCCGCGCTCTAGCACAAATCTAAACACACAAACGTATACAATCAAGACATGAACCACATACCAAAATGGCTCATCAATCTATGCCCTTACATGTGTTAGCTAACTCTCCCCTTTGGCCGCAACCTTAAAGCTACTGTTAAGGCCTCCATATATATATATATATATAAATATATATATATATATATATATATATATATATATATATATATATATATATATATATATATATATATATATATATATATATATATATATATATATATATATATATATATATATATATATATATATATATATATATATATATATATATATATATATATATATATATATATATATATATATATATATATATATATATATATATATATATATATATATATATATATATATATATATATATATATATATATATATAGATATACTAGACGAGTACCCGCGCATAGCGGCGGAATTACCTGGCGGCAGATAATTAACGAAACGCTACATCGTGGTAAAAATTCAAGTATAATTGCAAAATGTTGTAACATGTGATAATTCAATTTTAAATAAATTATCTAATACCAAACAACATATTAAAATCAGTTATTATAGTTTTTTTATATATAATTTTTGTTAATTAATAAAAATATAAAAAATCTATAATTTTTTTTAAAAACCGATTTAACTCAGTGACTCGACCGGATTAATTTGAAAACTGGGTTTCAAAACATTGACAGCTATGCCTCTGATCAAGTTCTCGCGCATATAGAAGAAGTAGTCTATATTTTACGACAATTTTAAGATGAAATTCATACATATTTTCACCGAATTTATCGGCTTCTAAAAAATGATATTACCAAGTATGTCAATAAAACAATTTCTATTATAGTTAGTATACAGTATTTTTGTGTCTATATTACGACAATATTATTATTTTGATTGAATTTAACTTAGTACAATAATTTTACGTTCAAATATTAATGTGGAGTCAATAGACCAACAAATGTCTAGACGTCTAACTAAATATTTATCATTGTCCAAATAAAAATATAGTTGGAGCCTTATTATTAAAAGAAAATTTAGTCTTGTGATGCAAAAATAGTTGTAGAATGTTTTGTTTACCTTTTGAACCACCCTTCCTAATTCAGTTCAAAATTATGAAAACAATGTTAAAGCTAGTATTCTAAGCAATGTCTTTCCTTTTTATCTAAGTTCTTTTTAACAATTTAGTAACTTAAATATAATATTTTTAATGGCCTAAAGTCTCTACGCTTCTATAATATTTTAATTTTAAATTGTTAAAGCGGTAAACTTTCTAATTTTAAATTTCAAATTTCAAAACATATACTAATAGGTTTTATATAATTGATGTATGATATCCTGCGAATTTTGTGATACGAAATTATGGGTAAAATTATAATTGTACCGCGTTTCTAAAAACAAAGTTCAAACTCTGAAATATAAGCTTTTTTGGTTGCAAACTTTAAAAACAAATTTCAAAACATTCGAATCTTAAAACTTTTTTTGGTTGCAATAGAGTAAACATTTGTAGACCGAAGTACATTTCATAAAATGCTCAACTATTTTTTTAACTACTGATCAACTTACTTACCTTTTTACAGGAATTCAAATGATCAACCATTTTTATAAAAATATCATCAACATCGTTAAATTTTTAAAATTTATCAGTAATTTCTTGCATTTTTACCCAAGCTTATATCTAGTGTAGCCACTACTTTTTTTGTGATAAGACTTATACTACCTCCGTCCCAAAATTATTGTCTACTATTCCATTTTGGGTTGTCCCAAAATTATTGTCCACTTCTAAAACTTCCAAAAAAAATAGAGAATTTTGTTTGACTTTGCCATATTACCCTCAATTGAGGTTATTATTACAAACAATAAAGAAGTATAAAATTAATTGGTTAAGAGTAAAACTGTCATTCTCCAAAAAGTAAGAGAGAGAAAACTGAAAAAGTGATGTTATTCTAAACCTGTGTGTTTTTTGTCTGTGGACAATAATTTTGGGACGGAGGTAGTAGTACAATAAGATTTTATGTCAAAGTGAAAGCCATCACCACGCGTCTAGTTGACTTTCATTTAGGTTGTGGGCATTATCAATTAAAATTTTGAATTCAACTATTTAAGTATTTAGTCAAAAGTCTCTCATCACAACGTACGTCTTTTATAATCACCAAAAATTACCTCGAGCCCAACACTTTGTTTCTTCCGAAAAATTAAATAAAAAATTGGAAACTTATTGGTGTGCGATTTTTTTGAAGCTTTCAAAGTCGTCGTTATTTTATTTTAAAATGTGAATAACCAGATTTTTTTTAAAACAATTGACCGAAGATACCAATTAGAATATAAAAGCCTATTTCAGTTTAGATGGGTTAATTTGGGTCATATTGAATGGAAAACTTAATAAATGTAAAGCTCAAAGTGGGTATAAAATATATAAAAAATAATCTCAACTCAAAAGCTACATATATTATCTAAAATTAAGGCACAAAGTGGGTATTAGTATATGTAAAGTCACCATCTATATATCTCTTATTTAAAGACGTCAGATTTTTTGTCTTTTTTTATTTCAGTGTCATGTCACGATCTACATACAGTCTTCAAAAAATCTTGTTTATTGTATGGCTTAATGAAAATTTTAAAAATTCAGAAATTGAGACTTTACCATCCTCCTTTGGTGTTATCTTTTTCAATAAAATAAAATAGAAAAAACCACCTGTCCAAGCAATATTGCAATTAGTTCTATTAGCATAATATAAGCAAAATATGAGAAATACTTCTGTAAGATTTAGAAAAGACAAATGAAGTTTGAAAACTAAATTTAACAAAGCCCAAAAGAGAGCGCCAACAAACTATAACAAAAAGAAAAAAGTAGGCATATACAACACTTTTAACCCAAAATCCAGATCTGAAAAATCTATACCCTCATCCATAATGCTATTCCAAAACTATACCGTCATCAACATTTCAAATCTGCAAAACTATTTGGTATTTCGAGAATGTGAATGTTTACAAAATCCCAAACGTCAAAACTTTAAGTCATTTAAAAATCAGGCTCATATTGATATTTGTTGGCTGCAAAAGTGGATGTTGTACCGGAGAGAAGTTAACCTTTGACACAATACCGTCTTCCAAATTTATCACGCCAAGTGAAGATGATCACCGAAACTTCATGATAAATTTGGTCAAAGATAAATATAGATCTCGCCTGATTAGGCATTCTGATTTTCTGATAATCAAAAAAATAATACACATATCCAATAAGAATAGATCTACCGAAAACAAATGCATTAAAACATATAACTTTAAGCATCTATAAAAAAAATCTAAAACTTTAAATAGATGTACACATATAGAATTATCAAAACTGGATAGCATCACAGATCTCAAGAATCACCAAAACCAAAACAACACAAAATCAATATTATAGATCCATAATGACAAAAAAACATAAACACCAAATCATAAAAGTCCTTGAAAGATCTAACCAACATATCTTGAAAGTTATAAATAAAAACCACCACCATTTTTCCCACAAGCAACTAAACAACACCAATAACAAAACCTACCGAAACCGCCAAATACCAACAGTCTCCACCAAGCCCACTGGACCACCTACAAAATCGTAAGATTGTGGTGACCTCGGCAGACGGCAGAGACGGTGCCAGCGGCGGCTGTAAGGGTGTTGTTAGAGAGAGAGTTAGTTTAGTATGAGAAAAAAATAAGAACATAGAGAGAGGGAGAAAGGGGTCAGGTGAATATAGTGTGTGATTTCCTTTTGGGAGAGGTTGGGTGGGTATTTGGTTGTTGGTTTGGGATTTTTTTTTGTAGGTTCGGGATTTTTGTTTAATTTAAATATTGGTATGGTATGTGTAAATTTAGATAATATAAAGTGTACAATTACTTGTGGGTTCAAAATAAAAGTGTACAACTTTAAATAAAATTTGTAATTTTGGTGGGACCCACAATGTTTCAACCATTCTATTTTCAACATTCAACCATTTTGGTTTTTCCTTTATAAGATAGTTAAGATATACTTACTTTTACCTATCCAGAATTTACTGATTTTGAACATATAAAAAATTTGTTATGATCAGAGGGTCTTACCCTAACCTATTTGTCTAGCCCTCCTCCAGATCTTTTATTTAATATTTAATCTAATTCTCATGTTCGTTTGAAGGTCCAATTATACTCCTAAGTACCATAAACATCTTAAAACATTAATTTAAACCCGACTGATTTCAAAACTTCTTTGACCTCCCTGTTTTTGACCTACTTCCCGACTCCAATTTAGCTCTAGTTTCTTGCATTTGAAAGCCAACTCAATTATCTTTCCAAGGGTACTTGGATCGCAACTCAAAAGCTTGTAGAACTCCAGATATGATCAAAACAATGCACCAAAAATTCTGCCTAGTTTTTAATTACGAATTTAATTGAATTAACCTAATTAATTATTCATAATTTATTTAATCACAAGCCCTAATTTATCTAATCATTATAATAACATTAATTCTCAGATTTTAATTTCTCCCTAACCCTAAATCTATCATAATTGATGTTTACATGAATTAGAAACATGATTTAGCTGATAAAAACGTAATTAGAACATGATTTTTACCTCTAATCTTCAAGGGATTGATTTTTCTTGAAAACCCTAACCTCCATTGATGTATTTCCGACCCTATAAATGATATAAGTCGTTCGTGGCCTTTAGGGGTCTTAATTTATATTAAAACACCTTTCCTAATCCAAATTTAAGGCTAAAACTAAAACTTTCCATATTTTCTAACCCCCTTCCACCAAATTGGCCCATAACCGACCCAAATAGCCTTTTTCTATATTTTTTATTATTTACTGTAAATTAACTATTAATTATCATTACCTTAAATTTTCTTAATTTATTTCAGCTCCTAAAACCTCAAAAACCGCTAAACCGTAAAATTAGTCAATTTACGCGTATACCGTAAAAGGCGTAAAAATATACAGTTTTATAAAAACTCTTAGAATATGAAATAAACTATACAAATAAGTTCTGAATGACTTAAAACCATCCCATAAATTATTCCCTTGACTAATTACCTCATCCGAGACCTCTTAATGCTAAACCTTAAATCGTAAAAATACGATTTTCTATAATACATATACGTATACGTAAAACCACGAGATAACACAATCTCATTTCATAGTCACTACATTGTGAGCTCATGAACATGAAATAACCGTTCCTCAGTTTACTTTTGAGTACTATATAACCATAAGCGATATCCAAACCTCACTCCAAACACACAAAATAAACACATAAGCACATAAAAGCACATATTTGCACAAAACACCCTAAACTATAGTCTAAGTGACGAACCCCAAAACCATGGTTGTCACATCACTCCCTCCTAATAGAAATCCCGTCCCGATATTTACTCCTTAGGATCAAACACACAAACAACAAATCACATGAGGATACTTGTTCAAAATGAACTCTTCTCATGTCCATGTGTACCTTAGTTCATGACTCAATATACCACATATACTAACCAAAAATATTTAAATTCATTCCCAAACTCTTGACCTCACAACCAATAAATCTCACAAATGACTCTTTGATAGAACGAATACTCTTATTAACACAAATCCCGAATAACCATACATGCAAATACGCATTCTCAAACAACATTTACCAATCTTAATACATGAAATATATCATGTATACCACTTATTTCCCCCAAGTAATTTGTGACAATCCGTCAATTTATGGTTGATATTTTATTCTCAAAATTATTTAAAAACATTATTTTAATGTTATAATATGAACTCACTTATTTTTGGGAAGTAATTTGGATTTACGTCTCAAAGTAGCGTCGACTACGTCTAAACCGGAGGATTCTACGTTACGTGCTTACGTTTACATACACCGTTTTTGGTGACAGTCCGACATTTCAGAAAAATAAATTTATCCGTGAATATTATTTTGAGATTTAAATTTGTGTTGGTTCATAAACTCACAAATTTACGAGAAGAGATTAGGGCTTACGATTTTAATTTAACGTCCTTTACGATTAAACCGGAAACCTTAGGATTACGTATTTACGTTTTCAAACTCCGTTTTTGATGAGACAATTTTTATTAGATTCGTTTTATGCCATTAATTCATAATTTATAAAAACGTTTTTCGTAAAACGACCCGAGGGCACGCAAATCGAGGAAACTAGAATCGAGGAATACCCGTAAATTAGCGGGATGGGACAAAACAAGTTTATCCCACCCCACGAACTTAAGGGGCAGCCAAGGAAGACACCACATCAAAGATGTGGCATCTTTACACTTAATAAGCTTACACATGTAAGCATAGCTTCACACTTAAGCTACTTCACCCACCAAAACAAGTAAAACCACTAACCCTTTACCATTCACTCCATTTTTCATGCAAACTACTCTCCTCTCTCTCTCAAATTCGTCCCAAAATCACCAACAACAACCCTTATTTGATCTATTTTATCCATAAAATCATGTGTTATTCATACACATGATGATGCTCCTTTGAAGCCTTGAAGATTGGAGGTGATCTTAACATGTAAAAAGGAGTTTTCAAGGGACTTTGGGGCTGATTTCTCAAGGAGTTTTCATGAAAAACAAGGGCTGATTTTTGGAGGAATCTACAAATACTTGGTGACCCTAGAAGTGGTGTTGATATCTCATAAGATTGGTTAACCAAAACCAAGTCTTGTTCATCAAAAACCTCATCTTTTCATCACTAATGGTGGTATAGAGATTGTTCTTCCTATCCTCTTGTTATTTTTGATTATGTAATCTTGTATTTATTTTACTTATGTATATTTATATGATGATGAATGATGATTAAAAATATTGTGGGGATTTGGTGTTGATAAACATGCTTAAAAAGATGGACAAACTACATGTAAAATGGGTAAATCTTGTTTAAATGGTAGGCTGTATAAAAACAGTAACTAAGCACATGTTAGACTGATAAAATGATGAAGTAGAATCAATTTACAGTAAGCTATGGGTCTTGTACACATGTGAGAGTTGGCCATGCAATAGAATCATTGTAATGAGTGAGATATGATCAAAACAAGTTTAGAGTACCAATCTGAGTTCACTGTTTTGGACGATTTTTAGAAAATACTTAGAGGCTGATTCAACAGTAGCTATAAGAGAGTTAAATGGATCACATATCATGTAGTTTATGTGAAAAAAATTTGAGCTTCTATCTCCATATAGAACTCTAGATATGGCAGTTTTGGTGAACATGAAAATAAAAATCAGATTTTGGAAATTAAAGTATAATAGTATTATATAAGCACTCAAATAAAAATAGTATAAAATGTGAATAAAAACCCACTAACTCATATAATACATTTATATAAATATGTACAATAGTAAATAAGTGGACATTTTATAAAAATGGTAACTTGTTAAGTTTTATAAGTTATAAAACTATAAACATGATTTTTACGACTTTTTCGGCTATTACCATAAAATTAACGTTTTTCGCCAATTAAAACTTAGACGATCAAACCCGTCTAATGTAAAGTTTTTAAAAGTCATATACTGATATATAAGTATCTAATACAAGTAAAAAACCGATAAAACCCGAACTATAGGACATACGGACATTAACGAGCTAAGTAAACATATTGGACTAATAATTGGACTAAATAAGTTAAACACTTATAAAAAGAACTTATTGGGTTTAACCCATTTGGGCCCAACATGGGAAGTATAGATACTGATAATATAAGTATAAAATGGATTAAAACAAGTTAAAGAACTTATAATAAGTTTATTGGACCTAAAACACGTAAATAGGTAAAACTAGTAAACTAGTAAGAAGTTACCAATACGTAAACACTAAAATGAGTAAAGGAGAATATGTAAACCCACTTGATCATCATATATATATAATCATCATATGTATACATAATTGTTATTTTTATAAAGTCATTGGACATGAGTCTAAGACGAGTATTATTTGTCTAGGTTTCCGTGATTGAAGCACGCACCGTACATCCGAATCGCCAATAACCGCCTTCCCACATCAACGTGAGTTCATAGCCTCGCACTCTTTTAAATGTTTTATGAAATGTTTTATAAACCCGCGAGGGAGATAACATGTTAGTTTTTATAAAATAGGACACCATTTGTCCCGATTGTTTGTTTATTGTTCTGGACCCGAATGATTGTATGACCCGATTGTATGACCCGATAAATGATTAAAGGACCCGATAGATGAAATAAAATGGATTATTAAAGTTAGGTTATGTCACTAAAAGTCCCATTAGCATGAATTGTGAACTACCGGGATTTGGTAGACGCTTGTGCATATAATAGTACTATTTGGGGACGATCACCCCAGTTCGCGCCTTGACGGTTGATCCCCGTCGTGCCACATTGATTGGTAAGAGAATTTATGTATGAGAAGATTTCCATAGCGTGACCTTTGTGACGACACGCTACTTTAGATGGGCAAATTGAGTATCGGGTTAGCTACCCGTTGTTTGGTTTAGTAAGGTAACAATGTCATGCGGCTTATAATAATCTGACTAACGAAATACTACTAGACGCTCCGAATTACGATGTATTGCCTGACTAGCAATACAGGGTCATACCATTGATATTATGTTTGTGTTTTGGTTTTCGTAACCATACTCATATAACGGTTTTTATTTTTATACAACGTCATAAGACGTATTGTATGATGTTTTTACGACATTGGCTCGTATAATGATTTTTAAGGCAAACGCCTATATTATGATTTTGATGAAGATTTGTATAAAATGACTTTGGCTATTTTATGGCCTGTTACAATGATTTGTACAAAATGATTTTCGGTAATAATTTTATACCGATATTATATTGATGGTTTATTAAACTCTATGAATTCACTCGGCGTTATCGCTGACCTTTTCTTTTAACATGTTTTATCTCAGGTACTTGAAGGTAATTCTCAGGAAGACAACAAGAATTCATGGCCCGCACCTAAATACTTATTTCCATTCAAATGCTTTGTAAAACCTGTATTAAATACAAATGACTTGGGACCTATGTAAATTTGATATTTATGAATGGAAATTCTTTATTATTAAACGACGCGATTTTTATGCGTTGTCTATAATGTGAGTAATGTGCTATCCCGTAACACCAACGAGTCTTCCGCTGTATTGAGTTGTATAAATTTGGGGGTGTTACATAATTCTATACTCATAAGCTACTAGTTCGATCTTCCCAAAGATCATAAATGGACCTACAAAACTCTACATCAAGTTTTCCATTTTACCGAAACATACCACCCGTTACTATGGGTGAAACTTCCTACATAACTTTGTCACTAACTCTAGTGGTTTCCTCCTTTTCAACATAACATCTCTTGTTGCTCTCATGCTTTCCACAAACACTATTTCCATATTAGTAGTCTGTTTCACCAATTTTAGTCCACCATAAGGTCAACTCACCCTATCCTTCCATATAGTGCCTCAAATGGCATTCATCGACTTCTAGTATGATAACTATCATTATATGAAAACTCAGACATCGCTAACGAGTTTCCCACCTCCCTCTAAATCAGTCACCCAAGCTCTCAACATGACTCCTATACTTGTAGCAATTTCTCCCTTCGTCCATCCTTTTCCAATTAACTGGATATACTCATATCCAACCATGTTCATCAACTCCCTTTAGTGCGTACCCCTAATCTACTTAAAAATTCCAATATCCTTGCACAAGTGACCTATGACGGTGTTTCACATATTCATTAGTTCATCATAACAAGGCTCTTCTAATCCAAATCATCTTATGATCTATACATATCACCAAAAGGACGGTTATCTCAGTTAGTCTATCAACTGCCATCTAAACACATGTTACAACTACTTCCATTAAATTTGGATAGCTCATTAGTAGCACCTATACACTTCCTTCTCACTTTTCTCCATGAAATATTTTTTTTTGTACTCAACACTTTCCTTTTACTTACACAATGTCTTACCTCCAAGGTCATAGTGCTCCTCGTCTTGTCTCAGTTAGTCCAATCCCTTCGTCTCTCATGACACATCACATCTATAACTCCTCATCCATTTGATTATCGGTACTAACCCTTCCAATCAAACTGTAACACTCTCATTTTTCGTATTGGTACATCTTATCAGATCCCGGATGAATGGAATACTTAGATTTATGGGATTCTAACATAATCAAATCTCTTAAGCCTCCAAACTTAGGTATCCACATACGACCTCTTAAGCATTTCACTCCATCAGCTCTAACCTCTAAAGGATCTCCTTCTCCTCGGAACCCTTCATTAACAAAATTCTCCTTCTTACAAGCTTCTATTTGCGCATTTCTAATTTGCTCAGGCAAATTATTGTGCACGGTCAAGACTAGAGAACGCACCCTGATAGGCTCTCTATCTTTCCTACTCAACGCATCAGAAACAACATTGGCTTTACCTGGGTGATATTTTATATCACAGTCAGAATCACTTAACAACTCTATCCATCTTCGTTGCCTCATGTTCAATTCCTTCTTGTCGAGAATATACTGTAGGCTTTTGTGATCGGTGAATACCGTACACTTGGTGCCATACAGATAATGTCTCCACAACCTAAGAGCAAAGACTACAGCTCCTAACTCAAGATCATGAGTAGTATAATTCTCCTCATTCTTCCTTAATTGCCTAGAAGCATAAGCTATCACTTTCTCTCTCTGCATCAAAACAGCTCCATAACCTCTAATAGATGCATCACAATACACTACAAAATCTTCACTCCCGTCGGGTAATGATAAGATTGGCGCACTACATAATTTTTGCTTCAATATCTGAAATGCTCCATCTTCATCACTTCCCAAACGAAAGGTTTATTCTTCTGAGTAAGCTTAGTCAAGGGTTTAGCTATCAAAGAAAATTCTTTAATGAATCGCCTATAATAGCCAGCTAATCCTAAGAACTGTCGCACTTCCGTTGGCGTTGTCGGTGCAGACCAATTCTTAATAGCTTCAACCTTTGCAGGATCAACATGAATTCCATCTCTGTTAATCACATGACCAAGAAATTGCACAGAATCTAACCAGAAATCACACTTCGAAAACTTAGCATACAACCTTTCATCCTTCAACAACTTCAAAACAATCCTCAAATGTTCTCTATGTTCATCTTCATTCTTAGAATAGATTAGAATATCGTCAATAAACACAATCACAAATTTATCCAAGTAGGGCTTGCACACTCGATTCATTAAATCCATGAAAACCGCAGGTGCGTTAGTTAACCCAAATGGCATTACTTGAAATTCATAGTGTCCATAACGAGATCTAAATGCAGTTATAGGAATATCTTCTTCACGGACGCGAAGTTGGTGATATCCTGATCGCAAATCTATCTTAGAATACACACTAGATCCTTGCAGTTGATCAAACAAATCATCAATCCTAGGTAAAGGATATCGATTTTTAATTGTCAACTTATTCAGTTCCCTATAATCAATACACATACGAAAAGATCCATCCTTCTTCTTAACGAACAAGACTGGAGCTCCCCAAGGCGACGAGCTCGGTCGAATAAAACCTTTATCAGACAACTCCTTAAGTTGCTCAGATAACTCCTTTAATTCAGAAGGGGCTAATCGGTAAGGCGCACGTGCCACCGGTGCAGCACCAGGAATTAAATCGATTCAAAACTCTACTTGCCTTATCGGTGGAAGTCCGGGTAAATCTTTAGGAAATACCTCAGGAAATTCACAAATAATAGGTACATCTTCCAATCGTTTCTCCCTAGACTCATTCCCGGTCACTTGAGCTAAAAATAACTCACAACCGTTCCTGATGTACTTTTGGACATTAATACATGAAACGATTTTCAAACGGGATTCTCCTCGACTACCATCAATTACTAACGTTCTATTCCTAAGAGGAATCTTAACCTTCTTCTCTCCACATAAAATAGTAGCATTGTTCAACGACAACCAATCCATACCAATAATAATATCAAAACTACCTAATTCTATCAACATCAAATCAATCGGAAAGGAATGGTTCAAGAGATTTAGAGAGCATCCTTCTAATAGCTTATTAGTTTTCACTAATTTACCATCAGCCAATTCCACCTCGTAACTGGTACTTATCTCAACAGGTTCAATATCAATAAGGGCACTAAATTTAGTGGATACAAAGCTCCTATCGGCACCCGAATCGAATAAAGCAACAGCATAATGATTGTTGAGTAAAAACGTACCGGTAACGACATTTGGATCCTCTTTCTTCACCTCAATTGTTCCAAGTTGGTAGATACCACCCTGGGGGTTTCTTCCAGGTACAATCGCTTTCAACTTGGGGCATTCCGATTTCCTATGACCTTCTTCATTACAGTTGAAGCAAATGGTTCCCTTCTTACACCTTTCAACCTTGTGTCCAAGCTTTCCGCAATTTCGGCATTTCCAGCAGTCGCCAGGATGCCTCTTGTTGCCACACTTAGGACATCTATCATCGTTGCGCGGTACATTGTTGGTAAGAGCATTTGCATTCCCCTTTCTCTGGTTCTGACGGCGATTGAAATTCTTCCTATAATCACCTCTATCTACACGATCACCGTTTCCCTTTCTTTTCTCACCAACACGGGCTTCATCTTCCTTATCCTGAATTATCTGTCCAATGAGTTGGTAAGCCATTCGAACAGCATCATCAATGGTCAGTGGTTTCGATGATGTCACGTCCCCCCGGATATTCCTGGTTAACCCTTTCACATATTGCTCAATTCGGATCTCTTCGGGTTCAACCAATCGAGGACATAGCAAGGCCAACTCATGGAATCGATTCGTGTAACTATCAATGTCCATACCCTTCATTCTCAGATGAATCAACTCTTGTTCTAACCTAATAATCACACTACGAGGACAAAACTCCAAAGTCATCCACTTCTTGATTTCAGCCCAAGGAGTAGCATTAGCAGCATCAAGACCCATGAAAGCAATTCTCCCGTTCCACCAAGTCAACGCACGACCTTTAAGAGTAGCCATAGCAAAAGTCACCTTATCTTCCTCTTTACACTTACTAATCCTAAACACCGATTCAATCTTCTCGATCCACTGGCTTAGTCCTACAGCACCTTCAGTTCCATTAAAAGGTAGAGGTTCACACTTCATGAACGTCACATAAGTACAACCATCAACTTCAGGTGCATTAGTTCCAAGTCCTCCTACATTTCCTCCAGCATTAGCATTCACATTATTAGCATTCACATTCACATTAGTACCGCCAATTCCACTACCGCCAGCTCCACTACCGCCAGCTCCACTACCGCCAGCTTCATTTCTAGCATTTGCCATAAATTCAGTCATAGATGCGGTAACTTGCTCCGTAATAATCCTACGTACATCATCCTCAGTCACAGCCTTCTTGGGCGGTATAGTTCTATAATTTCACAATTTCAAAGTATTAAGCATTCATCCAACAAGGATTCATATATTATGGATCGAATTCATAATCAAGATACAAAATAAGGCACAATATGGAATTCAAGACAAGATACATATTTCATTCGATCTGAAACAAAAGTATTGTCTTAGTACATCCATATCAAAGTTCTAACACTATATACACTCAAAATTCGTGCCAAGTCTACTACTAACAAGTCGGTTAAGTCAAAGCTACAAACACAAAAGATATAAAGGTCACTACTAGATACAGACTGGTCTACTGAGAACCGACAGATGGTCCATCATCCATCGTCTTCTGAATCTTCGTCGGACGATCACTAGACACATCTTCAGCTGGGCGCTTACGGATCACTCCTCTTTCAACCATGTCGGCATAAAATCTACTGTTCCATCCGTGGGATATATTCAACTCCTTTTCGGCTTTCTCACGTATCGCACGAGCCACACTCAAATGAATCTCCATAGTATTCACCTTTCTCTTCATGGCAGCATACTCACCACTTTCCAACACTGATAACCTCCTAAATGCCTCATTCAACCCACGTTCTACATCACTCAAATCCAGACTAAGCAATTCTCGCTCTTTCTCGCCAACCTTAGTCTTCGACTCCAAATAAGCAACCTGAGTCTGAACAACACCTAATCCAACCTCTGTCACACAACTCTTAACACGGGAAGCATCTAGATCACGTCTCAAGGCCCATGGTGCAAGACCATCAATATGAGTAGCCTCTCGAGTACTAGACGACTCTCCTATCTCACGTCTACGAGTATCAATACCATCAGTACCGTCAGGTGCATCGTCATCCTCATCCTCCTCTGATTCAGAATCAGATTCAGACAATTCAGACATTTCATCCCTAGGTAACTCATCCTCAGAATCAGACAAACAAACTGGTGGGGGCAAAAGCTCGCCCTCTGGAACATCATACGGATAAATAAACTCGGCTTCCTCATCGTCATCAACCTCAACATCTATACCTACATCCTCCTCGACATCCTCGTCGTCAATCTCGTCATCTAACTCATCTAACCCAATCTCATCATCGTTCTCAATATCAACATTCTCAATATCCACATTCTCAATCTCATTCTCTACTAAGTCAACCTGAGGGGCAATCTGATCTCCTAGTCCTAACTCGGGCTCGGGATCCTCAAATGGTTCCTCCTCATCATCAATATCAAAATCTACTAAGTCTAAATAAGGATCATCTTCTATATTAGGTTCGGGAATAGCATGGTTTTCTACAGGAATATTAGGGTCAGCCATGACAATCTGCATTTATATATATTTATCTCGTATTAGGATAACATACTAGTTAAACAATTACATAATGAAATCACGATATATACATATATATAAATTATATTATATATATCAAAATATATATCTTCTCAATAGGGCTTGTTGGTAACGTCGGAGATCTCTGGCACCGTTATAGTCAAACGATTTTTCAAATATTTTCTTAAATGTTCATTGTCAAAAGATTTTGAAAAGTTTTGTTCAAAACCTTGGTTTTTAAAATCTTTTGTTCTCTACAACGAGAGCTCTGGTACCAAACTGTAACACTCTCATTCATTCGAGTGTTACGGGATAGCATAATAACTCCAATCATAGACAACACATAAAAATGGTTGTACAAGGTTTAACAAACATTCATTCGATAAAAAGTTTCAAAGTGTACAACAGGTCCCAATTTATACAGGTCATTAAGTTTACAAAACACAGATCGAATGAACATTTTTAATATTAAGTGTGGGCCATCAGAGTCGATCTCCATCCGGATTACCTTCAAGCACCTGAGATAGAAAACATGCAAAAATCATATCAGCGAATGCCGAGTGAATTCATAGAGTTTAATGAAAACCGTTATATAAAACAATCATTTACATTCATTTAAAATCAGAACACAAGTATAATATCGGAAGTAAGTCCACATATTGCTAGTCAGGCAATATATAAATCAAGCATACATCTGAAACCGTCCATGAGACCGTAGTCTCTATATTACCATGTTAGGTAATATATTCATCGTAATAGCGTCGTTATCGTTTATTATTTATGTCTTATAGCATACGTTGTATATTGTATAGGATTATTATTAGCCGCATGACATTGTTACCTTACTGTGAAAACAGCGGGCCGCGAACCCGACAAACAATTTGCCCATCTAAGTTAGCGTGTCGTCACAAAAATCACGCTATGGAATCTTCTCATACATAAATTCGCTTACCAATCAATGTGATACGACGGGGATCAACCGTCAAGGCGCGAACTGGGGTGATCGTCCCCAAATAGTACTATCAAATGCATAAGCGTCTACCAAAACCCGGTAGTTCACAATTCATGCTAATGGGACTTTAAGTGACATAACCTAACTACTAATAATCCTTTTAGTCTCGAATATAGGGTCATAGCATCATTCGGGTCCATATCATTAAGCATACAATCGGGACTACTTGTGTTCTATTTTTATAAAAATCTAGCATGTTATCTCCCTCGCGGGTTTACAAATCATTTTATAAAACATTTAAAAGAGTTCGAGGCTATGAACTCACGTTGTTAATGAAAGGCGGATTATCGGCTACGGGCGTGCTTCGGTCACGGAAACCTATATAAATAATAATCGGTCTTAGACTCGGTCCAATGACTTTTATCAAAATAACAATATACATATGATGATTTTGTACATATGATGATGATCAAGTGGGTTTATAAATCCTCGTTTACTCATTTTAGTGTTTACGTTTTGGTAACGTCTTACTAGTTCACTAGTTTTATCGATTTTACCTATTTTAAGTCCATTAATTCTTTTATAAGTTCTTTAACTTGTTTTTACCCATTTTATACCTATATGATCAGTATATATATTTTTCATGTTGGGCCCAAATGGGTTAAGCCCAAATAATTCTTTTTACAAGTTTTTATCTTATTAAGTCCAATTATTAGTCTAATATGTTTATTTAGCTCGTAAATATCCGTAATTCTTATAGTTCGGGTTTTATCGGTTTTTACTTGTATTAGTTACTTATACATAAGTATACAACTTTTATAAACTTTACATTAGACGGGTTTGGTCGTCTAAGTTTTATTTGGCGAAAAACGTTAGTTTTACGGCGATAGCCGAAAAAGTCGTAAAAATCAAGTTTATAGTTTTTATTACTTATAAATATTATTTTACCTCCATTTATATAATTTACCCATTTAATTAACCTTTTATACATTTATATAATTAAGTTCTATAAGTTAGTGGGTTTACATTTTACATTTTATAGATTATATTGTGAGTGCTTATATAATAATAATAAACTTTATTTCCAAAAATCTGATTTTTAATTTCATATTCACCATTTTTATCATATCTAGAGTTCTACAATGACTTAGAAGCTCATTTTTGGATGACAAATTCTTCATAATATGTGATACATATAACCTAGCTATAGCTACTGCCCATTTTGAGTCTAAGTTGCCTTAACAGTCCCTACAAAACTGCTTATTCAGATTACACCACCTAACTTGTTTTTATCATATCTCACTCATTATTTTGATTCCATTGCATGGCCAACTCTCACATGTGTATAACATCATCTACTTACTTTAAATGGATCAAACCATGCAATTTTATAAGTTCATCTTTTAGTTATCTACTGTTTTTATACAGCCAACTAAATAGCCAAGATTTTAGCTTCATTTCTTATGGTTATCATCATTTTTAAGCATGTTTATCAACACTTGATCCCCATACAACATTTTTATCATCATATATACATCATATACATATACAAAATGAAAGAAAATACATTTGTTCTTTACAAAATAATAAGAGAAAAATGTAGAGGATGATCTTCTTTACCAATCCAAGTGGATTTCTTGTTTTAGGAAGGCAAGAACTTGATGAACACAACAAGTATCTCCAAGACCATCAAATATCAAGAACATAGGTTGGAAAATCTGCCCTAGGACACAAGCAAATCACCTCCAAAGATGTTTATATGGCCACCAAATGATCAAGGCTTCAAGAGAACACCTTAATGGGACTAGTAAACATGTGGTTTGTGGTTAGAAAAGATCAATGATGGGGTTTGTTAGCTTATTTTGGACGGCAAGGAGGGAGAGATTGAGTGGATTTTAGAGTGGTTTGCATGGAAGAAGTGAGAGGAATGAAAACAACTTTCTAGTTTTTGTTGTAAGTGGTAATGGTTAGCTTGATGTGTAAGCACAAGCTTACACTTGTACATGTTAGCTAACTTGATGCCACATTAGTGTTGTGGTGTCATGTTTAGCCGTCCCCTTTTGCTAGTGGGGTGGGACAAAGTGTTTTGTCCCATCTCACTAGTTTACGGGTATTTCTCGATTCTAGTTTTCTCGATTTGCGTGCCCTCGGGTCGTTTTACGAAAAACGTTTTTATAAATTATGAATCACCGTCACAAAACGAATCCAATAAAAATTGTCTCATCAAAAACGGAGTTCAAAAACGTAAATACGTAATCCTAAGGTTTCCGGTTTAGTCGTAAAAGACGCCAAATTATGCACGTAAGCCCAAATTTAAATCCGTAAATTGTGAGTTCGTCAACCAACACAAAAATAAGTTTCAAAATATTATACGAGAAAATATTTCACTACCTGAAAATGTTAGATTTGTCATAGCGCTGTATTGACACCACCACACATAGGTGGCATCAAGTTAACTACTAATTACACAAGTGTAAGCTTGTGCTTACACCTTAAGCAAACTTTCCACTTAGCACATCAAAAACTAGCAACTTGTTTCATTATACCATTTCTTCCATGCAAACCACTCTAGAAATCCTCTCAATCTCTCCCTCCTTGCCGTCCCAAATAAGCTAACAAACCCCATCATTGATCTTTTCTAGCCACAAACCACATGTTTACTAGTCCTATTAAGGTGTTCTCTTGAAGCCTTGATCATTTGGTGGCCATATTAACAACTTTGGAGGTGATTTGCTTGTGTCCTAGGGCTGATTTTCCAACATATGTTCTTGATATTTGATGTTCTTGGAGATACTTGTTGTGTTCATCAAGTTCTTTCCTTCCTAAAACAACAAATCCACTTGGATTGGTAAAGAAGATCATCCTCTACATTTTTCTCTTATTATTTTGTAAAGAACAAATGTATTTTCTTTCATTATGTATATGTATATGATGTATATATGATGATAAAAATGTTGTGTGGGGATCAAGTGTTGATAAATATGCTTAAAAATGATGATAACTATAAGAAATGAAGCTAAAATCATGACTAATTAGTTGGCTGTATAAAAACAGTAGATAACTATAAGATGAACTGATAAAATTGCATGGTTTGATCTATTTACAGTAAGTATATTATGTTATACACATGTGAGAGTTGGCCATGCAATGGAATCAAAATAATGAGTGAGATATGATAAAAACAAGTTAGGTGGTGTAATCTGAATAAGCAGTTTTGTAAGGACTGTTAAGGCAACTTAGACTCAAAATGGACAGTAGCTATAACTAAGTTATATGTAGCACATATTATGAAGAATTTGTCATCCAAAAATGAGCTTCTAAGTCATTGTTGAACTCTAGATATGATAAAAATGGTGAATATGAAGTTAAAAATCAGATTTTTGGAAATAATGTTTATTATTATTATATAAGCACTCACAATACAATCTATAAAATGTAAAATGTAAACCCACTAACTTATAGAACTTAATTATATAAATATATAAAAGGTTAATTAAATGGGTAAATTATATAAATGGAGGTAAAATAATATTTATAAGTAATAAAAACTATAAACTTGATTTTTACGACTTTTTCGGCTATCGCCGTGAAATTAACGTTTTTCGCCAAATAAAACTTAGACGACCAAACCCGTCTAATGTAAAGTTTATAAAAGTTGTATACTGATGTATAAGTAACTAATACAAGTAAAAACCGATAAAACCCGAACTATAAGAATTACGGACATTTACTAGCTAACTAAACCTATTGAACTAATAATTGGACTTAATAAGATAAAAACTTGTAAAAAGAGCTTATTGGGCTTAACCCATTGGTCCCAACATGAAAAATATATATACTGATCATATAGGTATAAAATGGGTAAAAACAAGTAAAAGAACTTATAAAAGACTTAATGGACTTAAAATAGGTAAAATCGATAAAACTAGTGAACTAGTAAGACGTTACCAAAACGTAAACGCTAAAATAAGCAAACTAGGATGTATAAACCCACTTGATCATCATCATATGTACAAAATCATCATATGTATATTGTTATTTTGATAAAAGTCATTGGACCGAGTCTAAGACCGATTATTATTTATATAGGTTTCCGTGACCGAAGCACGCCCGTAGCCGATAATCCGCCTTTCATTAACAACGTGAGTTCATAGCCTCGCACTCTTTTAAATGTTTTATAAAATGATTTGTAAACCCGCGAGGGAGATAACATGCTAGATTTTTACAAAAATAGAACACAAGTAGTCCCGATTGTATGCTAAATGATATGGACCCGAATGATGCTATGACCCTATATTCGAGACTAAAAGGATTATTAGTAGTTAGGTTTTGTCACTTAAAGTCCCATTAGCATGAATTGTGAACTACCGGGATTTGGTAGACGCTTATGCATTTGATAGTACTATTTGGGGACGATCACCCCAGTTCGCGCCTTGACGGTTGATCCCCGTCGTACCACATTGATTGGTAAGCGAATTTATGTATGAGAAGATTCCATAGCGTGATTTTTGTGACGACACGCTAAATTAGATGGGCAAATTGTTTGTCGGGTTCGCGGCCCGCTGTTTTCACAGTAAGGTAACAATGTCATGCGGCTAATAATAATCCTACAATCTATACGACCTGTATAATCTAAATAAACGATAATGACGCTATTACGATGAATATATTACCTATCATGGTAATATAGAGACTACGGTCTCATGGACGGTTTTAGATGTATGCTTGATTTATATATTTCCTGACTAGCAATATGTGGACTTACTTCCGATATTATACTTGTGTTCTGATTTTAAATGAATGTAAATGATTGTTTTATATAACGGTTTTCATTAAACTCTATGAATTCACTCGGCATTCGCTGATATGATTTTTGCATGTTTTCTATCTCAGGTGCTTGAAGGTAATCCGGATGGAGATCGACTCTGATGGCCCACACTTAATATTAAAAATGTTCATTCGATCTGTGTTTTGTAAACTTAATGACATGTATAATTTGGGACCTGTTGTACACTTTTAAACTTTTTATCGAATGAATGTTTGTTAAACCTTGTACAACCATTTTTATGTGTTGTCTATGATTGGAGTTATTGTGCTATCCCGTAACACTCTGAAAGACCCTTCCGCTGTACCGATACGAAAAATGAGAGTGTTACAGTTTGGTACCAGAGCTCTCGTTGTAGAGAACAAAAGATTTTAAAAACCAAGGTTTTGAACAAAACTTTTTCAAAATCTTTTGACAATGAACATTTGAGAAAATATTTGAAAAATCTTTTGACTATAACGGTGCCAGAGATCTCCGACGTTACCAACAAGCCCTATTGAGAAGATATATATTTTGATATATATAATATAATTTATATATATGTATATATCATGATTTCATTATGTAATTCTTTAACTAGTATGTTATCCTAATACGAGATATATATATAAATGCAGATTGTCATGGCTGACCCTAATATTCCTGTAGAAAACCATGCTATTCCCGAACCTAATATAGAAGATGATCCTTATTTAGACTTAGTAGATTTTGATATTGATGATGAGGAGGAACCATTTGAGGATCCCGAGCCCGAGTTAGGACTAGGAGATCAGATTGCCCCTCAGGTAGACTTAGTAGAGAATGAGATTGAGAATGTGGATATTGAGAATGTGGATATTGAGAATGTGGAGATTGAGAATGTGGATATCGAGAATGTGGAGATTGAGAATGCTGATATTGAGAATGAGGATGAGATTGGGTTAGATAATTTAGATGATGAGATTGACGACGAGGATGTCGAGGAGGACGTAGGTATAGATGTTGAGGTTGATGACGATGAGGAAGCTGAGCTTATTTATCCGTATGATGTTCCAGAGGGCGAGCCTTTGCCCCCACCAGTTTGTTTGTCTGATTCTGAGGATGAGTTACCTAGGGATTAAATGTCTGAATCGTCTGAATCTGATTTTGAATCAGAGGAGGATGAGGATGACGATGCACCTGACGGTACTGATGGTATTGATACTCGTAGACGTGAGATAGGAGAGTCGTCTAGTACTCGAGAGGCTACTCATATTGATGGTCTTGCACCATGGGCTTTGAGACGTGATCTAGATGCTTCCCGTGTTATGAATTGTGTGACAGAAGTTGGATTAGGTGTTGTTCAGACTCAGGTTGCTTATTTGGAGTCGAAGACTAAGATTGGCGAGAAAGAGCGAGAATTGCTTAGTTTGGATTTGAGCGATGTAGAGCGTGGATTGAATGAGGCATTTAGGAGGTTATCGGTATTGGAAAGTGGTGAGTATGCTGCTATGAAGAGAAAGGTGAATTCTATGGAGATTCAGTTGAGTGTGGCTCGTGCGATGCGTGAGAAAGCCGAAAAGGAGTTGAATATATCTGTGGGTTGGAACAGTAGATTTTACGCCGACATGGTTGAAAGAGGAGTAATCCGTAAGCGCCCAGCTGAAGATGTGTCTAGTGATCGTCCGGCGAAGATCCAGAAGACGATGGATGATGGACCATCTGGCGGTTCTCAGTAGACCAGTCTGTATTTAGTAGTGACCTTTATATCTTTTGTGCTTGTAGCTTTGACTGAACCGACTTGTTAGTAGTAGATTTGGCACGAATTTTGGGTGTATATAGTGTTAGAACTTTGATATGGATGTACTAAGACAATACTTTTGTTTCAGATCGAATGAAATATGTATCTTGTCTTGAATTCCATATTGTGCCTTATTTGTATCTTGATTATGAATTCGATCCGTATTATATGAATCCTTTGTTGGATGAATGCTTAATGCTTTAAAATTGTGGAATTATAGAACTATGCCGCCCAAGAAGGCTGTGACTGAGGATGATGTACGTAGGATTATTACGGAGCAAGTTACCGCATCTATGACTGAATTTATGGCAAATGCTAGAAATGAAGCTGGCGGTAGTGGAACTGGCGGTAGTGGAGCTGGCGGTAGTGGAGCTGGCGGTAGTGGAGCTGGCGGTAGTGGAGCTGGCGGTAGTGGAATTGGCGGTACTAATGTGAACGTGAATGCTAATAATGTGAATGCTAATGCTGGAGGAAATGTAGGAGGACTTGGAACGAATGCACCTGAAGTTGGTGGCTGTACTTATGTGACGTTCATGAAGTGTGAACCTCTACCTTATAATGGAACTGAAGGTGTTGTAGGACTAAGCCAGTGGATCGAGAAGATTGAATCGGTGTTTAGGATTAGTAAGTGTAAAGAGGGAGATAAGGTGACTTTTGCTATGGCTACTCTTAAAGGTCGTGCGTTGACTTGGTGGAACGGGAGAATTGCTTTCATGGGTCTTGATGCTGCTAATGCTACTCCTTGGGCTGAAATCAAGAAATGGATGACTTTGGAGTTTTGTCCTCGTAGTGTAATCATTAGGTTAGAGCAAGAGTTGATTCATTTGAGAATGAAAGGTGTGGACATTGATAGTTACACGAATCGATTCCATGAGTTGGCCTTGCTATGTCCTCGATTGGTTGAACCCGAAGAGATCCGAATTGAGCAATATGTGAAAGGGTTGACCAGGAATATCCGGGGGGACGTGACATCATCGAAACCACTGACCATTGATGATGCTGTTCGAATGGCTTACCAACTCATTGGACAGATAATTCAGGATAAGGAAGATGAAGCCCGTGTTGGTGAGAAAAGAAAGGGAGACGGTGAGCGTGTAGATAGAGGTGATAATAGGAAGAATTTCAATCGCCGTCAGAACCAGAGAAAGGGGAATGCAAATGCTCTTACCAACAATGCACCGCGCAACGATGATAGATGTCCTAAGTATGGCAACAAGAGGCATCCTGGCGACTGCTGGAAGTGCCGAAATTGCGGAAAGCTTGGACACAAGGTTGAAAGGTGTAAGAAGGGAACCATTTGCTTCAACTGTAATGAAGAAGGTCATAGGAAATCGGAATGCCCCAAGTTGAAAGCGATTGTACCTGGAAGAAACCCCAGGGTGGTATCTACCAACTTGGAACAATTGAGGTGAAGAAAGAGGATCCGAATGTCGTTACCGGTACGTTTTTACTCAACAATCACTATGCTGTTGCTTTATTCGATTCGGGTGCCGATAGGAGCTTTGTATCCACTAAATTTAGTGCCCTTATTGATATTGAACCTGTTGAGATAAGTACCAATTACGAGGTGGAATTGGCTGATGGTAAATTAGTGAAAACTAATAAGCTATTAGAAGGATGCTCTCTAAATCTCTTGAACCATTCCTTTCCGATTGATTTGATGTTGATAGAATTAGGTAGTTTTGATATTATTATTGGTATGGATTGGTTGTCGCTGAATAATGCTACTATTTTATGTGGAGAGAAGAAGGTTAAGATTCCTCTTAGGAATAGAACGTTAGTAATTGATGGTAGTCGAGGAGAATCCCGTTTGAAAATCGTTTCATGTATTAAAGTTCAAAAGTACATCAGGAACGGTTGTGAGTTATTCTTAGCTCAAGTGACAGGGAATGAGTCTAGGGAGAAACGATTGGAAGATGTACCTATTATTTGTGAATTTCCTGAGGTATTTCCTAAAGATTTACCAGGACTTCCACCGATAAGGCAAGTAGAGTTTCGAATCGATTTAATTCCTGGTGCTGCACCGGTGGCACGTGCGCCTTACCGATTAGCCCCTTCTGAATTAAAGGAGTTATCTGAGCAACTTAAGGAGTTGTCTGATAAAGGTTTTATTCGACCGAGCTCGTCGCCTTGGGGAGCTCCAGTCTTGTTCGTTAAGAAGAAGGATGGATCTTTTCGTATGTGCATTGATTATAGGGAACTGAATAAGTTGACAATTAAAAATCGATATCCTTTACCTAGGATTGATGATTTGTTTGATCAACTGCAAGGATCTAGTGTGTATTTTAAGATAGATTTGCGGTCAGGATATCACCAACTTCGCGTCCGTGAAGAAGATATTCCTATAACTGCATTTAGAACTCGTTATGGACACTATGAATTTCAAGTAATGCCATTTGGGTTAACTAACGCACCTGCGGTTTTCATGGATTTAATGAATCGAGTGTGCAAGTCCTACTTGGATAAATTTGTGATTGTGTTTATTGACGATATTCTAATCTATTCTAAGAATGAAGATGAGCATAAAGAACATTTGAGGATTGTTTTGAAGTTGTTGAAGGATGAAAGGTTGTATGCTAAGTTTTCGAAGTGTGATTTCTGGTTAGATTCTGTGCAATTTCTTGGTCATGTGATTAAAAGAGATGGAATTCATGTTGATCCTGCAAAGGTTGAAGCTATTAAGAATTGGTCTGCACCGACAACGCCAACGGAAGTGCGACAGTTCTTAGGATTGGCTGGCTATTATAGGCGATTCATTAAAGAATTTTATTTGATAGCTAAACCCTTGACTAAGCTTACTCAGAAGAATAAACCTTTCGTTTGGGGAAGTGATGAAGATGGAGCATTTCAGATATTGAAGCAAAAATTATGTAGTGCGCCAATCTTATCATTACCCGAAGGGAGTGAAGATTTTGTAGTGTATTGTGATGCATCTATTAGAGGTTATGGAGCTGTTTTGATGCAGAGAGAGAAAGTGATAGCTTATGCTTCTAGGCAATTAAGGAAGAATGAGGAGAATTATGCTACTCATGATCTTGAGTTAGGAGATGTAGTCTTTGCTCTTAGGTTGTGGATACATTATCTGTTTGGCACCAAGTGTACGGTATTCACCGATCACAAAAGCCTACAGTATATTCTCGACCAGAAGGAATTGAACATGAGGCAACGAAGATGGATAGAGTTGTTATGTGACTATGATTGTGATATAAAATATCACCCAGGAAAAGCCAATGTTGTTGCTGATGCGTTGAGTAGGAAAGATAGAGAGCCTATCAGGGTGCGTTCTCTAGTCTTGACCGTGCACAATAATTTGCCTGAGCAAATTAGAAATGCACAAATAGAAGCTTGTAAGAAGGAGAATTTTGTTAATGAAGGGTTCCGAGGAGAAGGAGATCCTTTAGAGGTTAGAGCTGATGGAGTGAAATGCTTAAGAGGTCGTATGTGAATACCGAAGTTTGGAGGCTTAAGAGATTTGATTATGTTAGAATCCCATAAATCTAAGTATTCCATTCATCCGGGATCTGATAAGATGTACCATGATTTGAAGAACTTGTACTGGTGGCCGAATATGAAAGCTGACATAGCTATGTATGTTCTTCAATGCTTGACTTGTGCTAGAGTCAAAGCCGAACATCAAAAGCCATGAGGACTACTTCAACAACCAAAGATTCCTGAATGGAAGTGGGAGCGAATTTCGATGGACTTTATCACCAAGCTTCCTAGAACATCATCTGGAAACAATTCGATTTGGGTTATTGTCGATAGACTGGCCAAATCAGCACACTTCATTCCGGTTAAGGAGCAGTTCTCACTGGAGAAGCTGACTCGAATATAACTTGATAATGTTGTATGCAAGCATGGAGTGCCTGTATCGATCATTTCAGATCGAGATCCTAGATTCGCATCGATTTTTGGGAAATCTCTCCAAAGATCTTTGGGAACGAATCTCGATATGAGCACTGCTTATCACCCCCAGACTGATGGGCAGAGTGAAAGGACGATACAAACACTTGAAGATATGTTGAGAGCTTGTGTTGGTAATAATTGGGATAAACATTTGTCGTTAGCAGAGTTTTCGTACAACAATAGTTACCATTCTAGTATTAAGGCTGCACCGTTTGAAGCTTTGTATGGTAGGAAGTGTAGATCTCCTGTATGTTGGATTGAAGTTGGGGATACCCAGCTCACGGGACCGGAATTGATCCGGGAGACTACGGAGATGATAGTTCAGATTAAGAAGAGGTTGTTGACTGCCCGAAGTAGACAGAAAAGTTACGCGGATGTGCGGCGGAAGCCAATGGAGTTTGAAGTGGGTGACCAAGTAACGTTGGAAAACGAGGAAAATTGAATTCCCGTTATATTGGACCCTTTAAGATTTTATCTAGAGTAGGTCCGGTGGCTTACAAAATAGAGTTACCCCCAGAACTTCATGGTGTTCACAACACATTCCATGTATCTAATCTGAAGAAATGTCTAGCAGTGAGTGATGAGAAAATTCCGTTAGGTAAGGTTCGAATAGATGGGAAGTTGCATTTTATCGAAGAGCCCGTAGAAGTTATGGACCGTGAGGTAAAGCAACTGAAACAAAGTCGGATACCTATTGTCAAGATCCGATGGAATTCAAAGCATGGACCGGAGTATACTTGGGAACGAGAGGATGAAATGTGGAAGAAATATCCGCACCTCTTCGATTTCAATAAGAAACGGACATCCAAATGAAATGTATCACGAGGACGTTGATCCCTTTTAGGAGGAAAAGCTGTGACAAATCTAACTTTTTCAGGTAGTGAAATATTTTCTCGTATAATATTTTGAAACTTATTTTTGTGTTGGTTGACGAACTCACAATTTACGGATTTAAATTTGGGCTTATGTGCATAATTTGGCGTCTTTTACGATTAAACCGGAAACCTTAGGATTACGTATTTACGTTTTTGAACTCCGTTTTTGATGAGACAATTTTTATTGGATTCGTTTTGTGACGGTGATTCATAATTTATAAAAACATTTTTCGTAAAACGACCCGAGGGCACGCAAATCGAGAAAACTAGAATCAAGAAATACCCGTAAACTAGTGAGATGGGACAAAACACTTTGTCCCACCCAACTAGCAATATGGGACGGCAATATTGACACCACCACATATAGGTGGCATCAAGTTAACTACTACTTACACAAGTGTAAGCTTGTGCTTACACCTTAAGCAAACTTTCCACTTAACACATCAAAAACTAGCAACTTGTTTCATTATACCATTTCTTCCATGCAAACCACTCTAGAAATCCTCTCAATCTCTCCCTCCTTGCCGTCCCAAATAAGCTAACAAACCCCATCATTGATCTTTTCTAGCCACAAACCACATGTTTACTAGTCCTATTAAGGTGTTCTCTTGAAGCCTTGATCATTTGGTGGCCATATTAACAACTTTGGAGGTGATTTGCTTGTGTCCTAGGGCTGATTTTCCAACATATGTTCTTGATATTTGATGGTCTTGGAGATACTTGTTGTGTTCATCAAGTTCTTGCCTTCCTAAAACAAGAAATCCACTTGGATTGGTAAAGAAGATCATCCTCTACATTTTTCTCTTATTATTTTGTAAAGAACAAATGTATTTTCTTTCATTTTGTATATGTATATGATGTATATATGATGATAAAAATGTTGTGTGGGGATCAAGTGTTGATAAATATGCTTAAAAATGATGATAACTATAAGAAATGAAGCTAAAATCATGACTAATTAGTTGGCTGTATAAAAACAGTAGATAACTAAAAGATGAACTGATAAAATTGCATGGTTTGATCTATTTACAGTAAGTAGATGATGTTATACACATGTGAGAGTTGGCCATTCAATGGAATCAAAATAATGAGTGAGATATGATAAAAACAAGTTAGGTGGTGTAATCTGAATAAGCAGTTTTGTAGGGACTGTTAAGGCAACTTAGACTCAAAATGGGCAGTAGCTATAACTAAGTTATATGTATCACATATTATGAAGAATTTGTCATCCAAAAATGAGCTTCTAAGTCATTGTAGAACTCTAGATATGATAAAAATGGTGAATATGAAGTTAAAAATCAGATTTTTGGAAATAATGTTTATTATTATTATATAAGAACTCACAATATAATCTATAAAATGTAAAATGTAAACCCACTAACTTATAGAACTTAATTATATAAATGTATAAAAGGTTAATTAAATGGGTAAATTATATAAATGGAGGTAAAATAATATTTATAAGTAATAAAAACTATAAACTTGATTTTTACGACTTTTTCGGCTATCGCCGTGAAATTAACGTTTTTCGCCAAATAAAACTTAGACGATCAAACCCGTCTAATGTAATGTTTATAAAAGTTGTATACTGATGTATAAGTAACTAATACAAGTAAAAACCGATAAAACCGGAACTATAAGAATTACGGACATTTACGAGCTAACTAAACCTATTGAACTAATAATTGGACTTAATAAGATAAAAACTTGTAAAAAGAGCTTATTGGGCTTAACCCATTGGGCCCAACATGAAAAATATATATACTGATCATATAGGTATAAAATGGGTAAAAACAAGTAAAAGAACTTATAAAAGACTTAATGGACATAAAATAGGTAAAATCGATAAAACTAGTGAACTAGTAAGACGTTACCAAAACGTAAACGCTAAAATAAGTAAAAAAGGATGTATAAACCCACTTGATCATCATCATATGTACAAAATCATCATATGTATATTGTTATTTTGATAAAAGTCATTGGACCGAGTCTAAGACCGATTATTATTTATATAGGTTTCCGTGACCGAAGCACGCCCGTAGCTGATAATCCGCCTTTCATTAACAACGTGAGTTCATAGCCTCGCACTCTTTTAAATGTTTTATAAAATGATTTGTAAACCCGCGAGGGAGATAACATGCTAGATTTTTACAAAAATAGAACACAAGTAGTCCCGATTGTATGCTAAATGATATGGACCCGAATGATGCTATGACCCTATATTCGAGACTAAAAGGATTATTAGTAGTTAGGTTATGTCACTTAAAATCCCATTAGCATGAATTGTGAACTACCGGGATTTGGTAGACGCTTATGCATTTGATAGTACTATTTGGGGACGATCACCCCAGTTCGCGCCTTGACGGTTGATCCCCGTCGTACCACATTGATTGGTAAGCGAATTTATGTATGAGAAGATTCCATAGCGTAATTTTTGTGACGACACGCTAACTTAGATGGGCAAATTGTTTGTCGGGTTCGCGGCCCGCTGTTTGCACAGTAAGGTAACAATGTCATGCGGCTAATAATAATCCTACAATCTATACGACCTGTATAATCTAAATAAACGATAATGACGCTATTACGATGAATATATTACCTATCATGGTAATATAGAGACTACGGTCTCATGGACGGTTTCAGATGTATGCTTGATTTATATATTGCCTGACTAGCAATATGTGGACTTACTTCCGATATTATACTTGTGTTCTGATTTTAAATGAATGTAAATGATTGTTTTATATAACGATTTTCATTAAACTCTATGAATTCACTCGGCATTCGCTGATATGATTTTTGCATGTTTTCTATCTCAGGTGCTTGAAGGTAATCCGGATGGAGATCGACTCTGATGGCCCACACTTAATATTAAAAATGTTCATTCGATCTGTGTTTTGTAAACTTAATGACCTGTATAATTTGGGACCTGTTGTACACTTTTAAACTTTTTATCGAATGAATGTTTGTTAAACCTTGTACAACCATTTTTATGTGTTGTCTATGATTGGAGTTATTGTGCTATCCCGTAACACTCTGAAAGACCCTTCCGCTGTACCGATACGAAAAATGAGAGTGTTACAGTTTGGTACCAGAGCTCTCGTTGTAGAGAACAAAAGATTTTAAAAACCAAGGTTTTGAACAAAACTTTTTCAAAATCTTTTGACAATGAACATTTGAGAAAATATTTGAAAAATCTTTTGACTATAACGGTGCCAGAGATCTCCGACGTTACCAACAAGCCCTATTGAGAAGATATATATTTTGATATATATAATATAATTTATATATATGTATATACATTTATATAAATAAGTTTTATAAGTTAGTGGGTTTATATTTTACATTTTATAAATTATAATGTGAGTGCTTATATAATAATAATAAACATTATTTCCAAAAATCTGATTTTTAACTTCATATTCACCATTTTTATCATATCTAGAGTTCTACAATGACTTAGAAGCTCATTTGTGGATGACAACTTCTTCATAACATGTGCTACATATAACTTAGTTATAGCTACTGCCCATTTTGAGTCTAAGTTGCCTTAACAGTCCCTACAAAACTGCTTATTCAGATTACACTACCTAACTTGTTTTTATCATATCTCACTCATTATTTTGATTCCATTGCATGGCCAACTCTCACATGTGTATAACATCATCTACTTACTGTAAATGGATCAAACCATGCAATTTTATCAGTTCATCATTTAGTTATCTACTGTTTTTATACAGCCAACTAAATAGTCAAGATTTTAGCTTCATTTCTTATGGTTATCATCATTTTTAAGCATGTTTATCAACACTTGATCCCCACACAATATTTTTATCATCATATATACATCATATACATATACAAAATGAAAGAAAATACATTTGTTCTTAACAAAATAATAAGAGAAAAATGTAGAGGATGATCTTCTTTACCAATCCAAGTGGATTTCTTGTTTTAGGAAGGCAAGAACTTGATGAACACAACAAGTATCTCCAAGACCATCAAATATCAAGAACATATGTTGGAAAATCAGCCCTAGGACACAAGCAAATCACCTCCAAAGTTGTTAATATGGCCACCAAATGATCAAGGCTTCAAGAGAACACCTTAATAGGACTAGTAAACATGTGGTTTGTGGTTAGAAAAGATCAATGATGGGGTTTGTTAGCTTATTTGGGACGGCAAGGAGGGAGAGATTGAGAGGATTTTTAGAGTGGTTTGCATGGAAGAAATGGTTGGAATGTAACAAGTTGCTAGTTTTGAAGGTTAATTAAATGGGTAAATTATATAAATGATGGTAAAATAATATTTATAAGTAATAAAAACTATAAACTTGATTTTTACGACTTTTCGGCTATCGCCGTAAAATTAACGTTTTTCGCCAAATAAAACATAGACGACCAAACCCGTCTAATGTAAAGTTTATAAAAGTTATATACTGATGTATAGATAACTAAGACAAGTAAAAACCGATAAAACCCGAACTATAAGAATTACGGACATTTACGAGCTAACTAAACATATTGGACTAATAATTGGACTTAATAATATAAAAACTTGTAAAAAGAATTATTTGGGCTTAACCCATTTGGGCCCAACATGAAAAGTATATATATACTGATCATATAGGTATAAAATGGATAAAAACAAGTTAAAGAACTTATACAAGGCTTAATGGACTTAAAATGGATAAATAGTTAAAACTAGTGAACTAGTAAGACGTTACCAAAACGTAAACGCTAAAATGAGTAAACGAGGATTTATAAACCCACTTGATCATCATCATATGTACAAAATCATCATATGTATATTGTTATTTTGATAAAAGTCATTGGACCGAGTCTAAGACCGATTATTATTTATATAGGTTTCCGTGACCGAAGCACGCCCGTAGCCGATAATCCGCCTTTCATTAACAACGTGAGTTCATAGCCTCGCACTCTTTTAAATGTTTTATAAAATGATTTGTAAACCCGCGAGGGAGATAACATGCTAGATTTTTATAAAAATAGAACACAAGTAGTCCTGATTGTATGCTAAATGATATGGACCCGAATGATGCTATGACCCTATATTCGAGACTAAAAGGATTATTAGTAGTTAGGTTGTGTCACTTAAAGTCCCATTAGCATGAATTGTGAACTACCGGGATTTGGTAGACGCTTATACATTTGATAGTACTATTTGGGGACGATCACCCCAGTTCGCGCCTTGACGGTTGATCCCCGTCGTACCACATTGATTGGTAAGCGAATTTATGTATGAGAAGATTCCATAGCGTGATTTTTGTGACGACACGCTAACTTAGATGGGCAAATTGTTTGTCGGGTTCGCGGCCCGCTGTTTTCACAGTAAGGTAACAATGTCATGCGGATAATAATAATCCTACAATATACAACGTATGCTATAAGACATAAATAATAAACGATAATGACGCTATTACGATGAGTATATTACCTAACATGGTAATATAGAGACTACGGTCTCATGGACGGTTTCAGATGTATGCTTGATTTATATATTGCCTGACTAGCAATATGTGGACTTACTTCCGATATTATACTTGTGTTCTGATTTTAAATGATTGTAAATGATTGTTTTATATAACGGTTTTCATTAAACTCTATGAATTCACTCGGCATTCGCTGATGTGATTTTTGCATGTTTTCTATCTCAGGTGCTTGAAGGTAATCCGGATGGAGATCGACTCTGATGGCCCACACTTAATATTAAAAATGTTCATTCGATCTGTGTTTTGTAAACTTAATGACCTGTATAATTTGGGATCTGTTGTACGCTTTTGAAACTTTTTATCGAATGAATGTTTGTTAAACCTTGTACAACCATTTTTATGTGTTGTCTATGATTGGAGTTATTGTGCTATCCCGTAACACTCTGAAAGACCCTTCCGCTGTACCGATACGAAAAATGAGAGTGTTACAGTTTTGAAACCGTCCATGAGACCGTAGTCTCTATATTACCATGTTAGGTAATATATTCATCGTAATAGCGTCGTTATCGTTTATTATTTATGTCTTATAGCATACGTTGTATATTGTATAGGATTATTATTAGCCGCATGACATTGTTACCTTACTGTGAAAACAGCGGGCCGCGAACCCGACAAACAATTTGCCCATCTAAGTTAGCGTGTCGTCACAAAAATCACGCTATGGAATCTTCTCATACATAAATTCGCTTACCAATCAATGTGGTACGACGGGGATCAACCGTAAAGGCGCGAACTGGGGTGATCGTCCCCAAATAGTACTATCAAATGCATAAGCGTCTACCAAAACCCGGTAGTTCACAATTCATGCTAATGGGACTTTAAGTGACATAACCTAACTACTAATAATCCTTTTAGTCTCGAATATAGGGTCATAGCATCATTCGGGTCCATATCATTAAGCATACAATCGGGACTACTTGTGTTCTATTTTTATAAAAATCTAGCATGTTATCTCCCTCGCGGGTTTACAAATCATTTTATAAAACATTTAAAAGAGTGTGAGGCTATGAACTCACGTTGTTAATGAAAGGCGGATTATCGGCTACGGACGTGCTTCGGTCACGGAAACCTATATAAATAATAATCGGTCTTAGACTCGGTCCAATGACTTTTATCAAAATAACAATATACATATGATGATTTTGTACATATGATGATGATCAAGTGGGTTTATAAATCCTCGTTTACTCATTTTAGTGTTTACGTTTTGGTAACATCTTACTAGTTCACTAGTTTTATCGATTTTACCTATTTTAAGTCCATTAATTCTTTTATAAGTTCTTTAACTTGTTTTTACCCATTTTATACCTATATGATCAGTATATATATTTTTCATGTTGGGCCCCAATGGGTTAAGCCCAAATAATTCTTTTTACAAGTTTTTATCTTATTAAGTCCAATTATTAGTCCAATATGTTTACTTAGCTCGTAAATGTCCGTAATTCTTATAGTTCGGGTTTTATCGGTTTTTACTTGTATTAGTTACTTATACATCAGTATACAACTTTTATAAACTTTACATTAGACGGGTTTGGTCGTCTAAGTTTTATTTGGCGAAAAACGTTAGTTTTACGGCGATAGCCGAAAAAGTCGTAAAAATCAAGTTTATAATTTTTATTACTTATAAATATTATTTTACCTCCATTTATATAATTTACCCATTTAATTAACCTTTTATACATTTATATAATTAAGTTCTATAAGTTAGTGGGTTTACATTTTACATTTTATAGATTATATTGTGAGTGCTTATATAATAATAATAAACATTATTTCCAAAAATCTGATTTTTAATTTCATATTCACCATTTTTATCATATCTAGAGTTCTACAATGACTTAGAAGCTCATTTTTGGATGAAAAATTCTTCATAATATGTGCTACATATAACTTAGTTATAGCTACTGCCCATTTTGAGTCTAAGTTGCCTTAACAGTCCCTACAAAACTGCTTATTCAGATTACACCACCTAACTTGTTTTTATCATATCTCACTCATTATTTTGATTCCATTGCATGGCCAACTCTCACATGTATATAACATCATCTACTTACTGTAAATGGATCAAACCATGCAATTTTATCAGTTCATCTTTTAGTTATCTACTGTTTTTATACAGCCAACTAAATAGTCAAGATTTTAGCTTCATTTCTTATGGTTATCATCAATTTTAAGCATGTTTATCAACACTTGATCCCCACACAACATTTTTATCATCATATATACATCATATACATATACAAAATGAAAGAAAATACATTTGTTTTTACAAAATAATAAGAGAAAAATGTAGAGGATGATCTTCTTTACCAATCCAAGTGGATTTCTTGTTTTAGGAAGGCAAGAACTTGATGAACACAACAAGTATCTCCAAGACCATCAAATATCAAGAACATAGGTTGGAAAATCTGCCCTAGGACACAAGCAAATCACCTCCAAAGATGTTTATATGGCCACCAAATGATCAAGGCTACAAGAGAACACCTTAATGGGACTAGTAAACATGTGGTTTGTGGTTAGAAAAGATCAATGATGGGGTTTGTTAGCTTATTTGGGACGGCAAGGAGGGAGAGATTGAGAGGATTTTAGAGTGGTTTGCATGGAAGAAGTGAGATGAATGAAAACAACTTGCTAGTTTTTGTTGTAAGTGGTAATAGTTAGCTTGATGTGTAAGCACAAGCTTACACTTGTACATGTTAGCTAACTTGATGCCACATTAGTGTTGTGGTGTCAAGTTTAGCCGTCCCCTTTTGCTAGTGGGGTGGGACACAAACAGAGGACAGTGCCATTTCTTTTCCACACTACTGCAATATTAGTATGCTTAGTGCCTTAGTCTACTCATTAGGCTATACCAAAGTTTTACCTTCGGTTCCTATCTCGACCTATTTCATTCATGATTCGCATCTATCCACACTTCCTTCTTCTTCCTCAGCTCATGACATACATCACGATGTTATGCTTCCCGTCTTTCAAGTCGTCTATACCTCAAAATTTTTCCAAGTAGCTTCACTTGTTTTTCCTCACGATCAGTTCTCCTACAACCTCCTAATAGGGACAGACTAGAGTTTTATGTGATCCCATGCGGATCACACTCTCATCTTATACCCATATTAGTTTCCATTTGTCTAAACTAAGCCATATTTTAAATTCTTATTCGAATCTCATACTTCTATTTTTATCTTGCACCCAACATGAGGTACTTTCAATCATCATCTTCTAGGAATACTTGGTTCTCTCCTTCCATGGTTCTCTCTAATTCCTTCACTATCATGTCCAACCAAAACTTCTCACTCAATTCATCAACTCTATGGAAATCGTTAGTGCATTAGATAATGCATAATTGTCTCTTCCAAAGATCTTTCATAACACCTTCACAAAACCGGCTCTCTAATCACTTCTCCATGAACTTATTCAGCTCAGCTTCACTACTCATCCCTCGATATTGATTGCCACAAAAATTCTATCCGCGTAGTCACTCAACTCCCCTTGTTACCTCCACGAGTTCTTAATCTCCCATGTTATGTATTCAATTCATCACGATCCACTAATTCAACTCTTTGTAACTCCACTCCGGTACTCGATCTGTCCTTCTTCGTCACGAACCATACAGAGATTCCCATCATAGTGCTTGTCACCTTTCCAGTCCTTGCAACTTTTGTGACTCCTTTGAAATCTCTGGCTTCCTTCTAGTAGCCGGCATGTAGTCCTTTCAGCTCCTTGATTCACGATGTAGCTCTTCACGCACTCCTTCTCGTCTCTATGATGTTACCTAGGAACTTCACACTACCCAGTAGCCTCTAACTTCAACTTATCTACCACAATATTTCTAAAGGTACTTCAACCCCTCAATGGCTCACTCTTCCTTACTTGTTGTACTTCACCATTAATCAGTCTCCTACCAATTATTCTTTCACATCCATGTTTTCCTTCACGTGTCTACTACTACCTTTCCTCCATAACTATACCAATTCCCTTACGTGTTAATCCTTCCATTAGTAGAAACTTTCTACTCTACCCTCACATCCGCTAGTACTTTCATCAATCTCCTAATGGTACTTCAACCAACTTCTCATAGAATGACATCTCGTTCCCACGACCAGTCAACTAACTTTACTTAATCCTTATTCCCGTAACCAATCTATGTTTCAAAACTCCACAAATCTTAATCATTCCTTCAACACAAACTTTAAACCAAAATACATCTCTCCATTCTAATATCTAACCATAAGTAATACTACCCAACTCTATCCTCTCATCCTAACGTTTCAACAACCGCATAACTAAATCAACCATGACGTGTACCAAAAGAATTCCAAACGATCGCGTCCCATAATAAATATAGGGTAAACCGAAAGATCAACCATAATGAACCCTAGCCAAAACAACTGAAAACGAAACAATGTAATCCAAAAGGTTCAATGGAGTGTGTCAACAACGAAAAATTAGACTCGTCACGGTTAGTATTACCAAATTTTGATACCTCAGAAAATTTTAAACTTTCGCCACATTTAGTTACTCCTCATAAGAACCAAACTTCAATACTACTAAAATCAATCATACTCGTTTTGAACAATAAACTCATCTTTTATCTTCATTATTTTATCAAAGATATCAACTAGTTAGTATACTACAATCTTATTCTAACCATTATCATGTTTACCCGTATTAAACTTATTTCACTTGTTATTATGAAACCAATACATGTTTATAAAATACAGTGTTTTATTTTCATTTTATTCTATATTATTATCATTATTATTATTTTATAAAATCTATTTAGGCTGGTTATAACTAAACTACTACACATTTACAAGGTGTGGTGTTTTTTTATCATTACTATAATAAAATCTCCCTTTTTACTCTTTCCGTCTAGTTAAATACTTCTAAAATTTTAACTCCACTTAAGAAAATTTTTGTAAAATTTCTTTACCCCTTTAAAATGTATTATCACATGTTACATAGAAAACTAATCCAATTATTTTCAAGACGAAATTTTTTTTATAGCTTACTACCATAAACTTTAAAAAAAATATGTAAGTCACGATATCATACCATGCACTTACAAATTATTTTCAAAACCGTTCTCCTATAATTAGCCACACTTATTTGTAATAAAATTTAGTATTTCTCATTAATTAAAATACATACCCGAATGTAGACACACATTAAAAGACTCAAAACATCGTTGGAACTCCATCAAACTCCAGCACCATAAAACACGAGCAAACACAAGGTACGTTCAAGTTATAATAACTACTGAACGACCATATATCATAAATTACCACATACTAGTATATATACATCCGCATATATATATATATACCTATTAAATCACCCAAAACATACTCGCTACCATACATGTCAAATCAATCAATCGCGTCATAAACTAGTTTTCCATACGAGTAATCACCATCCTACAACAAGGCATAAAACCCATCACTAAAACCAGTCCATATCGTGTGACCTTATAATCACACAACATGACTAAAACCCAAAACATATAACACACTAAAAAATATCCATATGGTAGACAGCCATTACATAAACCCATATATTATACATATACCCAAAAATCCACATCTCATCATATATAAGCTAGGGGTGTCATATGGGTCAAACCGACCCAACCCGAACCCGACCCGAACCCGATAAAGCCTTATAGGGTCGGGTTGATTCGGGTCAAAAAACATTATCGAGTTTATCGGGTCAACCCGATAAACCCGATAACCTTATAGGGTCGGGTTAGGGTTTAAGATATTTTGTTATCGGGTTATCAGGTTAACCCGATAAACCTAATAAGACTTATGACAATATATGTTTAAATATTAAATCAAAACTTTACATATCTTTAGTTAGCAATTATACACGATTTTTAACTTATAACTAAGCTGAATATTCATTTACAAGCCCATTAAGTCACCTAACTTTGTACTTGCCCTAATATTTACACATAGTTAGTATAAATGCTACTGTTAGGCGTGTGATATTTGGTTGCAAACTTGAAAATCTTGTTACCTCTAATTGAAGTAAAAGGTCTTGTTATCTTTAAAGTTGTTTTGTCTAGCTTACTGAGTCTTATTTTGTCTAGCTTTTATGAAAAAAATTTGCCACTATTAGTTTTCAACCTTAGTGACTTACTGTGACTTGATTTCAAATTTATATTAGTTGCTTGTTGTTAAATACTCTTGGTTGGTCGGTTTCTGAAGCAAGGCACGGCTGCTCAAGTTATTGCCAAAATTGCTTCCATAGAATTTACGAGGAAAGAATGGCCAGACCTTGTTGCTTCGTTGTGCAGAAATATGACCCAACAAGATAAGTCAGCGCCATTTAAAACAAGAAACTTTGGAGGCGCTTGGCTATGTGTGTGAGGAGATATCTTACAATGACCAAGAGCAAGGCGAGGTTAACTATGTCCTCACTGCCGTTGTCCAGGGCACGAATGTTAATAGGCAGAGTTCCATGCGGCTCGCAGCAACTACAGCTTTATTCTACGCTTTTGAATTTGCATAGACGAATTTTGAAAATGAGATGGAGAGGAACATTATTATGAAAGATGTTTGTGGAACGGCCATGACAAAGGAGTCCGAAATAAGACAAGCTGCTTTCGAATGTCTTGTTTCAATAGCATCAACATACTATGATGTTTTGGAGCCGTAAATAAAGACCTTTTGAGCTAACTGCAAATGAAATGTAGAATGCATGAAATACATACCTTAGATTCTTTGTTATCAACTTAGTTAAATATAGTAATGAAAAAACTATCATTCAGTGATATGAAATACATACTCTTAGTTAGCAACTTAGATCAGTAAGCATTATTTTAGTAGCTATTTCACCAATATGGACATACATCAGTAACTTAGTTAAATAGCATGCTGGTTTTATGTCTTTTGGGTTAACTTGTAACTGATAATATGCTTAACCCAATAACGCGATAAGCCCGACCCGATAGACCCTAACCCGATTCCTTATAGGATCGGGTTACGGGTAAGTTTTTATTTTTCGAAAACCCGATAAGACCCGATCCGATAAGGCTAAAATCCGACCCGATAACCCGAATGACACCCCTAATACAAGCATGCACTAACCCTCTTTCATGTAATCATACTTGAGAACCCATTGAAGTTGTGATACTTGTGTAACTATGTTGGCCACCATACTTATACACTTACCCTTTCCCTAATGCACTCCCTCCTATGATGACACTTATAAGAATCAATACAACATGTAACACATAATAAGCTCATAACCACATAAACAATAAGGTCTAAAACTCCATCTATTAAAATAACATAGTAAAACTCTTGGAATACATGAATCCATAGTCTAGCTAAAACAACATAGACAAACTCCAACACAACATCATAATCACTTATAAGTCATGTCGCCCATAAGAGTGGAAACAACTTAAAATCCTTCCTATCCACCTACTCTTAGTAACTCGAATCACCACATGATTTTTTAGGGAGCATGACTTAAACATCAAAAGAAAAATACTATACATTAGGTACACCAAATAACTTATCAATTATTATGAAAGTAATTCATATATCAAAAATAAAACAGAAATTAACATGTGACTAAGTATGAACAACTATAGTTCAATCCATACTAGTCAAAACTCACAGAAAACAAATCAACAATACTCAGATTATACAATCAAAACCATACACACATATTCCTATGACGCCTATATGCAGGGATCCTTAAGCTATAGACTAGGCTACTAGACTAGGCAACCTAGTTCCCTATAACCATTGTCTCTGATACCATTCTGTCACACCCCACCATGGCGGAATATGGGGTGCGACGTATGGATATCATCACAACAATAGCGTGTCTATAGAGATAACTAAATGAAATGGAAATATCATAAATGGGTGACACAATGTCATGACAATATCACAAATAATGCAGGCGTCTAGGTAAGTAGGTAACAGGTCTACCCCTTACCAAAGACATACAAATACACACATCAACATATAGGTGTCCACAATGTATCACTTATTCAAACATAAAATAAAAGCTAAGAGGAATGGGGGTTCCTCCAAATGCAATACTAAGCCTTCCAACTAGCCACTCCTTTTCTCACGCTTAACCACATTCTCACCTGAAAGAGACACTAAAACACGTCAACAATAATGCTGGTGAGAGTCATAGGTTTAGACTCCAACTCCAAATCAATTATAAGCTGTGAATAACAACCATTAACAAAAGAACATATGGACAATGTGCTACAATTATGTATTAACAACTAGCATTCAAGATTAACCAATCACCACAAATCTAAGGCTCCAAGCCTTACCAATAACAACAATTCCAAGGCTCCAAGCCTTACCAATAACCATGGTCTCATAGGCGCCCATACACCTATGAACCAATCCCAAGGCCCCACCTTGTCAACATCCCCTTGGTACCAAGTCAAACCACAATAACTGAGACGGTACGTGTCCCCTGATCCAAATCATAAAGACAATCAAGAATCACATAGCAGTTAATCACATAAGTGTACACACAAGTCCATCACAAACCATAAAACATTCACAACACTAGTTATAAAACCACACAGTGTCTCTTCTATCCCATCTGGAAGACAAATCATAAAAAGACAGGTACTATGAAACTCACCTGAACAAGCTTCTCTAAGTACCCGCGCTCTAGCACAAATCTAAACACACAAACGTATACAATCAAGACATGAACCACGTACCAAAATGGCTCATCAATCTATGATGGATATCTAACATTCTCCTACAACTTACCCCCATTTATATGCTATCTGAATCTCATTAAACCCCTATATAAAGCCCTTAACTTAGTTTAGTTCATAAATCGTCTCGTTAACATTTAACCCAAAACAGTCCCGTTTTTCATACTTCAAACTATTGGTCGAACACCCCCTTAACCAAAATAACATGCCCTGTAAAAGAAACCCTATTCCCTTACATGTGTTAGCTAACTCTCCTCTTTGGCCGCAACTTTAACGCTACTGTTAAGGCCTCCATATATATATATATATATATATATATATATATATATATATATATATATATATATATATATATATATATATATATATATATATATATATATATATATATATATATATATACTTTTACCTATCCAGAATTTACTTATTTTGAACATATGAAAAGTTTGTTATGATCAGAGGGTCTTACCCTAACCCATTTGTTTATCCCCCCTACAGATCTTTTATTTAATATATAATATAAGTCTCATGTTCGTTTGAAGGTCCAATTATACTCCTAAGTACCCTAAACATCTTAAAACATTAATTGTAACCCGACTGATTTCAAAACTGCTTTGACCTCCGACTGTTGTAACCTGTTTTTGACCCACTTCCCTACCTCCAATTTAGCTCTAGTTTCTTAAATTTTAAAGCCAACTCAATTATCTTTCCAAGGGTACTTGGATCGCAACTCAAAAGTTTGTAGAACTCCATATATGATCAAAACAATGCACCAAAAATTCTTCCCAGTTTTTAATTACAAATTTAATTGAATTAACCTAATTAATTATTCATAATTTATTTAATCACAAGCCCTAATTTATCTAATCATTATAATAACATTAATTCTTAGATTTTAATTTTTCCCTAACCCTAAATCCCTCATAATTGATGTTTACATGAATTAGAAACATGATTTAGTTAATAAAAACGTAATTAGAACATGATTTTTACCTCTAATCTTCAAGGAATTGATTTTTCTTGAAAACCCTAACCTCCATTGATGTATTTTCGACCCTATAACAGATATAAGTCGTTCATGGCCTTTAAGGGTCTTAATTTATATTAAAACACCTTTCCTAATCCAAATTTAAGACTAAAACCAAAACTTTCCATATTTTCTAACCCCCGTTCCACCAAATTGGCCCATAACCGACCCAAATAGCCTTTTTCTTTATTTTTTTATTATTTACTGTAAATTAACTATTAATTGTCATTACCTTAAATTTCCTTAATTTTTTTCAGCTCCTAAAACCTCCAAAACCGCTAAACCGTAAGACAAGTCAATTTGCGCGACCGTAAAAGACGTAAAAGTATACAGTTTTATAAAAACTCTTAGAATATGAAATAAACTATACAAATAAGATCTAAATGACTTAAAACCATCCCGTAAATTATTCCCGTGACTAATTACCTCATCTGAGACCTCTTAATGCTAAACCTTAAATCGTAAAAATATGATTTTCTATAATACATATACGTATACGTAAAACCATGAAATAACACCATCTCATTTCATAGTCACTACCTTGTGAGCTCATGAACATGAAATAACCATTCCTCAATTTGCTTATGAGACCATATACCCATAAACGATATCCAAACCTCACTCCAAACACACAAAATAAACACATAAGCACATAAAAGCACATATTTGCACAAAACACCCTAAACTATAGTCTAAGTGACGAACCCCAAAACCATGGTTGTCACACATGCTACTATCAACTGTCATAACTATCGGGTATCTTCGGTGATGTTCAAGCACCAGATTACATTCATAATGGTTTTATACCAGGAAAGTCTGTACAAATCAACTCCACGTTAGATGTTCCATCAATCCAATTCATGGTTGCGAGGGCTTCTTAGCTTCAATTCAGGATATTGCCGCCGAAGTTCCGTCAATCCAAGATCAACCCGTTGTCTTAGAATTTCCGATGTATTCCCAGAAGAACTTCCGGGTGTACCACCTATCCGAGAAGTAGATTTTAGCATCGAGCTCATCCCAGGAGCGCAACCAATCTCTAAGGCTCCTTATCGCATGGATCCCGTAGAGCTAAAGGAGTTAAAATATCATCTACAGGAATTACTGGAGCGAGGTTTCATACGTCCGAGTGTATAACCATGGGGTGCACTAGTACTTTTTGTCAAGAAGAAGGATGGCAGTATGCGTTTATGCATTGACTATCGTGAGCTGAATAAGATCACGATTAGGAACCGTTATCCATTACCGTGAATCGGTGATCAGTTTGACGAACTTCAAGGAGCCAATCATTTCTCCAAGATTGATCTAAGATTTGGTTATCATCAGCTGCGAGTGAAAGAGCAAGATATTCTCAAGACTGCTTTTCGCACAAGATATGGCCTGTTAGCCTCAAAATATTGAGTCAAACAAGAATGCTCGGTCATAGTTTATTATTGTAATATTTATTAGAACGTTGTAGTAGTTAGTTAAAGAGTCGTGGTTCAAGGGCTTGGATTTAAGCTACTTAAAGCCCAAAAGACAAGCCCGATCCAAACAATATAGCCCATTATGGTTACATGAAAGCCCGGCTATATAAGGCCCTTCCTAGCATGTTAGGAAGGGTGGATTGTTCATTTGTAAATCTCATTATTCTAATCTAATCTCACCTAGTTTCTCCATCTTCTCTCTACTTTCTCTCACTACTTTCTCTCTCTAGGAATCCATCTCTTTTCATCTATTTTCTTTAATCATCAAATAACATGGGACAACATTTGGTATCAATCGCCACGGGGTAGATTGTGTTTGATTGTTGGTTATTCATTTGATTCGTGTGATTTTTTCCTCTCAATCTTCACGAATTAATTTTTTTTAGTGTTTTCGGGCTCTAAATCTTGATGTAAATCATTTACATAGATGTGGTACGAATTTGGTTAGGTTTTTGTGGTTAAAATCTCAAGTTTTTGAGGTGTTTGGATTAGTTTTTGGGTTACGTTCGTATACAGTAGCTTTATTGTCCTTCAAGAACATTCCGAAGAGATATCTTCGGAAAGGGGTTTTGATTTTCCGAAAATAGGTATTTCGGAAAAGGGTTTTGAATTCTCCGAAGATATTTCTCCGAAAAAGTGAATTCTCCGAAGATATTTCTCCGAAAAAGTGAATTCTCCGAAGATATTTCTCCGAAAAAGCGAATTCTCCGAATATATTTCTCCGAAAAAGTGAATTTATCCGAAGATCACCATTTTTTTCCGAAAAAGCTTTGTTTTCCGAAAATCTCAAATTCTCTGAAAACATCACTTATTCCGAAAATCTCAAATTCTCTAAAAACGTCACTTATTCCGAAAATCTCAAATTCTCTAAAAACATCAATATTCCGAAGAAGGGTCATTATTCCGAAGAAGAGTTACTTATTCCGAATATATACCAATATTCCGAAAATATGGATTTTTACAAAAAGTGATTTTTCGCCTTAGAATTTTTGGTTTCTTGTGAAGACTATTTTTAGGGGATTTTTAACACTTTTCATCATCAACAACAATCACAATACATCTACTTAAGATCCGCATCACTTCATCAGCAGAGAGACGATCATCATGGAAAAGAGCAATGCGTGTTCAGATCTAACAACTCTCGAGATGGACCGATTACAACAACGAACACTTATTATGAGAGGAAGTTTAATGAATGGTATTACTGTACTCCAGTCAACTTTTGAGTCCCTGTCAAAAGTTTTACGAGTCTTAGGTGAATCTACTAGCACTTTCACAAGAACATTCACCCAAGCAATGGATAAACTTGCCACACAGCTTGTGAAACAAAGACTCATTGGTAGTGAATGTCAGACCATCTTAAATGAACTCAAGACAATACTTGCAGTGCAATTTAATTCTGAATTCATTGAGTCTCCGCGTACAAGGGAGTGCTTCAAGAGGAATAATGCATTGGATGTTCTCTCCTACAAAGATTTGATCACCCAGAACATCGAATTCATTGCAACCTATGTCCACAGAACAATAATTCACGAACAAGAGATAGATACAAGGTTCAAAGCAAGTGGTGGTACAATATCGGGTCATGAGAATGAAAGCTGCACATCACAGACCACAAACTATGGTATACAGAATGATCATACCATACATGGGATAGAAAACAGCAGCTCTGGCAACCAACGCATCAATTCTGAGACTGAAATCAGCAACACACCTTCCTATGATAATGGTCTTGTTTACGATTCTGAACCATTGGAAGAGGTACACCATGCTGAATATAATGTGTTTGATAATGCTAATACGCATGAGCATTGTGATTAAAATCAAACCCTTATTGACATACGTATGACGGAAAAGGTTGATAGCAATACCATACCCGATCCCTCAGACACGTGCAATAATGGGTCTGCCGATGATCAACATGCAAATGAGTATGATGACGAGGAGCGTATTGCGCTTGCTAATTTAATTACCACTTTACAAAAAGATGTCACATAAACTAAAAAGAGTCAAAAGCAATTAAAGAAGGCAAACATTACGCTCACTCAAAATTTTGAAGAATGCAAAACTGCTCTAATAAAATCTAATGAGACGCTTGATAGTTATAGACTGAGCTTCTTCAAAAGACCAAAGAGCTTGAGGGGTACAAGGGTAGTGCGTTAAAAAGTCAAAAGGACGATTTTGAAAATAAATATAAAATAACTCTTGAGTTATTAGCCAAAGAGAAGCGTCAATATAATGTTTTCTTAATGGATGAACGTCAAAAATACGTACCTTGCAAATACCAAAGTTAATGAACTTGAACAAAAGCTCTCTATGACCTCTACCGATTCTGCTAAAATTCTTGAGGTTAAGAAACAAGAGGTAGATGCGTTAAAACAAGACTTCAAAAGTAGATATGATAAAGAAACCGAAAAAGTAACGAAACTAGAAGAACAAGTCGAATTTTTGAAGAAAGTTGTTTATAACACGCATGATTCTATTCAAACCATAAGAATGATAGCACCTCCTTTGATGTTTAAGGGTCAAGCTAGCTTTGCAAGTCCTGAGTACCTTTCCAAAGATCAAGCTGCGAACCCGCGTCTTTATCTTGATGAGTCTGAAAGGACCGATCTTGATTGCATGCCTGTTAGTGCCGATAGTGAAGAGACTGCCCTTTGGGATGATGATAGTCGACCACTTGTCAATAAGGAGTTTGTGAAACCATTTAATTATGCTTATGAGAATAGTCTTTATGGTCTGTTCAACAAACAAACTCAGAAATCTCGTGAGGAAGTGTTTTTAGAATGCAAATAAAAGAGAATTCAATAGAAGAAAGCATTTGCCCCTAAGAAATCTAATGTTTACAAATATATGAACTACCTTCCTCTAGATGAGTCAAAAAGCAAGAGTAGGAAAACATTAGGTATTCTTAAACACCACATAGATATTGTTAAATATATTGTTGAAAGAGATTGGGCAAAACGTGAAAATGCTGAGTGGCAACGCCCGATTCCTCAAGATATTACTTTGCTTGTGAAAGAACTATTATACCCAAATATGGCATTGATTAAAGAAACTGTTCTTCAATTTGAGGAGTTAATTCGGACTGAAATGTTTGATGATTTAAAATATGTTGAGTATATTGAGAAAGACATCGTTTCTAAAGATGTTATGTGTGCTTATTTTACATCTTGTGCTGATATTGATGAATATTCTGATGTTGCATGCAAATATCTTGATAAAACCAAAGAATGTGAGCGTCTTGAAATTGAGCTTTCGAAACGTAAGGAAAATGTTGATAAAAAAGATTTTGAGTTACTTCAACATAAAACTGATTTCCTTCAAAAACACTATCATTCTCTTGAACTTGCTTTACAAAAGGACATTGGATGTTTTCCACATGATAATAAACTACAAGAAAAACTTTCCCAAATGTGTCATGAAATGAATGAAAAGAGTTTGGACATTAATGAATTGAAAGCTCAGTTACAAGACAGGGAAAGAGCGATAACAGAGTTGCAGAAACTCGTTGCTAAGATGGGTGGGTAATACAAGGTTTTTGCCAAGTATAAAATTTTATCGTCCGATCTTTTCGAATTGGAAAAGGGTTTAAGTGCGACTCAGTCGTCTTTAGGTGAAAAATAATATTTTTGGTTGTTGTAAAATAAATTGCAAGACGTTTAAGAAATGACGGTAATTAAAGCTAAAACTAATTAAAACTTAAAAGGTGCAAAATTAAAACTTTTAAAAGTAAATTAATTAAATGACTTAAAATTTAAGCTTGACGAAAATTTAATTTGACAATGTAATAAAAATGAAAACTTGAAATAATGCAAACTTGAAAATAAAACAAAGCAAAATATAAATCGAAACCCAAATCCGTCGGAATCCACCTATCGGAATCCGATCGGAAAGTAAGCCGTCGGAATGCTGTCACCACTCTATCGGAATACCTATCAGAAAGTGTATCCGTCGGAATGATTGAAATGAAATCTGTCGGAATAACACTTCACCTATCGAAATGTTGAACAAACATGTCAGAATCTCAGATCGGAATGTTACATCGGAATCACCTGTCGGAATGTGGAAACTATCGGAATATGGCTAGTGAAATTTTGGCAGCACTTCGTCTCAATGTAGCCTTAAGACCCGTCGCAATCCACGATCGCAATGAGCGACCGGAATCTTGATCGGAATAAGGGGGAAAGAACCTATCGGAATGCTGATCGCAATCCTCTGTCGGAATGAAAATCCCTAAGCCGATTGTCACGATCGGAATGAGGGTTAGCTGTCGGAATGTAGGACCTCTCACTTTCCGATGGAAGTAGAATTCACAATAAGCAAAACTAAATAAGCTAACTCTAATAAGCACAAATCAAAACTTTACCAACACAATAATAAGACGAAACAACAAGCAAAATTTAAAGACTTTCAAGACACAAAATACGACAACTTTATAAAATAGACTTTAAAAAGATAAAACTTTTAAGAAAACTTTAAAACAAATAAGCTAAATACAAAATAAGCCAATAAGATTGTTAAACTTATAGCTTAATTCGTATAAAAGCCTAGATAGAAATAAAGAGATAAACTTTTTAATCTAATACGCAATAAGATTAAGAAAAATTAATGCTTAATCCGAATTAAAAACAAATCAAAGACAAGAAAAGTAGGATAAGAATGATAAAGAAAAGCTTGATTAAAAATAAGATTCAACAATAAAATTAAAGAATTTACTTGGAATTAAAGGCAAGAAATTTAAGGTGCAAAACAAAGTAATTAAATTGACAATTAAGTAAATGACATGAAAATAAATGTGCAAGTAATGAAAATTGTGGAAGACTAGTTTGTCAAAATAGCCAACAACTCTAAATGTGGTGAATTGAAAGGTATTTATAGTGATTAGGGAGGTTAAGCATGCGTTGCTTCCTTCTTTCTTTCTTTCTCGTCTTTTCGTCTTTTATGTTCTTCGACTTTTTCAACTTTGTCTCGGGATTAATTAAACTCGTCTTATAATTTCTTCACTTATTTAGACTTGAGTTCGTCGGCATTATTAAACTTCCGTCTTTAGACTTTTCTTCGATAAATCTTCAGAATAGGCCTTGGACTTCCGTTCTTTTTGCACTCTTGATCTTTTGATTTCGTCTTGTGTCTTTTTCTTTGATAAAATCCCGTGAAAGCCCGTGTTTTCTTCCCTTTTCACATTTTGGTCCTAAATCACAACAAAAACACAAACCACGCATAATTCCGCCATTTACGACTTAAAATACACGTTTTGGCTTAGTTATTATTGTAATTAAGTGGTAAAAGGATAAGTGTTTTCATACTTATTAAATCCCCTACACTTGACCATTGCAATGTCCTCATGCAATGCATTAGTTACACAGAAAGTTTTACATTTTCCATCATAATCAATCCACCTTGGCCTTTATTAAAGAGATAGAATACTTAAAGGAAGAAAACAAGTAAAAACATCAAAAACTTACCATAGGGTTTTGGAATGTCATGAATGATTATCATCCTCAAGTTTCGTGTTCCCCATACCAAGCTTAAAAACGAGATCATTATTATTATAAGTTAGCAAACTAACACAAACTCATGTGGCCCAATTATTCACTTAGACTCCCTTATTCCTAGGTGTATCTCTTAAATTTTATTGTTGTCTTGAATGATCACGAGGATGCATTGTTGACTCATTTCGATAGTTTATTAGGCCGAAAATAAAGTGGGATGATTTAATCAATAGTTAGCTAGAGGACAAAATCTTTTAAAACTGCTTCTCGGGACCTCATAAAGTTCATATCTTGGCATAACTCGTGTGACAATCCGTCAATTTATGGTCGATATTTTATTCTCGAATATTATTTAAAAACATTAATTAAATGTTACATTATGAACTCACTTATTTTTGGGAAGTAATTTGGATTTACGTCTTGAAGTAGTGTCGACTACGTCTAAACCGGAGGATTCAACGTTACGTGCTTACGTTTACATACACCGTCTTTGGTGACAGTCCGACATTTCAGAAAAATAAATTTATCCGTGAATATTATTTTGAGATTTTAAATTTGTGTTGGTTCATAAACTCAAAATTTACGAGAAGAGATTAGGACTTACGATTTTATTTTAACGTCCTTTACGACTAAACCGGAAACCCTAGGATTACGTATTTACGTTTTCGAACTCCATTTTTGATGAGACCATTTTTATTAGATTCGTTTTGTGCCGTTGATTCATAATTTATAAAACTTTTTTTCGTAAAACGACCCGAGGGCACGCAAATCGAGGAAACTAGAATCGAGGAGTACCCGTAAATAAATGGGGATGAGACAAGTGGGACACTTGTCCCACCCCCACTCAAACCGGCCTAACTAGCTACAACACAACACCTCAACACTTGATGTGTCAAAGTATTAACTTAATACTTACACATGTAAGCTAAAGCTTACATTGTAAGCCACCAACATTAAAACTAGTTCCACAAAACCATTTGTTCATTTACAACATGCAAAACAACTCAAGTTTCTCTCTTCCTCCTCCATTTGTGCCATCCCATTTCTCCCCTTAAACACCACTTTTGATCAAAATCAACCTGTATTATTCTTACACATGTTGAAGCCCTTTTGAAACCCTATTGATTGGTGGTGATTATAACATCTAAGGAGGAGTTTCCATGGAGTCTTGGGGCTGATTTTCCACAAGGTGTTCATGAAGAATGGTGGTCTTGAAGAAGGTCTTGGTTATTCACAAGTTTCTTCATCAAAATCTATGTCCAAATCATAATCTACATCAACTTGGTGGTATAAAGATTGTCCTCCTCATCCTCTTGTTATTTTTGATTATGTAATCTTGTATTTATTTTACTTATGTATATGTATATGATGATGAATGATGATTAAAAATATTGTGTTATATTTGGTGTTGATAAACATGCTTAAAAAGATGAAAAACTATAAGAAACAAGGTTAAAATCTTGCTTAATTTAGATGGCTGTATAAAACAGTAAAGAATCATATAGTAAACTGGTAAAATGACTTGAATAAATTGATATACAGTAATCTATAGGTCTTGTACACATGTGAGAGTTGGCCATGCAATGGAATCATTGTAATGAGTGAGATATGATCAAAACAAGTTTAGGGTACCAATCTGAGTTCACTGTTTTGGACGATTATTAGAAAATACTTAGAGGCTGATTCAACAGTAGCTATAGGAGAGTTAAATGGAGCACATATCATTTAGTTTATGTGATAAAAATTTTAGCTTCTATCTCCATATAGAACTCTAGATATGGCTGTTTTGGTTAACATGAAAATAAAAATCAGATTTTGGAAATTAAAGTATAATAATATTATATAAGCACTCAAAATTTTATTGTATAAAATGTAAAATTAAAACCCACTAACTCATGAATTTTATTTATATAAATATGTACAAGGGTAAATAAGTGGAAATTTTATAAAAATGGTAACTTGTTATGTTTTATAAGTTATAAAACTATAAACATGATTTTTACGACTTTTTCGGCTATTATCGTAAAATTAACGTTTTTGTTAAATAAAATTAGATGGTTGGACCCGTCTAATGTAAAGTTTTTAAAACTCATATACTGATATATAAAGTAAAAACCGATAAAACCCGAACTATATAACATACGTACATTAACGGGCTAAATTAACGTTATTGGACTAATAATACCACAAAATAGACTAAAACACTTATAAACTTATTTATTGGGCTTAACCCATTTAGGCCCAACTTGTAAAGTGTAGATACTGATAATATAAGTATAACATGGATTAATACAAGCTAAAGAACTTATAATAAGTTTATTGGACCTAAAACACGTAAATAGGTAAAACTAGTAAACTAGTATAAAAGTTATCGACGCATAACACTAAAATGAGTAATGAGAATATGTAAACCCACTTGATCATCATATGTATACATAATTGTTATTTTTATAAAGTCATTGGACATGAGTCTAAGACGAGTATTATTTGTCTAGGTTTCCGTGATTGAAGCACGTACCGTACGTCCGAGTTGCCGATAACCCGCTTCCCCACATCAACGTGAGTTCATAGCCTCGCACTCTTTTAAATGTTTTTATGAAATGTTTTATAAACCCGCGAGGGAGATAACATGTTAGTTTTTATAAAATAGGACACCATTTTTCCCGATTGTTTGTTTATTGATTTGGACCCGAATGATTGTATGACCCGATTGTATGACCCGATGAATGATTAAAGGACCCGATAGATGAAATAAAATGGATTATTAAAGTTAGGTTATGTCACTAAAAGTCCCATTAGCATGAATTGTGAACTACCGGGATTTGGTAGACGCTTATGCATATAATAGTACTATTTGGGGACGATCACCCCAGTTCGCGCCTTGACGGTTGATCCCAGTCGTGCCACATTGATTGGTAAGCGAATTTATGTATGAGAAGATTTCCATAGCGTGACCTTTGTGACGACACGCTACTTTAGATGGGCAAATTGAGTATCGGGTTAGCTACCCGTTGTTTGTTTTAGTAAGGTAACAATGTCATGCGGCTTATAATAATCCAAAATTAACAAAATACTACTAGACGCACCAAATTACGACGTATTGCCTGACTAGCAATACGGGGTCATACTGTTGATATTATGTTCGTGTTTTGGTTTTCATAACCATATTCATATAACGGTTTTTATTTAACTTTATACAGCGTCGTAAGACGTAATGTATGATGTTTTTACGACATTGGCTCGTATAATGATTTTTAAGGCAAATGCCTATATTATGTTTTTGACAAGAATTTGTATAAAATGATTATGGCTATTTTACGGCCTACTACATGGATTTAAACAAAATGTTTTTTGGTAATAATTTTATACCAAAGTTATATTGATGGAATTTATTAAGCTCTATGAATTCACTCGGCGTTATCGCTGACCTTTTCTTTTAACATCTTTTATCTCAGGTACTTGATGGTAATTCTCGGGAAGACAACAAGAATTCATGGCCCGCACCTAAATACTTATTTCCATTCAAATGTTTTGTAAAACCTGTATTAAATACAATGACTTGGGACCTATGTAAATTTTGATATTTATGAATGGAAATGCTTTATTATTAAACGACGCGATTCTTAAGCGTTGTCTATGATGTGAGTAATGTGCTATCCCGTAACACCAACTAGTCTTCCGCTGTATTGAGTTGTATAAATTTGGGGGTGTTACAGTTTGGTACCAGAGCTCTCGTTATAGAGAACGGAAGATTTTTAAAGTCAAGGTTTTGAATAAAACATTTCAAAATCTTTTAACTATAAACATTTTTCTAAAAATGTCTAAAAATCTTTTGACTATAACGGTGCCGAAGAATTCCCGAGTTACCGACAAGGCCAGACTGAGAAGTATTATTTTAATATATATATAACTTGGATTATATATATACATATGATGTAATTTGATTACATGATTGTTTAATGATTATTTTGATATTTATACGAGGTATTTATACGACGTAGATTGTCACAAGAAACCCTAAATCCCCTAGTAAATTAATCGAAGCTATTCTCATAGGAATTCTAGCTATCCTAGATCTAAACCAAGTTGTGGATATTTATGATCCCAACAAATGGTTGATATTCGTAGAAATGTAGATATTAGTTAATTGTGATATTGAAAAAAAATTGGCGAGATTAAATCTGATATCGAAGTCATGACGATCTTTCCTTATAGAGTGAAGTTTGACAAAACGTTACCACCTAGAAAGATGTCATCTGATTCTTGTCATCCAATTCTTAAATTGAAATCGAAAGGGTGAATGTTGCACTTGAGGCTGTCATTGGAACCATTACCCAAAAGCCTCATGCCACTAATACCTTTCCGAGAAATCTGATTGAATGTGTGAGTAATCTCATGCTAGTGACTCATTTGATAACTATTGATGAAGAAGTTATAGAATCGGAAATTAAGTGTTGATCATATCAAGCTTTTATTGCCCTTTTAAGGTTTATAAATAAGGCTGAAAGTATTGGAGAATGAGGTAGAATATCGAATTGAGTATAAAATTTGTTAAAACTTGAATAAAGTAAAATTTAACTTGATTGGAATATGAGATTGTTAAGAGGAAGTCGTTAAGTTATGTGATTGAATTATAAGGTTTTAAATGATTGTTGATTCGTGTTAAGGGTTGTTCCTAGGCCATTGTCCACTAATGAGGATGCCTAGTGTCCAAGAAATAAATTGAAGAAATCTTCTTCTGAATTCAGACCGATGGATCTTCTAGGACATGTGGAACACCTAATGACTCTTGTAGATTAGTATTCATTGTGGTATCTTTTAAAAATCCCTGACTTAACTGAGATATCAGTTGGTAGGATGAGTTCTGAGAAATGTATGACATAGTGACACGTAATGTGTTACGATACAATTGTGACTTATTTGTGATTAATGAAAAGACTACCTTTGATTGCTAAATTCTACATGTATCGATGTTATTTATCCTTTATTGCTTCATCCTAATGTTCGCATTAGTGATGCAACCATTGAACAAGTACTCATCTTGATTTGAGTTACGTTGTGAATCACTCTTCGTGAGTGCCATCGAGGTCATGAACCTCATGATTAATTGGCTAAGCTCATTTCCTATTATATTGTAGTTAGTTCTTGGTGAACAACTCTTCATCACTCTTTTGCAGATCACACATTATTTTTATAAAGTTAAAACGGTATCCTTTGAGAAAACTTAATTTTCATCACAATAAGGATTATTCAAAGTTAGATTTATAAGTGATTGATATCAAAATGAAGTTGTTTATGAAACGCTTTGGAAACTTAATTATTTCCATAACAAAGAAAATCTTTGTAAATATATTTTCGATTCTTATTTAAGAATTAAGAATGAAAATGTTTTTATTATAAACATGATGATAAAATCTTGACGAACTAAGTATTGCATCGTTAATCTTGAAATTGTATATAGTTGCGCGCCTACATACAATTTAGAATGGACCATGCAAGGCTGATTAGTAGTCACCATAAAACTGGTTAATAAACACTAAATTTTCTTTGAAGATTGTGAAATATTAAATTTTATGAGATCTCCAAAAAGTGAAAAATAGGGGCATAGTGTTAGGGACACCTACATATGTGCCTGTAGCATCTATTCTTCTGAGTCGAATTTACTCATCTGTGGAAATTGTCTTATTTTGACAATTGACAATTCTTTCTTGTCCAATTCTCCCGTAGTGAGATTCTTAGGAAAAGTATCTGATTGTCGAGTGTTGATACCCGACTGGATGTATCGACGTTCCTATCATTTCTCTTGATTTGATTTCATTTGAATGACCTGGGTAACGATCCGAGGAGCTTTCGAATGCGTACTCAAATTATGAAAACATGGGATATATTTATATTCGTTAAATGTTTTCTTCTGTATCTGATTTGAAATTCTCTCGCATAGATTATGCGTTGACCTTACTCTTTTAATATTAGTTGTGTCTCCATATATCCCTGAATTTGTGAAGGATTATGAGTTATTATTAGTCTTTTGAGAAGTTCACATCTTATCAACGGCAATGAAACTAGAAAGTTGATAGTGCCAGTAGAATGGATTGATTGATTATGACATGACAACATTGTCTTAATTGATGGGAACTCTAGTAGAATTCCCCTAAATGATAAGATGTTGATTATCAAAAGTGATCTAAATAATTCTTGATGGATGACCATATCCTGCATTTAGACTTAAAATATTATATTGTGAATGATTATGAATTAGTCATAGATATTATAATCTAGAAGGAACCTAATGTGTATGTATTAAAAGATGTTTATGTTATCTGAAACTTTAGGAGGTATTTATTGGTGAACTACCTAGACTTTCGCCATTAAGGTAAGTTGAAATTGGTATTGATTATATTCCCGGTACTACACCTGTGGCATGTGCACTATACGTCAGCACCATCTAAATTAAAGGAATTACCGTATAACTAAGAGAGTTGTCGGAAAAAGATTTTATTCTACCGAGCTCGTCATCATGAAGAGCTATGGTTTTATCATTCCTTATATTTATAGATTACTGTAAACTGAGTAAATTGACAATCGAAAACGATATCCATAACTCAAAATGGAAGATTTGTTCGATCATTTAAAAGGTTTTTGATCCTCAGCATGGTTAACATCAACTTCGCGTCCGCGAAAAAGATTATTTATTCCAATCACTACATCCGGTACTTGTAATGAACATTATGAGTTTCACGTGATGTCGTTTGGATTGACTAATGCACATGTAGCATTCATAAATTTGGTGAATCGCGTGTGTAGGCTGTAATTTGATAAATTCATGCTTGTGATCATTAATGACAATTTATTTGTTTATAAGAATAAGAAGGAGTTAATAATTATTTGTAGATTGCCCTGAATTGGTCGAACAATAAAAACATGTACCTTGAATAATTAACATGAGATTAAAGACTTAAACCTTTACATTATTTGACTATGTGATTAATAGATAATGGAATCTATACTGACTCTTCAAAGATTAGAGCCATTAAGGCTTAGGGTTATAACAAAAAGAAAATGGAAATATGTTTTGACAAATGTTTTAACAAAGGATTTTAAAGGGATTATTCCCTTGTACACAAAACATTTAACTAAACTCCTGTTTAGGGGTAAATGTTTTTGCATATCTTAGGACAACTTAAGAAGAATTGAGGAAACCATTTAAACCATGACTTAAAATTTGAAACGATCATTTTTGCTTTTCAACTAAGAAAATTTTGACCAAAGTATAACCAAAGATTTTTCAAACATTTACGAATCTTATTATTTATTTTCGATAAATCAGCAAAAATCTTGTTAATTAAATTCAAATTATCTTGAACATTTTATATAATTGGTCGAACTAAGAAATTTAAAATTTTTATGTTTACGTTTCATAAAAATTAAATAATTATTGTTAATTTACATGTAATAATTATCAACGCTTTAGACGTCGGATTGAGTAAAACAGATAAAGATAATAGTAAAGACGAAACTGAAACATAGAAGATATGAAGAAAGAATTTTGAATAAATACGGTTATGATAATTATATCATCAGGAAAAATGAATATAAATACTGACACATTATGTAGAAAATATAAAGAACCAATTAGGATGTAATCCTTAATAATGAAGGTGCAAAATAAATTGCCGAACGATATAAAAATAAACAATGTTTATAAGAAGGATAATATAGATAATAAAAGGGGTTCGCGGCTAATGTGAACCATTAAAATTGAGAAGCCAATAGCGTTAAATGTTTTAAAGGCCACTTGTGGTTGCCTAAATATGGAAGATCGTGAGATGTAGTTATGTTGGAATTTATAAGTATAAGTATTCTATTTATATCATTTATGACTAAAAGTATCTTTGTCTAAAGAATTTGTACTAATGACAAATTATGAAGGCAGACATCGCCTCATACATTAGTAAACGTCTAGCTATTGCAAAGGTCATCATCTGAATTTGATTCGATTTGGGTCATCGTCGACAGACTGACCAAATCTGCTAATATCAATCCCGTTAATGATAAATGCAAAAGAGTTATGTAAACATAGTGTGCCTGTATCGAACATGTTTATCAAGATCCTCGCTTCGCATCGAATTTCTAGAGATTTGCTTTAGAAATCATTGAGAACGAACCTTGATGAGAGTACTATGTACCACCCCAATCGAAGGGACGAGGTAAAGTAACGATACAAAGTAATATAAGTGCTATTTTATGTTTGAATGAATGACCTTTAGTAATAAATCGTATAATCGCTTTCCTTTGGAAGGATTACCATTGATAATCATCGTATTAGGATTGAGATTGAATCTTGTTAGGATCTAAATATTAGAGCATCTGTAAGCAGGAGTTGAGATAAAGACACCTGACATACACCCATTGTGAGTTGGACATGTCTTTTAGGTTTAAGGTTTCCTATGATGGCGAACCTAACCTTACAAAATACCCGACCCGCGAGATCTGAAATAATTGTTGAAATTAGGATCTGATTATTGACTGTCGGTAGTGGGCAAGAGGTTATGTGAATATGAAATGTAGATCTCGAAGTGCCAGATGGGTAGCGAAGTTATGCCAAAAATTTTAACCTTGGAAAAATGAATTAATGATCTGACAAATCATGGGATATAAGTCCCCGTTGTATGGGACCATTGAGATGATGTAAAATATTGGTTTGAAAGGCATATAAGCTGGATCTACCCTAGGACTTCAAGAACTGCGTGAATTATGTTTCGTAAATCGAACTTGATAAAATATCTATCAAGTGAAAATCTGATTATTTCCTAGTAGAGCTTTAGATCGGCGAAAAGTTGCATTCATCAAAAACCCGTGAACATCATGGATAGAGAAAGTAAGTCAACATTAAGCCTGATCTTATTCCCGTAGTTATGTTTGATAGAACTCGCGTATTGTAATAAATTGCACTTGTGAGAAAAGATCGAATGTGGAGGAAATACCCACATGGCTTTAACTCTATAAGAAGCGAGTAGTAAGGTAAGATGATATTTGAGGACAAAGATCCTGTTTAGGGGTAAATGCTGTGAAAATCCGTCAATTTATGGTCGATATTTTATTCTCGAATATTATTAAAAACATTAATTAAATGTTACATTATGAACTCACTTATTTTTGGGAAGTAATTTGGATTTACGTCTTGAAGTAGCGTCGACTACGTCTAAACCGGAGGATTCAACGTTACGTGCTTACGTTTACATACACCGTCTTTGGTGACAGTCCGACATTTCAGAAAAATAAATTTATCCGTGAATATTATTTTGAGATTTTAAATTTGTGTTGGTTCATAAACTCACAAATTTACGAGAAGAGATTAGGACTTACGAATTTATTTTAACGTCCTTTACGACTAAACCGGAAACCCTAGGATTACGTATTTACATTTTCGAACTCCATTTTTGATGAGACAATTTTTATTAGATTCGTTTTGTGCCGTTGATTCATAATTTATAAAAACGTTTTTCGTAAAACGACCCGAGGGCACGCAAATCGAGGAAACTAGAATCAAGGAGTACCCGTAAATAAATGGGGACGAGACAAGTGGGACACTTGTCCCACCCCTACTCAAACCGGCCTAACTAGCTACAACACAACACCTCAACACTTGATGTGTTAAAGTATTAACTTAATACTTACGCATGTAAGCTAAAGCTTACATTGTAAGCCACCAGTATAAAAACTACTTCCACAAAACCATTTGTTCATTTACAACATGCAAAACAACTCAAGTTTCTCTCTTCCTCCTCCATTTGTGTCGTCCCATTTCTCCCCTTAAACACCACTTTTGATCAAAATCAACCATGAAATCCTATGTTATTCTTGCACATGTTGAAGCCCTTTTGAAACCCTATTGATTGGTGGTGATTATAACATCCAAGGAGGAGTTTCCATGGAGTCTTGGGGCTGATTTTCCACAAGGTGTTCATGAAGAATGGTGGTCTTGAAGAAGGTCTTGGTTATTCACAAGTTTCTTCATCAAAATCCATGTCCAAATCATAATCTACATCAACTTGGTGGTATAAAGATTGTCCTCCTCATCCTCTTGTTATTTTTGATTATGTAATCTTGTATTACTTTTACTTATGTATATGTATATGATGATGAATGATGATTAAAAATATTGTGTCGGGATTTGGTGTTGATAAACATGCTTAAAAAGATGAAAAACTATAAGAAACAAGGTTAAAATCTTGCTTAATTTAGATGGCTGTATAAAACAGTAAAGAATCATATGGTAAACTGGTAAAATGACTTGAATAAAATGATATACAGTAAGCTATGGGTCTTGTACACATGTGAGAGTTGGCCATGCAATGGAATCATTGTAATGAGTGAGATATGATCAAAACAAGTTTAGGGTACCAATCTGAGTTCACTGTTTTGGACGATTTTTAGAAAATACTTAGGGTAGCTATAGTAGAGTTAAATGGAGCACATGTCATTTAGTTTATGTGATAAAAATTTGAGCTTCTATCTCCATATAGAACTCTAGATATGGCAGTTTTGGTGAACATGAAAATAAAAAACAGATTTTGGAAATTAAAGTATAATAATATTATATAAGCACTCAAAATTTTATTGTATAAAATGTAAAATTAAAACCCACTAACTCATGAATTTTATTTATATAAATATGTAAAAGGGTAAATAAGTGGAAATTTTATAAAAATGGTAACTTGTTAAGTTTTATAAGTTATAAAACTATAAACATGATTTTTACGACTTTTTCGGCTATTATCGTAAAATTAACGTTTTTGTTAAATAAAACTTAGATGGTTGGACCCATCTAATGTTAAGTTTTTAAAACTCATATACTGATATAAAGTAAAAACCGATAAAACCCGAACTATATAACATACGGACATTAACGGGCTAAATTAACGTTATTGGACTAATAATACAACAAAATAGACTAAAACACTTATAAACTTATTTATTGGGCTTAACCCATTTAGGCCCAACTTGTAAAGTGTAGATACTGATAATATAAGTATAACATGGATTAATACAAGCTAAAGAACTTATAATATGTTTATTGGACCTAAAACACGTAAATAGGTAAAACTAGTAAACTAGTATAAAAGTTATCGACACATAACACTAAAATGAGTAAATGAGAATATGTAAACCCACTTGATCATCATATGTATACATAATTGTTATTTTTATAAAGTCATTGGACATGAGTCTAAGACGAGTATTATTCGTCTTGGTTTCCGTGATTGAAGCACGTACCGTACGTCCGAGTTGCCGATAACTCGCTTCCCCACATCAACGTGTGTTCATAGCCTCGCACTCTTTTAAATGTTTTTATGAAATGTTTTATAAACCCGCGAGGGAGATAACATGTTAGTTTTTATAAAATAGGACACCATTTGTCCCGATTGTTTGTTTATTGATTTGGACCCGAATGATTGTATGACCCGATTGTATGACCCGATGAATGATTAAAGGACCCGATAGATGAAATAAAATGGATTATTAAAGTTAGGTTATGTCACTAAAAGTCCCATTAGCATGAATTGTGAACTACCGGGATTTGGTAGACGATTATGCATATAATAGTACTATTTGGGGACGATCACCCCAGTTCGCGCCTTGACGGTTGATCCCCGTCGTGCCACATTGATTGGTAAGCGAATTTATGTATGAGAAGATTTCCATAGCGTGACCTTTGTGACGACACGCTACTTTAGATGGGCAAATTGAGTATCGGGTTAGCTACCCGTTGTTTGTTTTAGTAAGGTAACAATGTCATGCGGCTTATAATAATCCAAAATTATCAAAATACTACTAGACACACCGAATTACGACGTATTGCCTGACTAGCAATACGGGGTCATACTATTGATATTATGTTCGTGTTTTGGTTTTCATAACCATATTCATATAACGGTTTTTATTTAACTTTATACAGCGTCGTAAGACGTAATGTATGATGTTTTTACGACATTGTCTCGTATAATGATTTTTAAGGCAAATGCCTATATTATGTTTTTGACAAGAATTTGTATAAAATGATTTTGGCTATTTTACGGCCTACTACATGGATTTAAACAAAATGATTTTTGGTAATAATTTTATACCAAAGTTATATTGATGGAATTTATTAAGCTCTATGAATTCACTCGGCGTTATCACTGACCTTTTCTTTTAACATGTTTTATCTCAGGTACTTGAAGGTAATTCTCGGGAAGACAACAAGAATTCATGGCCCGCACCTAAATACTTATTTCCATTCAAATGTTTTGTAAAACCTGTATTAAATACAATGACTTGGGACCTATGTAAATTTTGATATTTATGAATGGAAATGCTTTATTATTAAACGACGCGATTCTTAAGCGTTGTCTATGATGTGAGTAATGTGCTATCCCGTAACACCAACTAGTCTTCCGCTGTATTGAGTTGTATAAATTTGGGGGTGTTACAACTCGCTTCACGATTTGAGACCTTTCTCGGACCGATATTTGGCAGCAACTTCATACTTCAAATCTTGAGAGACGTTCATGAAATAATGGTCTTCTCTTCATAATAGGAATTTCTTCACTTGAATTTTTGTGAGATTCTTCATACTTGGACCACGACTTCTTCATTTTTCTCCAATCTTTATTTGGGACTTTGATATACAACGATCCGCCTCCTTTTAGGACTTGGATCTATTTATCCTCATACCTTGTTAGGGCCTTTTTGGATAGACTTCTCCATGATCTTTAGGGGAGTTTTTGCTTTTCGTCGTGTGTCTCGATCTTTCATATTGATTTTTGATAAATGATTCTTCACATCACTTGGGATCTTTAGCAACAAAATGTAGCCCTCATGCCTTGTTAGGGCCTTTTCAGACTCGCCAATCTTTGCATCCCGTTTCAATAAGTTATGCATTGGCTATGAACTCTAATTAATACCGAGCAACTTTTAAACGATCTTGGGCTAGAAGCTAAGTAACTTTTCAAATCGTACAACCTTATTTATTGCAATTAAATTTATTAACAAGCGATGGGTGAAAAAGCCCATAATTAACTCACATAAATTCATGAAAGAATACCAAACTTATAATTGACTCTATCATCTCTCGTTCTCCACAATTTAAAATCTCAAGGAATGAGACTCGTGGATGCTTAGCCAATTAAATCAAAATTTTGGGTTTTCAAGTCATCTATAGGATCTTGCAACTTCTTAGACTTTTTCAAGTTTAGAATTCGCATTTTAAAGTTCCCTTGATAAACGACTTTCTAGGATCAATTATAGGAAGTTGCGAAAAGTTCTTGTTCTTAACCCGTAAGAGTTAAGACTTTCGCGTTTTAAAGTTCCCTATATAAAAGCCTAGCAAAACTTGACTTAAACACGTTAAGGATACTAGCTAGAGTAAACTTAGATAAGTAAACTCGGGTTGAGTCAAAAGATTCACAACGTTTGAAAATTAAAACCACTTTATTAAAATTTATTCTAGCAAAGAAAGAAAATAACAATACAAAGGTAAATACTAATAGGCCAAAATAGATCATAAAGTTTGAAAAATGTCGAAAAATCAATTTTCCGGTTAAAATGAGGACAAATACAAGGAAAAGTCCACTTAACTTCGATAGAAGTCCCCCTACACTTAATATAAACATTGTCCTCAATGTTTAAGCATGTGGAAGTAAACTCCCCTACACTTAGGACATTGTGCACGTTGTTTAAATCTTTCTAAGGAAAGGACAACTAAAGTGATTCCTATTTTAATATTGAATAAATATAAAATAGAGAATCAAGAGTTTAGGATAGAACCGGGAAGACGGGTACACGGAATCACGGGTCGTCAAAAGTCATCAAGAATGGATCTTTGATAGCTCGAATCCCTGCACATGATAAGAAAGAAAAACAACAAACACATACTAGGGTCTCCCCCTACACTTATTATAAAGAAAAGAAAAAGGATATATACTGCGGGTTGCCTCCCGAGAAGCGCTTGTTTTTTATAATCGAGTCGTGAGCCTGACTCGACCTTGATTAGCATAGGAAGAAACTTGAAACTCATCCACCGGGATCAAATACATGGTTTTCGTCCATCAAATAGCACAAGCTTAAGGCGAAAAAGGCAAGCCAAAGAAGAGTAGGCAAGGTTCCCTTAAGCAAAGATGGAGCACGGTGGTAGCAAGTGTGATGAGGTGTAAGCATATCTCTATAAGTTCCAAAAATCTTTCCTTTTATTTCATCAGATGGATACTGAGATGGCTTAAAAATTGCGATACCAGGATCGAACACCTTTTCCTTTAGGGGAAAATAACACTCAGGCTCAGTAGTCCTTGAAGAAGATCCGCTCATAAATCTCACAATTTTATCCTCAGAAGGTGGATGCAGAGGTGTCAAGACATAAGTGCTGCGGATATCGGTGTCGGCTGGCTTTTTCTCCTTTGGAGCGGGTTTCTTCATATCTAAAGTAGGATAAAGACCATAATCATCAAAGTCCAAAGGAGGAGAATCACTCTCATTTGGGAAGTAAGTTTTGAGAAAAGTAGCAAAGTCTTCCTCAAATGAGTAGTCATCGAAAGTAGGATTAAGCATGGTTGGCGGAGGATCTTCATCAAAAGTAGGCGCAAAGTCATCATGTGAAGAATCAATCGAAAGAGTATCAACATCCTCAAAATCATCATATGTGGGCATGTCTGGATACTCATAAGTAAAATTATCATAATCATTCCCATCGGAACTAGAATCATCATCATAAGCATCATGGATCGGTGGATAATCATAAATTTATGGAGGATCAGAATTGGAGAGAGAATCATCCACATCATCTTGGAACAGTGGATTATCATAGCAAGAATCTAATAGAGGATTGTTGTAGACGACAAAATCATCGAGCACATTAATTATATTCGCTGATTCTCTTCAATTTGATTTGTTTCTGATCTTCCCCGTTTTAAACACTTGTGCATCATTCCCGACCCTTAAAATAAGCTCACCTTCGGCAACATCAACTAGAGATTTTCCGGTTCTCAAGAATGGCCGACCAAGTATTAACGGAATACGAGGGTCCATTTGATAATCAACAACAATGAAGTCGACCGGAAAAGTGAAGGTGCCAACTTTAATGAACACATCTTCGGCAATACCAACGGGGTAAGCGAGAGTGCGATTTGCTAGCTCAAGAGTCATCTTTGTTGGAGTAAGATCGGGTAATGATTACTTTTTCCAAACACTTAAAGGCATCAGATTTATACTTGCCCCGAGATCGGCTAAGGCAGTAAATTCTTCGGTTTGGTGAAAAGTACATGGTAACACAAAACGACCGGGATCTCCAAGTTTCTCCGGAAGTTCTTTAAGAAGGACGACAGAACAATTTTCATTCAATCGAGTATTAACAAACTCGGACATCTTCTCCTTCTTATTAATCAATTCCTTAAACATCTTAACAAAATTAAGCATTTGTGCTAGAGCTTCAACAAGGCTAAAAGTGATGGTCATTTCCGAATTCTTCTTCAAATAGTTTGACACTTGAATGTCATCCTTGGTTTGCAGTTTTGCCTTGTCTAAGCGAGATGGATAAGGAATGTTGGGTTTAGTTGGTGTAGGTGTGGTTGGTGAAGGTTGATATGTTAAAGGTTTAAAGGTGGAAGGTGGGGTTGGTGAAGGGTGTTTCTTGGGTACTTCAGTAAGAGGTGGAGACAGTAATGGAGAACTAATACTAGGCGTGGGAGTAGGAGGGATAAGTGGTGGTGGAGGAGGTGTAGATGGAGTAACTGGGGGAGGGATAGATGGTCCTACTAAGGTTGCTCCACTGCGTGTAGTAATAGCACTCACATTCTCTCTCGGGTTGGTGACGGTATTTGAAGGTAGAGAGCCCGAAGTAGAGGGATGAGTAGTTGGTAAGAAACTAGCCAGCATATTCTTCAAATCATTTATTTGAGTGCTAAAAGAAGTTTGTATATCATTTCGAAGCTCGGATCTAATATCATTCCCTTGCTTAGTGATATCTCCTTTCAAATTGATAATTTGGCTTTGCAGATTCTTAATTTGCTCTCCTTGGGTTCTCATCAAAGCTTCAACATCTTGATTAATGGGTCGTTGTTGAGCGGGTAGGTGATAAGGATTCGAAGCTCGTGGTGGGTTTGGGTTGCTTCTATTGTAGTTGTTGGGGTTGTGGTTTTGAGGAGAATAACCGGGTGAAAGAAAGTTGTTAGAACGGTAACTTAGCAAGTTACGATCACCTTGAGGTCGGGCTTGGTAATTTTCCGTGGAATAGTTACCATAAGCCGCATACACATTTTCCAGATTGTCATGAGTAGAGGGACAATCAGTGTATGAATGAGGACCACCGCAAGTCTCACAAGAAGTTGCTACACCTTTAACTTGTTGTTGTTGATTTGTAGCCAAAAGTTGCATATTCTTGCTCATTTGGACCATTGCGCGGGTCAGTTCGGTGATATCAGGGTTTGAAGAAGTAGAAGAAACATTGACTCTCGGGTTATTCCTTGAAGATGCGGATGAATCCCAATTTTTGTGATGAGTAGTCATGTTTTCTATAAGCTCTCTACACTCCTCAGGTCTTCTTTTTATAAATGTGCCACCGGCGGCTGCATTAATCGTATCATGATCACGAAAAGTTAAACCGTTGTAGAAAGTATTTATTAAGGTGACGGGGAGCATGTTGTGGTTTAGACATCGATCGATCAAAACATTATATCGTTCCCAAGCATCAAAAAGTGATTCATCGGGTTCTTGAGTAAATCCACTAATTTGATTTCGAAGGCTCGTGACCATGGATGGTGGGAAGTAGCGCGACAAAAAGCGTTGAGTCATCTCATCCCAAGTATGAATTGAATTCTTCGGAAGACGATCAAACCATTTTTCGGCATGGTGGGATAAGGTGTGTGTAAATAGGTGAAGGCGAAGGAAATCCATAGTAACACCGGGCAACTTCATGCTTTGAGTAACGGTAATGAACTTGTCGAGGTGTTTGTTGGCATCATCATCCGGTAATCCGCGAAATGGACAAGTGTTCTGCACTTGTTGGATCATGTGATGCTTCAACGAAAACTTTGGAGCCGTGATTTGCATCGGCGCAATCGGTCCTCCTCGTCCATTCATCGTAGGTTTACACAGCTCCTCCATTATTCGAAGATCGGGTGGTAGAAGAACATTGGTGTTATTCTTATTGTTGAGGTGCGGTGGGTTATTGTTGTTGTTTTGCACACCAGCCATATCTAAATCTTCACGAGTCTCGGGCTCTGAATAAGTTGAAGATCTAGTACGCATACACCTGCAAAAGAAAAAGAAAAAGATACCAAAAGAAATAGAGAATATATATGTACTTGTAAAAATAAAAATCTTTTTGTATTTTTGAAATTTTTTAATTTTTATGTATTTTTAACAGTTTTATAATTTTTATGGAATTTTGAAAATTTTAGAGCAAGAAATATAACGTTCACTCATGAACGGATCCCAAAATTCAACGCGTCTCTCACATAAAATCGTTAATCTTTACGAAAAGAGCCGGTAGCGGCGCCATTTAATAAAAGGTTTTTCCCAAGTATAAAATTTTATCTTCCGATCTTTTCGAATTGAAAAAGGGTTTAAGTGCGACTCAGTCGTCTTTTGGTGAAAAAGAATATTTTTGGTTGTTGTAAAATAAATTGCAAGACGTTTAAGTAAATGACGGTAATTAAAGCTAAAACTAATTAAAACTTAAATGGTGCAAAATTAAAACTTTTAAAAGTAAATTAATTAAATGACTTAAAATTTAAGCTTGACGAAAATTTAATTTAACAATGTAATAAAAAGGAAAACTTGAAATAATGCAAACTAGAAAATAAAACAAAGCAAAATATAAATCGAAACCCAAATCCGTCGGAATCCACCTATCGGAATCCGATCGAAATACCGACCGGAAAGTAAGCCGTCGGAATGTTGTCACCACTCTATCGAAAATTTTATCCGTCAGAATGATTGAAATGAAATTTGTCGGAATAACACTTCACCTATCGGAATGTTGAACAAACCTGTCGGAATCTCAGATCGGAATGTTAGATCGGAATCACCTGTCGGAATGTGGAAACTATCGGAATATGGCTAGTGAAATTTTGGTAGCACTTCGTCTCAATGTAGCCTTAAGACCCGTCGCAATACACGATCGCAATGAGCGATCGGAATCTTGATCGGAATAAGGGGGAAAGAACCTATCGGAATTCTGATCGCAATCCTCTGTCGGAATGCAAAACCATAAGCCGATTGTCACGATCGGAATGAGGGTTAGCTGTCGGAATGTAGGACCTCTCACTTTCTGATGGAAGTAGAATTCACAATAAGAAAAACTAAATAAGCTAACTCTAATAAGCACAAATCAAAACTTTACCAACACAAAAATAAGACGAAACAACAAGCAAAATTTAAAGACTTTCAAGACACAAAATACGAAAACTTTATAAAATAGACTTTAAAAAGATAAAACTTTTAAGAAAACTTTAAAACAAATCAGCTAAAAACAAAATAAACAAATAAGATTGTCAAACTTATAGCTTAATTCGTATAAAAGCCTAGATAAGCAATAAGAAAAATAAAAAGATAAACTTTTTAATCTAATAAGCATTAAGATTAAGCAAAATTAATGCTTAATCCGAATTAAAAACAAATCGAAGACAAGAAAAGTAGGATGAGAATGATAAAGAAAAGCTTGATTAAAAATAAGATTCAACAATAAATTAAAGAACTTACTTGGAATTAAAGGCAAGAAATTTAAGGTGCAAAACAAAGTAATTAAATTGACAATTGAGTAAATTACATGAAAATAAATGTGCAAGTAATGAAAATGGTGGAAGACTAGTTTGTTAAAATAGCCAACAACTCTAAATGTGGTGAATTGAAGGGTGTTTATAGTGATTATGGAGGTTAAGCATGTGTTGCTTCCTTCTTTCTTTCTTTCTCGTCTTTTCGTCTTTTAAGTTCTTCAACTTTTTCGACTTTGTCTCGGGATTAATTAAACTCGTCTTATAATTTCTTCACTTATTTAGACTTGAGTTCTTCGGCTTTATTAAACTTCCGTCTTTAGACTTTTCTTCGATAAATCTTCAGAATAGGCCGTGGACTTCCGTTCTTTTTGCACTCTTGATCTTTTGACTTCGTCTTGTGTCTTTTTCTTCGATAAAAGCCCGTGTTTTCTTCCCTTTTCACATTTTGGTCCTAAATCACAACAAAAACACAAACCACGCATAATTCCGCCATTTACGACTTAAAATACACGTTTTGGCTTAGTTATTATTGTAATTAATTGGTAAAAGGATAAGTGTTTTCACACTTATTAGTGGGAAAGTTGTGGAACCTAGCATTAAGAAACCTGTTGTTCGACAACCCAATGCCTACAAGGATCCAAATCCATCTATCTTAGGAAAACCGACTCCTTTCTCCAATTCATCTCATGTAAAATCTAGGTTACCTCCTAAGACTGATGTGCAACCAAGTGTTCCAAAACCATCCATATCACCCTATGTTCCTCCATTTAGAAAGCACACCGTTGCTAAACCCAACCATGTGAATGCACCTATCACTTCTAGGACTCCTCCAAAACGTGTGACATTCGCGTCCACAAAGGAATCTACAGGTTCAAATGACTTCATTCATACCAACAACCTAGAGGATGCTAAACAAAAAGGGAATATTTAGAAAGACAAACCCGTGTATTCAAAACCTAGTTCACCAAATCCCGCTAAAGTTCAACACACTCCTAATGGTAGTCAACCAAACCATAGGATCCCTCACCAGCAATCTAGGAACTGTAAACCATCCATGAATAGTCGTGTTTCAAACACTACGCCTGAAAGATTTGGAAAACCAAGGAATACAAGTACTTTTGTGAATACCAAAATCACTGTATGTCCCACCTCCGAAAAGGGCATTCACAATAGAAATCATGATCATTCAATTATGCAATACCTTTATGAGGTCAAATCTTGTTCCTTTGAACGGAGATCAAATACTGAATCCCATAAGACAACTAGGAGATACAAACTCGTCGCAGAGAAAAGCGAAAACAACAAATCTGAAACGTGGATTAAAAAAGGACATAGTTTCTCTCCAAAGAAGTCTTCTGCTTGTGCAAGAGAAAACCAATCCTAAATCTAGTCTTCAGTGGAAACCAACGGGTCGGATCTTCACGGAAATTGGTCTTAAGTGGATTCCAATAGAGAAGAGTGATGACACCTGGACCAGCACTAATGCTAATTTTCTACACGCTAAAAAGGAATTTGTTACTCCTAATTCTTGTATTTGTGCAAACTCTTCTTCTGTGATTGCAGGTACCTCAGCGGATTCTGAACCCACTTCTTCCTCAACGGGTTCCAATTCTGTATATTCGATATCACCTTCTTCTGTTGTACAAAAATCTATTTTGGATTATTTTCGAAAAACTTGAGAAATCACAAAAATAAAATAAAATGTAAATATCATTAGAAAAAGAAAATAAAAAATGAAAAACTTTTCAAAATACCAAAAAGATTCTTCTCGACATGTCTTTCAATATCGATAATATGGACGTGCCTAGAAATGTCGCTCAATAACGACACGGGTGTGTACATAAAGCTCGAATAAAAGTTGTAAATATTTTTCAAAACATGTCATTTCGATGATTTACAATTACTTCAGACTGTGACTCGTGACTCAAAGAAAGGAAAGTTGATCACGAATGATAACTTATCCTTAACAACGGGAAAAGAAATTTTCTCGGTCATGAGCTATCGATAAAAACATTTAAAGTTTTTAAGCTCATGTAAACGACTTACAGTTAAATGTCAGACTGTAACTCGTGCTTCAAATAAAGGAAAGTGTATCTTTAAAGATAAACTTATCCTAACAAACGGGTAGAGCAATCTATCACGGGTTGAGCTTGTCACAAAACATTCAATGTTTTGAGCTTAACACAATGGCTTGTAATCACTTTCAGACTGCAACCCAGATCGATATTCACGGGGGAGTGTACGATTTAGTGCGCTTACCCTCAGCAAAAGAAGTTAAATCTTCTTACACTTGAGTGGATTTGTCAAGACATTCAAAGTCTATGAACTCAAGTTTATGCTTTAGAAAAACTTTTTCGCCAAAAAGAAATACAGTTTTTCAAAAAGCGTTGAACATAATTTTTTCAAGAATTTTTCAATGATATTCAAAATCTTTCAAAAATTGTGTGTTCAACAACTCCCCTCCTCAAAATGCGAAATGTGGATCACATCCTCACAATGACAATTCAATTGGATCAATTTTTGAGGGGGAGCATTTCAACTTCATGCAAAAGATTAACACATCTTTCTCCCGAAGATTTTCAAGACTATTGTTCAAAATATATTTTAATCAAATTTGGTGTCTTTAATATCAATAGATTTTATATATTAGAAATAGGGGGAGAAAATGTAGTTAAAATGTGATCTAAAGACTCAAGCACTCATGGTTACGATCAAATACCAACAACATCTTTAATTCATGACATTATTGGTGTCAAAAGGGTGGTTAGGTTTAAGTCCTATGTCCAACCAAAACCGGAGGGATCTTCCCAGGGACAATCCAATAGATCATTAGAAGTCCTTAGGAAAGATGGAGTAGAATGTGAACAAAACTTAATGTTTTCTCCAAATCCTAGCCACTTATGTTCTCAAGCTTAACCATAACATCACCTGAAAGAGACACTAAAACACGTCAACATAATGTTGGTGAGAGTCATAGGTTTAGACTCCAACGCTAAATCAGTTACAAGCTGTGAATAACGAACACAAATACAATAACATATGGACAATGTGCTACAATTATGTATTAACAACTAGCATTCAAGATCAATCATTCCAAACCAAAATCTAAGGCTCCTACCTTGGTAAACAACATGGTACCATATATGATCACACTATGTACCTATCCCAAGGCCACTACCTTGGCAAACCACAAGGCCACTACCTTGTCAAACCACAAGGCCACTACCTTGTCAAACCACAAGGCCACTACCTTGTCAAACCACAATAACTGAGACGGCACGTGTCCCCCGATCCAGATCATACACAATCAAAAATCACATAGCAGTTAATCACATAATGTACACACAAGTCCATCTCAAATCACAAACACATTCACATCATCAATTTACTGTTCTTAAATTAAACCATAACCTAAATCCATCATAAGATGATTAAAGAAAACATTAAACAATTTAATTGAAAAGAGTATTAAAGATTTTACCTTAGAATTTTTGAAAGAAGAAAAATTAATGAAGAACCCTAAAACCACCATTTATGCCGACCAAACCTTGATCTCCAGGGATTTTATGAGTGTTTTGATTAATAAAAAGACTTTATATACTTTCTTAACAAGTCCTTGGCCCATGTACAAAAGCCCGGTTCCCTTTTTTTCTTTTTTTCCCCTTTTCTTTTCTTTTTTTCACATAACCGACCTATACCCATTTAATTTCGTTTTTTTTCCTTTTTATTATTAATATTTGTATTAATAATATTACCTTAATTTTCCTTAATTTATTTCAGCTCCTAAAGCTTCTAAAACCTCAAAACCGTAAAACTAGTCAAATTTACGCGTTTTACCGTAAAAGACGTAAAATATACACTTTTAAAAAAAATCTCAAATTTTGAAATAAACTTTATAACTAAGTCCTAAATGACTTAAAACCATCCCGAAAAATATCCATATGACCAATTTCCTCATCCGAGACCTCTAAACGCTAAACCGTAAATCGTAAAAATACGATTTTCTATAATACATATACGTATACGTAAAACCACCAAATAACACCATCTAACTTCATAGTCACTACCATGTGAACTCATGAACATGAAATCATCACACATCGTTTCACTCACAAGGTACCCAGTACCGGAAACGATATCCAAACCACAATCTATACACACCAATAAGCACATAAACACGTAAAGACACGTAACTAGCACAAAATAAAACTAAGTGACGAACCTCAAAACCAGGGTTGTCACATCAGGCTTCTCTCAAAAGAAGTTTGTTTTATTGTCACAGAGATCAACACGACTTCTATTGACTTTCTCACTCCGAGATAGTTGATATTGAATAGGTGGCATCTGCTCCAGCCTCCGACCACTAAAAAGTGCACAAATAGAGTCTAGAGCCAAGAGATCAATCAAATCTCGTTAGGACACACGGATGAAGATCAAGAGATTCCTACGCTATATCCTTGTGATATTGCTAGAACACTCAGAGTGATACTACTTAGTATTCACAATGATGAGTGGAAATCCTTCCAGTGTTAACATCAAACAGCACTGCGGTAGGTCATATGCAAGATTCTTTATGAATTGAACATGTGTAAAACTGAAAAGCAACAGTGGTTTGATTCTGAATTGATTCAAACTCGTTTCAGGTTTCTACGCAATATCTTAATGGTCTTTCGAGAACATTCAGAGTGATATTCATTAATATTCACAGTGACGAATGGAAATCCTTCTAGCGTCAACATCAAACAGTGCTACGGTAGGTGACTTGTGAGATTCTTATGAATCAAGCTTGTGTCAACTAGAAAGCAACAATGGTAAGATTCTTAATGAATCAAACTTGTTCCATGAATTTGAATTGATGACTTTAATCAAGCGGATATTTAACCAACTGATTCACTCTTTATGTTCGCAGTCTTGCTTTGAGATGGTCGAGTAAAGAGAACGGCTAGTACAGCCGCGAAACCCTGTCAAGGAGATTCTTAATTGAATCCACCTAATCACATGTACGGTATTTAATAACGTATAACGGTTTTCACCGACCGTAGGTAAAACGCTACCGATTTAGGACGAATGTCAAAGCCATTCAGTCCGTGTCTATGTTTTGTCTCGAGAAGGTGGCGTCACGTTGTACTCAGCAAAGTCAAAGATTCAAAACCACATATTCATGCCTAAAGACTTATTCAACAATTAATAGTGTGAGCATGTGGATAAAGACACAAGATCGCAAGATGGCAAAGACAAGTCAAGAATGATTTGAAGATCTCAAGATAAAAGACTAAGTCGAAAGATAATAACAAAGGCTCAAAGATGACTGATAGGTGTGAAAACACCCATCTTTTTACCACTTAATTACAATAATAACCAAGCCAAAACGTGTATTTTATGTCATAAATGTCGGAATTATGCGTGGTTTGTGTTTTTATTGTGATTTAGGACGAAAAGGTGAAAAGTGGAGAAAACACGGGCATTCACAGGTTTTTATAGAAGAAAACGACAAAAGACGAAGTCAAGAGATCAAGAGTGCAAAAAGAACAGAAGTCCAAGGCCTATTCTGAAGATTTATCGAAGAACTAGTCTAAAAGACGGAAGTTTACTTAAAGCCGAAAAACTCGAGTCTAATAAATAAACAAATTATAAGACGAGTTTAATTAATCCCGAGTCAAAGTTGATAAAGTCGAAGAACTTAAAAGACGAGAAGACGTGAAGAAAGAAAGAAAGAGAAGGCAACACATGCACCCCCCATTTCCTATAAATACCCTCCTAAATTCATTTAGGAGGGTTGGTTAGTTTTTAGTTTAGCTTAGTTTTCTTTCATCTTTGTAGGTGATTCTAGAGAGAGAAAGTGACAGTTTCTCTCACTAGAATCCCAAGCTTTCATCTTCCTTTCTTGTTTTTGATCAAGTCTTTACCTTTGTTAATTTAATTCTTGTTTTAATCTTATTCTTATTCTACCTTTCTTAGCTTTTTATTTGTGCTTAATCCGAAATTTCTTTACATGATTTGTTTAAGCTTCACGATTGATTTATTAAAAAGTTTATCTTTTTGTTAATCTTTAAGTTTTCATACGAATCAAGCTTTGAGCTTGACATGCTTATTGGCTTAATTTGTGTCTAGCTTATTTGTTTTAAGTTTTCTTAAAAGTTTTTATATTTTAAAGTTTGCTTATTTTGTGTTTGCTTATTTTGTGTTTTTATAAAGTTTATGAATTTCATCTTTTAAAAGCTTTCAAATTTATGCTTATTAAGTTGTTCAAGTTTCGGTTTAGTGTGCTTATTGAAAGTGCTTATTGAGATTTTCACTTATCCCCATTTTCGGATTTATTGGTTTCCATCGCAATATAAGTGTTTATACACATTCCGACGGGCAGCCTATGTTCCATCGCAATAACCATTCTTGGTTCTACTTTGCGATGGCTTGTGTTTCATCCCCCTTATTCCGATCGGGATTGCGATCGCTCATTGCGATCGCATATTCCGACGGAGTTTAAGATTTCTTTAAGTCGAAATGCTGCCCAATTTTCTATAGCCACTTTCCGACAGATTTTGATACTTTACTTATTCCGACAGTTTTTATTTTTTAGACATTTCGATAGTTTAAAGTAAAAAAAAAAAAAAAAAAAAATATTACGATACTACAAAATTATTCCGATACTACCCATTCCGATACAATTGCAAACCACATTGCGATGGACTGCTTTGGCGCCAATTTGAGCTAGCAGGTTGCTAGCTTGAGCTAGCTGCCTGCTAGCTTGTTTATTTATTGTTTTTGTTCCGTAGTTGTTTAGTTTAATCTGAAAGTTGTTCCGATTTAATTTCTGAAAGTTACGTATTTTTAGTTAATTTTTTCGTCTAATTTTAAAATTAATATTTTTTCGTAAAGTTCAAGTTTTATCTTTTATTAAGTACCCGCTTTAGGTTTTGCCTCGTTTAGCTTTAAAGTACCATTTTAGTTTTATTCTCTCCTTTTTTATTAAGTAAACTTTATTTTCGAGTCGATAGTTAATTTCTTCGTTTAGTTTTATTTTTATTAATTGTTTCGCTTTAAATTACGTTTTATTATTTGTTTTACTATTAGTTTTAATATCGTTTTAACTTTTAGTTTTTAATATTCACCTTGTTTTACTTTTATTATTTGTACTTGTCTTTAGTTTGTTTTTAAATACTTTTCGCATTTACTTTTTAATTAGTTATAGATAATCAACTTCCCTTTTTCTTAACCAAAAACAATTGAGTCACACATTTAACCGGAAATCAATTCGATTAGACACCGAGAATAACGAACTTTCAACTAGCAAAAACTCTTACATTAATGACAACATGAAGGAACAACACTACTATTACACGTTCAAGACTCATTTATGACGAAATTCATAAATCTCCATTAGACTCCAAATATCGAAGAGGAATGACCTCACATTGGGGGAGATTGTTAGCCTCAAAATATTGAGTCAAACAAGAATGCTCGGTCATAGTTTATTATTGTAATATTTATTAGAACGTTGTAATAGTTAGTTAAAGAGTCGTGGTTCACAGGCTTGGATTTATGCTACTTAAAGACCAAAAGACAAGCCCGGTCCAAAAAATATAGCCCATTATGGTTACATGTAAGCCCGTCTATATAAGGCCCTTCCTAGCATGTTAGGAAGGGTGGATAGTTCATTCATAACTCTCATTATTCTAATATAATCTCACCTAGTTTCTCCATCTTCTCTCTACTTTCTCTCACAACTTTCTCTCTCTAAGAATCAATCTCTTTTCATCTATTTTCTATCTTTAATCATCAAATAACATGGGACAACATGGCCATTATGAGTTCATTGTCATGACTTTCGGATTCACGAATGCTCATGTGGTATTCATGGACCTTATGAACCGCGTCTTCCACGAGTACTTAGACAAATTTGTTATCGTATTCATTGAAGACATCCTCATCTTCTCTAAATCCAAGGAAGATTATTAAGAACATCTACGTATTGTGCTACAAATTCTTTGTCAGAAACAATTGTACGCCAAATTTTCTAAGTGTGAATTTTTGCTAAACAAGGTGGCATCCTAGGCCACATTGTCTCCACAGAAGGGATTACTATGGATCCTGCTGTAACACCCCCATTTTTATCATATAGCAATGGAAGATAATCTAGGGTATTACTTCATAGTACCATAGTCACAATAATAGAAAATGCCAAAAATACATTTTTATAAAACAAATGGTGTCATTCATTTATTTAAATCATAGTTAATAAACAACTGTACATACGCTGCACAAGCACAGGTTTCCTAAAGATCTAGTTTTATTGATAGAATGATAACTTTATCAAGACACCACCCTACGCAACACGCCAGTCTTTATTCACTTGATATATATGCTTAAAGTAAACACAAAGGTTGAGTTAATTTATAGTTTTTAAACATCATTTGAATACAAGTATTACTCTCGGGGTACAGTTTTATACACCCAGTTTGTTAAGTGATGCCTAAAATAACTATTAGTGTTAACTAATCTTTCTTAGTTTTGATCACAACAAACTATACAACACATTTAGTGTAAAACACAAAACGAATTATTTAACTAACACTATCATCAAAGTAATAATCATATCACTAACATTTCTTAATCATACTTAGTGATCATCAAAGTGATTATCTGTAACACCCCCAAATTTATACAACTCAGTTCAGCGGAAGACTAGTTGGTGTTACGGGATAGCACATTACTCACATCATAGACAACGCATAAAAATCGCGTCGTTTAATAATAAATCATTTCCATTCATAAACATCAAAGTTACATAGGTCCCAAGTCTTTACATTTCATACAAAGTTTTACAAGTGTTTGAATGGAAAAAATATTGTTTAAGTGCGGGCCATGAATTCTTGTCGTCTTCCCGAGAATTACCTTCAAGTACCTGAGATAAAACATGTTAAAAGAAAAGGTCAGCGATAACGCCGAGTGAATTCATAGAGTTTAATAAATTCCATCAATATAACTTTAGTATAAAATTAGTACCAAAAATTAATTCGTACAAATCATTGTAATAGGCCGTAAAATAGCCAAAATCATTTTATATAAATCCTTATCGAAAATCATAATATAGGCATTTGCCTTAAAAATTATTATACGAGCCAATGTCGTAAAAATATCATACAATACGTCTTATGACGTTGTATAAAATCAAATAAAAACCGTTATATGAATATGGTTATGAAAACCAAAATACCAACATAATATCAATAGTATGACCCAGTATTGCTAGTCAGGCAATACATCGTAATTCGGAGCGTCCAGTAATATTTTGGTGATTTGGATTATTATAAGCCGCATGACATTGTTACCTTACTAAAACCAAAACGGGTAGCTAACCCGATACCAATTTTGCCCATCTAAAGTAGCGTGTCGTCACAAAGGTCACGCTATTGGAAATCTTCTCATACATAAATTCGCTTACCAATCAATGTGGCACGACGGGGATCAACCGTCAAGGCGCGAACTGGGGTGATCGTCCCCAAATAGTACTATTAAATGCATAAGCGTCTACCAACTCCCGGTAGTTCACAATTCATGCTAATGGGACTTTTAGTGACATAGCCTAACTTTAATAATCCATTTAATTTCATCTATCGGGTCCTTTATTCATTTATCGGGTCATACAATCGGGTCATTCAATCATTCGGGTCCAAAATCAATAAACAAACAATCAGGACAAATGGTGTCCAAACTTTTATAAAAACTAACATGTTATCTCCCTCGCGGGTTTATAAAGCATTTATAAAACATTTAAAAGAGTGCGAGGCTATGAACTCACGTTGATATGGGAAGGCGGGTTATCGGCAATCCGGTCGTACGGTACGTGCTTCAATCACGGAAACCTAGACAAATAATACTCGGTCTTAGACGTTTGTCCAATGACTTTATAAAAATAACAATTACGTATACATATGATGATTATATATATATGATGATCAAGTGGGTTTACATATTCTCGTTTACTCCTTTTAGTGTTATATGTCGATAACTTTTATATTAGTTTACTAGTTTTACCCGTTTACGTGTCTTAAGCCCAATAAGCTTATTATAAGTTATTTAACTTATTTTAATCCATTTTGTACTTATATTATCAGTACATATACTTTCAAGTTGGGCCCAAATGGGTTAAGCCCAATAGATTCTTTTTACAAGTTTTTATCCTATTTAGTCCATTTATTAGTCCAATATGTTTATTTAACTTGTTAATGTCCGTATGCCCTATAGTTCGGGTTTTATCGGTTTTTACTTGTTATACATGTCTATATATCAGTATGTAAGTTTTATAAAGTTTTCATTAGACGGGTCCAACCATCTAAGTTTTATTTAATAAAAACGTTAATTTTACGGCAATAGCCGAAAAAGTAGTAAAAATCATGTTTATAATTTTATAACTTATAAAACTTAACAAGTTTCCATTTTCATCATTTATACACTTATTACACCTTTTATATATTTATATAAATAAGTTTTATAAGTTAGTGGGTTTTTATTTACATTTTATATATTAAAATGTGAGTGCTTATATAATAGTATTATTCTTTAATTTCCAAAAATCTGATTTTTAACTTCATCTTCACCAAAAATGTCATATCTTGAGTTCTACATGGAGATAGAAGCTCAAATTTTTATCACATAAACTACATGATATTTGCTACATTTAACTCTTCTATAGCTACTGTTGAATCATCTTTTAAGTATTTTCTAAAAATCGTCCAAAACAGTAACTTCAGATTTATACCCTAAACTTGTTTTGATCATATCTCACTCATTATTTTGATTCCATTGCATGGCCAACTCTCACATGTGTACAAGACCCATAGCTTACTGTAAATGGGTTCTACTTCATCATATTATCAGTTTACCACTTGGTTCTTTACTGTTTTATACAGCCAACATATTTAGACAAGATTTTAGACTTGTTTCTTATAGTTTTTCACCTTTTTATCCATGATTATCAACAACAAATCCCCACATAACATTTTTATCATCATATAATCATCATAAATATATACAATAGGAAATAAAATACATGTTTACATAATCAAAATAATAAGAAGGTGAGGAGGACAATCTTTATACCACCATCTTGATGTAGGTTATGATTTTGACATGGTTTTTTGATGAAGAAACTTGTAGACAACCATGACCATCTTCAAGAACTCCAATCTTCATCAACTCCTTGTGGAAAATCAGCCTCATGACACCATGAAAACTCCTCCATGGATGTTATAAGTTGCACCAATCTTCATCTTTTTGAATGGGGATTAACATATGTTAATTATAACATATGTTCATGGTTAAAATTTGTATGAATTTGGTGTTTGAAGATGAATATGGGACGGCATGTTTAAGCTAGAGAGAGAGAGTTTGTGAGTAGATTGCATGGTGAAATGGTAGAAATGAGAGTGTTTGATGGTTTTGTTGTAGGCTTGGCTTATTTTCTAAGCTACAAGTTAACATGTGTTAACTTGGTTAAGGAAAATGTGACACCTCATGGCTTAACTAGTGTGTATAGCCGGTTTTGATGTGGGGGTGGGACAAGTGTCCCACTTGTCTCATCCCCATTTATTTACGGGTACTCCTCGATTCTAGTTTCCTCGATTTGCGTGCCCTCGGGTCGTTTTACGAAAAACGTTTTTATAAATTATGAATCGACGTCACAAAACGAATCCAATAAAAATTGTCTCATCAAAAACGGAGTTCGAAAACGTAAATACGTAATCCTAAGGTTTCCGGTTTAGTCGTAAAGGACGTTAAAATAAAATCGTAAGTCCTAATCTCTTCTCGTAAATTTGTGAGTTTATGAACCAACACAAATTTAAAACTCCAAAATAATATTCATGGACAAATTTATTTTCTCAAATGTCGGACTGTCACCAAAGACGGTGTACGTAAACGTAAGCACGTAACGTTGAATCCTCCGGTTTAGACGTAGTCGATGCTACTCCAAGACGTAAATCCAAATTTCTTCCCAAAAATATGTGAGTTCATATTGTATCATTAAAATAATATTTTCAAATAATATTTGAGAATAAAATATCAATCGTAAACTGACGGATTGTCACAGCATTTACCCCTAAACAGGATCTTTGTCCTCAAAGATCATCTTACCTTACTACTCGCTTCTTATAGAGTGAAAGCCATGTGGGTATTTCCTCCACATTCGGTCCTTTCTCACAAATGCAATTCATTATAATACGCGAGTTTCATCAAACATAACTACGGGAATAAGATCAGGCTTAATGTTGACTTACTTTCTCTATCCATGATGTACACGGGTTTTTGATGAATGCAACTTTTCGCCGATCTAAGCTTTACTAAGAACTATCAGATTTTCACTTGATAGATATTCCATCAAGTTCGATTTACGAAACATAATTCACGCAGTCTTTGAAGTCCTAGGGTAGATCCAGCTTATATGCCTTTCAATCCCAACTTTTACATCATCTCAATGGTCCCAAACAACGGGGACTTATATCCCATGATTTGTCAGATCATGAATTCATTTTTCCCAAGTTTAAAAATTGTGGTATAACTTCGCTACCCATTTGGCACTTCAAGATCTACATTTCACATTCACATAACCTCTTGCCCACTACCGGCAGTCAATAATCAAATCCTAATTTCAACAATCATTTCAAATCTCGCGGGTCGGGTATTTTGCAAGGATAGGTTTGCCATCATAGGAAACCTTAAACCTAAAAGACATGTCCAACTCACAATGGGTGTATGTCGGATGTCTTTATCTCAACTCCTGCTTACAGATGCTCTAATATAGATTCTAACAAGATTCGATCTCAATCCTAATACGATGATTATCAATGATAATCCCTCCAAAGGAAAACGATTATACGGTCTATTACCAAAGGTCATTCATTCAAACATAAAACAACACTTATATTACTCTGTATCGTTACTTTACCTCGTCCCTTCGATTTGGGATGGTACATAGTACTCTCATCAAGGTTCGTTCTCAATGATTTCTGAGCAAATCTCTAGAAATTCGATGCGAAGCGAGGATCTTGATATAGATGATTGATACAGGCATGCTATGTTTACATAACTCTTTTGCATTTATCATTAACGAGAATGATATTAGCAGATTTGGTCAGTCTGTCGACGATGACCCAAATCGAATCTAATTCAGATGATGACCTTTGCCATAGCTAGACGTTTACTAATGTATGAGGCGATGCCTGCCTTCATAATTCGTCATCAGTACAACTTCTTCAGATAAAGATACTCTTAGTCAAAAATGACATACTTATACTTACATATTCCAACATAACTATATCTCACAATCTCCATATTTATACAATCACAAGTGGTCTTTTAAAATATTTAACGCCATCGGCTTCTTAATTCTAATGGTTCACACTAGCCGTGAAACCTTTTTATCATCTATATTATCCTTATTACAAACTGTTTATTTTTTTATCGTTTGGCAATTTATTTTGCACCTTCATTATTAAGGAACATGTCCTAACTGGTTCTTTATCTTTTCTACATAATGCGTCGGTAATTACGTTCACCTTCCTGATGAAATAAATATCACAACCGTATTTATTCAAAATTCTTTCTTCATAATTTCTAAGTTTCAGTTTCGCCTCATCTATCATTTTTATCCGTTTTACTCAATCCGTCGTCTAAAGCGTCGATAATTATTATAATTAATTAAATAATTATTAGTTAATTTTTATGAAGCGTAAAAGTTTTAAATTTCTTAGTTCGACCAATTATATAAAATGTTCAAAAATAAATTTGAATTTAATTAACAAGATTTTTGTTGATTTATCGAAAATATTTAATAAGATTTCGTAATTGATCGAAAAATCTTCGGTTTATACTTTAGTCAAAATTTTCTTATTTGAAAAGCAAAAGTTGTCGTTTCAAATTTCAAATCATGGTTCAAATGGTTTCTTCAATCCCTTTTAGGTTATCTGGAGGTATACACAATCATTTACCCCTAAACAGAAGTTTAGTTAAATGGTTTGTGTATAAGGGAATAATCCCTTAAAATCCTTTGTTAAAACATTTGTCAAAACATAGTTCCATTTCTTTTTGGTAAAATCCAAAGTCTTAAAAGGGCTCTTAATTTTTGAAGAGTCAATTTATATTCCATTATCCTTTTAATCTCATAGTCAAATCATGTAAAGTATTAAGTCTTTAATCACGTGTTAATTATTCAAGGTACAGGTTTTTATCGTTTAGCTAATTCAGGGCATTCTATAAATAATTATTACCTCATTATTATTCTTATAAACAAATAAATAGACCTTAATGATCACGAGCATGAATTTATCAAATTACAGCCTACACACGTGATTCATCATAATTATGAATACTACATGTGCATTGTCAATCCAAACGACATCTCGTGAAACTCATAACGTTCATTACAAGTACTGGATGTAGTGATTGGAATACATAATCTTCTTCGCGGACGCGAAGTTGATGATAACCATGCCGTGAATCAAATCTTTAAAAAAATACACTTAGAACCTTGTAAATGATCGAACAAATCTTCCATTTCGAGTTATGGATATCGTTTTCGATTGTCAATTTACTTAGTCACAGTAATCTATACATGTAAGGAAAGATAACACCATAGCTCTTCAGGATGACAGGCTTGGTATAATAAAATCTTTCTCCGACAACTTTCTCAGTTGTACGGTAATTCCTTAAATTCAGATGGTGCTGACGTACAGTGCACAAGTCACAAGTGCAGCACCGGAAATATAACCAATACCAAATTCAACTTGCCTTAGTGGCGAAAGTCTAGGTGGTTCACCAACAAATACCTCCTAAAGTTTCAGATAAGATAAACATCTTTTAATAAATACATACTAGGTTCTTCTAGATTACAATATCTATAATTAGTTCACAACCATTCACGGTATAATTTCAAGTCTAAATGCAGGATATGGTCATCCATCAAGAATTATTTAGATCACTTTTGATAATCAACATCTTATCATTTAGGGGAATTCTACTCGAGTTCCCATCAATTAAGACAACGTCGTCATGTCATAATCAATCAATCCATTCTACTGGCATTATCAACTTTCCAGTTTCATTGCCGTCGATAAGATGTGAACTTCTCAAAAGACTAATAATAATTCATAATCCTTCACAATTTCAAGGATATATGGAGACATAATCTATCATTAAAAGAGTAAGGTCAACGCATAATCTATGCGAGAGAATTTCAAATCAGACACAGACGAAAACATTTAACGAATATGAATATATCCCATGTTTTCATAATTTGAGTACGCATTCGAAAGCTCCTCGGATCGTTACCCAGGTCATTCAAATGAAATCAAATCATAAGAAATGATAAGAACGTCGATACATCCAGTCGGGTTATCAACACTCAGTAATCAGATACTTTTCCTAAGAATCTCACTACGGGAGATTTGGACAAGAAAGAATTGTCAATTGTCAAATAAGACAATTTCCAAAGATGAGTAAATTCAACTCAGAAGAATAAATAGTATGGCACATTTGTAGGTGTCCCTAACAATATGTCCCTATTTTTCACTTCTTGCAGATCTCATAAAAATTTATTCTTTCACAATCTTCAAAGAAAATTTAGTGCTTATTCATTAGTTTTATGGTGACTACTAATCAGTCTTGCATAGTCCATTCCAAATTGTATGTAGGCGCGCAACTATATACAATTTCAAGATCAACGATGCAATACTCAGTTCGTCAAAATTTTATCATCATGTTTACAGTAAAATCATTTTCATGCTTAATTCTTAGATAAGAATCAAGAATAAATTTACAAAGATTTTCTTTGTTATGAAAACAATTAAGTTTCCAAAGCTTTTCATAAACAACTTCATTTCGATAGTGATTATTTACAAATCTCATTTTGAATAATCCTTTTGGTGATGAGAATTCAATTTTTCTCAAGGAATACTGTTTTAACTTATAAAATGAGTGATCTGCAGAAAAGTGATGAAGGCTTGTTCACCAAGAATTTACTACGATATAATAGGAAATGAGCTTTAGCCAAATAATCATGAGGTTCATGACCTCGATGGCACTCACGAAGAATGATTCACAACGTAACTCAAATCGAGATGAGTACTTGTTCAATGGTTGCATCACTAATGCGAACATTAGGATGAAGCAAGAAAAGATAGATAACATCGATACATGTAGAATTTAGTAATCAAAGGTAGTCTTTTCATTAATCATAAACAAGTCAAAATTGTACCGTAACACATTACGTGTCACTATGTCATACAATTCTCAGAACTCATCCTACCAACTGATGTCTCAGTTAAGTTAGGGATTATTTTTAAAAGATACCACAATGAATACTAATCTACAAGAGTCATTAGGTGTTCCACATGTCCCAGAAGATCCATCGGTCTCAATTCAGAAGAAGATTTCTTCAATTTATTTATTGGACACTGGGCATCCTCGTTAGTGGACAATGGCCTAGGAACAACCCTTAACACGGATCAACAATCAATTAAAACCTTATAATTCAATCACAAAACTTAACGACTTCTATTAATAATCTCATATTCCATATAGGTTAAGTTTCACTTTATTCAAGTTTCATCAAATTTTATACTCAATTCGATATTCTACCTCATTCTCCAATACTTACAACCTTATTCTTCGGCCTTGTAAAGGCAATACAATCTCAATATGAATCAACACTTAATTTCCAATCCTATTAGCTCTTACAACAATAATTATCAAATGAGTCATTAATATGAAATGACTTGATCATTCAACTAGACTTCTCGGAAAGGTATTAGTAGCATGAGGCTTTTGGGTAATGGTTCCAATAACAGCCTCAAGTGCAACATTCACCCTTTCGATTTCAATTTAAGAATTGGATGACAACGAATCAGATGACATCTTTCTAGGTGGTAACGTTTTGTCAAACTCCACTCTATAAGGAAAGATCGTCATGACATCGATATCAGATTTAATCTCGCCAATTCTTTTTCAATATCACAATCAACTAATATCTACATTTCTACGAATATCAACCATTTGTTGGGATCATAAATATCCACAACTTGGTTTAGATCTAGGATAGCTAGAATTCCTACGAGAATAGCTTTGATTAATTTACTAGGGGATTTAGGGTTACTTGTGACAATCGACGTCGTATAAATACCTCGTATAAAATCAAAATAATCATCAAACAATCATGTAATAAAATTACATCATATATATATAATCCAAGTTATATATATATATTAAAATAACACTTCTCAGTCTTGGCCTTGTCGGTAACTCGGGAATTCTTCGGCACCGTTATAGTCAAAAGATTTTTAGACATTTTTAGAAAAATGTTTTTAGTTAAAAGATTTTGAAAAGTTTTATTCAAAACCTTAGTTTTAAAAATCTTTCGTTCTCTATAACGAGAGCTCTGGTACCAAACTGTAACACCCCCAAATTTATACAACTCAGTTCAGCGGAAGACTAGTTGGTGTTACGGGATAGCACATTACTCACATCATAGACAACGCATAAAAATCACGTCGTTTAATAATAAATCATTTCCATTCATAAACATCAAAGTTACATAGGTCCCAAGTCTTTACATTTCATACAAAGTTTTACAAGTGTTTGAATGGAAAAAATATTGTTTAAGTGCGGGCCATGAATTCTTGTCGTCTTCCCGAGAATTACCTTCAAGTACCTGAGATAAAACATGTTAAAAGAAAAGGTCAGCGATAACGCCGAGTGAATTCATAGAGTTTAATAAATTCCATCAATATAACTTTAGTATAAAATTAGTACCAAAAATTAATTCGTACAAATCATTGTAATAGGCCGTAAAATAGCCAAAATCATTTTATATAAATCCTTATCGAAAATCATAATATAGGCATTTGCCTTAAAAATTATTATACGAGCCAATGTCGTAAAAATATCATACAATACGTCTTATGACGTTGTATAAAATCAAATAAAAACCGTTATATGAATATGGTTATGAAAACCAAAATACCAACATAATATCAATAGTATGACCCAGTATTGCTAGTCAGGCAATACATCGTAATTCGGAGCGTCCAGTAATATTTTGGTGATTTGGATTATTATAAGCCGCATGACATTGTTACCTTACTAAAACCAAAACGGGTAGCTAACCCGATACCAATTTTGCCCATCTAAAGTAGCGTGTCGTCACAAAGGTCACGCTATTGGAAATCTTCTCATACATAAATTCGCTTACCAATCAATGTGGCACGACGGGGATCAACCGTCAAGGCGCGAACTGGGGTGATCGTCCCCAAATAGTACTATTAAATGCATAAGCGTCTACCAACTCCCGGTAGTTCACAATTCATGCTAATGGGACTTTTAGTGACATAGCCTAACTTTAATAATCCATTTAATTTCATCTATCGGGTCCTTTATTCATTTATCGGGTCATACAATCGGGTCATTCAATCATTCGGGTCCAAAATCAATAAACAAACAATCAGGACAAATGGTGTCCAAACTTTTATAAAAACTAACATGTTATCTCCCTCGCGGGTTTATAAAGCATTTATAAAACATTTAAAAGAGTGCGAGGCTATGAACTCACGTTGATATGGGAAGGCGGGTTATCGGCAATCCGGTCGTACGGTACGTGCTTCAATCACGGAAACCTAGACAAATAATACTCGGTCTTAGACGTTTGTCCAATGACTTTATAAAAATAACAATTACGTATACATATGATGATTATATATATATGATGATCAAGTGGGTTTACATATTCTCGTTTACTCCTTTTAGTGTTATATGTCGATAACTTTTATATTAGTTTACTAGTTTTACCCGTTTACGTGTCTTAAGCCCAATAAGCTTATTATAAGTTATTTAACTTATTTTAATCCATTTTGTACTTATATTATCAGTACATATACTTTCAAGTTGGGCCCAAATGGGTTAAGCCCAATAGATTCTTTTTACAAGTTTTTATCCTATTTAGTCCATTTATTAGTCCAATATGTTTATTTAACTTGTTAATGTCCGTATGCCCTATAGTTCGGGTTTTATCGGTTTTTACTTGTTATACATGTCTATATATCAGTATGTAAGTTTTATAAAGTTTTCATTAGACGGGTCCAACCATCTAAGTTTTATTTAATAAAAACGTTAATTTTACGGCAATAGCCGAAAAAGTAGTAAAAATCATGTTTATAATTTTATAACTTATAAAACTTAACAAGTTTCCATTTTCATCATTTATACACTTATTACACCTTTTATATATTTATATAAATAAGTTTTATAAGTTAGTGGGTTTTTATTTACATTTTATATATTAAAATGTGAGTGCTTATATAATAGTATTATTCTTTAATTTCCAAAAATCTGATTTTTAACTTCATCTTCACCAAAAATGTCATATCTTGAGTTCTACATGGAGATAGAAGCTCAAATTTTTATCACATAAACTACATGATATTTGCTACATTTAACTCTTCTATAGCTACTGTTGAATCATCTTTTAAGTATTTTCTAAAAATCGTCCAAAACAGTAACTTCAGATTTATACCCTAAACTTGTTTTGATCATATCTCACTCATTATTTTGATTCCATTGCATGGCCAACTCTCACATGTGTACAAGACCCATAGCTTACTGTAAATGGGTTCTACTTCATCATATTATCAGTTTACCACTTGGTTCTTTACTGTTTTATACAGCCAACATATTTAGACAAGATTTTAGACTTGTTTCTTATAGTTTTTCACCTTTTTATCCATGATTATCAACAACAAATCCCCACATAACATTTTTATCATCATATAATCATCATAAATATATACAATAGGAAATAAAATACATGTTTACATAATCAAAATAATAAGAAGGTGAGGAGGACAATCTTTATACCACCATCTTGATGTAGGTTATGATTTTGACATGGTTTTTTGATGAAGAAACTTGTAGACAACCATGACCATCTTCAAGAACTCCAATCTTCATCAACTCCTTGTGGAAAATCAGCCTCATGACACCATGAAAACTCCTCCATGGATGTTATAAGTTGCACCAATCTTCATCTTTTTGAATGGGGATTAACATATGTTAATTATAACATATGTTCATGGTTAAAATTTGTATGAATTTGGTGTTTGAAGATGAATATGGGACGGCATGTTTAAGCTAGAGAGAGAGAGTTTGTGAGTAGATTGCATGGTGAAATGGTAGAAATGAGAGTGTTTGATGGTTTTGTTGTAGGCTTGGCTTATTTTCTAAGCTACAAGTTAACATGTGTTAACTTGGTTAAGGAAAATGTGACACCTCATGGCTTAACTAGTGTGTATAGCCGGTTTTGATGTGGGGGTGGGACAAGTGTCCCACTTGTCTCATCCCCATTTATTTACGGGTACTCCTTGATTCTAGTTTCCTCGATTTGCGTGCCCTCGGGTCGTTTTACGAAAAACGTTTTTATAAATTATGAATCGACGTCACAAAACGAATCCAATAAAAATTGTCTCATCAAAAACGGAGTTCGAAAACGTAAATACGTAATCCTAAGGTTTCCGGTTTAGTCGTAAAGGACGTTAAAATAAAATCGTAAGTCCTAATCTCTTCTCGTAAATTTGTGAGTTTATGAACCAACACAAATTTAAAACTCCAAAATAATATTCATGGACAAATTTATTTTCTCAAATGTCGGACTGTCACCAAAGACGGTGTACGTAAACGTAAGCACGTAACGTTGAATCCTCCGGTTTAGACGTAGTCGATGCTACTCCAAGACGTAAATCCAAATTTCTTCCCAAAAATATGTGAGTTCATATTGTATCATTAAAATAATATTTTCAAATAATATTTGAGAATAAAATATCAATCGTAAACTGACGGATTGTCACATTATCCTTAAAACTAACTTCTGTTAATATGACAAAAGATTTTTAATAAACTTTCTTTTTAAGAAAATGATTTATTAAAATGGAAAATGTAAATTTGAAAATGGCATATTCCATATGCTATAAGAATATCCTTTGAAGGTTTAAAAAACCTCAGATATTCCTACCCAACTAAAAGACAAAAAAGGGAGCGGACACTACTGGGCGGTACCTTAAGTAGCTAGGCGGTTCCTTAGAGATATGGAACCGCCGGGCTAGATAAGGATTCGCACCCAGCTAGCCGTTACACTTTGTCTTCTATAAATAGTGGATCAAATCTCATTTTCCAATAACCCTCTTGGACATTTTTCTCAGTCCCCTTTCTCTTTTCTATAGCATAATCATTAGTAAATGATCACTTAATGTGTTAAGTATGTTTACATATGATTATCCTCTTGATCCCCTCCTTTACCTTGTCCAATGAGAAGATCACTCACTCACTAGTGTTGTGATAAAGATAAATTCATGAATTAGTCATGTTCATCATGTTAGCCTTTCTGTTTTTGTTGATCCATTTGTATTTATGAATACTTGGACTAGTTGTGTTCATCCAAGCTATTTGTGAATACTTGGATTTGTTGTGTACATCCATTGCATATGTGTTTGCTTGGATATGTGTTGTGTAGATCCAAGCTACATGTGTGTACTTGGATATGTTTAGTTGAGTTGTAATAGATTGTGTATTAGTTCTCAATAAACTATAAAGTGATGTGGTTGTGTCTTGTGAGTTCTCACTAAACTTGAAAGTGATTAGTAGTTTGTGTTGTGTGAAGTTATCACTTAGCTTCAAAGTGAAGATTGGTTCTAGCTTTGGATTAGAACTCGACATCTAGCCTTGTGTCGTAAAATGGTGAAGTAGGCAACGTCGTGAAGATTGGTTCTACCTTGAGATTAGAACTCGACATCTAGCCTTGTATCGTTAAATTGTGAAGTAGGCAACGTTGTGTAGATTGGTCCTAACTAAAGATTAGGTCTCGACATTTAGCTTAGTGACATAAAATAATGTAAGCGACGATGTAAGGCTTTCTTCGCCAAGAAGGGAGCTTGTGGATATAGTGGAAATCTCGAGTAGGTGTACTCGAGGAGTGGAGTAGAAACGAGGATAGAGCCTCGTTGTCGAACCACTATAAATCTTGGTGTCTTGTCATTAGGTTGTCTCTTTCCTTACTCTTTACTTATTTCATTATCATTACACTTACCTATTACCATTGCTAATGCATTTGAATTGAATCTAATCATTATGCAACTTAGCTTCTAGTAAAAGATAGTTTTGATACAAACCTAATTGAAAGTAATTTTAATTAGGTGACTAATCGAAGAGAAACTATTCAACCCCCCTTCTAGTTTCTACAATTGGTAACAGAGCGATGGTCACTCAAGATCTTTTAAGTATATTGTGTTAATGCAAGTGATGCCTAAAAACATTATTAGTGTTAACTAATCTTTCTTATTTTTGATCACAAAAAATTATACAACACATTTAGTATAAAACACAAAACGAATAATTTAAGTAACAATATCATCAAGGTAATAATCATATCACTAAATTTTCTTAATCATACTTAGTGATCATCAAAGTGATTATCCTTAAAACTCACTTTTGTTAATATGACAAAAGATTTTTTAATAAACTTTCTTTTTAAGAAAATGTTTTATTAAAATGGAAAATGTAAATTTGAAAATGGCATATTCCATATGCCATAAGAATATCCTTTGAAGGTTTAAAAAACCTCAGATATTCCTACACCACTAAAAGAAAAAAAAAAGAGCGGACTCTACTTGGCGGTACCTTAAATAACTAGGCGGTTCCTTATCGATAAGGTACCGCCGGCTAGATAAGGATCCGCGCCCAGCTAGCCGTTGGACTTTGTCTTCTATAAATAGTGGATCAAATCTCATTTTCCAACAAGCCTCTTGGACGTTTTTCTCAGCCCCCTTTCTCTTTTCTATAGCATAATCATTAGTAAATGATCACTTAAAGTGTTAAGGATGTTTACATATAATTATCCTCTTGATCCCCTCCTTTACCTTGTCCAATAAGAAGATCACTCACTCACTAGTGTTGTGATAAAGATGAATCCATGAATTAGTCATGTTCATCATGTTAGCCTTTTTATTTTTGTTAATCCATTTGTATTTATGAAATACTTGGACTAGTTGTGTTCATCCAAGCTATTTGTAAATACTTGGATTTATGGTGTACATCCATTGCATATGTGTTTGCTTGGATTTGTGTTGTGTAGATCCAAGCTACATGTGTGTACTTGGATATGTCTAGTTGAGTTGTAATAGATTTGTGTAGTAGTTCTCACTAAACTATAAAGTGATGTGGTTATGTCTTGTGAGTTCTCACTCAACTTGAAAGTGATTAGTAGTTGTGTTGTGTGAAGTTCTCACTTAGCTTCAAAGTGAAGCGTCGTGAAGATTCGTTCTAGATTTGGATTAGAACTCGACTTCTAGCCTTGTGTCTTTAAATGGTGAAGTAGGCAACATCGTGAAGATTGGTTCTACCTTGAGATTAGAACTCGACATCTGGCCTTGTGTCGTTAAATTGTGAAGTAGGCAACGTTGTGTAGATTGGTCCTAGCTAATGATTAGGTCTCGACATTTAGCTTAGTGTCGGAAAATAATGTAAGCGACGATGTAAGGCATTCTCCGCCAAGAAGGGAGCTTGTGGATATAGTGGAAATATCGAGTAGGTGTACTCGAGGAGTGGAGTAGAAACGAGGATAGAGCCTCGTTGTCGAACCACTATAAATCTTGGTGTCTTGTCACTAGATTGTCTCTTTCCTTACTCTTTACTTATGTCATTATCATTATACTTACCTATTACCATTTCTAATTCATTTGCATTAAACCTAATCATTATGCAACTTAGCTTTAAGTAAAAGATAGTTTTGATACACACTTAATTCAAAGTAATTTAAATTAGGTGATTAATTGAAGAGAAACTATTCAACCCCCCCCCTTCTAGTTTCTACATATTTTACTTTAAAACTTGGATTGATCCATTGTCTCCTCAAATTAGAAGGTCAAGTTGTATTAAAGTTTCTTTTTGGTCAAAACTATATTTTCTTGGAAAATAGGTCTTTTAATTGGTAATATTGCATCCCTTTTAGATTAAGTAGCTTTTATGCATTTTAGATCTACTCTTGAAATGTATCTACTAGTTTGCATCTTGCTTTGTGTAGGTACTCATGAAGTTCAATCATTTAATTAGTTGTGGATTGAGTTACTTGCACTTGTAGAAGACTCATCTTTATTGATCTTCAACATCTTTGAATAATTATATTAAGATGATTGGGAATGATACTAGTCCTTGAAGACTTAGTACTCATCATAGTCATTGTTGGGCATTGCATTGATTCCTTGATATATTGGAATGCTCTTTGTGGCCAAGGTACGCTTTCGTTCTTCCACACGCCCTTTGATCATTACTTGACTATGTGCTTGTTCTTGGAATCCTTGCCTTGACATTTGTTTATGGTTTGTGATTCTTTTCCTTTACCCTCTCAAACCTTCATTGCTTGGATACTTGACTCGCTGTGGTGATGTAGAGTGAGTTAGTAGTAGCTTAAAGTATCAAGCATGATATCCATGGTTTGCACCCATACGGTTAGTAGGCCCTTTATGGGAGAGAAAGTGAATTAATACCTTGCTCATATTTTGGTTTATATTAAGACTATTATTGAAAGTGTTCTTAGTCTATGCATCAATATTTGCTTTGTGCTTATTCATTACCAAAGCTGTTTAACACTTCGCCGGAAAGGCACGTCTTAAACCACTATATATGACACAAGCTCTTCGTCTCCACGATTTGAAGATTTTCATTAATCCCTTGAGCATTGATCTTAGTCTTGATTCACTTCCCTTGACTTCTCTCCACTATGCTTTTTCGCTACGAGTAGTCGTTTGTCCATTTCGGTTCTTTTCGATCTCGATTCAACTCGTAATCCTTCATTAAGGCATATTGCTAAGTGTTATGATGATCCAATGATATTCTAAAAGGTTTAAGATATATTTTTAAGTATTTTAGAAAACTTTGTTTTCAAAATTTGGCGTATTTCATTGATAAAAACCACCCTCTGTAGGCGGTTCTTTATCTTTGGCGGCTCAAACCCGCGGTACCTTATCGATAAGAAACCGCGGGTAGTAAAGTTTGTCAGAGCGCCAGTTTTATTAAATTACTATTTTTCAAACCAAACCCTCTCTCTCCCAAAAACACACAGCCGACGGATTTCACCTTTTCCACCATTGTTGAAGCTTCAAAAACCTTCAATCACTCAAATTAATTGATTGCAAGTTGTGGGTTTCACTCATCCTTCATCAAACATCAATTAATTGTAAGTATTTTCTTTCAATTTCATTTATTTTGTTCTAGGGTTCATCCTTTCATAATTGGGGATTTTTAAAATTGATATTGAATTAGAACCTTTATAGGAATATGGGTAGACATGGTTATGTGACTATGAATCCTTAGGTTCATATTCATTAAGATTTCACTAAGACCCACTTGTAGAACAAATCCGAATTTTGGCTAAAGGATTTTGGTTAAAAGATAGAATTGAGATGAACCCATGAACAAATAGGTAGTTTCATTGTTAATGCTTACCTAAAAACCTCGTTTTGAAAAACCAATGTTCTAGTCCATTGTTGATTCAACGTAGTTCATATGTTCTTGGTTAATAATGAAATAAATACATTGTGAAAATGAGAATGATATGGATTCAATCCTTTGTTTGTCAAGAAATTGATATAACACATTCTCATATTTTTTGTTTTTTTGATTTTATTTTTCATATGAGTGATTGGAAAAATATTTTCTTGTATTTATTTAAGTACTAATCATGCCTTCACAATACCAAAAGGATCATCAACTCACTGAACAGTATATGCATAACCTTTCCGACTTTTGTCACTCAACTCATCTCGCCCATACTTATTCCTCCTTTCAATCCCGTTGTTTTCATGAGGGTAGAGTTGTCCAAAAGGATATTAAGTATTATGTCTACATCAAGTCTATGTTTGAAAACATTGGGTTTGATTTTTTGTTGCACATTAAGGAAGACATCTATCCTCGATTCCTATTGGAGTTCTTTAGCACATACTCGGTCATTGAAATCAATGATGGAATATTTGTTAGGTTCATCTTAAACGGTCAACTAATACAATACTCTCTCGAAGTCTTCGGTCAAATTCTTAATGTCCCATTTGTAGGCACTTGTCGCTTCACGGATAAATGGAAGCTTAGTGCTCTCCTTGAATCCTACAACTGTCCTCCAAATCATCATGCGAAAATTGATCTTGACTACATTGTTAACATTGTCTCCAAAAAGAGTAATCGACCCGTTAAAAGAAGCCTTCATACTAAGGTACGTTCGGTCAAACGTCATGAGGTTCTCTTAAGCGACCTTAATGATAATATGGTCCAATGAACCAATATCCTTAGGGAAAATGTGTTTTGTCTTGGTGGAAACTGGGATCATGTTCCGGCGTGTTTAGTGCATATGCTATTTTGCATCTTTACCAACACCCATTACAATTTGGCATATTTTATCACTCAACGGATCAATTATGATATTCACAAGCCTAAAACAAACCTCCCTTACGCAATGCTTCTCACTCGCCTTTTTAAAAGGGTTGGCTGTGATTTTCCAGATCTTGATCTTTCTCATTTTCAACCGGTCAAACAGGTTATGCTACCTATTCAAGAGGTATATAAGAGAAAGACAAGATGTGATCGTAAATCCGACCTACAAGAGTCGAATGATGAGGACATGGACATGCCAACAAGTGATGGTGATGGTATTGGCACAAGTGCTCCCATTGACTCTTTGAGTACTTCTCACCACTCCACAAACTCATTCGTGGACGGTTTAGATGACATTGTTTCCCCTCCTCATCATTCCTCTAGTGAAGTTCCTAATGATCTCAATTTTGAGGAACTTTACCATCAAAATCTTCGAACCTAAGGTGATTTACATGAACATCGGATTGAGTCAAGGAAGGGATTCAAATACTTGGGAAACATGATCAAGGGATTGGGCAAGATGTAACACTCTCATTTTTCGTATCGGTACAGCGGAAGGGTCTTTCAGAGTGTTACGGGATAGCACAATAACTCCAATCATAGACAACACATAAAAATGGTTGTACAAGGTTTAACAAACATTCATTCGATAAAAGTTTCAAAAGTGTACAACAGGTCCCAAATTATACAGGTCATTAAGTTTACAAAACACAGATCGAATGAACATTTTTAATATTAAGTGTGGGCCATCAGAGTCGATCTCCATCCGGATTACCTTCAAGCACCTGAGATAGAAAACATGCAAAAATCATATCAGCGAATGCCGAGTGAATTCATAGAGTTTAATGAAAACCGTTATATAAAACAATCATTTACAATCATTTAAAATCAGAACACAAGTATAATATCGGAAGTAAGTCCACATATTGCTAGTCAAGCAATATATAAATCAAGCATACATCTGAAACCGTCCATGAGACCGTAGTCTCTATATTACCATGTTAGGTAATATATTCATCGTTAATAGCGTCGTTATCGTTTATTTAGATTATACATGTCGTATAGATTATAGGATTATTATTAGCCGCATGACATTGTTACCTTACTGTGAAACAGCGGGCCGCGAACCCAACAAACAATTTGCCCATCTAAGTTAGCGTGTCGTCACAAAAATCACGCTATGGAATCTTCTCATACATAAATTCGCTTACCAATCAATGTGGTAGTTCACAATTCACGCTATGGAATCTTCTCATACATAAATAGTACTATCAAATGCATAAGCGTCTACCAAATCCCGGTAGTTCACAATTCATGCTAATGGGACTTTAAGTGACATAACCTAACTACTAATAATCCTTTTAGTCTCGAATATAGGGTCATAGCATCATTCGGGTCCATCTCATTAAGCATACAATCGGGACTACTTGTGTTCTATTTATAAAAATCTAGCATGTTATCTCCCTCGCGGGTTTACAAATCATTTTATAAAACATTTAAAAGAGTGCGAGGCTAAGAACTCACGTTGTTAATGAAAGGCGGATTATCGGCTACGGGCGTGCTTCGGTCATGGAAACCTATATAAATAATAATCGGTCTTAGACTCGGTCCAATGACTTTTATCAAAATAACAATATACATATATATGATTATTGTACATATGATGATGATCAAGTGGGTTTATAAATCCTTGTTTACTCATTTTAGTGTTTACGTTTTAGTATCGTCTTACTAGTTCACTAGTTTTACCGATTTTACCTATTTTAAGTTCATTAGGTCTTTTATAAGTTCTTTTACTTGTTTTTACCCATTATATACTTATATGATCAGTATATATATCTTTCATATTGGGCCCAAATGGGTTAAGCCCAATAATTCTTTTTACAAGTATTTATCTTTTTAAGTCTAATTATTAGTCTAATAGGTTTAGTTAGCTCGTAAATGTCCGTAATTCTTATAGTTCGGGTTTTATCGGTTTTTACTTGTCTTAGTTACTTATACATCAGTATATAACTTTTATAAACTTTACATTAGACGGGTTTGGTCGTCTAAGTTTTATTTGATGAAAAACGTTAATTTCACGGCGATAGCCGAAAAAGTCGTAAAAATCAAGTTTATAGTTTTTATTACTTATAAATATTATTTTTACCACCATTTATATAATTTACCCATTTAATTAACCTTTTATACATTTATATAAATAAGTTTTATAAGTTAGTGGGTTTATACTTTACATTTTATAAATTATAAAGTGAGTGCTTATATAATAATAATAAACATTATTTCCAAAATCTGATTTTTAACTTCACATTCACCATTTTTATCATAGCTAGAGTTATACAATGACTTAGAAGCTCATTTTTAGATGACAACTTCTTCATAATATGTGCTAAATATAACTTAGTTATAGCTACTGCCCATTTTGAGTCTAAGTTGCCTTAACAGTCCCTATAAAACGGCTTATTCAGATTGTACCACCTAACTTGTTTTAATCATATCTCACTCATTATTTTGATTCCATTGCATGGCCAACTCTCACATGTGTATAACATCATCTACTTTACTGTAAATAGATCAAACCGTGCATTTTTATCAGTTCATCATTTAGTTATCTACTGTTTTTACACAGCCAACTAAATTTTAGCTTCATTTCTTATGGTTATCATCATTTTTAAGCATGTTTATCAACACTTGATCCCCACACAACATTTTTATCATCATATATACATCATATACATATACAAAATGAAAGAAAATACATTTGTTCTTTACAAAATAATAAGAGAAAAATGTAGAGGATGATCTTCTTTACCAATCCAAGTGGATTTCTTGTTTTAGGAAGGCAAGAACTTGATGAACACAACAAGCATCTCCAAGACCATCAAATATCAAGATCATATGTTGGAAAATCAGCCCTAGGACACAAGCAAATCACCTCCAAAGTTGGTTATATGGCCACCAAATGATCAAGGTTTCAAGGAAACACCTTAATAGGACTAGTAAATATGTGGTTTGTAGTTAGAAAAGATCAATGAGGGTGTTTGTGGCTTGATGTGGGACGGCACAAAGATGAAGGTTGAGAGATTTTTGAGAGTGAATTGCATGTAAGAAATGGTTAAGTGAAAACCATTTGTTGGTTTTGTGTAGTGGTGGAAGGTTTAGCTTAAAGTGTAAGCATAAGCTTACACTTGTATAAGCTTAGCTAGAATGTGTGCCACCTAAGTGTGGTGGTGTCCTTCTTGCCGTCCCATGTAAGCTAGTGGGATGGGGCAAAGTGTTTTGTCCCATCTCACTAGTTTACGGGTATTTCTCGATTCTAGTTTTCTCGATTTGCGTGCCCTCGGGTCGTTTTACGAAAAACGTTTTTATAAATTATGAATCACCGTCACAAAACGAATCCAATAAAAATTGTTTCATCAAAAACGGAGTTCAAAAACGTAAATACGTAATCCTAAGGTTTCCGGTTTAGTCGTAAAAGACGCCAAATTATGCACGTAAGCCCAAATTTAAATCCGTAAATTGTGAGTTCGTCAACCAACATAAAAATAAGTTTCAAAATATTATACAAGAAAATATTTAACTACCTGAAAATGTTAGATTTGTCACAGCTTTTCCTCCTAAAAGGGATCAACGTCCTCGTGATCCATTTCATTTGGATGTCCATTTCTTATTGAAATCGAAGAGGTGCGGATATTTCTTCCACATTTCATCCTCTCGTTCCCAAGTATACTCCGGTCCATGCTTTGAATTCCATCGGATCTTGACAATAGGTATCCGACTTTGTTTCAGTTGCTTTACCTCACGGTCCATAACTTCTACGGGCTCTTCGATAAAATGCAACTTCCCATCTATTCGAACCTTACCTAACGGAATTTTCTCATCACTCACTGCTAGACATTTCTTCAGATTAGATACATGGAATGTGTTGTGAACACCATGAAGTTCTGGGGGTAACTCTAGTTTGTAAGCCACCGGACCTACTCTAGATAAAATCTTAAAGGGTCCAATATAACGGGGATTCAATTTTCCTCGTTTTCCAAATCTTATAACGTCTTTCCATGGCGATACTTTCAACATTACTCGGTCACCCACTTCAAACTCCATTGGCTTCCGCCGCACATCCGCGTAACTTTTCTGTCTACTTCGGGCAGTCAACAACCTCTTCTTAATCTTAACTATCATCTCCGTAGCCTCCCGGATCAATTCCGGTCCCGTGAGCTGGGTATCCCCAACTTCACTCCAACATACAGGAGATCTACACTTCCTACCATACAAAGCTTCAAACGGTGCAGCCTTAATACTAGAATGGTAACTATTGTTATACGAAAACTCTGCTAACGACAAATGTTTATCCCAATTCTTACCAAATTCTAACACACAAGCTCTCAACATATCTTCCAGTGTTTGTATCGTCCTTTCACTCTGCCCATCAGTCTGAGGGTGATAAGCAGTGCTCATGTCGAGATTCGTTCCCAAAGATCTTCTGAGAGATTTCCAAAAATTCGATGCGAATCTAGGATCTCGATCTGAAATGATCGATACAGGCACTCCATGCTTGCATACGACATTATCCAGGTATATTCGAGTCAGCTTCTCCAGTGAGAACTGCTCCTTAACCGGAATGAAGTGTGCTGATTTGGTCAGTCTATCGACAATAACCCAAATCGAATTGTTTCCAGATGATGTTCTAGGAAGCTTGGTGATAAAGTCCATCGTAATTCGCTCCCACTTCCATTCAGGAATCTTTGGTTGTTGAAGTAGTCCTGATGGCTTTTGATGTTCAGCTTTGACTCTAGCACAAGTCAAGCATTGAAGAACATACGTAGCTATGTCAGCTTTCATATTCGACCACCAATACAACTTCTTCAAATCATGGTACATCTTATCAGATCCCGGATGAATGGAATACTTAGATTTATGGGATTCTAACATAATCAAGTCTCTTAAGCCTCCAAACTTAGGTATCCACATACGACCTCTTAAACATTTCACTCCATCAGCTCTAACCTCTAAAGGATCTCCTTCTCCTCGGAACCCTTCATTAACAAAATTCTCCTTCTTACAAGCTTCTATTTGCGCATTTCTAATTTGCTCAGGCAAATTATTGTGCACGGTCAAGACTAGAGAACGCACCCTGATAGGCTCTCTATCTTTCCTACTCAACGCATCAGCAACAACGTTGGCTTTTCCTGGGTGATACTTTATATCACAATCATAATCACTTAACAACTCTATCCATCTTCGTTGCCTCATGTTCAACTCCTTCTGGTCGAGAATATACTGTAGGCTTTTGTGATCGGTGAATACCGTACACTTGGTGCCATACAGATAATGTCTCCACAACCTAAGAGCAAAGACCACAACTCCTAGCTCAAGATCATGAGTAGTGTAATTCTCCTCATTCTTCCTTAATTGCCTAGAAGCATAAGCTATCACTTTCTCTCTCTGCATCAAAACAGCTCCATAACCTCTATGAGATGCATCACAATACACTACAAAATCTTCACTCCCTTCGGGTAATGATAAGATTGGCGCACTACATAATTTTTGCTTCAATGTCTGAAATGCTCCATCTTCATCACTTCCCCAAACGAAAGGTTTATTCTTCTGAGTAAGCTTAGTCAAGGGTTTAGCTATTAAAGAAAATTCTTTAATGAATCGCCTATAATAGCCAGCTAATCCTAAGAACTGTCGCACTTCCGTTGGCGTTGTCGGTGCAGACCAATTCTTAATAGCTTAAACCTTTGCAGGATCAACATGAATTCCATCTCTGTTAATCACATGACCAAGAAATTGCACAGAATCTAACCAGAAATCACACTTCGAAAACTTAGCATACAACTTTTCATCCTTCAACAACTTCAAAACAATCCTCAAATGTTCTCTATGCTAATCTTCATTCTTAGAATAGATTAGAATATCGTCAATAAACACAATCACAAATTTATCCAAGTAGGGCTTGCACACTCGATTCATTAAATCCATGAAAACCGCAGGTGCGTTAGTTAACCCAAATGGCATTACTTGAAATTCATAGTGTCCATAACGAGTTCTAAATGCAGTTATAGGAATATCTTCTTCACGGACGCGAAGTTGGTGATATCCTGACCGCAAATCTATCTTAGAATACACACTAGATCCTTGTAGTTGATCAAACAAATCATCAATCCTAGGTAAAGGATATCGATTTTTAATTGTCAACTTATTCAGTTCCCTATAATCAATGCACATACGAAAAGATCCATCCTTCTTCTTAACGAACAAGACTGGAGCTCCCCAAGGCGACGAGCTCGGTCGAATAAAACCTTTATCAGACAACTCCTTAAGTTGCTCAGATAACTCCTTTAATTCAGAAGGGGCTAATCGGTAAGGCGCACGTGCCACCGGTGCAGCACCAGGAATTAAATCGATTCGAAACTCTACTTGCCTTATCGGTGGAAGTCCGGGTAAATCTTTAGGAAATACCTCAGGAAATTCACAAATAATAGGTACATCTTCCAATCGTTTCTCCCTAGACTCATTCCCGGTCACTTGAGCTAAGAATAACTCACAACCGTCCCTGATGTACTTTTGGACTTTAATACATGAAATGATTTTCAAGCGGGATTCACCTCGACTACCATCAATTACTAACGTTCTATTCCTAAGAGGAATCTTAACCTTCTTCTCTCCACATAAAATAGTAGCATTATTCAACGACAACCAATCCATACCAATAATAATATCAAAACTACCTAATTCTATCAACATCAAATCAATCGGAAAGGAATGGTTCAAGAGATTTAGAGAGCATCCTTCTAATAGCTTATTAGTTTTCACTAATTTACCATCAGCCAATTCCACCTCGTAACTGGTACTTATCTCAACAGGTTCAATATCAATAAGGGCACTAAATTTAGTGGATACAAAGCTCCTATCGGCACCCGAATCGAATAAAGCAACAGCATAATGATTGTTGAGTAAAAACGTACCGGTAACGACATTCGGATCCTCTTTCTTCACCTCAATTGTTCCAAGTTGGTAGATACCACCCTGAGGGTTTCTTCCAGGTACAATCGCTTTCAACTTGGGGCATTCCGATTTCCTATGACCTTCTTCATTACAGTTGAAGCAAATCGTTCCCTTCTTACACCTTTCAACCTTGTGTCCAAGCTTTCCGCAATTTCGGCACTTCCAGCAGTCGCCAGGATGCCTCTTATTGCCACACTTAGGACATCTATCATCGTTGCGCGGTGCATTGTTGGTAATAGCATTTGCATTCCCCTTTCTCTGGTTCTGACGGCGATTGAAATTCTTCCTATAATCACCTCTATCTACACGATCACCGTCTCCCTTTCTTTTCTCACCTACACGGGCTTCATCTTCCTTATCCTGAATTATCTGTCCAATGAGTTGGTAAGCCATTCGAACAGCATCATCAATGGTCAGTGGTTTCGATGATGTCACGTCCCCCCGGATATTCCTGGTCAACCCTTTCACATATTGCTCAATTCGGATCTCTTCGGGTTCAACCAATCGAGGACATAGCAAGGCCAACTCATGGAATCGATTCGTGTAACTATCAATGTCCACACCTTTCATTCTCAGATAAATCAACTCCTGTTCTAACCTAATGATCACACTACGAGGACAAAACTCCAAAGTCATCCACTTCTTGATTTCAGCCCAAGGAGTAGCATTAGCAGCATCAAGACCCATGAAAGCAATTCTCCCGTTCCACCAAGTCAACACACGACCTTTAAGAGTAGCCATAGAAAAAGTCACCTTATCTTCCTCCTTACACTTACTAATCCTAAACACCGATTCAATATTCTCAATCCACTGGTTTAGTCCTACAGCACCTTCAGTTCCATTAAAAGGTAGAGGTTCACACTTCATGAACGTCACATAAGTACAGCCACCAACTTCAGGTGCATTCGTTCCAAGTCCTCCTACATTTCCTCCAGCATTAGCATTCACATTATTAGCATTCACATTCACATTAGTACCGCCAATTCCACTACCGCCAGCTCCACTACCGCCAGCTCCACTACCGCCAGCTTCATTTCTAGCGTTTGCCATGAATTCAGTCATAGATGCGGTAACTTGCTCCGTAATAATCCTACGTACATCATCCTCAGTCACAGCCTTCTTGGGCGGCATAGTTCTATAATTCCACAATTTCAAAGCATTAAGCATTCACCCAACAAAGGATTCATATAATATGGATCGAATTCATAATCAAGATACAAATAAGGCACAATATGGAATTCAAGACAAGATACATATTTCATTCGATCTGAAACAAAAGTATTGTCTTAGTACATCCATATCAAAGTTCTAACACTATATACACTCAAAATTCGTGCCAAGTCTATTACTAACAAGTCGGTTCAGCCAAAGCTACAAACACAAAAGATATAAAGGTCACTACTAAACACAGACTGGTCTACTGAGAACCGCCAGATGGTCCATCATCCATCGTCTTCTGGATCTTCGCCGGATGATCACTAGACTCATCTTCAGCTGGGCGCTTACGGATTACTCCTCTTTCAACCATGTCAGCATAAAATCTACTGTTCCAACCCACAGATATATTCAACTCCTTTCGGCTTTCTCACGCATCGCACGAGCCACACTCAACTGAATCTCCAAAGAATTCACCTTTCTCTTCATAGCAGCATACTCACCACTTTCCAACACCGATAACCTCCTAAAAGCCTCATTCAAACCACGTTCTACATCACTCAAATCCAAACTAAGCAATTCTCGCTCCTTCTCTCCAATATTAGTCTTCGACTCCAAATAAGCAACCTGAGTCTGAACAACACCTAATCCAACCTCTGTCACACAACTCTTAACACGGGAAGCATCTAGATCACGTCTCAAGGCCCATGGTGCAAGACCATCAATATGAGTAGCCTCTCGAGCACTAGACGACTCTCCTATCTCACATCTACGAGCAGCAATACCATCGGTACCGTCAGGTGCATCGTCATCCTCATCCTCCTCTGATTCAGAATCAGATTCAGACGATTCAGACATTTCATCCCTAGGTAACTCATCCTCGGAATCAGACAAACAAACTGGTGGGGGCAAAGGCTCGCCCTCTGGAACATCATACGGATATATAAGCTCAGCTTCCTCATCGTCATCAACCTCAATATCTATACCTACATCCTCCTCGACATCCTCGTCGTCAATCTCATCATCTAACTCATCTAACCCAATCTCATCCTCATTCTCAATATTAGCATTCTCAATATCCACGTCCTCATTACCCACATTCTCAATCTCATTCTCTACTAAGTCAACCTGAGGGGCAATCTGATCTCCTAGTCCTAACTCGGGCTCGGGATCCTCAAATGGTTCCTCCTCATCATCAATATCAAAATCTACTAAGTCTAAATAAGGATCATCTTCTATATTAGGTTCGGGAATAGCATGGTTTTCAACAGGAATATTAGGGTCAGCCATGACAATCTGCATTTATATATATTTATCTCGTATTAGGATAACATACTAGTTAAACAATTACATAATGAAATCACGATATATACATATATATATAAATTAAATTATATATATCAAAATATATATATTCTCAATAGGGCTTGTTGGTAACGTCGGAGATCTCTGGCACCGTTATAGTCAAAAGATTTTTCAATTATTTTCTCAAATGTTCATTGTCAAAAGATTTTGAAAAGTTTTGTTCAAAACCTTGGTTTTTAAAATCTTTTGTTCTCTACAACGAGAGCTCTGGTACCAAACTGTAACACTCTCATTTTTCGTATCGGTACAGCGGAAGGGTCTTTCAGAGTGTTACGGGATAGCACAATAACTCCAATCATAGACAACACATAAAAATGGTTGTACAAGGTTTAACAAACATTCATTCGATAAAAGTTTCAAAAGTGTACAACAGGTCCCAAATTATACAGGTCATTAAGTTTACAAAACACATATCGAATGAACATTTTTAATATTAAGTGTGGGCCATCAGAGTCGATCTCCATCCGGATTACCTTCAAGCTCCTGAGATAGAAAACATGCAAAAATCATATCAGCGAATGCCGAGTGAATTCATAGAGTTTAATGAAAACCGTTATATAAAACAATCATTGAAAATCAGAACACAAGTATAATATCGGAAGTAAGTCCACATATTGCTAGTCAGGCAATATATAAATCAAGCATACATCTGAAACCGTCCATGAGACCGTAGTCTCTATATTACCATGTTAGGTAATATATTCATCGTTAATAGCGTTGTTATCGTTTATTTAGATTATACATGTCGTATAGATTATAGGATTATTATTAGCCTCATGACATTGTTACCTTACTGTGAATCAGCGGGCCGCGAACCCGACAAACAATTTGCCCATCTAAGTTAGCGTGTCGTCACAAAAATCACGCTATGGAATCTTCTCATACATAAATTCGCTTACCAATCAATGTGGTACGACGGGGATCAACCGTCAAGGCGCGAACTGGGGTGATCGTCCCCAAATAGTACTATCAAATGCATAAGCGTCTACCAAATCCCGGTAGTTCACAATTCATGCTAATGGGACTTTAAGTGACATAACCTAACTACTAATAATCCTTTTAGTCTCGAATATAGGGTCATAGCATCATTCGGGTCCATCTCATTAAGCATACAATCGGGACTACTTGTGTTCTATTTATAAAAATCTAGCATGTTATCTCCCTCGCGGGTTAACAAATCATTTTATAAAACATTTAAAAGAGTGCGAGGCTAAGAACTCACGTTGTTAATGAAAGGCGGATTATCGGCTACGGGCGTGCTTCGGTCATGGAAACCTATATAAATAATAATAGGTCTTAGACTCGTCCAATGACTTTTATCAAAATAACAATATACATATATATGATTATTGTACATATGATGATGATCAAGTGGGTTTATAAATCCTTGTTTACTCATTTTAGTGTTTACGTTTTAGTATCGTCTTACTAGTTCACTAGTTTTACCGATTTTACCTATTTTAAGTTCATTAAGTCTTTTATAAGTTCTTTTACTTGTTTTTACCCATTATATACTTATATGATCAGTATATATATCTTTCATATTGGGCCCAAATGGGTTAAGCCCAATAATTCTTTTTACAAGTATTTATCTTTTTAAGTCTAATTATTAGTCTAATAGGTTTAGTTAGCTCGTAAATGTCCGTAATTCTTATAGTTCGGGTTTTATCGGTTTTTACTTGTCTTAGTTACTTATACATCAGTATATAACTTTTATAAACTTTACATTAGACGGGTTTGGTCGTCTAAGTTTTATTTGATGAAAAACGTTAATTTCACGGCGATAGCCGAAAAAGTCGTAAAAATCAAGTTTATAGTTTTTATTACTTATAAATATTATTTTTACCACCATTTATATAATTTACCCATTTAATTAACCTTTTATACATTTATATAAATAAGTTTTATAAGTTAGTGGGTTTATACTTTACATTTTATAAATTATAAAGTGAGTGCTTATATAATAATAATAAACATTATTTCCAAAATCTGATTTTTAACTTCATATTCACCATGTTTATCATATCTAGAGTTCTACAATGACTTAGAAGCTCATTTTTGGATTACAACTTCTTCATAATATGTGTTAAATATAACTTAGTTATAGCTACTGCCCATTTTGAGTCTAAGTTGCCTTAACAGTCCCTACAAAACTGCTTATTCAGATTGTACCACCTAACTTGTTTTGATCATATCTCACTCATTATTTTGATTCCATTGCATGGCCAACTCTCACATGTGTATAACATCATCTACTTTACTGTAAATAGATCAAACCATGCATTTTTATCAGTTCATAATTTAGTTATCTACTGTTTTTACACAGCCAACTAAATTTTAGCTTCATTTCTTATGGTTATCATCATTTTTAAGCATGTTTATCAACACTTGATCCCCACACAACATTTTTATCATCATATATACATCATATACATATAAAAAATGAAAGAAAATACATTTGTTCTTTACAAAATAATAAGAGAAAAATGTAGAGGATGATCTTCTTTACCAATCCAAGTGGATTTCTTGTTTTAGGAAGGCAAGAACTTGATGAACACAACAAGTATCTCCAAGACCATCAAATATCAAGATCATATGTTGGAAAATCAGCCCTAGGACACAAGAAAATCACCTCCAAAGTTGGTTATATGGCCACCAAATGATCAAGGTTTCAAGGAAACACCTTAATAGGACTAGTAAACATGTGGTTTGTAGTTAGAAAAGATCAATGAGGGTGTTTGTGGCTTGATGTGGGACGGCACAAAGATGAAGGTTGAGAGATTTTTGAGAGTGAATTGCATGTAAGAAATGGTTAAGTGAAAACCATTTGTTGGTTTTGTGTAGTGGTGGAAGGTTTAGCTTAAAGTGTAAGCATAAGCTTACACTTGTATAAGCTTAGCTAGAATGTGTGCCACCTAAGTGTGGTGGTGTCCTTCTTGCCGTCTCATGTAAGCTAGTGGGATGGGGAAAAGTGTTTTGTCCCATCTCACTAGTTTACAGGTATTTCTCGATTCTAGTTTTCTCGATTTGCGTGCCCTCGGGTCGTTTTACCAAAGACGTTTTTATAAATTATGAATCACCGTCACAAAACGAATCCAATAAAAATTGTTTCATCAAAAACGGAGTTCAAAAACGTAAATACGTAATCCTAAGGTTTCCGGTTTAGTCGTAAAAGACGCCAAATTATGCACGTAAGCCCAAATTTAAATCCGTAAATTGTGAGTTCGTCAACCAACATAAAAATAAGTTTCAAAATATTATACGAGAAAATATTTAACTACCTGAAAATGTTAGATTTGTCACACAAGAAGAGAAGATGAAGACTTTGAATTGTTTCAAAGTATTCATGGTGGTAAACATGTAATGTGATGATGAACATTTTCTTCTTTTTACCTTATTTTTGTTGTGTACTAACTATTACTACTTGTTTGGATTATTTGTTATTTTTATCATAATGATTATCTATGCCATCATGTTTATGATTTGCATAGATTTGTGCATCCTATGTGTTAGTTAGCTTCCTATATTTGGGTCAGTAGTTAAATTTGGCTTGAAAATCCTTTGATAAAAATCTGGGCTAACCAAAGTTTGAGAAAGTGTCATTTTTGAACACCTCTGTTCGCGGTTCCATATCAACCCGCGGTACCTTATGATAAGGTACCGCCGTCCCTAGATAAGGAACCGCCGGCTACTGTGTCTGACAGAATCTTTGTTTTACACTATTTTCCTTAATCTGTGTAAACCTTGCTTGATTCTTTGTAAAAACCTGCACATTTCCTAATAGCTAAATTCATTGTTCACATAAAATGTTTTTAACCCATTACTAGTTTGGATCATCCCCTCAACCTTTTAAACCCACCTTGTTAGCCATGTTCTTCACATCAAACCATTCTTCCTTAAACCTTAAACCTCTCTTTACAACCATTGTTTCTACAAGAAGCTCAAACTCATCCAAAACCTCCACTTCAAGGAAAAATCTTAAGATTAAGATAAAATTGCCTAAACCTAACTCTTCACCCTTTCACAAACCCAAGAATGAGATTGTCCCCAATCTCATCTCTTCATCAACCTCACCAGCTCTTGTTCCATGCAAGACTACATCAACCCATGGTACCAACCATTCTCATGGTTCTACCTCCTCTTCATTCCAATCTAGAATGAGTGAGCTTTCCTCACCCTTCACTCCAAGTAATCTCTTGGATGTGACTACCCAACCACAACCCATCCCAAGCATTCCCATTATGAATGACTTTGATGATACATTGGTGACTTCACCATTTACCCCTCCAAACTCACCCATTTCACCTTTGGAGAGCATTCCTCCACACTCACCCACATCACCCTTGGAGAACATACATCCTCCACCTCCACCTCCCTCAAACACTCCCATTTTGGGTGTTCCACTTCCCTTCTTTATGGGTGATCCTTACTTCCTTGGGTTCCTAGAAGCACATGGTTCTCATTGTCCATGTTGACTCTACAATAACTACATCATTCAAAACCTTAGGATGGAGATGCTTGGACTTCATATGAGGTTGCAAGACTTCTTACTCACCTTGTTTAACATGCCTCCTCCTAGGAGATGAATGGTGATTTTCTTTAAAAATATTTTTCAAGAAAAACCAAGCCAAGGAAGACCACTAATCAAGACCTAGTTTTAATTTATCTTAGTTTAGTTAATTGTTTTTCTTTATTTCCTTTATTTATCTCTTTCATGAATGTTTTATGAGAATGAATTATGGACTTAGCATTATGTGTTTCTATCTTTATGTGCACATTAATCAACTTTAATTATAAATTAAAATTGAACTTAAATCTATCACAACCTCTAAAACTTGACTAAAATTCGTTCAAAATGTTATCCAAATATTTTGTCACCCTTTGTCAAGACATTCTTTATGAATGTGTTGCTTTTATGCAACCCTAGCATAATTTAGTGCTAATAGAGGTAAAATTCCAAGATTTGCAATTTTTTGAAAAAGTCTTAGTTTTTCTCAAAACCCTGGAAAATCAAGGTTTTAAGTCCACTGCACGCGGCTCACTAAAGTCGTGCGGTTCCTTAAGTGATAAGGAACCACGGTCCCTATAACGTACCGCGGACATAAAAGCCAATTTTTGGCTCGTTTTTGGTCTTTCTTCATAAACCTATCCCCTGTCAAGATTCCATGTTTACTCAATTTGGCTAAACATTCCTTGACACTTTACATTTGATTTTCAAACCTTTGCCTTATCTACTTTCTTCTTATACCCCCACCTTGAGATTTCATTCTCACACCTCAACAATGCCTAACTCTCCCTTTCATAACCTTGAGATTTCTTTGTCACAAACCTCCTCACCCAAAGCTTCCTCATCAAAGCTTTCAAAGAAACCGAAAATCTCGGTTAAACCTATTTGTATCAAGAAAAATGAACCCTCTTTATCCAAACCACCCAAGAACCCCACCTTCTCTCCAATCAAGTATTGGAATGAGACCTACTTCATTAACCCAATCACCGGAGAAAAGGAGAATCTCCCCCCACCACCAAAACCCTTTGACACCCCTCAACTCAATGATCTTTTAACCTTCCCAAATCTCACAAGGCATTGTGAAAACATTACCTACCTACTCTCCTCGCCACCACCAAACCCTAGGTGTGATGGCCTTCCCCCATCAACCGAATTTGTGGTGCATCATGGATCCTCGTGTGCTTGTTGTCGATTTCAACAAATTGAACTTGCTCATGTGTATGAGAAGTTAAATTTTCTTGAATTCCTACTCACTCAACCTCCTCTCAAAGTTTTCGTTCCCGTGGACAAAACTTCGAATGATGCATCGTCTTCTTATTTTTCCAACTAAAGGGCTACACTCCATTGGAGTCAATAAAACTTTAGTTGTTTTAGAGTCATTTTTTGGCAATCTTGGAAAATTGTCACTATTAGACTAGCTTATGCTTTGTGGTTTATTTTCCATATCTTTTGCTTTAGATACTCATATTGTGTGTATGACTATCTACTTTGGTTGTCTTTTTCATATTTATGTAATATGAAATCTTTATGGTGTGTTTGTTTTCTTTATTTGATCATTCTCTCGCTCTTTTTGAGTTGATCGTGGTCAATATTTACAATTATTTATGGGTGATTCCATCAATTCTAAATTATAACCCCTTGACAAATTTATCATCTTCATTGGTTGGATGTTTCCTTTCTTCCTTCATTCCACCAATTGAACCTTGATTTTGTCATTTACCTTTTTGGATATACTTAGCAAATACTTGCTTCTAATTTGAGATTTCTTCTCCTTCTCCCTCTCAAGTTACTTAGTATGTAGTGATCATATATACATTGGTGTTTCTTTCCTTTCTACTAACCTTTGTGTAGCATGTCACCTTAGCTCATACACTTGGTGCCCCAAGCAAGGGGGAGCAACCACCAAGGGGGAGCTACTAGCAAAGTCCGAATATCTTCAAAGACTTGTTCTTACCTTTTTGCTACGACAAAGGTGGATAAATGATAGTGATAAACTCGTTAATAATTCGATATTTTGTGTTTCTAAGTAAATGAGTTTATAGTTTGTCGTAATAAAAAAGGGGGAGATTGTTAATGCAAGTGATGCCTAAAAACATTATTAGTGTTAACTAATCTTTCTTAGTTTTGATCACAACAAACTATACAACACATTTAGTATAAAACACAAAACGAATTATTTAACTAACACTATCATCAAGGTAATAATCATATCACTAAGTTTTCTTAATCATACTTAGTGATCATCAAAGTGATTATCCTTAAAACTCACTTTTGTTAATATGACAAAAGATTTTTTAATAAACTTTCTTTTTAAGAAAATGTTTAATTAAAATGGAAAATGTAAATTTGAAAATGGCATATTCCATATGCCATAAGAATATCCTTTGAAAGTTTAAAAAACCTCAGATATTCCTACCCCACTAAAAGACAAAAAAGGGAGCGGACTTTATTGGTCGGTACCTTAAATAGCTAGGCGGTTCCTTATCGATAAGGTACCTCCGGCTAGATAAGATCCGCGCCCAACTAGCCGTTGGACTTTGTCTTCTATAAATAGTGGATCAAATCTCATTTTCCAACAAGCCTCTTGGACGTTTTTCTTAGCCCCCTTTCTCTTTTCTATATCATAATCATTAGTAAATGATCACTTAAAGTGTTAAGGATGTTTACATATGATTATCCTTTTGATCCCCTCCTTTACCTTGTCCAATGAGAAGATCACTCACTCACTAGTGTCGTGATAAGATGAATCCATGAATTAGTCATGTTCATCATGTTAGCCTTTTTATTTTTATTAATCCATTTGTATTTATGAAATACTTGGACTAGTTGTGTTCATCCAAGCTATTTGTAAATACTTGGATTTTTTGTGTAGATCCATTGCATATGTCTTTGCTTGGATTTGTGTTGTGTAGATCCAAGCTACATGTGTGTACTTGGATATGTCTAGTTGAGTTGTAATAGATTTGTGTAGTAGTTCTCACTAAACTATAAAGTGATGTGGTTGTGTCTTGTGAGTTCTCACTCAACTTGAAAGTGATTAGTAGTTGTGTTGTGTGAAATTCTTACTTAGCTTCAAAGTAAAGAGTCATGAAGATTGGTTCTAGCTTTGTATTAGAACTCGACATCTAGCCTTGTGTCGTTGAATGGTGAAGTAGGCAACGTCGTGAAGATTGGTTCTACCTTGAGATTAGAACTCGACATCTGGCCTTGTGTCATTAAATTGTGAAGTAGGCAACATTGTGTAGATTGGTCCTAGCTAATGATTAGGTCTCGAAATTTAGCTTAGTGTCGGAAAATAATGTAAGCGACGATGTAAGGCTTTCTCCGCCAAGAAGGGAGCTTGTGGATATAGTGGAAATCTCGAGTAGGTGAACTCGAGGAGTGGAGTAGAAACGAGGATAGAGCCTCGTTGTCGAACCACTATAAATCTTGGTGTCTTGTCACTAGGTTGTCTCTTTCCTTACTCTTTACTTATGTCATTATCATTATACTTACCTATTACCATTGCTAATGCATTTGAATTGAACCTAATCATTATGCAACTTAGATTTAAGTAATAGATAGTTTTGATACACACTTAATTCAAAGTAGTTTAAATTAGGTGACTAATTGGAGAGAAACTATTCAACCCCTCCTTCTAGTTTCTACAAATTGTACTTTAAAACTTGGATCTATCCATTGTCTCCTCAAATTAGAAGGTCAAGTTGTACTAAAGTTTCTTTTTGGTCAAAAACTATTTTTCTTGGAAAATAGGTCTTTTAATTGGTAATATTGCATCCCTTTTAGATTAAGTAGCTTTTATGCATTTTAGATCTACTCTTGAAATGTATCTACTAGTTTGCATCTTGCTTTGTGTAGGTACTCATGAAGATCAATCATTTAATTGGTTGTGGATTGAGTTACTTGCACTTGTAGAATACTCATTTTCATTGATCTTAAACATCTTTGAATAATGATATTAAGATGATTGGGAATGATACTAGTCCTTGAAGACTTAGTACTCATCATAGTCATTGTTGGGCATTGCATTGATTCCTTGATAGATTGGAATGCTCTTTGTGGCCAAGGTACGCTTTCGTTCTTCCACACGCCCTTTGATCATTCTTTTGATCATTACTTGAATATGTGCTTGTTCTTGGAATCCTTGCCTTGAAATTTGTTTGTTGTTTGTGATTCTTTTCCTTTACCCTCTCAAACCTTCATTGCTTGGATACTTGACTCACTGTGGTGATGTAGAGGGAGTTAGTAGTAGCTTAAAGTATCAAGCATGATATCCATGGTTTGCACCCATACTGTTAGCAGGCCCTTTGTGGGAGAGAAAGTGAATTAATACCTTGCTCATATTTTGGTTTAGATTAAGACTATTATTGAAAGTGATCTTAGTCTATGCATCAATATTTGCTTTGTGCTTATTCATTACCAAAGCCGTTTAACACTTCTCTAGAAAGGTACGTCTTAAACCACTATATATGACACAAGCTCTTCGTCTCCACGATTTGAAGATTGTCATTAATCCCTTGAGCAAAGATCTTAGTCTTGATTCACTTCCCTTGACTTCTCTCCACTTTGCTTTTTCGCTACGACTAGTCGTTTGTCCATTTCGATCTCGATTCAACTCGTAATCCTTCATTAAGGCATATTGCTTAGTGTTATGATGATCCAATGATATTCTAAAAGGTTTAAGATATATTTTTAAGTATTTTAGAAAGCTTGGTTTTCAAAATTTTGGCGTATTTCATTGATAAAAACAGCCTCTGTAGGCGGTTCTTTATCTTTGGCGGCTCAAACCCGCGATACCTTATCGATAAGGAACCGTGGTACCTTATCGATTTTGTCATTTACCTTTTTGGATATACTTAGAAAATACTTGCTTCTAATTTGAGATTTCTTCTCCTTCTCCCTCTCAAGTTACTTAGTAGGTAGTGATCATATATACATTGGTGTTTCTTTCCTTTCTACTAACCTTTGTGTAGCATGTCACCTTAGCTCATACACTTGGTGCCCCAAGAAAGGGGGAGCAACCACCAAGGGGTAGCTACTAGAAAAGTCCAAATATCTTCAAAGACTTGTGCTTACCTTTTTGCTACGACAAAAGGGGATATATGATAGTGATAAACTCGTTAATATTTTGATATTTTGTGTTTCTAAGTAAATGAGTTTATAGTTTGTCGTAATAAAAAAGGGAGAGATTGTTAATGCAAGTGATGCCTAAAAATATTATTAGTGTTAACTAATCCTTCTTAGTTTTGATCACAACAAACTATACAACACATTTAGTGTAAAACACAAAACGAATTATTTAACTAACACTATCATCAAGGTAATAATCATATCACTAACATTTCTTAATCATACTTAGTGATCATCAAAGTGATTATCCTTAAAACTCACTTTTGTTAATATGACAAAAGATTTTTTAATAAACTTTCTTTTTAAGAAAATGTTTTATTAAAATGGAAAATATAAATTTGAAAATGGCATATTCCTACCCAACTAAAATACAAAAAAGGAGAGGACACTATTAGGCGGTACCTTAAGTAGCTAGGCGGTTGCTTAGCGATATGGAACCGCCAGGCTAGATAATGATCCGCGCCCAGCTAGCTGTTACACTTTGTCTTCTATAAATAGTGGATCAAATCTGATTTTCCAATAACCCTCTTGGACGTTTTTCTTATCCCCCTTTCTCTTTTCTATAGCATAATAATTAGTAAATGATCACTTAATGTGTTAAGTATGTTTACATATGATTATCCTCTTGATCCCCTCCTTTAACTTGTCTAGTGAGAAGATCACTCACTCACTAGTGTTGTGATAAAGATGAATTCATGAATTAGTCATGTTCATCATGTAAGCCTTTTTGTTTTTGTTGATCCATTTGTATTTATGAATACTTGGAATAGTTGTGTTCATCCAAGCTATTTGTAAATACTTGGATTTGTTGTGTACATCCATTGCATATGTGTTTGCTTGGATTTGTGTTGTGTAGATCCAAGCTACATGTGTGTACTTGGATATGTTTAGTTGAGTTGTATTAGATTGTGTAGTAGTTCTCACTAAACTATAAAGTGCTGTGGTTGTGTCTTGTGAGTTCTCACTAAACTTGAAAGTGATTAGTAGTTGTGTTGTGTGAAGTTCTCACTTAGCTTCAAAGTGAAGAGTCGTGAAGATTGGTTCTACCTTGAGATTAGAACTCGACATCTAGCCTTGTATTGTGAAGTAGGCAACGTTGTGTAGATTGGTCCTAGCTTAAGATTAGGTCTCGATGTAACACCCCCAAATTTATACAACTTAGTACAGCGGAAGACTAGTTGGTGTTACGGGATAGCACATTACTCACATCATAGACAACGCATAAAAATCGCGTTGTTTAATAATAAATCATTTCCATTCATAAATATCAAAGTTACATCGGTCCCAAGTCATATTATTTCATACAAAGTTTTACAAAGTATTTGAATGGAAATTATATTTTTAAGTGCGGGCCATGAATTCTTGTTGTCTTCCCGAGAATTACCTTCAAGTACCTGAGATAAAACATGTTAAAAGAAAAGGTCAGCGATAACGCCGAGTGAATTCATAGAGTTTAATAAAATCCATCAATACAATATCAGTATAAAATTATTACTGAAAATCATTTTGTACAATTCATTTTAATAGGCCATAAAATAGCCAAAGTCGTTTTATTCAAATCCTTATCGAAAATCATAATATAGGCATTTGCCTTAAAAATCATTGTACGAACCATTGTCGTTAAAAACACCATACAATACGTTTTGCAACGTTGTATAGATTAAATAAAAACCGTTATATGAATATGGTTATAAAAACCAAAACACGAACATAATATCAATAGTATGACCCTGTATTGCTAGTCAGGCAATACATCGTAATTCGGAGCGTCTGGTGGTATTTCGTTAAGTTTTGGATTATTATAAGCCGCATGACATTGTTACCTTACTAAACCAACAACGGGTAGCTAACCCGATACCAATTTTGCCCATCTAAAGTAGCGTGTCGTCACAAAGGTCACGCTATGGAAATCTTCTCATACATGAATTCTCTTACCAATCAATGTGGCACGACGGGGATCAACCGTCAAGGCGCGAACTGGGGTGATCGTCCCCAAATAGTACTATTAAATGCATAAGCGTCTACCAAATCCCGGTAGTTCACAATTCATGCTAATGGGACTTTTAGTGACATAACCTAACTTTAATAATCCATTTTTATTTCATCTATCGGGTCCTTTAATCATTTATCGGGTCATACAATCGGGTCATTCAATCATTCGGGTCCAAAATCAATAAACAAACAATCGGGACAAATGGTGTCCTATTTTATAAAAACTAACATGTTATCTCCCTCGCGGGTTTATAAAACATTTATAAAAACATTTAAAAGAGTGCTAGGCTATGAACTCACGTTGATATGGGAAGGCGGGTTATCGGAAATTCGGACGTACGGTACGTGCTTCAATCACGGAAACCTATATAAATAATAATCGGTCTTAGACGTTTGTCCAATGACTTTATAAAAATAACAATTATGTATACATATGATGATTATATATATATGATGATCAAGTGGGTTTACATATTCTCGTTTACTCATTTTAGTGTTATATGTCGATAACTTTTATACTAGTTTTCTAGTTTTACCTATTTACACGTTTTAAGTCCAATAAGCTTGTTATAAGTTCCTTAACTTTTTTTAATCCATTTTATACTTATATTATCAATATTTAAACTTTACATGTTGGGCCCAAATGGGTTAAGCCCAATAAGTACTTTTTATAAGTGTTTAACTTATTTAGTCCAATTATTAGTCCAATATGCTTATTTAGCTCGTTAATGTCCGTTTGTCCTATAGTTCGGGTTTTTATCGGTTTTTACTAGTTATATATGTCTATATATCAGCATATAAGTTTTATAAAGTTTTCATTAGACGGGTCCAACCATCTAAGTTTTATTTAACAAAAACGTTAATTTTATGGTATTAGCCGAAAAAGTCGTAAAAATCACGTTTATAGTTTTATAACTTATAAAACTTAACAAGTTACCATTTTTAATAAAATGTCCACTTATTTACCATTGTACATATTTATATAAATGTATTATATAAGTTAGTGGGTTTTAATTTATATTTTATACTATTAAATTTTGAGTGCTCATATAATAGTATTATACTTTAATTTCCAAAATCTGATTTTTATCTTCACTTTCACCAAAACTGCCATATCTAGAGTTCTATATGGAGATAGAAGCTCAAATTTTTATCACATAAACTACATGATATGTGCTACATTTAACTCTTGTATAGCTACTGTTGAATCATCTTCTAAGTATTTTCTAAAAATCGTCCAAAACAGTGAACTCAGATTTGTATCTTAAACTTGTTTTGATCATATCTCACTCATTATTTTGATTCCATTGCATGGCCAACTCTCACATGTGTACAAGACATATAGCTTACTGTAAATGGATTCTACTTCATCATTTTATCAGTCTATGACCTGTTTCTTTACTGTTTTATACAGCCAACAAATTTAACCAAGATTTTAACCTTGTTTCATATGGTTTTTCACCTTTTTAATCATGTTTATCAACAACAAATCCCCACATAACATTTTTATCATCATATAATCATCATATACATATACAATAGGAAATAAAATACATGTTTACATAATCAAAATAACAAGAAGATGAGGAGGACAATCTTTATACCACCATGATGATGTAGGTTTATCAAAACATGGATTTTGATGGAGAAACTTGTGCATAGCCAAGACCATCTTCAAGACCACCAATCTTCATATAATCCTTGTGGAAAATCAGCCCTAAGACACCATGAATACTCCTCCTTGGATGTTATAAGTACCACCAATCAATAGGGTTTCAAAAGGGCTTCAACATATGCAAGTATAACATAGGATTTCATGGTTGAATCAAGATCAAAGGGTGTTTTTGGGGTGGTTATGGGACGGCATAAACAAGGGAGTAGAGAGAAATGTGTAGTTGTTTGCATGAGTGTAAATGGACAAATGGTTTTGGTTTTGGTGGTTTTGTGGTAAGCTTAGCTTACTAGCTAAGCTAAAGACAAGTGTAAGCTTGTTAAATGAAGTTATTGACACATCACATGATGTGTTGGTTAGTTTTGGCCGCCCCATGTGTAGTGGGGTGGGATAAATTAGTTTGTCCCATCCCACTAATTTACGGGTATTCCTCGATTCTAGTTTCCTCGATTTGCGTGCCCTCGGGTCGTTTTACGAAAAACGTTTTTATAAATTATGAATGAACGTCACAAAACGAATCCAATAAAAATTGTTTCATCAAAAACGGAGTTCGAAAACGTAAATACGTAATCCTTAGGTTTCCGGTTTAATCGTAAAGGACGTTAAAATAAAATCGTAAGTCCTAATCTCTTCTCGTAAATTTGTGAGTTTATGAACTAATAAAAATTTAAAACTCCAAAATAATATTCATGGATAAATTTATTTTCTGAATTGTCGGATTGTCACCAAAGACGGTGTATGTAAACGTAAGCACGTAACGTTGAATCCTCCGGTTTAGACGTAGTCGATGCTACTCCAGGACGTAAATCCAAATTTCTTCCCAAAAATAAGTGAGTTCATAAAATAATATTTTCAAATAAATACTGAGAATAAAATATTGACCATAAATTGACGGATTGTCACAGCATTACCCCTAAACAGGATCTTTGTCTTCAAAGATCATCTTACGACTCGCTTCTTATAGAGTTAAAGCCATGTGGGTATTTCCTCCACACTCGGTCTTTTCTCACAAGTGCAATTCATTACAATACGCGAGTTTCATCAAACATAACTACGGGAATAAGATCAGGCTAAATGTTGACTTACTTTCTCTATCCATGATGTTCACGGGTTTCTGATGAATGCAACTTTTCGCCGATCTAAGCTCTACTAAGAATAATCAGATTCTCACTTGATAGATATTCCATCAAGTTCGATTTACGAAACATAATTCATGCAGTTCTTGAAGTCATAGGGTAGATCCAGCTTATATGCCTTTCAATCCCAACTTTTACATCATCTCAATGGTCCCATACAACGGGGACTTATATCCCATGATTTGTCAGATCATGAATTCATTTTTCCAAGGTTAAAAATTGTGGCATAACTTCGCTACCCATTTAGCACTTCAAGATCTACATTTCATATTCACATAACCTCTTGCCCACTACCGGCTGTCAATAATCAAATCCTAATTTCAACAATCATTTCAGGTCTCGCGGGTCGAGTATTTTGTAAGGTTAGGTTCGCCATCATAGGAATCCTTAAACCTAAAAGACATGTCCAACTCACAATGGGTGTATGTCGGATGTCTTCATCTCAACTCCTGCTTACAGATGCTCTAATATTTAGATCCTAACAAGAATCGATCTTAATCCTAACACGATGGTTATCAATGATAATCTTTTCAAAGGAAAACGATTATACAGTCTATTACCAAAGGTCAATCATTCAAACATAAAACAGCACTTATATTACTTTGTATCGTTACTTTACCTCGTCCCTTCGATTTGGGGTGGTACATAGTACTCTCATCAAGGTTCGTTCTTATTGATTTCTGAGCAAATCTCTAGAAATTCGATGCGAAACGAGGATCTTGATAAAGATGTTCGATACAGGCACACTATGTTTACATAACTCCTTTAAATACAAAAGGGTCAATTTCTTCATCAAGAATCTATCATTAACAGGAATGATATTTGCAGATTTGGTCAGTCTGTCGACGATGACCCAAATCGAATCAAATTCAGATGATGACCTTTGCAATAGCTAGACGTTTACTAATGTATGAGGCGGTATCTGCCTTCATAATTTGCCATTAGTACAACTTCTTCAGACAAAGATACTTTTAGTCATAAATGACATAAATAGAATACTTATACTTACAAATTCCAGCATAACTATATCTCACAATTTTCCATATTTAGGCAACCATAAACGGCCCTTTAAAACATTTAACGCCATCGCCTTCTCAATTCTAATGGTTCACATTAGCCATGAAACCCTTCACTATTTATATTATCCTTTTTACAAACATTGTTTATTTTTATATCGTTCGGCAATTTATTTTGCACCTTCATTATTAAGGAATATATCCTAATTGGTTCTTTATCCTTTTTATATAATACGTCAGTATCTATATTCACTTCTCATGATGATGTGATTATCATGTCCACAATTTACTCAGATATTCTTTCTATATTATGCGTAAGTAATTACGTTCACTTTCTCCTGATGAAATAAATATCATAACTGTATTTATTCAAAATTCTTTCTTCATATCTTTTATGTTTCAGTTTCGTCTCAACTATCATTTTTATCAGTTTTTCTCAATCCGACGTCTAAAGCGTCGATAATAATTATATGTAAATTAACAATAATTATTTAATTTTTATGAAACGTAAACGTTAAAAGTTTAAATTTCCTAGTTCGACCAATTATATAAAATGTTCAAAATAAATGTGAATTTAATTAACAAGATTTTTGTGGATTTATCGAAAATATTTAATAAGATTCGTAAATGTTTGAAAAATCTTTGGTTATATTTTGGTCAAAATTTTCTTAGTTAAAAGGCAGAAATTATCGTTTCAAATTTCAAGTTATGGTTTAAATGGTTTCCTCATTCCTTCTTAAGTTTTCCTAAGGTATGCAAAAACATTTACCCCTAAACAGGAGTTTAGTTAAATGTTTTGTGTATAAGGGAATAATCCCTTTAAAATCCATTGTTAAAACATTTGTTAAAACATATTTCCATTTCTTTTTGGTAAAATCCAAAGTCTTAAAAGGGCTCTTAATTTTTGAAGAGTCTATATGCATACATCTTACCATTATTAATCCAACGGTCATTTTATGTAAAGGATTAAGTTTTTAATCCCTAAGCGTTAATGGTTCTAATCTTTGAAAAGTCAATACAGCTTTCATTATCTATTAATCACATGGTTAAATCATGTAAAGAATTAAGTCTTAAGTCTTATGTTAAATATTTAAGGTACAAGTTTTAATTGTTCGGCCAATTAAGGGCAATCTATAAATAATTATTAACTCAATCTTATTCTTATAAACAAACAAATGATCCTTAATGATCACAAGCATGAATTTATCAAATTACAGCCTACACACGTGATTCACCAAATTTATGAATGCTACGTGTGCATTGGTCAATCCAAACGACATCACGTGAAACTCATAATGTTCATCACAAGTTCTGGATGTAATGATTGGAATAGATAATCTTTTTCGCAGATGCGAGGTTGATGATAATCATGCCGTGAATCAAATCTTTAAAACATACGCTAAAACCTTGTAAATGATCGAACAAATCTTCCATTTCGAGTTATGGATATCGTTTTCGATTGTCAATTTACTCAGTTCACAGTAATCTATAAATATAAGGAATCATAACACCATAGCTCTTCATGATGACAGGCTTGGTAGAATAAAATATTTCTCCGACAACTCTCTCAGTTGTACGGTAATTCCATTAATTCAGATGGTGCTGACGTACAATGCACAAGCCACAAGTGCAGCACCGGAAATATAATCAATACCAATTTCAACTTTCCTTAATGGCGAAAGTCTAGGTAATTCCTCAACAAATACTTCCTAAAGTTTCAGATAACGTGAACATCTTTTAATAAATTCATATTAGGTTCTTCTAGATTACAATATCTTATGACTAATTCACAATCATTCACGGTATAATTTTAAGTCTAAATACAGGATATCGTCATCCACCAAGAATTATTTAGATCGCTTTTGATAATCAACATCTTATCATTTAGGGGAATTCAATTCGAGTTCCCATCAATTAAGACAATATCGTCATGTCATAATCAATCAATCCATTCTACTGGCACTATCAACTTTCCAGTTTCATTACCGTTGATAAGATGTGAACTTCTCAAAAGACTAATAATAACTCATAATCCTTCACAAATTCAAGGATATATGGAGACACAACTATCATCAAAAGAGTAAGGTCAACGCATAATCTATGCGATAGAATTTCAAATCAGATACAGACAAAAACATTTAACAAATATGAATATATCCCATGTTTTCATAATTTGAGTACGTATTCGAAAGCTCCTCGGATCGTTACCCAGGTTATTCAAATGAAATCAAATCAAAAGAAATGATAAGAACGTCGATACATCCAGTCGGGTATCAACACTCGGTAATTAAATACTTTTCCTAAGAATCTCACTACGGGAGAATTGGACAAGAAAGAATTGTCAATTGTCAAATAAGACAATTTCCATAGATGAGTAAATTCAACTCAGAAGAGTAGAAGCTACAGGCACATACGTAGGTGTCCCTATCATTATGTCCTTATTTTTCACTTCTTGCAGATCTCATTAAAATTTTAATCTTTCACAATCTTCAAAGAAAATTTAGTGTTTATTAATCAGTTTTTATGGTGACTACTGATCAGTCTTGCATAGTCCATTCCAAATTGTATGTAGGCGCGCAACTATATACAATTTCAAGATTAACGATGCAATACTCAGTTCGTCAAAATTTTATCATCCATGTTTACAGTAAAAATCATTTTCATGCTTAATTCTTAGATAAGAATCAAGAATAAATTTACAAAGATTTTCTTTGTTATGAAAATAATTAAGTTTTCCAAAGCTTTTCATATACAACTTCATTTTGATATCAATCACTTATAATTCTCACTTTGAATAATCCTTATTGTGATGAAAATTCAATTTCCTCAAATGATACTGTTTTATCTTATAAAAACAATGAGTGATCTGCAAAAGAGTGATGAAAGCTTGTTCACCAAGAATTAACTACGATATGATAGGAAATGAGCTTAGCCAAATAATCATGAGGTTCATGACTTCGATGTCACTCAGGAATACAAAGAGAATAATCCACAACGTAACTCAATTCGAGATGAGTACTTGTTCAATGGTTGTATCACTAATGCGAACATTTGGATGAAGCAATAAAAGATAGATAACATCGATACATGTAGGATTTAGCAATCAAAGGTAGTCTTTCTCATTAATCACAAACAAGTCAAAATTTTACCGTAACACATTACGTGTCACTATGTCATACAATTCTCAGAACTCATCCTACCAACTGATGTCATAGTTAAGTTAGGGATTATTTTTAAAAGATACCACAATGAATACTAATCTACAAGAGTCATTAGGTGTTCCACATGTCCCGAAAGATCCATCGGTCTCAATTCAGAAGAATATTTCTTCAATTTATTTCTTGGACACTGGGCATCCTCGTCAGTGGACAATGGCCTAGGAACAACCCTTAACACGAATCAACAATCAGTTAAAACCTTATAATTCAATCACAGAACTTAATGACTTATATTAACAATCTCATACTCCATACAGGTTAAGTTTTAATTTATTCAAGTTCTAACCAATTTATACTCAAGGCGATATTCTACCTCATTCTCCAATACTTTCAATCTTATTTTTCGGCCTTGTAAAGGCAATACAATCTCAATATGAATCAACATTTAATTCTCAATCCTATTAGATCTTCCAACAAAAATTATCAAATGAGTCATTAATATGAAATGACTTGATCAGTCAATTAGACTTCTCGGAAAGGTATTAGTGGCATGAGGCTTTTGGGTACTGGTTCCAATGACAGCCTCAGGTGCAACATTCACCCTTTCGATTTCAAATTTAAGAATTGGGTGACAACGAATCAGATGACATCCTTCCAGGTGGTAACGTTTTGTCAAACTCCACTCTATAAGGAAAGATCGTCATGACATCGATATCGGTTTTAATCTCGCCAATTCTTTTTCAATATCACAATCAACTACTATCTACATTTCTACGAATATCAACCATTTGTTGGGATCATAAATATCCACAACTTGGTTTAGATCTAGGATAGCTGGAATTCCTACGAGAATAGCTTCGATTAATTTACGAGGGGATTTAGGGTTACTTTTGACAATCTACGTCGTATAAATACCTCGTATAAAAATCTAAATAATCATCAAACAATCATGTAATAAAATTACATCATATATATATAATCCAAGTTATATATATATTAAAATAACACTTCTCAGTCTTGGCCTTGTCGGTAACTCGGGAATTCTTCGGCACCGTTATAGTCAAAAGATTTTTAGACATTTTTAGAAAAATGTTTATAGTTAAAAGATTTTGAAAAGTTTTATTCAAAACCTTGGTTTTAAAAATCTTTCGTTCTCTATAACGAGAGCTATGATACCAAAATGTAACACCCCCAAATTTATACAACTTAGTACAGCGGAAGACTAGTTGGTGTTACGGGATAGCACATTACTCACATCATAGACAACGCATAAAAATCGCGTTGTTTAATAATAAATCATTTCCATTCATAAATATCAAAGTTACATCGGTCCCAAGTCATATTATTTCATACAAAGTTTTACAAAGTATTTGAATGGAAATTATATTTTTAAGTGTGGGCCATGAATTCTTGTTGTCTTCCGGAGAATTACCTTCAAGTACCTGAGATAAAACATGTTAAAAGAAAAGGTCAGCGATAACGCCGAGTGAGTTCATAGAGTTTAATAAAATCCATCAATATAATATCAGTATAAAATTATTACTGAAAATCATTTTGTACAAATCATTTTAATAGGCCATAAAATAGCCAAATTCGTTTTATTCAAATCCTTATCGAAAATCATAATATAGGCATTTGCCTTAAAAATCATTATACGAACCATTGTCGTTAAAAATACCATACAATACGTTTTGCAACGTTGTATAGATTAAATAAAAACCGTTATATGAATATGGTTATAAAAACCAAAACACGAACATAATATCAATAGTATGACCCTGTATTGCTAGTCAGGCAATACATCGTAATTCGGAACGTCTGGTGGTATTTCGTTAAGTTTTGGATTATTATAAGCCGCATGACATTGTTACCTTACTAAACCAACAACGGGTAGCTAACCCGATACCAATTTTGCCCATCTAAAGTAGCGTGTCGTCACAAAGGTCACGCTATGGAAATCTTCTCATACATAAATTCGCTTACCAATCAATGTGGCACGACGGGGATCAACCGTCAAGGCGCGAACTGGGGTGATCGTCCCCAAATAGTACTATTAAATGCATAAGCGTCTACCAAATCCCGGTAGTTCACAATTCATGCTAATGGGACTTTTAGTGACATAACCTAACTTTAATAATCCATTTTTATTTCATCTATCGGGTCCTTTAATCATTTATCGGGTCATACAATCGGGTCATTCAATCATTCGGGTCCAAAATCAATAAACAAACAATCGGGACAAATGGTGTCCTATTTTATAAAAACTAACATGTAATCTCCCTCGCAAGTTTATTAAACATTTATAAAAACATTTAAAAGAGTGCGAGGCTATGAACTCACGTTGATATGGGAAGGCTGGTTATCGGCAATTCGGACGTACGATACGTGCTTCAATCACGGAAACCTATATAAATAATAATCGGTCTTAGACGTTTGTCCAATGACTTTATAAAAATAACAATTATGTATACATATGATTATTATATATATATGATGATCAAGTGGGTTTACATATTCTCGTTTACTCATTTTAGTGTTATATGTCGATAACTTTTATACTAGTTTTCTAGTTTTACCTATTTACACGTTTTAAGTCCAATAAGCTTGTTATAAGTTCCTTAACTTGTTTTAATCCATTTTATACTTATATTATCAGTATTTAAACTTTACATGTTGGGCCCAAATGGGTTAAGCCCAATAAGTACTTTTTATAAGTGTTTAACTTATTTAGTCCAATTATTAGTCCAATATGCTTATTTAGCTCGTTAATGTCCGTTTGTCCTATAGTTCGGGTTTTTATCGGTTTTTACTTGTTATATATGTCTATATATCAGTATATAAGTTTTATAAAGTTTTCATTAGACGGGTCCAACCATCTATGTTTTATTTAACAAAAACGTTAATTTTATGGTATTAGCCGAAAAAGTCGTAAAAATCACGTTTATAGTTTTATAACTTATAAAACTTAACAAGTTACTATTTTTAATAAAATGTCCACTTATTTACCATTGTACATATTTATATAAATGTATTATATAAGTTAGTGGGTTTTAATTTATATTTTATACTATTAAATTTTGAGTGCTCATATAATAGTATTATACTTTAATTTCCAAAATCTGATTTTTATCTTCACTTTCACCAAAACTTCCATATCTAGAGTTATATATGGAGATAGAAGCTCAAATTTTTATCACATAAACTACATGATATGTGATACATTTAACTCTCCTATAGATACTGTTGAATCATCCTCTAAGTATTTTCTAAAAATCGTCCAAAACAGTGAACTCAGATTTGTATCTTAAACTTGATTTGATCATATCTCACTCATTATTTTGATTCCATTGCATGGCCAACTCTCACATGTGTACAAGACATATAGCTTACTGTAAATGGATTATACTTCATCATTTTATCAGTCTATGACCTGTTTCTTTACTGTTTTATACAGCCAACAAATTTAACCAAGATTTTAACCTTGTTTCATATGGTTTTTCACCTTTTTAATCATGTTTATCAACAACAAATCCCCACATAACATTTCTATCATCATATAATCATCATATACATATACAATAGGAAATAAAATACATGTTTACATAATCAAAATAACAAGAAGATGAGGAGGACAATCTTTATACCACCATGATGATGTAGATTGATCAAAACATGGATTTTGATGGAGAAACTTGTGCATAGCCAAGACCATCTTCAAGACCACCAATCTTCATATACTCCTTGTGGAAAATCAGCCCTAAGACACCATGAATACTCCTCCTTGGATGTTATAAGTACCACCAATCAATAGGGTTTCAAAAGGGCTTCAACATATGCAAGTATAACATAGGATTTCATGGTTGAATCAAGATCAAAGGGTGTTTTTGGGGTGGATATGGGACGACATAAACAAGGGAGTAGAGAGAAATGTGTAGTTGTTTGCATGAGTGTAAATGGACAAATGGTTTTGGTTTTGGTGGTTTTGTGGCAAGCTTAGCTTACTAGCTAAGCTAAAGACAAGTGTAAGCTTGTTAAATGAAGTTATTGACACATCACATGATGTGTTGGTTAGTTTTGGCCGCCCCATGTATGTGGGGTGGGATAAATTAGTTTGTCCCATCCCACTAATTTACGGGTATTCCTCGATTCTAGTTTCCTCGATTTGTGTGCCCTCGGGTCGTTTTACGAAAAACGTTTTTATAAATTATGAATCAACGTCACAAAACGAATCCAATAAAAATTGTTTCATCAAAAACGGAGTTCGAAAACGTAAATACGTAATCCTAAGGTTTCCGGTTTAGTCGTAAAGGACGTTAAAATAAAATCGTAAGTCCTAATCTCTTCTCGTAAATTTGTGAGTTTATGAACTAACACAAATTTAAAACTCCAAAATAATATTCATGGATAAATTTATTTTCTGAATTGTCGGACTGTCACCAAAGACGGTGTATGTAAACGTAAGCACGTAACGTTGAATCCTCCGGTTTAGACGGAGTCGATGCTACTCCAGGACGTAAATACAAATTTCTTCCCAAAAATAAGTGAGTTCATAAAATAATATTTTCAAATAAATATTGAGAATAAAATATTGACTATAAATTGACGGATTGTCACACTCGACATTTAGCTTAGTGTCGTAAAATAATGTAAGCGACGATGTAAGGCTTTCTCCGCCAAGAAGGGAGCTTGTGGATATAGTGGAAATCTTGAGTAGGTGTACTCGAGGAGTGGAGTAGAAATGAGGATAGAGCCTCGTTGTCGAACCACTATAAATCTTGGTGTCTTGTCATTAGGTTGTCTCTTTCCTTACTCTTTACTTATTTCATTATCATTACACTTACCTATTACCATTGCTAATGCATTTGAATTGAATCTAATCGTTATGCAACTTAGATTCAAGTAAAAGATAGTTTTGATACAAACCTAATTGAAAGTAATTTTAATTAGGTGACTAATCGAAGAGAAACTATTCAACCCCCCTTCTAGTTTCTACACAGTTTTTAAATTCATTGATTCTTATTGCACTAGCTCATGACCCGCGACTAGACATTATCAGAAAAATCCAACAACTTGCCCTTAAGCAAGAAGATTGCCAGACTATCATGAATTTTAGCAAAATAAAGTTGTTATTCCCATATCAATCCATAACACAAGATTTAGAAGAGATATAGAAGAAAGTTAGAGTGAGAAACTAGAAAGAGAAAGTAGAGAGAGTGGTGGAAGGTTACAATTTTACTAGCTGAAATGAAATGAACCAACACCCTCTTCCACACATGGAAGAGGGTTTATATACCCTTGGCTTGTTGGGCCGTGGGCTTTGTGACTTGGGCCGGGCTTGTCTTACACTTGGGCTTACGCCCCTAACTTAGACAATATTAGCTTAAAGTCCAAGCCCTGTTAACCCGACTAACCTATTACAATACAAGACCTTTAACGACTAAGATGACCTATTACATTCTTGTTCGACTATATAGAATATATGGCTAACAATCTCCGCCAATGTATCGGTCATCTTAAAAAGCTTAAAACGCATAAGATGATTGAGTGAATACATTCTTGTATAGGAGATATTCCTGCTTTGGTCTTGTATCTTGGTCATGATCTTGTTTGTAACGGCTTTGTTCCTTCATGCTTTTGTGATCTTTTATCTTGAGCCTTCGTCATTTGACGTTGAGTGCTTGAGATCTCCATCTTGTGCTCCTTGTGACTGAAGTGACCTATTACATTCTTACATTCTTAGGTATCTTGATTTTCGCCATCTTGTGCTCTTGTGACTTTTGAATCGACATCGGTTACACAGCTACGCCACCTTCTTGATATGCATCAACATATATAGACATGGACGAAATGGTTTTGAACATTTCACCCTAACTTGGTAGCGTTTATACCTCCGGTCGGTGAAGACCGTTAGACGGTATTAGATACCGTACCTGTGATTGGGTAGATTCGATTAAGAACCTCCTTGACAGGTTTTCCCGGTGGTAGTAGCCAGTTCTCTTTACTCGACCGTCTCAAAGCAGATTGCGAACATAAAGAGTGAATCATAAGGATAAATTATCCGTCTGATTAAAGTTGTCAATTCAGATTTCCTGGAACAAGTTTGATTCTAAAAGAATCGCACCATTGTTGCTTTCCAGTTTGTCACAAGCTCGATTCATAAAGAATCTCGCGAGTTACCTACCGCAGTGCTGATTGAGGTTGACACTGGAAGGATTTCCATTCGTCACTATGAGCACTAAAGAGTGTCACTCTGAATGTTCTGGAAAGATCACACGGATTTTGCAAAGAAACCTGGAATCAAGTTTGAATCAATTAAGAATCCAAAATTAGTTGCATTCTAGTTCTCACAAGTTTGATTCGTGTAGAATCGCACAAGTTACTTACCATGAGCTTGTTTGATGCTTGCTCAAGCAGGATTTCCATCTTCATTGTGAATCGTATCACTCAGATGTTCTGGCAATATCACAAGGATAATGCGTAGGACTCGATTGTATCCTAATGAGATGATAGATTGATTTCTTTTGGCTCTAGAATCGATAGTGCGTTTTGGTAATCGGAGGCTGGAGCAGACTGCCACCTTTTCAATATTAACTAACTCGGAGTGAGAAAGTCAAAAGATATGTGTTGATCTCTGTGACAATGAGACAAGTTTCTATTGAGAGAAACTTGAATGGCTAGGGAAGGGTTGTGCATCGCATCACTGGGTCCATGACACTTGTAACACTCTCATTTTTCGTATCGGTACAGCGGAAGGGTCTTTCAGAGTGTTACGGGATAGCACAATAACTCCAATCATAGACAACACATAAAAATGGTTGTTCAAGGTTTAACATACATTCATTCGATAAAAAGTTTAAAAGCGTACAACAGGTCCCAAATTATACAGGTCATTAAGTTTACAAAACATAGATCGAATGAACATTTTTAATATTATGTGGGCCATCAGAGTCGATCTCCATCCGGATTACCTTCAAGCACCTGAGATAAAAACATGCAAAAATCATATCAGCGAATGCCGAGTGAATTCATAGAGTTTAATAAAAACCGTTATATAAAACAATCATTTAAAATCAGAACACAAGCATAATATCGGAAGTAAGTCCTCATATTGCTAGTCAGGCAATATATATATCAAGCATACATCTTAAACCGTCCATGAGACCGTAGTCTCTATATTACCATGATAGGTAATATATTCATCGTTAATAGCGTCGTATCATATCGGATATTTAGATTATATAGATTGAATAGGATACATTGTATTTGGATTTAGGATACGTTTTATTTGAATTAGGATTATTATTAGCCGCATGACATTGTTACCTTACTGTGAAACAGCGGGCCGCGAACCCGACAAACAATTTGCCCATCTAAGTTAGCGTGTCGTCACAAAAATCACGCTATGGAATCTTCTCATACATAAATTCGCTTACCAATCAATGTGGTACGACGGGGATCAACCATCAAGGCGCGAACTGGGGTGATCGTCCCCAAATAGTACTATCAAATGCATAAGCGTCTACCAAATCCCGGTAGTTCACAATTCATGCTAATAGGACTTTAAGTGACATAACCTAACTACTAATAATCCTTTTAGTCTCGTTTATAGGGTCATAGCATCATTCGGGTCCATATCATTAAGCATACAATCGGGACTATTTGTGTTCTATTTTTATCAAAATCTAGCATGTTATCTCCCTCGCGGGTTTACAAATCATTTTATAAAACATTTAAAAGAGTGCGAGGCTATGAATTCACGTTGTTAATGAAAGGCGGATTATCGGCTACGGGCGTGCTTCGGTCACGGAAACCTATATAAATAATAATCGGTCTTAGACTCGGTCCAATGACTTTTATCAAAATAACAATATACATATGATGATTTTGTACATATGATGATGATCAAGTGGGTTTATACATCCTTGTTTACTCATTTTAGCGTTTATGTTTTGGTAACGTCTTACTAGTTTGTTAGTTTTACCTATTTATCTATTTTAAGTCCATTAAACCTAATATAAGTTCTTTAACTTGTTTTAATCCATATTATACCTATATTATCAGTAAATATACTTTCCATGTTGGGCCCAAATGGGTTAAGCCCAATAAGTTATTTTTACAAGTTTTTATCTTATTAAGTCCAATTATTAGTCCAATATGTTTAGTTAGCTCGTAAATGTCCGTAATTCTTATAGTTCGGGTTTTATCGGTTTTTACTTGTCTTAGTTACCTATACATCAGTATATGACTTTTATAAACTTTACATTAGACGGGTTTGGTCGTCTAAGTTTTATTTGGCGAAAAACGTTAATTTTACGGCAATAGCCGAAAAAGTCGTAAAAATCAAGTTTATAGTTTTTATTACTTATAAATATTATTTTACCACCATTTATATAATTTATCCATTTAGTTAACCTTTTATATATTTATATAAATAAGTTTTATAAGTTAGTGGGTTTATATTTTTACATTTTATACATTATAATGTGAGTGCTTATATAATAATAATAAACATTAATTCCAAAAATCTGATTTTTAACTTCATGTTCACCATTTTTAACATATCTAGAGTTATATAATGAATTAGAAGCTCATTTTTGGGTGACATGTTCTTCATATTATGTGCTACATTTAACTTACTTATAGCTACTACCCATTTTGAGTTTAACTTGCCTTAACAGTCCCTACAAAACTGCTTATTCAGATTAGACCACCTAACTTGTTTTGATCATATCTCACTCATTATTTTGATTCCATTGCATGGCCAACTCTCACATGTGTATAACATCTTCTACTTACTGTAAATGGATCAAACCATGCAATTTTATCAGTTCATCTTTTAGTTATCTACTGTTTTTACACAGCCAACTAAATAATCAAGATTTTAGCTTCATTTCTTATAGTTATCATCCTTTTTAAGCATATTTATCAACACTTGATCCCCACACAACATTTTTATCATCATATATACATCATATACATATACAGAATGAAATAAAATACATTTGTTCTTTACAAAATAACAAGAGAAAAATGGAGAGGATGATCTTCTTTACCAACCAAGTGTTTTTCTTGTTTTAGGAAGACAAGAACTTGATGAACAAAACAAGTATCTCCAAGACCATCAAATATCAAGAACATAGGTTGGAAAATCAGCCCTAGGACACAAGCAAATCACCTCCAAAGATGTTAATATGGCCACCAAATGAGCAAGGCTTCAAGAATATTCCTTAATAGAGCTAGTAAACATGTGGTTCATGGCTAAAAGAGATCAAATGGGGTGTTTGTTGGTTTATTTTGGACGGCAAAGGGGAGTAGTTTGAGAGAGTTTTGATGTTGGTTTGCATGTGAGAAAGATGGAATGAGAAAACAAGTAGCTAGTTTTGCTAGTTAGTGGGGAAAGTTAGCTTAAGGAGTAAGCATGGCTTACACATGGAATGTGTTAGCTAACTTGATGCCACCTTAGTGGTATGGTGTCAAGTGTGCCGTCCCAACCAAGCTAGTGGAGTGGGACAATGTGTTTTGTCCCATCTCACTAGTTTAAGGGTATTTCTCGATTCTAGTTTTCTCGATTTGCGTGCCCTCGGGTCGTTTTACGAAAAACATTTTTATACATTATGAATCAACGTCACAAAAAGAATCCAATAAAAATTGTCTCATCAAAAACGGAGTTCAAAAACGTAAATACGTAATCCTAAGGTTTCCGGTTTAGTCGTAAAAGACACCAAATTATGCATGTAAGCCCAAATTTAAATCCGTTAATTGTGAGTTCGTCAACCAACATAAAAATAAGTTTCAAAATATTATACGAGAAAATATTTTACTACCTGAAAATGTTAGATTGTCACAGCTTTTCCTCCTAAAAGGGATCAACATCCTCGTGATCCATTTCATTTGGATGTCCGTTTCTTATTGAAATCGAAGAGGTGCGGATATTTCTTCCACATTTCATCCTCTCGTTCCCAAGTATACTCCGGTCCATGCTTTGAATTCCATCGGATCTTGACAATAGTTATCCGACTTTGTTTCAGTTGCTTTACCTCACGGTCCATAACTTCTACGGGCTCTTCGATAAATTGCAACTTCCCATCTATTCGAACCTTACCTAACAAAATTTTCTCATCACTCACTGCTAGACATTTCTTCAGATTAGATACATGGAATGTGTTGTGAACACCATGAAGTTCTGGGGGTAACTCTAGTTTGTAAGCCACCGGACCTACTCTAGATAAGATCTTAAAGGGTCCAATATAACGGGGATTCAATTTCCCTCGTTTTCCAAATCTTATAACGCCTTTCCATGGCGATACTTTCAACATTACTCGGTCACCCACTTCAAACTCCATTGGCTTCCGCCGCACATCCGCGTAACTTTTCTGTCTACTACGGGCAGTCAACAACCTCTTCTTAATCTGAACTATCATCTCCGTAGTCTCCCGGATCAATTCCGGTCCCGTGAGCTGGGTATCCCCAACTTCACTCCAACATACAGGAGATCTACACTTCCTACCATACAAAGCTTCAAACGGTGCAGCCTTAATACTAGAATGGTAACTATTGTTATACGAAAACTCTGCTAACGATAAATGTTTATCCCAATTCTTACCAAAGTCTAACACACAAGCTCTCAACATATCTTCAAGTGTTTGTATCGTCCTTTCACTCTGCCCATCAGTCTGGGGGTGATAAGCAGTGCTCATGTCGAGATTCGTTCCCAAAGATCTTTGGAGAGATTTCCAAAAATTCGATGCGAATCTAGGATCTCGATCTGAAATGATCGATACAGGCACTCCATGCTTGCATACAACATTAAAAAGGTATATTCAAGTCAGCTTCTCTAGTGAGAACTGCTCCTTAACCGGAATGAAGTGTGCTGATTTGGTCAGTCTATCGACAATAACCCAAATCGAATTGTTTCCAGATAATGTTCTAGGAAGCTTGGTGATAAAGTCCATCGTAATTCGCTCCCACTTCCATTCAGGAATCTTTGGTTGTTGAAGTAGTCCTGATGGCTTTTGATATTCGGCTTTAACTCTAGCACAATTCATGCATTGAAGAACATACATAGCTATGTTAGCTTTCATATTCGGCCACCAGTACAACTTCTTCAAATCGTGGTACATCTTATCAGATCCCGGATGAATGGAATACTTAGATTTATGGGATTCTAACATAATCAAATCTCTTAAGCCTCCAAACTTAGGTATCCACATACGACCTCTTAAGCATTTCACTCCATCAGCTCTAACCTCTAAAGGATCTCCTTCTCCTCGGAACCCTTCATTAACAAAATTCTCCTTCTTACAAGCTTCTATTTGCGCATTTCTAATTTGCTTAGGCAAATTATTGTGCACGGTCAAGACAAGAGAACGCACCCTGATAGGCTCTCTATCTTTCCTACTTAACGCATCGGCAACAACATTGGCTTTTCCTGGGTGATATTTTATATCACAATCATAATCACTTAACAACTCTATCCATCTTCGTTGCCTCATGTTCAATTCCTTCTGATCGAGAATATATTGTAGGCTTTTGTGATCGGTGAATACCGTACACTTGGTGCCATACAGATAATGTCTCCACAACCTAAGAGCAAAGACTACAGCTCCTAACTCAAGATCATGAGTAGTATAATTCTCCTCATTCTTCCTTAATTGCCTAGAAGCATAAGCTATCACTTTCTCTCTCTGCATCAAAACAGATCCATAACCTCTAAGAGATGCATCACAATACACTACAAAATTTTCACTCCCGTCGGGTAATGATAAGATTGGCGCACTACATAACTTTTGCTTCAATGTCTGAAATGCTCCATCTTCATCACTTCCCCAAACGAAAGGTTTATTCTTCTGAGTAAGCTTAGTCAAGGGTTTAGCTATCAAAGAGAATTCTTTAATGAATCGCCTATAATAGCCAGTCAATCCTAAGAACTGTCGCACTTCCGTTGGCGTTGTCAGTGCAGACCAATTCTTAATAGCTTCAACCTTTGCAGGATCAACATGAATTCCATCTCTGTTAATCACATGACCAAGAAATTCCACAGAATCTAACCAGAAATCACATTTCGAAAACTTAGCATACAACCTTTCATCCTTCAACTATTTCAAAACAATCCTCAAATGTTCTCTATGTTCATCTTCATTCTTAGAATGGATCAGAATATTGTCAATAAACACAATCACAAATTTATCCAAGTAGGGCTGGCACACTCGATTCATTAAATCCATGAAAACCGCAGGTGCGTTAGTTAACCCAAATGGCATTACTTGAAATTCATAGTGTCCATAACGAGTTCTAAATGCAGTTATAGGAATATCTTCTTCACGGACGCGAAGTTGATGATATCCTGACCGCAAATCTATCTTAGAATACACACTAGATCCTTGCAGTTGATCAAACAAATCATCAATCCTATGTAAAGGATATCGATTTTTAATTGTCAACTTATTCAGTTCCCTATAATCAATGCACATACGAAAAGATCCATCCTTCTTCTTAACGAACAAGACTGGAGCTCCCCAAGGCGACGAGCTCGGTCGAATAAAACCTTTATCAGACAACTCCTTAAGTTTCTCAGATAACTCCTTTAATTCAGAAGGGGCTAATCGGTAAGGCGCACGTGCCACCGGTGCAACACCAGGAATTAAATCGATTCGAAACACTACTTGCCTTATCGGTGGAAGTCCGGGTAAATCTTTAGGAAATACCTCAGGAAATTCACAAATAATAGGTACATCTTCCAATCGTTTCTCCCTAGACTCATTCCCGGTCACTTGAGCTAAAAATAACTCACAACCGTTCCTGATGTACTTTTGGACTTTAATACATGAAACGATTTTCAAACGGGATTCACCTCGACTACCATCAATTACTAACGTCCTATTCCTAAGAGGAATCTTAACTTTCTTCTCTCCACATAAAATAGTAGCATTATTCAACGACAACCAATCCATACCAATAATAATATCAAAACTACCTAATTCTATCAACATCAAATCAATCGGAAAGGAATGGTTTAAGAGATTTAGAGAGCATCCTTCTTATAGCTTATTAGTTTTCGCTAATTTACCATCAGCCAATTCCACCTCGTAACTGGTACTTATCTCAACAAGTTCAATATCAATAAGGGCACTAAATTTAGTGGATACAAAGCTCCTATCGGCACCCGAATCGAATAAAGCAACATCATAATGATTGTTGAGTAAAAACGTACCGGTAACGACATTCGGATCCTCTTTCTTCACCTCAATTGTTCCAAGTTGGTAGATACCACCCTGGGGGTTTCTTCCAGGTACAATCTCTTTCAACTTGGGGCATTCCGATTTCCTATGACCTTCTTCATTACAGTTGAAGCAAATGGTTCCATTCTTAACCTCTCAACCTTGTGTCCAAGCTTTCCGCAATTTCGGCACTTCCAGCAGTCGCCAGCATGCCTCTTGTTTCCACACTTAGGACATCTATCATCGTTGCGCGGTGTGTTGTTGGTAAGAGCATTTGCATTCCCCTTTCTCTTGTTCTGACGGCGATTGAAATTCTTCCTATTATCACCTCTATCTACACGCTCACCGTCTCCCTTTCTTTTCTCACCAACACGGGCTTCATCTTCCTTATCCTGAATTATATGTCCAATGAGTTGGTAAGCCATTCGAACAGCATCATCAATGGTCAGTGGTTTAGATGATGTCACGTCCCCTGGATATTCCTGGTCAACCCTTTAACATATTGCTCAATTCGGATCTCTTCGGGTTCAACCAATCGAGGACATAGGAAGGCCAACTCATGGAATCGATTCGTGTAACTATCAATGTCCACACCTTTCATTCTTAGATGAATCAACTCTTGTTCTAACCTAATAATCACACTACGAGGACAAAACTCCAAAGTCATCCACTTCTTAATTTCAGCCCAAGGAGTAGCATTAGCAGCATCAAGACCCATGAAAGCAATTCTCCCGTTCCACCAAGTCAACGCACGACCTTTAAGAGTAGCCATAGCAAAAGTCACCTTATCTTCCTCCTTACACTTACTAATCCTAAACACCGATTCAATCTTCTCAATCCACTGGCTTAATCCTACAGCACCTTCAGTTCCATTAAAAGGTAGAGGTTCACACTTCATGAACGTCACATAAGTACAACCACCAACTTCTGGTGCATTAGTTCCAAGTCCTCCTACATTTCCTCCAGCATTAGCATTCACATTATTAGCATTCACATTCACATTAGTACCGCCAATTCCACTACCGCCAGCTCCACTACCGCCAGCTCCACTACCGCCAGCTCCACTACCGCCAGCTTCATTTCTAGCATTTGCCATAAATTCAGTCATAGATGCGGTAACTTTCTCCGTAATAATCCTACGTACATCATCCTCGGTCACAGACTTCTTGGGCGGCATAGTTCTATAATTTCACAATTTCAAAGTATTAAGCATTCATCCAACAAAGGATTCATATAATATGGATCGAATTCATAATCAAGATACAAATATGGCACAATATGAAATTCAAGACAAGATACATATTTCATTCGATTGAAACAAAAGTATTGTCTTAGTACATCTCATATCAAAGTTCTAGCACTATATACGCTCAAAATTCGTGCCAAGTCTACTACTAACAAGTCGGTTCAGTCAAAGCTACAAAAGCACAAAAGATATAAAGGTCACTACTAAACACAGACTGGTCTACTGAGAACCACCAGATGGTCCATCATCCATCGTCTTCTGAATCTTCGTCGGACGATCACTAGACACATCTTCAGCTGGGCGCTTACAGATTACTCCTCTTTCAACCATGTCAGCATAAAATCTACTGTTCCATCCCACAGATGTATTCAACTCCTTTTCAGCTTTCTCACGCATCGCACGAGCCACACTCAACTGAATCTCCATAGAGTTCACCTTTCTCTTCATAACAGCATACTCACCACTTTCCAACACCGATAACCTCCTAAAAGCCTCATTCAAACCACGTTCTACATCACTCAAATCCAAACTAAGCAATTCTCGCTCTTTCTCGCCAACCTTAGTCTTCGACTCCAAATAAGCAACCTGAGTCTGAACAACACCTAATCCAACCTCTGTCACACAACTCTTAACACGGGAAGCATCTAGATCACGTCTCAAGGCCCATGGTGCAAGACCATCAATATGAGTAGCCTCTCGAGTACTAGACGACTCTCCTATCTCACGTCTACGAGTAGCAATACCATCAGTACCGTCAGGTGCATCGTCATCCTCATCCTCCTTTGATTCAGAATCAGATACAGACGATTCAGACATTTCATCCCTAGGTAACTCATCCTCAGAATCAGACAAACAAACTGGTGGGGGCAAAGGCTCGCCCTCTGGAACATCATACGGATAAATAAGGTCGGCTTCCTCATCGTCATCAACCTCAACATCTATACCTACATCCTCCTCGAAATCCTCGTCGTCAATCTCGTCATCTAAATTATCTAGCCCAATCTCATCATCGTTCTCAATATCGACATTCTCAATATCCACATTCTCAATATTCACATTCTCAATATCCACATTCTCAATATCCACATTCTCAATATCCACATTCTCTACCAAGTCAACCTGAGGGGCAATCTGATCTCCTAGTCCTAACTCGGGCTCGGGATCCTCAAATGGTTCCTCCTCATCATCAATATCATAATCTACTAAGTCTAAATAAGGATCATCGTCTATATTAGGTTCGGGAATAGCATGGTTTTCTACAGGAATATTAGGGTCAGCCATGACAATCTGCATTTATATATATATCTCGTATTAGGATAACATACTAGTTAAACAATTACGTAATGAAATCACGATATATACATATATATAAATTAAATTATATATATCAAAATATATCTCTTCTCAATAGGGCTTGTTGGTAACGTCGGAGATCTCTGGCACCGTTATAGTCAAAAGATTTTTTTTTTCAAATATTTTCTCAAATGTTCATTGTCAAAAGATTTTGAAAAGTTTTGTTCAAAACATTGGTTTTTAAAATCTTTTGTTCTCTATAACGAGAGCTCTGATACCAAACTGTAACACTCTCATTTTTCGAATCGGTACAGCGGAAGGGTCTTTCAGAGTGTTACGGGATAGCACAATAACTCCAATCATAGACAACACATAAAAATGGTTGTTCATGGTTTAACATACATTCATTCGATAAAAAGTTTAAAAGCGTACAACAGGTCCCAAATTATACAGGTCATTAAGTTTACAAAACATAGATCGAATGAACATTTTTAATATTATGTGGGCCATCAGAGTCGATCTCCATCCGGATTACCTTCAAGCACCTGAGATAAAAACATGCAAAAATCATATCAGCGAATGCCGAGTAAATTCATAGAGTTTAATAAAAACCGTTATATAAAACAATCATTAAAAATCAGAACACAAGCATAATATCGGAAGTAAGTCCTCATATTGCTAGTCAGGCAATATATATATCAAGCATACATCTTAAACCGTCCATGAGACCGTAGTCTCTATATTACCATGATAGGTAATATATTCATCGTTAATAGCGTCGTATCATATCGGATATTTAGATTATATAGATTGAATAGGATACGTTTTATTTGAATTAGGATTATTATTAGCCGCATGACATTGTTACCTTACTGTGAAACAACGGGCCGCGAACCCGACAAACAATTTGCCCATCTAAGTTAGCGTGTCGTCACAAAAATCACGCTATAGAATCTTCTCATACATAAATTCGCTTACCAATCAATGTGGTACGACGGGGATCAACCGTCAAGGCGCGAACTGGGGTGATCGTCCCCAAATAGTACTATCAAATGCATAAGCGTCTACCAAATCCCGGTAGTTCACAATTCATGCAAATGGGACTTTAAGTGACATAACCTAACTACTAATAATCCTTTTAGTCTCGTTTATAGGGTCATAGCATCATTCGGGTCCATATCATTAAGCATACAATCGGGACTACTTGTGTTCTATTTTTATCAAAATCTAGCATGTTATCTCCCTCGTGGGTTTACAAATCATTTTATAAAACATTTAAAAGAGTGCGAGGCTATGAACTCATGTTGTTAATGAAAGGCGGATTATCGGCTACGGGCGTGCTTCGGTCACGGAAACCTATATAAATAATAATCGGTCTTAGACTCGGTCCAATGACTTTTATCAAAATAACAATATACATATGATGATTTTGTACATATGATGATGATCAAGTGGGTTTATACATCCTTGTTTACTCATTTTAGCGTTTATGTTTTGGTAACGTCTTACTAGTTTGCTAGTTTTACCTATTTACCTATTTTAAGTCCATTAAACCTTTTATAAGTTCTTTAACTTGTTTTAATCCATCTTATACCTATATTATCAGTATATATACTTTCCATGTTGGGCCCAAATGGGTTAAGTCCAATAAGTTCTTTTTACAAGTTTTTATCTTATTAAGTCCAATTATTAGTCCAATATGTTTAGTTAGCTCGTAAATGTCCGTAATTCTTATAGTTCGGGTTTTATCGGTTTTTACTTGTCTTAGTTACCTATACATCAGTATATGACTTTTATAAACTTTACATTAGACGGGTTTGGTCGTCTAAGTTTTATTTGGCGAAAAACGTTAATTTTACGGCAATAGCCGAAAAAGTCGTAAAAATCAAGTTTATAGTTTTTATTACTTATAAATATTATTTTACCACCATTTATATAATTTATCCATTTAGTTAACCTTTTATATATTTATATAAATAAGTTTTATAAGTTAGTGGGTTTATATTTTTACATTTTATACATTATAATGTGAGTGCTTTTATAATAATAATAAACATTAATTCCAAAAATCTGATTTTTAACTTCATGTTCACCATTTTTAACATATCTAGAGTTCTATAATGAATTAGAAGCTCATTTTTGGTGACATGTTATTCATATTATGTGCTACATTTAACTTAGTTATAGCTACTGCCCATTTTGAGTTTAACTTGCCTTAACAGTCCCTACAAAACTTCTTATTCAGATTAGACCACCTAACTTGTTTTGATCATATCTCACTCATTATTTTGATTCCATTGCATGGCCAACTCTCACATGTGTATAACATCTTCTACTTACTCTAAATGGATCAAACCATGCAATTTTATCAGTTAATCTTTTAGTTATCTACTGTTTTTACACAACCAACTAAATAATCAAGATTTTAGCTTCATTTCTTATAGTTATCATCCTTTTTAAGCATATTTATCAACACTTGATCCCCACACAACATTTTTATAATCATATATACATCATATACATATACAAAATAAAATAAAATACATTTGTTCTTTACAAAATAACAAGAGAAAAATGGAGAGGATGATCTTCTTTACCAACCAAGTGTTTTTCTTGTTTTAGGAAGACAAGAACTTGATGAACACAACAAGTATCTCCAAGACCATCAAATATCAAGAACATAGGTTGGAAAATCAGCCCTAGGACACAAGCAAATCACATCCAAAGATGTTAATATGGCCACCAAATGAGCAAGGCTTCAAGAATACTCCTTAATAGAGCTAGTAAACATGTGGTTCATGGCTAGAAGAGATCAAATGGGGTGTTTGTTGGTTTATTTTGGACGGCAAAGGGGAGTAGTTTGAGAGAGTTTTGATGTTGGTTTGCATGTGAGAAAGATGGAATGAGAAAACAAGTAGCTAGTTTTGCTAGTTAGTGGGGAATGTTAGCTTAAGGAGTAAGCATGGCTTACACATGGAATGTGTTAGCTAACTTGATGCCACCTTAGTGGTGTGGTGTCAAGTGTGCCGTCCCAACCAAGCTAGTGGGGTGGGACAATGTGTTTTGTCCCATCTCACTAGTTTACGGGTATTTCTCGATTCTAGTTTTCTCGATTTGCGTGCCCTCGGGTCGTTTTATGAAAAACATTTTTTATAAATTATGAATCAACGTCACAAAACGAATCCAATAAAAATTGTCTCATCAAAAACGGAGTTCAAAAACGTAAATACGTAATCCTAAGGTTTCCGGTTTAGTCGTAAAAGACGCCAAATTATGCACGTAAGCCCAAATTTAAATCCGTAAATTGTGAGTTCGTCAACCAACATAAAAATAAGTTTCAAAATATTATACGAGAAAATATTTTACTACCTGAAAATGTTAGATTGTCACAACACTTGTCTTCGATAGATGTGTTAACCCGGTTTCTGCCTAAGTTGCATAGAATATTCAACTCCTTCAATGCTTATCAACACGTCATCACTAGCACCTTGTTATGATTGTTACAGTGCTAACTTAAGTGATTGGTCCGCATTCAAATTCATTCAACTTCATCTTTTCTAAGGACAACTATTTTTATCTATGGAATGTCCTTGGGTAGATCACTCTGGTTCTGATTGGATCATATGACTTAGTTTCCTATCCTAAACCACCTTTTGACTCCATCGTTCCGTCGTGGATTGTATGTTGTTTTGGGTAAAGATCGTAACGATAAAACCATTGAAAACCATTCTAAGTGCTTGATAAAAATCAAAACTTTTAACACTTGAAAGTTTTACATTTCTGAAAGGCTCCCCCTACACACATGCATCGATATACGAAATGGTTTAGTATGTAAGGAAAGAGTTGCACTTGAGTCTTTAAGATCACATGTTGCAATATATTACATTTTAATCACATTTTCTCCCCTATCTCTAATATAAAAACATCATATTAGAGATACCAATTGATTAAAATATGACAATTTTTGAAAATCGATTGGGAGAGAAACATGTGTGCTCGCATGAATCATGGAACTTTTTCAGTCGGGATGCTCCTGTTGGGAGTAAAATGTAGCCAGTCCACTTGAACACTGACAAGAAGAAAACAAACGTTGATAAGAAGAGAACAAGCGCTGACAGATCAAGCGTTGACAGGAAGAAGTTAAGCGTTGATAGGTTGAAGACAAGCACTGATAGAAAGATATGGTCTATGCTTATTTTATTTCTAGTAAAGATAGGATCAACAATGTATTTTCTATAATTATCTTTATCTAGAATAGCGGATACATAGACTCTTGTACAAGGCTTCTTACGTTTATAAAAGAAGACCTTTAGGTTATGTTTCATATAAGTTTCTCATACGTTTTAACACTTTCATTGTAAGCAAGTTCGTTATTATCAATCAAGTGAAAGTTTGTTTTACAACTGTTTGTGTGTTCTTGTTTGAGTGTTAATTCCGCATAACACTTAAATTGTTTTATACATAAACAAAGTTTCTCTACGTGTTTAACTTGATCTAATCTCGTTTACACAAGCTAAATCGATATAAGTTTGGGATCAACAAGTGGTATCAGAGCTTGTTGAGAAACTTTGATCTAAAAGAACACAAGAACCCTAAACTACCAAAAACCCTAATTTTCACAAAACCCTAAAAACATCATGTCTACTCCAGAAGTAACCTCCTCCTCCTCCTCAAACCACAACATCAAGATTCCCATGCTAGATACAGACAATTTTGAGCTGTGGAAGTTCAACTTTGAGCAATATCTGCAAATCCACGACTACACTCTCTGGGAGATTATTTAGTATGGAAACACATTCAATAAAGCTCAAAAGATTGCAGATGCCATTGCTACAAGATCAGCTGTTCAAGGATGCTCTGTAGTAGATAAGAAAGAAAAACCTGAAGATGGTAGAGCTGTATCTGCTGAGGACATAGCAAAGAAAAGGGTTGATATGAAAACCCTAAGCATTATGAAACTCTCTTTGGGACAAGAAAATCAACACAAATACAGAGGTTATGAGTCTGCAAAAGAACTTTGGGCAGCCCTTGAAGTTGCCTATGGTGGTAATGCTAATATTGTGGAAGAGAAAAGGAAGCAACTCTTACATGAGTATGCTGTTTTTAAGGCTCAATCTAATGAGAAGCTAAGTAGTGTGAGAAGCAGACTTCTTGACATTATAAGCAAGTTGTCCTTCATGGGGACAGTAATTGGTGATGTTGACATTATTGCCACTTTTCTTAAAAGCCTTGGTGATGCATCGAAGATTGAGGCAAGATCTATAATTGCCAACAACACTCACAAAAGTTCTACTTTTGATGATGTCTACAACAAACTAAGGCTGTTGGAGACTGAAACTCTTTTGGATCATGGAAGTAAGTCTACCAATGGTAGCATGGCCTTCTTCTCACATAGTGAAGGTCAATTTGATCAGAAGGATTCATACATGCACCCAGTTACTGGATCAACATGTGTCAACGCTGGATCATATCCTATGAACGCCTCACATTCAGACGCTGACACACACAAAATTGACTCTCCAAGAGTTAAGCCTGCTTGTATTGATCTGGATACTGTGTGTGCATACATTGCTTCATTGACCAATGGTTCAGTGATTACATATGAGGACCTTGAGCAAATAAGTGATGAGCATTTGGAGGAAATGGATATTAAGTGGAACATGGCTCTTGCAAGTATAAGAGCAAACAGATGGAATAGAAGATTGAAGAAGAAGATGACTTTTAATGCTAAGGACACTGCTGGATTTGATAAATCCAAGGTTGAGTGTTACAATTGTCATCGTATGGGGCACTTTATGAGAGAATGTAGATCTCCAAGAAGATCTGATGCTGGAAAACCCTCAAGCCAAATTGTTAAGGCTCAAGATCCCAAGGCCATGGTTGCAATGCAAGAAATTAATGGTGTTGGATGGGACTGGAGCTATTTGGCTAAGGTTGAGGAAGAGGATAAAGCTTTGGTTGCTGAGACATAAGAAGAAGAGCATGTTCAATATGCTCTCATGACACACTCCTCATCTTCATCAGACAATGAGGTATATGATGATGCTTTTTGTAGTAAGGGTTGTCGTTTAAATACTGAAAGACTTAACAAAGAGGTGTTAAGACTGTTATCAGATGTGAGTACTGAGAGATGCAAGTTGTCTAACTATCAACTTGCTCTTACTCAAACTAAAAAGACTCTAGCTGAGTATAAGAAAATGGAGTTTGACCTAAAAGATAAAATAAATATCTTAAAACATGATTTAAATGCTAGTACTGATATTAGAAACATCATGGAAAGGTTCAATGCTGAATTACAGGCTAAGTTAGATGAGGCTATCAAGTATAAGGATAATGTAGACCTTAAAATTCAGAGATTTGATAAGGCCTCACAAACCCTAGGAGAATGTGTTAGTAAGCAAAGGGATTCGAGGGACATAACTGGGATTGGGATGAAAGAGTATGCTGGTGTTCCACCACCAGCTGGGGACTTCTATGGTGTCCAAAGAAAGGACTTATCTTGGACTGGTTTACCAGAACTCCAAGAAGAGTGATTTATTCCTCCACCAAGAGTCCTTACCCTAGTAGAGGAATATAGGCAAAAGTTGAATGATTTGAATGAATGGAAGAAAGCCAACCCTACCTTGTTTGTCAAGGGTGGCATGCTTTGTGATAGCCCAAATGAGTCTACGCCTATCAAAGTAACAAACTCAATCACTGGCAAGACTGTTGACCTTGGCTCAAACGTTGTTAGAAAACCTAGCATTAAATATGCAAAAATGTATAGAAATACTAGGTCACCAAAAAGGCCAGTTAGTGATACCAACTGTGGAAACATTGATAATGGAACAGGTTTCTTTTCTTCTAGACCTAGAGTTGTGTCTAGAAAAGCCTGTCATACTTGTGGTAGCTTTTCACATTTAGCCTATAAGTGTGTCAACGCTTCAAAGGTCAACGCTGTCAAAAGGTCAAACAATGTCAGACCCAAAACTTTTGTGGAGCAAAGTCTACAAGTTGTTAGACCAGCCCCATTCTTTACTAAAGGGTCTAACACACATGGAAAAAGACCTTTTCAGAAGACCAATACATGGTCTAATAGGAAATGGGTTCCTGTAGCAAACACTAGCTTCAACGCTGATAAGGGTAATTTCAGCGTTGACAAGACCAAATCAAACGCTGACAGAAACGTTGCCAGACCAAATAATGGTAAATATTTGCAACCATAGGGAAAGGGGTCTAAAGCTTTTTCTAGCTTGACATGGAGACCTAAGCAAGATCAAAACACTAATTCTAATGGTATTTCTATGACCTGTAACAGATTTAATTATATTTCAAAGGTCATCACAAAATAAGTTGGGGTTAACTGGGTGTTTCATCCAAAAAGGGATGAACAAGGGGTTGTTATGAGAACTAAGTCTGTTCTTATTGAAAAACCAGATGAATCCAAGTTTGCTCAGGCTTGGGTTCCCAAAGAAAACTAATTTGTTTAATTTATGTGTAGGGCATTCAAAAACAGGTAAATGATTATGGCTATTGGGATAGTGGATGCTCTAAGCACATGACTGGGAAGGAAGATTATCTCACAAACTTCACTCCCATTAAGGATGGTGATAAAGTTTACTTTGGAGGCGGATATCGAACTATCATAGGCAAATGAACTCTACTCACCAACAACTTGCGTTTTGAAAACGTGTTTCTGGTAAAAGAACTTGATTATAATCTTTTTGTTTATCACAAGTTTGTGATAACAAAAATAAGGTTCTTTTCACTGATACTGAATGCTTGGTGTTGAGCAAAGATTTTAAAATGCCAGATGAGAAATTTATTGACTATAGAAAACCTAGGCATAAGGACATTTATAATGTGAATCTTAATGGTATTAGGATGAATAATAACATGTCATGTTTTTATGCTAAAGCTTCAGTTGATGAGAGTAATCTATGGCACAGGAGACTAGGGCACATTAACTTTAAAAATATAAACAGACTTGTGAGACTTGGTTTGGTTGATGGTTTGCCTGAAAAGGCTTTCCACAATGACCACTCTTGTGTTGCATGCCTTAAAGGCAAACAACACAAGGTTTCATTTAAGTCTAAACAAGTGCACTCTAGTTCTAAACCACTTCACTTGTTGCATATGGACCTGTTTGGTCCAACTAATATAGAGAGTTTGAATGGTAAATCATACTGCTTTGTCATCACAGATGACTTTTCTAGGTTTACTAGGACTTTCTTTTTAGCCATGAAAAGTGACACTGCTGATACTTTAATTAACTTTATTAACCAAATTGAAAAGAAAACTGGTAATGAAGTTAAGATGCTTAGAAGTGATAATGGTGGTGAGTTTAGAAATAAACTGTTGGATGATTTTTGTGCCAAGAAAGGGATTACTAGACAATTTAGTGTTGCCAGAACCCCACAACAAAATGGGGTTGCTGGAGAAAGAATAGAACCCCAATTGAAGCAGCAATGACCATGTTGGCTGATGCTCACTTTCCTATTGCATTTTGGGCTGAGGCTGTGAATACAGCTTGTTATGTTCAAAATAGAGCATTGGTCAACAAGATACATAACAAAACACCTTATGAGTTACTTTGGGGAAGGAAACCTAATATTGGTTTTCTTAAACCTTTTGGTTGTCATGTAGTTGTGTTGGATACTAGTGATGCCTTAGGTAAATTTAGTGTTAAAGGTGATGAAGGCTACTTCATGGGTTATTCAGTGCAGAGCAAGGGATATAGGGTTTACCTTAAGAAGGAAAAACGTATACTTGAAAAAGTACATGTTAGGTTTTTAGAAAGTAAACCTAGTGATCCTGAAAGTGGTCCAAATTGGTTGTTTGACTTGGAACCTCTATCTAGGACTTTGAATTATATGCCTGTTACTAATCCAGACATTGTGAAGGTAACTTCAAGTGTTGTGGAAGAACCAGTTGTTGATGTTTCAGGTACACAGGTTAATGAAGAGGTTGGATCACAAGCAAACAAGTCATCTCCCATACTTGAGTATGTTACTATTCCCATATGGACAGATGCTTTTGCTGCTGCTACTGCTGGAAAAGAAAATAGTGGTCCCCAAGTATCACCAGTTAACAACATGCATGGTCTGTCAGGCACTGACAAAGGAAAATCTGGCGCTGACAAGACAAATTCAGGCGTAATGCAGGCGTAAGGCGCTGACAAGACATTGTGAAGGTTCACCTTGTTCAAAATTGGAGGTTTATGTAATGAAACCTCCTGGTTTTGAAGATCCAGAGCATCCAGACAAGGTGTATAGAGTCAAGAAAGCTATGTATGGACTTCATCAAGCCCCAAGAGCATGGTATGGCACATTGTCCACCTATCTGGTGGAAAATGGATTCAAAAGGGGCACCATAGGCCAGACCTTATTTACAAAGAAGACTGGTAAGGATGTCTTACTTGTCCAGGTTTATGTGGATGATATCATCTTTGGCTCTACAAACCAAAGATGAGTGAAGACTTTTCCAAGCTTATGATAGACAAATTCAATATGAGTGCAATGGGGGAGATGAACTTCTTTCTAGGGTTACAAGTTCAGCAGAAAGAAGATGGTATCTTCATCTCTCAAGATAAATATGTGGCAGAAATCTTGAAGAAGTTTGGCTTTTCTCCACATGAAAAGTGAGCTAGTACTCCTATGGATAGAGAACACCCTTGGGGAAAAGTTGGAGATGGAAAAGTGTGGATGTTAGGCACTATAGATCAATGATTGGTTTATTGATGTATCTCACAACCTCAAGACCTGACATTATGTTTGTTGTGAGTGCATGTGCACACCATCAAGTGACTCCCAAAGAGTGCCACCTACATGATGTCAAGAGAATCTTTAGGTACCTTAGATGTTATCCAGATCTTGGATTATGGTATCCAAAAGATTCACCATTGGAGCTTATTGCATATTCAGACAGTGACTATGGTGGTGATAAATTTGATAGAAAATCCACAACTGGTGGATGTCAGTTTCTTGGGAGTAGGTTGATATCTTGGCAATGCAAGAAACAAACAGTGGTGGCCAATTCTACAACTGAAGCAGAGTATGTTGCAGCAGCTGCTTGTTGTGGACACGTCTTATGGATTCAGAACCAGCTGTTGGATTATGGGTATAATTTCATGCATACCAAGATTTTTTTAGACTATAACAGTATTTTATGCATTATTAAAAATCCTGTACATCATTCTAAAACAAAACACATAGAAATTAGACATCATTTTATAAGCAATTGTTTTGAAAAGGGTTTAATACAACCAGATAGGGTTGATACAGAAGAAAATGTGTCTGATTTATTAACTAAACCTTTTGATACTGGAAGGTTCCAATACTTGGTAACAAGTATTGGAATGATCAATCTCACTTAATATGTGTTTTGGGTTCTTTTTGTAAAAGTATGTACAGGATATGCATTGTTATTGGTCTTTTTGAAAAGTTAGATTTTCCACTATATTTGTCTAACGCTGACAAAGGTTATCTTAACGCTGATAAGTGTTATCGTGACGTTGTCAGCAACATGTTAGTTTTGTGGTTTTTGATCTAAGTGTGCAGGCGTTGTTAGCATTGTACCATTGGATACAGAGTTGCTTATGGGTCCTTGAAGAATCAATTGGAGCATGTTTCAATTTATGGATGATGGTTGGAATATTTATATTCTTATCTTGACATAAATTTTTATATACATGCATATTATTGGGAAACATATGTATCACAGTTTAAGGGGAGGTTTTAGGAACCTTTAGGACTTTTGGGTATTCTTATAATACTCTTATCACAATTCTAGATTCTGTCCACAGGTGAGTATGAGGTAGTTTACTAAATCATGAGGCACTGTAGCATGCAAAGTTGATATACTATGCATGCTGCCAAGACATTTTTGGCCTAGAATTGGATGTGGTCTGTTGGGAGACTTGGGAATGATTTATAATGGGTGTACCTGGGAGTTACAAGGGATTTTATGAGATAACTTCATTGTTAAGAATTTTGGTTAGCAAGGGACACTAGTGGTGTAAAACCCGCATGATTTTACCATGAATAGTACCCTTAAGATGGTACGTACTAGATTAAAACTTTCCTAATATAGCATGATTACGATTACGTGTTAGGATTTTACGTATTACGTACGTGTTAGAACACGATAAGTATTTACTACGCACGAGCACGTAATAATTATTTGACGATAATTAATCACGAACATGCGATCATGAAATCACGAACGTAATTAAAGCACGAACTATTATTAATTATATATATATATTTATTACGAGCGTAAATAAATATATTAGGTCACGGTATTTACGTAACGAGAACATTTAAAACACGAACACAAATAATCACAAACGGTTAACTTAATAACGAGACACGGAAAAGGTACGGGTACCCCAAGTGGGGTCCCTACCCGCGGCCAACAAGGGCAAATAGGCCAAGCCCATTTGTCAAATTTACTAAAGGGGGTTATTATTTTTTTACTACTCAATTAAACTTTACAGAAGATTTTTAAGAAAACCTAAAAACCTCCTTCCTCCTTTCTCCTTTGTGCCGCCACCCTACAACCACCATAAGAGGTGATTTTTGATCTTGGATCTTGAAGTTTTAGTGATTGATCGTGTTGGTTCTTCGTCCTTTTGATCCACGAACTCGGTAAAACCTTTTTAAACCTTTTCTTTTGATTTAATCTTTTTATAGATCAAGAACATGTGTTGTTTTTATAAAAACATAATAATTAAACATGGATCTAACATGATTTGGTGTTAAATAAAATCAAAAGGGTGTTTTAAGGGGTGTTTGTTTTGGACGCAGGCTTCACCGAACCCAAAAGGGGTTTCGGTTTGTCAAGCTGACCACCACCAAGACCATATGGTCTTGGTTGGTGCGTGTGGGTCCCACGGCAGCAGTGAAACACGGGGTACCCCGAGTTGGTTCGGGTTACGGTGTTGATTTCATGTCTGGTTCATGCTTTTTAGTCTAGATCCGGTTCATGGTGTATGTTAGTTTTTTTATGTTTATGATCTTATGTTAAAATTAAATTAATAAAAGATGTGATTAATTTAATAACATGACTTAGGTTATTTAATTATTAATGATCATGAAATTATTTTAACCTAAGTAATTATATATTTAAGACTTATAAATTAATTATTTTAAAACCATGGATATAATTAATTAATTAACATGACTTAGGTTATATTATTAATATATAATAATACATATTTTAACCTAAGTATTTAATTTATTTAATTAAAAACATGTTATACTTTAATTAAAATTTTAACCTATAGTTTAATTTAATTACATGAAATGATTATTAAACTATACATTATATCATATGACTTAGAAAATAATCATGAAAACACTTAGGCTTATATACTTAGCTTATTTAACCAGCTTATTTCTAATTATGGAAACCATCTATTTTTAAAAACTTATTTATTTCAGGCAGCTAATCTATTTATGGAAACTTATTTAATTAAGGCAGCTAATGTATTTATGGAAACTTTCTATTTTTAGAAACTTATCTATTTTAAGCGGTAAATTTATTTTTGGTAACTTTATATTTTTGGAAACTTTCTATTTTTGGAAACTTTCTATTTTTGGAAACTTCCTATTTTTGGAAACTATCTATTTTAGGAAACCTGCTATTTTTGGAAAGTTACTTATTATTACACAGTAAGTATAATAACACATGAAATACCAGAAATACTTAATTAGATTAAACAGAATATAAGATAAAACACAGTTTAAGGCGTAGAAACAGTAAAACATGGTAAGAACACATAAAATAAGCTAAGACATGACATAAAACCAGCTACGTATTTAGTAAGCAGATACTTATTCATGCATGTATTTATGTAGCACTAGTGATTCGGAAGTAGGATTCCTCTCAGTTCGTCTTTCTCGTTCACTGGACATAAGGTACGAATTCCCGTCCTTTCAGTATGGACATTCTTTCCTTATTAGGATTCCCCGTATGCAGCCAATTGTTTTCCCGTAGTATAAGTTACGTGTTTGATTGCTTATGTTTAATTAAGATTACCTATAGCCATATATATGCATGACCAGTTTCACCTAGTTATGGAGGTACCATAACCATAACATTAGAGGCACTGCTATTATGACTTCACCACGGCGGAGTGATTGCTCATGGCGTCCCTTCAGCTTTTGGCCATTTATATTATATTTATCATGTGGGCGTATGGGTGCATCCTAGTTACATGTTTTAGTCAGGATTTCATGGTGAATGTGGTGTGTGCCTTGCATCCTTCACAAGGAGCTGATCCCTCCTACCCAAAAACCAGTATATTAAATTAGAGGCAGCCCCACTAATTTGCATGATGAGGTCACCCCTCCAAGTATTCATGCACGGTGGATTTTCATGACCTATATTGGCTAATGGGAAAATATGTTAAACAGTTTTCATAAGATAAACATAAGGCTTTTCAAACTATAAAACCAGTTTTATGAACATGTTCCAGGTTTTCCAGGACTTATACATTTCCGCTGCTATTAAGTCTTTATTATGCTTAGTCATTCATACTATGTCTATATCCGTGAACTGAGCGTTTTGCTGCCGTTACTTTCCTTTCCATGTCCCAAAACGGCAGGTACCCTAGGAAAGACTCGAGCATTTGGAGAACGTGCATAGGATGGAAGCTACTAGAGACTTCTTTTCCTTTTTGCCTTCATATACTTATGCTTGTTTAGTCTTTCATTCATTTCTTTTGCTTTATTATGTTTTGGGCTTATGTTTGGGAACCGATGTTTGATTCCGGTTGTCCCTATGGTCATGTAATGTTTTATACATTTATCCTTGTATGCTTTGATGACACGCCATAATTACGCGTGACATTCCATTATCAAAATGGGGTGTTACAATTATGGTATCAGAGCCAAGGCTTCGACCTGTAGGCTCTAAAACTCGAGATGTGACTAGTGGGTAGTCACAAGAAGCTTCCTAAGCCAACGTTTGTTATTCTACGTATTGATGTTTTCAGCGCATTGTTGTTTTAACCATGATGTTTTCAACACCTTGAGGTTTTAACCTTGACGTTTTCATCGAGAATGTTTACTAATATGGATGGACAACCGTCATTCATATTTAGTTATGTGTCATTGTTTCATGCATGACGTTCCTCGTGAACTGTGACTATGTGGACTGAACCTCAATAGTTCATAATTAGTCACATAAATTTTTTTTCTGATAAGTTTTGACGGATGAGTTTCATTTATTTATGTTTCATGTATCATTGTTGCAGGGATTATGACTAAGTAATGGTTGGTACAGGACTTGCCCTATTTAGTCGCATGTGCTTTTATCGAAACTTTTAACTTTGGGACCGACCCATAGGCGTCCCCTCACCATGTCTTTTGTTTTGGAACCGACCCATAGGCGTTCCCTCGCACATATAAAGGTTTTATTAACTACATTATGCATTCATGCACTGTTTTTCATGCATAAAATTTTTCTCATGATTTAAATTGGCATAAATTTTTTTCATGTCCCCTCATAAGTTATTATGTTTTTATGTCAAGTATGGTTTCATACTGTCATGGTTAACTTCAGTTTCATGCTGATTATGTTATACACTTCTTCGTGATAGACGGTTTCATGTTTCTTCATGATAATTTCGTCTTCATGTTGATTATGTTTTACGCCTCTTTTGTTATTTACGTTTTCCTGCAAGACATTGTTAGATTTCATTGAATCATGCTTTCATGATAGTCATGGTTGGTTTTCATTGATCATGCTGTCAGGCAAATCATCGTTGAATTTTGTGTAACCACAATTTAACGTTTTTCTATATAACCAGAATGATGTCTATGCTAATACTGCCAGGTTATCATGATGGTTTTCCTAACCGTTTAACCGATATACTTTCCTTAAATCATGATAAATGATCTACCCCATACCGATCATTTCATGTGCATTCCACGTGTACTCCACGTACCGTATTTCATGTGTATTACATGTACCTTAATCCATGTGTATTCCACTTGCAATACTTCACGAGTATTCGCTAGTAGATTCTGAATCATCTCAGGCGTATTTCAATTGCTGATATTGTACAAGATTGTTGATGCCGCTCATAACTTGGAAATGTTACCTAAAGGTTGATGCTGCTGACGTTCGGAGACGCTACGAGATGCGGATGCTGTTCACAACCTGGAGATCCTACAAGATGAAGACAAAGGCGTCGGAGCAAAGCAATTGGACGAGAAGATGCTTCACCATCAGACGATTCCCATCAATCATTGTCCCTAATTCTTAGTTACATGTCACACGTCATTCAGCTATCATTTCAGCCATATGAGTGCAAACCGGTACCAGCCGACCACTCAGCTGAATAGTTACATGAATCACGGTCATGAGAATAACCGTCATGGAACTGACAGACAGGACGATAGTAACTACTATGACAGAACTATCCTAGAAATCGCAACCGAGGCTCTGGCCGCGGACGTGATCAGACATACAAAGGATCAGTAGTCCAACCAATCCGCCAAGTCTTGCATAATAACCTAATATTGTAGTTCTATTGAATTACGTCTCGAGACACATGTCAAGACATCAGTCAAGACACATGTCTCATGTATACTTTCTGAAGGCACATGTCAAGACATTAGTCAAGACACATGTCTCACGTATACTTTCTGAAGACACATGTCAAGACATATGTCATGATTATAGTTCCAAGAAATGAGTCAAGACACATGACTCACGTCCAACTATGGACCATTTCTAAGAAATTCAGGGTACCCTCCAAGGGTATATCTATTTTGTTGTGCCATGTATTAATAAGGCCACAAGAATTTCAATACCATTATCGACACATCAGTGAGAACTGTCACGTTGCCGATGTCACCATGGTTCATATATTCATGACCATGAAGGACGCCTTTCGTATTCCAACGTACACGAAGTTTTTCCTTCAGCTTAATGATGAGATCCAAGCTGCTAACGTATTTCCTCGGACAGACACGAGATGAATTTTATCCTAATTATGGACTATGAACAACACACCATGCTACGATTCATAATTATGTACAGTAATGTTCAGGCTGCTGAATACATTCAGCTTGATTTTCCATTAGGAAAATCTGTACAAATTATCTATGCTTTTCAAGCACGTGCTTTGTTAGCCATGATTGCTAAAATTTTCTAGCTGTCAGTAACACACGACTACTAAGGTCCTTTTACGCATAACCAACATATTATTCCAAAATTGTTCATTACACTCCAGAAGAACCTTCAAGGAGGAGGACGATAACATAAGATTATGTGTCGACTACCGTCGATTTTAAACAAATCACCATTCATGACCGTTATTCTCCTCCACGTATTGACGACATGTCCAATCAACCGTATAGTGTTAATCACTTTTTCAAGATCGAACTCATGCTGCCAACAGTGACAAGTGAAAAAGCAGGACATGTCCATGACTGCTATTCGTACACGACTCGGTCATGCTAGATTTATGATTTTGAATTAGTCTCATCAATGCTCCAACAGCATTATGGACTTAATAAATTGAGTTTCCATGAACTCCTAAACAAATTCATCAGTGTTTTCATTGAGGATAACCTGATTTCCTCTAAGCCTAGAGAAGAACAAGAAGACCATATCTACACTATGTTGAAAATTCTATGACAAGAGAAATTCTACCTTGGAATTTTTTTTCCAATATCAATTCTGTTTGATTACAGTGACACACTGAATCACATGGGTTTCTATGGTTAACCTTACCATGACTCAGCTTATGCGTAAAGGAGAGAACCCTACACTACATTAGGTGTTCTAGAAAATACTACGCTAGGAGAAGTCTAGATTCAGAGACTCAGAGTTTCACAAACTCCTATGTATCAAGTTGTACGAAGCACGATACAGTTACGTTCATATCTAGGTACTTGACATACCAACAGGTTAAGATAGGACACCAACAAACTGGGATGTTTTCATCATATGAAATTGTGAATCAAAAAGGGACAAGATCTCCATGGATTTTAGTTACCAGATTTCAGCAAACTCAGAAGAAGCATGATGCTATCTGGGTTATTGTCAACAGTTTGATCAAGTCTACAGAATCCTTACATCCGTACGGATTTCAGAACCAACATATTGATCGGACATGTTCCAGCCAAGGCTCATCCGATCACTTGGCAATCCCTCAGTTATCGGGTCAAACAAATATTCACAATTGTACTCCTAAATTACTTCACGTCTTAATTATGATTCCACGACTTGCTTTCGCGCTCGCGTTCATGACACTATTCACGTTCATGATCGTATTTTGGCTTACGATTTTACGTTCATTTCTTTTCTCATTCTGGGTAGTTTGCAAGAACTTGAGAGACCAGACCCAAGTTTAGTATAACTCTCCATCATCAGATAGACGTTTCACGTCGTATTCCACGTCTCACCTACAGCGTTTGGCGATACCGCCATTATATTCTATGTTCACGATATGTTTCACATATCATGTTCATTCCATGTTCCTCATATCATGATCAAGATATGTTACACGTATCATGGATCACGATATGTTTACTCATACTACACTCGCCATATCTCCACGTAGCACGTTAAAAAAATTTCACGTATCACGTTCAAAATTTTTCACGTACTACGCTTCTTTATGTCTCGCGCATCGTTTCTAGTTAACAGTTAAGTCAGATTGTCTTTCATCGTAACGTTTCAGTTATTCTTACACGATTAATTCTTATTCCCTCGATCGAATTTAGGGGATCTACCTTACGTTGATAACCAAGAACTTCTTCGTATTCCAAGTCAAGGTCAGGAGGACCAAGACTTATCATTCGTGTCAAGATCTTATGAAGGAACTGTTCCAAGAGGGAAGCCACTTGAAAACGAACAAGTTCATCCGAACTTTTATCCGTTTTTCTCTTATCAACTAGATATGTCCTTTCAGTCACGTCACGTTCCATGTCCTTTCAAGACATGTCACGTTCCGCGTTCCTTCTGCCAGGAAACCTGTACGTTCATTAATCATACATACCCTCTCAGTTTGATTCGGGTATGTTTCTCTTTCAGTTACGTTATCTATAATTCGGGGACGAATTATTCTTTTTATGGGGGGAAGAGTTGTAAAACCCGCATGCTTTTACCATGAATAGTACCCTTAAGATCGTACGTACTAGATTAAAACTTTCCTAATATAGCAAGATTACAATTACGTGTTAGGATTTTACGTATTACGTACGTGTTAGAACACGATAAGTATTTACTACACACGAGCACGTAATAATTATTTGACGATAATTAATCACGAACATGCGATCATGAAATCACGAACGTAATTAAATCACGAACTATTATTAATTATATATATATTTATTACGAGCGTAAATAAATATATTAGGTCACAGTATTTACGTAACGAGAACATTTAAAACACGAACACAAATAATCACAAACGGTTAACTTAATAACGAGACACGAAAAAAGGTACGGGTACCCCAAGTGGGGTCCCTACCCGCGGCCAACAAGGGCAAATGGGCCAAGCCCATTTGTCAAATTTACTAAAGGGGGTTATTATTTTTTTTACTACTCAATTAAACTTTACAGAAGATTTTTAAGAAAACCTAAAAACCTCCTTCCTCCTTTCTCCTTTGTGCCGCCACCCTACAACCACCATAAGAGGTGTTTTTGATCTTGGATCTTGAAGTTTTAGTGATTGATCGTGGTGGTTCTTCGTCTTTTTGATCCACGAATTCGGTAAAACCTTTTTAAACCTTTTCTTTTGATTTAATCTTTTTATAGATCAAGAACATGTGTTGTTTTTATAAAAACATAATAATTAAACATGGATCTAACATGATTTGGTGTTAAATAAAATCAAAAGGGTGTTTTAAGGGGTGTTTGTTTTGGCCGCAGGCTTCACCGAACCTGTGACAACCGGGAATTTTCTAGACTTTAAATAATAAAAAAAAATTATATTATTTATTAATCGAAATTCTTTTTCGAGAGATATCGAAGTTATTTGATTCGAGAACGGGAGTTTATCTTACATATTGTAAAAATCTGCGCAAAATCAGAAAACTGACGTGATACAAATTAAATTTATATTTAGTTAATCAGAAATATTTGATAAAACGATTTATTAAAACTATCTGATACTTTTATTTAGTTTTAATAAGGTACGTTGAAAACGAGAATATTCGAACTTAATTATAGTTTCTTTGAAAGTAAACCATTCGAGATAACCGATGAACTGTAACTATTTTAAATAAAAATGGAAACGGTTACGAAAATTAGTCGAGTAGATACTCTAATTTATTGGAAAAGTCATTCTAAAAACAACGGCGTAAATTTTATAAAACGAATCAAATTTTATCGATCTCGATCAAGTCCCGAATTACCTTTAAGCAAGATAAAAGAACTAGTTACATTTTGACCCCAACTAAATCCACCTTACACTACTATTTTTATATAAATAGATTTTTTTTTATTAATTTTCACTTCATTATAACAAAACCCTAACCCAATATTACACATAGTAAACCCTAACCACCTTCATATACTTTCCGGCACCTCTATATGAGTTCCGACCATTTCCCGGCGGTTTAGCCGCCGCCACTCACCGTCATCACCTTCGATCACCAAATACCACCATTACAACTATGAGACCACCATTAAAAACACCAATATCCATTCGATCCACCATCTTCTCCATTCAATCTCAAACCACCAGATCCGATGTTCATCGATCTCCACCACCACTGCAACTACCTAACCACGATCATCATCATCATTACATTGCCACCATTGTTTGAACAGCCGCCGCCCCAAAACACCATTGATCACCAGCCATCATTTATCTATTATTACCACCACCTCTGTTGACCTTCACCAGCACTGATCTAACGTCACACATCCCTCCAGATCGGACCACGTTGATCATAGATCCATCAAAATCTGGCCAACAGTGGCTTTACCACCTGTTTAAACCACCCTCACCACCTTATATTACCATCGTGATGGTCCTTAGCCACGACCATCAGTTACCATTTCGATGCCACCACCCGCGGTTTCATCCCCACTTCACCACCATACAGACTTAGCCGCCAGCCCATCACCACGAGATGTGGGATCCTATTGCACCAGAACTAGGGTTCGTCACAAGCAGGGATGTGTCCGTTTTATCCATAAAAGGGGTGTTTGTGTGATGTCTTAAACCATCAGCTATGATGCGTTTCCAACAGGAACACCACCAAGGGTGCGTTTAGTTTACAACAGCAGCGCCAATGGCTGTGTTTGTTTTGGCTAGTCTCGGGTTTGTTTCAGCCGCGATGGTGCTTTAGTTATAAAAAAAGACAACCAGCGAAGGTACTTTTGGTTCACTGTGTATCAACAACAATGTGCGTTTAGTTGTTGTGTACTAGCAGCAGGTTGGTTTAGGTTGTTGTGTGTCAACAGAAGGTGCGTTTGGTTTGCTATGTACCGACAACGGGTGCGTTTGTTTACGAGCAACGGGGAGTGTTTGGTTCACTATTTACGAACAACAGTGAGTGTTTGGGTCTGCCGTGTGAACAGCCGTACGGGTGTGTCTAGTTCGCTGTGTAAACAACAGTACAAGAGTGTTCGGTTTGGGTAGAGACCCTATAAGCTTATGGGATTGCAGTTTGGTATAAATGGTGCGTTTGGGATTACTGATTATTAGCGTCGGGTGTGTTTGGACGCCGGATGTCGAGGGTTTAAAGCGTCAGGCACGAATTGGGCTCATGGTTCGTTGTGGTTTAGTTTGGCTATTAACTTATCTAATTTTTAATTACTATAACGGACTAAAACGGTGGTATAAATGGTTAAATGAAAACGTTGAATATTATTGATATCATGAGAACTATAAAAATAATTATACGTTTAAATACGTGTTTAATTACCTCACATCGGGCGTTTGGTTTATTTTGATTTACAACACATAGGTTGTGTTCGGTTGATACTTAATTATAGTGATTTATTTAGTAGTCGGATACATGTTAAAACGCGACTAGTTAACGTAGATGGTTTGGGAAATTGGAAATATTAAGAATTGGTTAATATGGGAAACGTTGGTTAAGCGAATAGATCATGTCGAAATTGCTATAAAACTTTATACTATATATTTTGTTCGCTACAAAATACCATTATATTTGTAAAGCGATAAATTAAATAAACACTATTATATTTATAAACCGATAAAATAAATGGATTGTATTGTATTGATAAACCGATGGAAATTATACTTTTTACCTAAAGTGACAATTATTAATTTAGTGATTATTTTCTTAAAATGTGTCGGACTATGTTGTCTAATTATTTTTGTCACGATCCTTATACTGTAAATACAAAATAAATATATACTTTGGTTTAATTTGTAAAAATTATTACTGCTATTATATAATTCAACATAAGAATTATATAATTGTCTAGTTATACGTAATGTGTACGAAATACATTATATACTTGATGCATGCTTAATTAATTTATTTAACCAACCACTGAACTATTATAACTTGGAACTTAAATATTTTACCAACGGGTCATGTTGATGTACATATTTATCGAGAACTCAAATATACATTTTTAAGTTATTAGATTTAGCCGATCAGTTAAACCACAACACCATGACCGAGCTGTATCGATTTCCGTTTGGGCGGAGCGTATTATTAGCATCACAATTATTCGCGCTACTACGTCGAGGTGAGTTCATACCCCACCTTTTCTTGCTTTAAATTGAATTATAAATGTTTTATAACTGCTCTTTGGGGGAGGTACATGCTTGGTCATAAACTACTTATAAACCTGTTTGGTTATCTATAACTGTTTATAAACTACTTGATTGTCATAAGCTAATGTTAAGATTACTTGGTTGGTCATAAACTATCTTTAAACTGGTTAAATTGTTATGTGCTGAGTGGTCAACTCGTCTAATTGTTATACTTATGAATGCTGATACTAAAACTTCTATTGTGATATTCATAGCCCAAAAGTTTAACTGCTTTTCACTGGTTCTCGGGTAGAGACAATGGTTGCAAAAATAAACACAAGTGCATATACTCGTTTATGTATTGGTCTAAGTCCCGCTTTAACCCAATTACTTGGCCCGTTATCATGAACCATTAATTTCGGACTGGATGACCGGTCGAAAGCGCGAATGTTATGGATAGATCTATCGGGGTTGACGCCCCTGTCCGGCTTGGTCCAACAGAGGACAAGCGGGCACAGTTTCATTTGAGTCTTAGGACGTTTGTCGTGGGTTATGCATCCGTAGGGGCTGCATTATATGTTTATACTACCGGTGTTGTTAACGCTTCGGTGTCATGAGCTTAGACAATAATAAACGCCTTATTTTATTTAGTGACTTTGTATTGGTTATATTGTCACCAATGTTTGGGGAAAATCTTGTGGTTCATTAAACAATTCTATTATATTGGAAAACTTTATCATTTATCAGTGAGCTTTGTTTTTATCAGAAAATGCTAACTATTATCTATGAACTCTGTCTTATCAGAAAACTCTATTTATTTCCAGAAAACTCTGTTGTTATCAGTAAGCTATATTTACTATCAGTAAACTCTGCTTTTATCAGTAAACTCTATTTTTATTAGTAAACTTTGTTTTTATTAGTAAACTCTGTTTTTATCAATAAACTTTGTTTTTATTAATAAACTTTGAAATTATCAAAGAAAGTCTATTTAACAGAAACTATGATTTTTAAACTCTTATATTTTACTGCAAGGTGTAGTGGTCGGTAAAACTCAAATTTATCATAAATGTTTTAAAACAAAACTTATGAACTCACCAACTTTATGTTGACATTTTTAAGCATGTATTTCAGGTACTTGACTATATGGATTATTTGGAGTCTTCTTTGTGGTTTTTGGCATGTAGAGGTCGTTCTCGGATCAAGCTCTCGAATACTCATGAAGTCACAAGTCCCCAAAGCAAGTCTTGCGCTGCAGTGAATTTGGGGGTGTGACAGATTGGTATCAGAGCCTTGGTTATAGAGAACTAGGTTGCATTAGTAACTCTAGACTATAACCGGCTCTCATTTTTTTTATCTAGTAGTAACACTCATCACATGATACTTATTCCGCTGCTATATGAATATTTGCAATGCATGGTTGTTATTGCTCGTTGCCTGTCATGTTATTACTTGTTAAATGTGTTCGCTTGCTTGATTAGTGCACTCAGACATATAATATATTTTTATATGCACGCTAGAACATTTATTGGGCATTGTGAGTTACAAAATGGTCCTGCAGATCTTTTTATAATCAAACCTAGGGACATATGTGATTTTTAGTTGACGATTGGTCATGTGTAATTCCCAGGCTCGAGCTAATTCATTCAAAGAGGTTGAGAGGTGTAACAATACTTAAAGATGCCTCAGAGGGCCTCATGTTCGATTGAGTGCGAGATGGAATTAAGTATGAGACGTTACACAACCTTTGATTTTTGATGAATTACCTTGGGGGTGGGTAAGACTCGTAGTCTTACATGTTAATGTGGAATGTGTTGTATTTTCAGAGTCGAGCTGAGTCATCGAAAGGTTGAGATGTGTAATAATTCATAACAAAACCCGAGCCATTCTTTGTGAGTGAGTTTCGAGGTTGGGTTATGATAAGTTATTATTCAGCTTAATGTTTGATGAGTCTTCCTCGAGGATGAGAAGATTTGTGTGATTGGATATTGTTATTTAGAACCGAGTACTATATAGTTATCCTAATTATAACCGTGAGTTTCTTTACTTGATATACGTCTACGACTGCTTTATCGCCTATCAACACTTATGTTCTTCGACCCGGTACTTTCGAAACGTCTACTTATGGAAGACGACTTATTGCCAACTCATGCTCTTTGCTTTTGGTAATTTTGGAAAATACCCTTTACAGATTTTAACGATTTTGAATTGGGTATTTTTCCGGTGACACTTAAGTAGGATGATTTATGAAGTCTTTATTGAAATGGATTGGGACGCCTTTGCATTTGAATAAAGAAATCATGAATCGCCGAGCCATGAGTTTATAATAACATATTTGCATAGATTAGGATGCTTTTATATGAAAATATGATATTATAAATGAGTGGGCTTAAGGATAACCGACGTGACCCTGTATATTTATGATATCAGTATTCCAGTTTGGAGTGTATTTCTTTTAACTCAGGATTTGTCCATACGAATATATCGTATTTCGTCTTGTTATGTTATCATTACGATGTTTTGACGAGTGATTTTTAAACTTCGTTTGATTCGCGAATGGTTACGAGAATCTTTTCTGAATGTATACTGATCGACGTGAACCTAACGGGCTGGTGGTGGTGAACCATTGTAAACTTTTAAGAGCTGACGAACTTCTAGACACTTCGTTTGGAATTGTTTCCTTTTATCGTTATATTAACGAGGGCCGATTTGTCAGATTGACATTTAGAACCGCTCAGATATATCCCTTTTCTACTATTGGTGGATAACACAATTTAAAAAAAAAAAGAAAAAAAGAAAACCCGTCGGACAGATTCATCTGTGAATAAATATAAGTATATTCGATATAACACTAGGGTATAACTTCAAAATCATTTTCTCTACACTTCTATTAGGGTAACAACGATTGAGTTCGAGGACGAACTCCAAATAACACGGATGTACTGTGACAACCGGGAATTTTCTAGACTTTAAATAATAAAAAAAATTATATTATTTATTAATCGAAATTCTTTTTCGAGAGATATCGAAGTTATTTGATTCGAGAACGGGAGTTTATCTTACATATTGTAAAAATCTGCGCAAAATCAGAAAACTGATGTGATACAAATTAAATTTATATTTAGTTAATCAGAAATATTTGATAAAACGATTTATTAAAATTATCTGATACTTTTATTTAATTTTAATAAGGTACGTTGAAAACAAGAATATTCGAATTTAATTATAGTTTCTTTGAAAGTAAACCACTCGAGATAACCGATGAACTATAACTATTTTAAATAAAAATGGAAACGGTTACGAAAATTAGTCGAGTAGATACTCTAATTTATTGGAAAAGTCATTCTAAAAACAACGGCGTAAATTTTATAAAACGAATCAAATTTTATCGATCTCGATCAAGTCCCGAATTACCTTTAAGCAAGATAAAAGAACTAGTTACATTTTGACCCCAACTAAATCCACCTTACACTAATATTCTTATATAAATAGATTTTTTTTAATTAATTTTCACTTCATTATAACAAAACCCTAACCCAATATTACACATAGTAAACCCTAACCACCTTCATATACTTTCCGGCTCCTCTATATGAGTTCCGACCATTTCCCGGCGGTTTAGCCACCGCCACTCACCGTCATCACCTTCGATCACCAAATACCACCATTACAACTATGAGACCACCATTAAAAACACCAATATCCATTCGATCCACCATCTTCTCCATTCAATCTCAAACCACCAGATCCGATGTTCATCGATCTCCACCACCACTGCAACTACCTAACCACGATCATCATCATCATCATTACGTTGCCACCATTGTTTGAACAGCCGCCGCCCCAAAACACCATTGATCACCAGCCATTATTTATCTATTATTACCACCACCTCTGTTGACCTTCACCAGCACTGATCTAACGTCACACATCCCTCCAGATCGGACCACGTTGATCATAGATCCATCAAAATTTGGCCAACAGTGGCTTTACCACCTGTTTAAACCACCCTCACCACCTTATATTACCATCGTGATGGTCATTAGCAACGACCATCAGTCACCATTTCGATGCCACCACCCGCGGTTTCATCCCCACTTCACCACCATACAGACTTAGCCGCCAGCCCATCACCACGAGATGTGGGATCCTATTGCACCAGAACTAAGGTTCGTCACAAGCAGGGATGTGTCCGTTTTATCCATAAAAGGGGTGTTTGTGTGATGGCTTAAACCATCAGCTATGATGCGTTTCCAACAGCAACACCACCAAGGTTGCGTTTAGTTTACAACAGCAGCGCCAATGGCTGTGTTTGTTTTGGCTAGTCTCGGGTTTGTTTCAGCCGCGATGGTGCTTTGGTTATAAAAAAGACAACCAGCGAAGGTACTTTTGGTTCACTGTGTATCAACAGCAATGTGCGTTTAGTTGCTGTGTACTAGCAGCAGGTTGGTTTGGGTTGCTGTGTGTCAACAGAAGGTGCGTTTGGTTCGCTATGTACCGATAACAGGTGCGTTTGTTTACGAGCAACGGGGAGAGTTTGGTTCACTGTTTACGAACAACAGTGAGTGTTTGGGTCTGCCGTGTGAACAGCCGTACGGGTGTGTCTAGTTCGCCGTGTAAACAACAGTACAAGAGTGTTCGGTTTGGGTAGAGACCCTATAAGCTTATGGGATTGCAGTTTGGTATAAAGGGTGCGTTTGGGATTACTGATTATTAGCGTCGGGTGTGTTTGGACGCCGGATGTCGAGGGTTTAAAGCGTCAGGCACGAATTGGGCTCATGGTTCGTTGTGGTTTAGTTTGGCTATTAACTTATCTAATTTTTAATTACTATAACGGACTAAAACGGTGGTATAAATGGTTAAATGAAAACGTTGAATATTATTGATATCATGAGAACTATAAAAATAATTATACGTTTAAATACGTGTTTAATTAGCTCACATCGGGCATTTGGTTTATTTTGATTTACAACACATAGGTTGTGTTCGGTTGATACTTAATTATAGTGATTTATTTAGTAGTCGGATACATGTTAAAACGCGACTGGTTAACGTAGATGGTTTGGGAAATTGGAAATATTAAGATTTGGTTAATATGGGAAACGTTGGTTAAGCGAATAGATCATGTTGAAATTGCTATAAAACTTTATACTATATATTTTGTTCGCTACAAAATACCATTATATTTGTAAAGCGATAAAATAAATAAACACTATTATATTTATAAACCGATAAAATAAATGGATTGTATTGTATTGATAAACCGATGGAAATTATACTTTTTACCTAAAGTGACAATTATTAATTTAGTGGTTATTTTCTTAAAATGTGTCGGACTATGTTGTCTAATTATTTTTGTCACGATCCTTATACTGTAAATACAAAATAAATATATACTTTGGTTTAATTTGTAAAAATTATTATTGCTATTATATAATTCAACATAAGAATTATATAATTGTCTAGTTATACGTAATGTGTACGGAATACATTATATACTTGATGCATGCTTAATTAATTTATTTAACCAACCACTGAACTATTATAACTTGGAACTTAAATATTTTACCAACGGGTCATGTTGATGTACATATTTATCGAGAACTCAAATATACATTTTTAAGTTATTAGATTTAGCCGATCAGTTAAACCACAACACCATGACCGAGCCGTATCGATTTCCGTTTGGGCGGAGCGTATTATTAGCATCACAATTATTCGCGCTATTACGTCGAGGTGAGCTCATACCCCACCTTTTCTTGCTTTAAATTGAATTATAAATGTTTTATAACTGCTCTTTGGGGGAGGTACATGCTTGGTCATAAACTACTTATAAACCTGTTTGGTTGTCTATAACTGTTTATAAACTACTTGATTGTCATAAGCTAATGTTAAGATTACTTGGTTGGTCATAAACTATCTTTAAACTGGTTAAATTGTTATGTGCTGAGTGGTCAACTCGTCTAATTGTTATACTTATGAATGCTGATACTAAAACTTCTATTGTGATTTTCATAGCCCAAAATTTTAACTGCTTTTCACTGGTTCTCGGGTAGAGACAATGGTTGCAAAAATGAACACAAGTGTGTATACTCGTTTATGTATTTGTCTAAGTCCCGCTTTAACCCAATTACTTGGCCCATTATCATGAACCGTTAATTTCGGACTGGATGACCGGTCGAAAGCGCGAATGTTATAGATAGATCTATCGTGGTTGACGCCCCTGTCCGGCTTGGTCCAACAGAGGACAAGCGGGCACAGTTTCATTTGAGTCTTAGGACGGATGTCGTGGGTTAGGCATCCGTAGGGGCTGCATTATATGTTTATACTACCGGTGTTGTGAACGCTTCAGTGTCATGAGCTTAGACAATAATAAACGCCTTATTTTATTTAGTGACTTTGTATTGGTTATATTGTCACCAATGTTTGGGGAAAATCTTGTGGTTCATTAAACAATTCTATTATATTGGAAAACTTTATCATTTATCAGTGAGCTTTGTTTTTATCAGAAAATGCTAACTATTATCTATGAACTCTGTCTTATCAGAAAACTCTATTTATTTCCAGAAAACTCTGTTGTTATCAGTAAGCTATATTTACTATCTATAAACTCTGCTTTTACCAGTAAACTCTATTTTTATTAGTAAACATTGTTTTTATTAGTAAACTCTGTTTTTATCAATAAACTTTGTTTTTATTAATAAACTTTGAAATTATCAAAGAAAGTCTATTTAACAGAAACTGTGATTTTTAAACTCTTATATTTTACTGCAAGGTGCAGTGGTCGGTAAAACTCAAATTTATCATAGATGTTTTAAAACAAAACTTATGAACTCACCAACTTTATGTTGACATTTTTAAGCATGTATTTCAGGTACTTGACTATGTGGATTATTTGGAGTCTTCTTTGTGGTTTTTGGCATGTAGAGGTCGTTCTCGGATCAAGCTCTCGAATACTCATGAAGTCACAAGTCCCCAAAGCAAGTCTTCCGCTGCAGTGAATTTGGGGGTGTGACAGAACCCAAAAGGGGTTTCGGTTTGCCAAGCCGACCACCACCAAGACCATATGGTCTTGGTTGGTGCGTGTGGGTCCCACGACAGCAGTGAAACACGGGGTACCCCGAGTTGGTTCGGGGTACGGTGTTGATTTCATGTCCGGTTCATGCTTTTTAGTCTAGATCCGGTTCATGGTGTATGTTAGTTTTTTTTATGTTTATGATCTTATGTTAAAATGAAATTAATAAAAGATGTGATTAATTTAATAACATGACTTAGGTTATTTAATTATTAATGATCATGAAATTATTTTAACCTAAGTAATTATATATTTAAGACTTATAAATTAATTATTTTAAAACCATGGATATAATTAATTAATTAACATGACTTAGGTTATATTATTAATATATAATAATACATATTTTAACCTAAGTATTTAATTTATTTAATTAAAAACATGTTATACTTTAATTAAATATTTTAACCTATAGTTTAATTTAATTACATGAAATAATTATTAAACTATACATTATATCATATGACTTAGAAAATAATCATGAAAACACTTAGGCTTATATACTTAGCTTATTTAACCAGCTTATTTCTAATTATGGAAACCATCTATTTTTAGAAACTTATTTATTTCAGGCAGCTAATATATTTATGGAAACTTATTTAATTAAGGCAACTAATCTATTTATGGAAACTTTCTATTTTTAGAAACTTATCTATTTTAAGCAGTAAATCTATTTTTGGTAACTTTCTATTTTTGGAAACTTTCAATTTTTGGAAACTTTCTATTTTTGGAAACTTTCTATTTTTGGAAACTTTCTATTTTTGGAAACTTTCTATTTTAGGAAACCTGCTATTTTTGGAAAGTTACTTATTATTACACAGTAAGTATAATAACACATGATATACCAAAAATACTTAATCAGATTAAACAGAATATAAGATAAAACACAGTTTAAGACGTCGAAACAGTAAAACATGGTAAGAACACATAAAATAAGCTAAGACATGACATAAAACCAGCTACGTATTTAGTAAGCAGATACTTATTCATGTATGTATTTATGTAGCACTAGTGATTCGGAAGTAGGATTCCTCTCAGTTCGTCTTTCTCGTTCACTAGAAATAAGGTACAGATTCCCGTCCTTTCAGTATGGACATTCTTTCCTTATTAGGATTCCCCGTATGCAGCCAACTGTTTTCCCGTAGTATAAGTTACGTGTTTGATTGCTTATGTTTAATTAAGATTACCTATAGCCATATACATGCATGACCAGTTTTACCTAGTTATGGAGGTACCATAACCATAACATTAGAGGCACAAATGTTATGACTTCACCACGGCGGAGTGATTACTCGTGGCGTCCCTTCAGCTTTTGGCCATTTATATTATATTTATCATGTGGGGCGTATGGGTGCATCCTAGTTACATGTTTTAGTCAGGATTTCATGGTGAATGTGGTGTGTGCCTTGCATCCTTCACAAGGAGCTGATCCCTCCTACCCAACAACCAGTATATTAAATTAGAGGCAGCCCCTCTAATTTGCATGATGAGGTCACCCCTCCAAGTATTCATGCACGGTGGATTTTCATGACCTATATTGGCTAATGGGAAAATATGTTAAACAGTTTTCATAAGATAAACATAAGGCTTTTCAAACTATAAAACCAGTTTTATGAACATTTTCCAGGTTTTCCAGGACTTATACATTTCTGCTGCTATTAAGTCTTTATTATGCTTAGTCATTCATACTATGTCTATATCCGTGCACTGAGCGTTTTGCTCAGCCGTTACTTTCCTTTCTATGTCCCAAAACAGCAGGTACCCTAGGAAAGACTCGAGCATTTGGAGGACGTGCATAGGATGGAAGCTGCTAGAGACTTCCTTTCCTTTTTGCCTTCATATACTTATGCTTGTTTAGTCTTTCATTCATTTCTTTTTCTTTATTATGTTTTGGGCTTATGTTTGGGAACCGATGTTTGATTCCGGTTATCCCTATGGTCATGTAATGTTTTATACATTTATCCTTGTATGCTTTGATGACACGCCATAATTACGCGTGACATTCCATTATCAAAATAGGGTGTTACAAGAGGACTGTTATGTCTATCTTGCATGAGTAAGTGTGCATAACTGGACAATGCTTGCCGCCCTATAATAATTATCAATTTATAGGTTATCTTCACTAGGATAAATTACTTTGTTAAGGTCCTTTTTCATTTTTATTACTTTTATTTTTTGACGCTGACAAATATTTTTCCAAGCGTTGTTATGACCAATTTAAACGCTGACACGGCTTTGGCAAACGTTGACAAGAATATATCCGTTGGGCGTTGATGAGTTATTTTTTACTGTTGACACTCATTGGGACCTACCCAGTTGTTATTTTTGACGAATTTTGGGGCCGTAATTTTGGGAGTAGATACCTTTTCATTAATGCACAAGATAACTTATTTTCTTTTCAAGATTTTCATCATTATATTTTGAAAATTTCTTGCCTTATTTTTGACCAATCACATATGTCTATCTCTCCTATATATTTGGCTCCTATTTTTAAACAGGGTATCTCATATTCTTGTCTAACAATTTTCTCCTATAATTCATCTTTCTCAATAATTCACAACCAGCTTTCTTCAAACAATGGCAACAAAGTTTAAACCAAGTGACTTGGTATTGGGATTCAGGGGTCAGCACAACATGATTGCTTATTTGGACGCTGATGATACTTTGTTTCCACAATACACCCAGATGGTGGCGTATCTGAATGCATCTCCAATTAGGTATGCACTTTCTCATGCTCCTCTCATCCTTGTCACTCATATTAAACAATTTTGGAACACCATCAGTTCCTCAACAATTAATAATGTGACTACATTATCAACTATTGTTCATGGGCGTACATGGGTGGTTACTAAAGCCTTGGTTCGCCAGGCTTTGCATTTTAATGACGCAGATGGTATAATCACCCTTCCCATTAATGAAATAGAACAAGGACTTCGGGCTTTGGGGTATCCTTTCCCTCATGAGGGCACTTTAAACAAATATCATAAACAAGAGTTTCCCCCAGCCTGGAATTACCTCATACATGTCATCCTTAAATGTTTGAGTCCCAAATGTACTGCACATAATGAAATTAATAGATCAATTGCTAGTGCAATTGTGTGCATTGCAAATGGGCAAAAGTTTAATTTTTCAAAACTGATTTTTGATGGCATGTGTAAAAACAAAGGGAATAAGATGACTTTGGCTTATGCCAGATTTTGGCAAATGGTTTTTGATGTGCAAAATTACTGCACAAGGGATCATGATGATTTTTATGAGATTCTTGTGCAAAAGAAAGCTATTTTTACCAAGATGAACTCACCCCCTCACCGTGAATTACCCCTCACCCCATCTATGATTGCTGTTATTGCAGCAGCACAACCCCAACCAGACCCATAACCAGAACTTGACCCAATACCAGAACCTTTTCCTTCACCTCAACACATGGAAATTGACCAAGAACCCTTCAACGCTGACACATTAAAAATTGGCGTTGACACAAGTAATCCAAACGTTGACACCTTTCCTTCACAGACCCAAACACCCTTAACCTTCAAACTACCACCCAATCCATATCATCTTCTACCCCAACTGAATATAGGTTGCAAAATCGCCCAAGGACTACTGGAGTGTTCTACTCTATTGATCCTAGCCATGTAGCAGAGAGGACCACCACCATAATTGTGGTTGGTGCTATGGATGAGGCTGGGACTATTGGTACTGGCTTAGATGCAGGCCAAGACAGTCCTAACATCTTTAAGACCTCATCCATGCCCCATGACTCTACTTTGGGAGGTCAAATACCCATTCTAGAGGAGGGCATATTGGAACCATACACATTGCTGGAATTGACGGCTGTCTGCATTAGCTTGCAAAACCAAATTGCAGACTTGGTACAAACAGTCAGTACACAAGGCCTTGAACTCAAGCAATTGAGGGAGAGGATTGTTATTTTGGAGAATGCTAACACTAGGCGTGGAATGGAGGAATCTTCCAAAGGGGAGGATGAGCAGATTAATGTGAGTGAAAAAGGCTCACATGATGGACAATCTTTGGGTATTGCTGAAGCCCTCACTGAATTGAAGAAGCAACCATGTTTTGATAGATCTCTGGTTACTCCTACAAATTTGAACTTGTCTTTTACAGCTATGTTGGAGCAGTTTACAAGAGGAGCTGAGACAAGTAATTTGGGCGTTGACAAGCAGAATTTGAACGCTGACACACCAAGCGTTGACATGTGCAAATTGGGCGCTGACACAAGGAATTTGAGCGTTGACAGACCTACAGATATGGTTGATGTATTCCAGTCATCAGCTATCATCAAAGAAGTGTCTTCACATGTATTACCATCATCCTTACCCATCATTGATCCATTAGATAAGGGTAAAGGATTTATGGTAGAAGTAGAAGTTTCAAATGATGCAGCACAAGTAGAGTTTGATTCAAGGTTGGTTGCACAACTTGTGGAACAAGAGATGAAGAAGGTTGGTGAATCACCATTTGTTGTCACTTCTGAGGAACAAGAAGGAAGTGATGAAGAAAATTCAGATTCAAGTGTGATGATAATTGAACAACCAGAAAGACTTGAATATGGTGATGACTTGGCAAGAGAGAAGCTTAGAGAGTTAAAATTGCAAGTAGACTTTGATATGCCAGAAGTAGTTCAGATGTACCATGCTTGGGAGAATAGGATAATGGAGAATCCAGATTTGACTATTTCAGACCAAATTTGGGGATTGGAGATTCTTTTAAGAGTTCAAAGAGACTACAAGGTAATTCTGAAACACAAGGCTAGAAATGTTTTCTCACTGCTGAAGAGGGATAGAAGAGAGCTTTACTACATGTTACTCAGATGTCATGGAACTGGATGGACCTTCAAGAAATTGCAGGGATTATCCTTTCAAGAATTGGAGTACAAGGCTTATCCCATTTGGGCAAGAGTGCATGAAATGAACACTCTTAGACTTCTTTCAAATGAAAGAAAAGAAGAACTTGAAGAAGAGATGGAGATTCAGAAGGCAATGATTATTCCAAGGCCTTTGAAGAAGGGAGTTCCACTTGAGTTTCCTAAATATATAAATAAAGTGGTTCCCAGTGAAGTTGTTCTTAGGAGGAGCATTAAGCTCTCACCCATGGAAGCTTCAGATATGGTACAAATGTTACCTCTTGATGCCAGAAACCCTATCATTAGCTCTGAAGAAGATGCAAGTGGGTTTTGGAAGATTGGCAGATATGGGAAAGAGGTACACACATTTACTACTCTTATGTCTCTCTTTGCAAGTATGGATAGAGAAGACTTGGCAGACCTTTGGAGGTTGTTGATAGTCAAGTATGAGACTGAAGCTCCTACTTCAGTCAATGGAATAAAACTTTGGTCAACATTCAAGAGAATGTGTGCACCAGAAGAAGAAGATCCTGTTTGGATGGATCTTGTGGATGATATCAGTGGTCTTCAATGGCGTTTGTATTCAGCTACTGGTGTGTATTATTCGAGCTCTACAAAGTTTGCTGAGTATCTTCTTGTAGATGCTCAGTATCCCATGTCCAAATATGTTTTGGACAAGATGAAGACAACACAGTTGGAGATTGACTATTCAAGTGACGTGGCCAAAGATTTGATTAGGCATGTTTATTACCAATATGATAAGATTTGTAAGATTCCTCCTAGTTCTTAATTTTTATTCAGAAACTTGATTACTAGAGTAGATATCAAGTTTAGAGGAGGATTGTTGGGAATAAAATGTAGCCAGTCCACTTGAACGCTGACAAGAAGAAAACAAGCGTTGATAAGAAGAAAACAAGCGCTGACAGATCAAGCGTTGACAGGAAGAAGTCAAGCGTTGATAGGTTGAAGACAAGCACTGATAGAAATTTATATGGTCTACGCATATTTTGTTTCTAGTTTGTTTCTAGTAAAGATAGGATCAACAATGTATTTTCTATAATTATCTTTACCTAGAATAGCTGATACGTAGACTCTTGTACAAGGCTTCTTACGTCTATAAAAGAAGACCTTTAGGTTATGTTTCATATAAGTTTCTCATACGTTTAACACTTTCATTGTAAGCAAGTTCGTTATTATCAATCAAGTGAAAGTTTGTTTTACAACTGTTTGTGTGTTCTTGTTTGAGTGTTAATTCCGCATAACACTTAAATTGTTTTATACATAAACAAAGTTTCTCTACGTGTTTAACTTGATCTAATCTCATTTACAAAAGCTAAATCGATCTAAGTTTTGGATCAACAGCTCCCCCTCAACAATATATGTGTGTCTTGAAACAAAAGTTTGACAAAATTTTGGAAAAAGGACACCGCAAATATGTTGAGGTACGGAGTAGAGATGCCTTATCCGATATAGTATATGACATATGACAGTTTTTAAACCATTTTCGGAATGTGTTGGAAAAATAAAATATGACAATTTCAGAGATGTACCCAACAACATTAAAGGCTTGATTTTAAAACGCTCCCCCTCAAAAATTGAGGAAAATAACATATGACAATTTTGAGATAAAAACCACATATGAGGAAGGGAGTGTTGAACACACAATTTTGAAAAATTTAGAAAAACCTTTTGAGAAATTCTTGAAAAATTGTGTTCAACGGTTTTAAAATAATCAGGATAGAAGACTTATCTTCTATTGCTTAGAGAAAGCGCACTGAAACGTACACTTCCCTTTCGGGTCCGTTTTTCATGAGCTCCAAACTTTGATTGTTTTGTGACTAGCTCGTGACCGAGAAAAATAAATTTCCCGTTGTGGAAGACAAGTTAGCATCCGTGATAAACTTTCCTTAAGTTGAAATTCGAGTTCTAAGCTGACATTTACTTATAAATCGTTTTTCATGAACATAAAAACTTTGAATGTTTTTATGAGAAGCTCATGACCGAGAAATATGAATTTCTCGTTGAGAAGGATAAGTTATCGTCCTTGATAAACTTTCCTTATTTAAGGTCCGAGTCCTAAGTTGTGATGCGCTTAGAAGTCCTTATGAGAGAATATCAAGCAGCTTCATTTTCCAAAACCTCCAAGTCTTCTAGAGTCATATACTTCATACCAAGACGGGCAACGAGATACTGAAACCTATTTTGAGATAGGACTTTTGTAAACAAGTCAGCTATCTGGTACTCCGTTCTAACAAAGTATAATTCCACGATACCACGTTCCACTTGTTCCTTGATAAAGTGATATCTGACTGCGATGTGCTTGGTACAGGAGTGATGAACCGGATTGCATGAGCTGGCTATGGCCGACTTTGAGTCACAATACATAGGTATTTTATCAAAGTGGAAGCCATAATCCGTGAGTTGAGTTCTCATCCAGAGGACTTGAGCACAAAACGCGGATAGAGCCACATATTCTGCTTCAGTTGATGAGAGCGAACTGCAATCTTGCTTCTTTGACGACCAGCTCACAAGCTTGTCTTCCCCTAGAAATTCTACGCTACCAGAAGTGCTTTTTCGACTATCAAGGAAACATGCGTGATCAGAATCTGAAAAAGCTGTTAGATGAAAACCGGGTTCCTTCGGATACCATAGTCCCATGTGAATGGTAATCTTAAGGTACCGAAAGATCCGTTTAACCTCTTTGAGGTGCTTTTGAGTAGGTCTGGCTTGATATCGTGCACAATAGCATGTGGCATGATGAATATCAGGCCTGCTGGCTGTAAGGTACATAAGTGACCCGATCATACTGCGATATTGCGTTTGATCTACGGGATATGAGTACAAGTCAGTGTCTAGGGATTTGGTCGGTGTACCAATGCGAGCACACGAGGTCATACCATGCTTTTTAAGTATCTTTTGAGCATACTTAGCCTGGTTAATGAAGATACCACGTGGGAATTGATGAATCTAGAGGCCTAAAAAGAATTTTAGCTCCCCCATCATTAACATTTCAAATCTGTTGTGCATTAATTTTTCAAAATGTTTTGAAAGTTTTGGGTTCGTAGAACCAAAAATAATGTCATCAACATAAACTTGCACCAGCAGTATGTCATCCCCATATTTATTAGTAAAGAGAGTAGGATCAATAGAACCTTTGGAAAATCCTTTGGAAACCAAGAAGTTTGATAGTTCTTCGTACCATGCCTTTGGAGCTTCTTTAAGTCCATATACAACCTTCTTGAGGCGGTAGACCTTGCAAGGATGATGAGGATTGATGAATCCTTCCGGCTGATTCACATACACTTCTTCCTTCAAATGACCGTTGAGAAAAGCAGTTTTAACGTCCATCTGAAAAACCTTGAAGCCCTTATGTGCAACATAAGCAAGGAATATCCAAACTGCTTCCAAACGAGCGACAGGAGAGAATGATTCATCGTAGTCTATGCCTTCTTGTTAACGTTATCCCTTAGCCACAAGACGAGATTTATTTTTGATGATGGTTTGTTCTTCATCCAGTTTGTTTTTCCAGATCCATATGAAATATAAAAATGACATTCCATAGGGTCTGTCAACAAGTTCCCAAACATTTAGGCGTTCAAACTGATGAATTTCGTCTTGCATTGATTCAATCCACGCATGATCAGTCATGGCTTGTTTGATGTTTGTAGGTACAGTTGAACTCACGGAGAGTGCATACATACACACATCGCCATCGGTTTCGAGTTGTCTGCGTGTTCGAACTGGTTGTGAAGGATTTCCAATGACTTGCTCCAATGGATGATCACATTTCCAATGGTGAGTGGATGGATATCGTTGGTAGAATGTATGCATGTTGGACGGATCAACATGTTGAGTAGAAGACTCTACGACTTCGTGTACCGGTGTACACCGAATGGATTGATAAATTCTTCTTCGTCAGGTTGTGCATCGACTGCTTGATTGTTGTTTCCTCCTTCATCATTGACGGTTGGTGATGTTGGTTGTATGACAGTTTCTTGAGTTTGTTGAGTATCTAATGGAATTGTCTCTTGAGCAAGGGTTGCTGAAGTAGATGCAGTTGTGTCTTGTTGACTTTGTTCGGGTGCATCAACAGTATTGATAGCGGAAGGCTTTGACATAACTTGATTGTTTACATAGTAATATTCATCAAACATTGGATCATATAAATCAACCAAATCATTCATTTGTGTCGTATCCGTCGAGTTTCCTGTAGGAGTACTTTCTTGACATTCTTGCACGGGACGTACACTGTTTTGTATAGGTGTCATTGCTGGACATTGAGGTGCGGGACTTGAGCTGTTGTGATCAAGTACCATTTGTGGCAATTCGTCAAAGTTCACATGAATTTTTTCGACAATAATCCTTGTTCTCTTTTTATAGACCCGATATCCTTTTGATAGTTGGGTAAATACGTCTTTTAGGAAAAAGAACGTAATTAGGGCAAGTATTAACAAGTGATTTAGGAAAACCACAAGTAAATGACCCAAAGTGGGGATCGTTCTCAAGGAGGCTTGGTGTGTGTGTTAAGAGATGATTAATTTGTGATTATGTTGATGAGAAAAGAGAAAGAAAAAGATGAACTACTCTAAAAATTACCCTACAATGCGAAAAACGCGAAATCGTAAAAATCGACAAAATATGAAAAGTCTCTAAAAATTACCAAAAAAATTACCTTAAATAAAGAAAAGTGTAAATATCTCAAATTTGAAAACCAAATTACCTAAAAACTTTTTAATAATTTTAAAATAATTTTTAAAGTTAATGAAAAATTCCAAAATTAAATAAATTAAAAATAAGTCCAAATGAAAACTTAAATAGATGAAAACCTAAAAACTATTTTTGAAAATTTTTAAAACTAATTTAACTATTTTGAAACTAATTAATTAAATACGGGAAGTAAAATAATAATTAAAAATAATTAAAAGATGTGAAAAATGAAAACTTACTACCAAAAAGTCTAAAACTAAAATAGAAACAAGGTAAAAATCAGAAATAACAAAAACGTTTGTTCAATAAGCTGGAATCAGCTTATTTACAATCGAACTAATTATAATAATCTTAAACAAGAAAGTGTTAAGTAGATAATGAGTTGGGAATTTACAGTAAAAGTCCCAAGGGCATGCGGTAAGGGTGTGGGTTGTTGAGCGAGGGGTCGTGGGTTCGAGACTGGTGGAACCCCAGTTTTTTATACCCCTTTTTTTATTTCTTTTTTCACACTCTTGTTACAGTAACTTAATAACTCCCACCAAACACAAACACAAATGAAAACTACTTATGTAGAGCACGATTATGATTGCTTAAACCAGCAGACTTCACTACTCACTTTTTTCTTCTTGATTCTTAGTTCTTGCTCATAGTTACACAAACCAAGTCCAAAATACAAACACAAACACGAATTTACTGAATCACGCCACAAGTATAGCCAGATTACGTAGAAACTTACAAGTGTTCTATACCTTACTCATTTTTTTCATTTTGGTTTGCTGTTGGTTACCACAGGAAATGAACTAAAAAAAAATCAACGAATAACAAACTACAAATTATTCCAGAAACAACGTCTAAACACCCTCAAAAAAGCCTACCGTGGGAATGAGACTTGCACAGAAGGCGATGCAAAAGCAGCAAGCTTTCCCTTTTTTTTACTTTTTTGGACAGCAAAATCCCCACGAGCAGTTGGCTTGTGGGGGCGTTTTAAGCAGACAGTGGACAACAAGACAGCAACTTAAACAGATAAACACAAGTTGGGAACAATGGGATGTAGGCGCCATTATACAAATACCATCCAAATTAACAATCTACTAACTAATCATGCCACAGAATACATACAAGCAAACCTATATCCTCGTTATCTGATGAACAGTAGCAGCAAGCACAAAAAGGTAATCAAGACAGATGTTAACCTAACTTTTAAGCACCCTAATAAGCTAAAAGAATTTACCAAACCTAAAATCAGCAAGAGAACATATAGTGAATCATACAACCTAGGTGATGACTAATAGCACATGTTCTAAACCTTCATTATCATAAACTATCAAGCACCTACAACTAAACTTATAGCACTTGAGTTTGAGCACGAATAACAACTATTAATCAAATTTCAATGAAAATCCTAAAATTACCACAGAGACTTCATTTTTTTATCTAAAAGGCACTTAACAAGATGCGAAAGAAATCTAATGAGCAATCCTATTTTCTGGTGAACAAGAGTGTACAACAGTTATAGAATTAAAATAATTTCCACTACTTAATGCTACAATTACCAGAACACGAGAGTCACATTAATAAGCAAGAAGGTATCAAATATCATAAGCCTACGTAGCTCAGTTTATAGTCAAAACCACACGATTAACTATCAGATTATACTAAAAACTGAAAATATGTTAAACGAATCAAACTGTTACGAACACAAATACCACACTTAGCGCTTAAACTATAAAGTGATTAGGCACTTAAATTACAGTTTTAAGTATCCTAAAACTTCAAAGAAACGGATCTACACTCTCTTTTTAGTACCCTAAGTAATGTTTCTAAGTTTTGAGAAGGAAGAGTTTTATACCGACCCCCATCTACATCCAACGGGGGTCAGCTATGCTACCCAAAAAACACTTGTTCAATCAGTGGAACAAGGTCCTTGGGTGTCTTGGACAGGGAAGTGGTAAAGATGTTCGTTGAGGTTCAACAGCTGAACCGAGCACCACAGCTAGACAAAGATATTACTGCTAAGAAAAAAAGAGTTCAAACTTAAAAGCTTGGGACCAAAAGCTTGGAGAGGAGCTATTTGTTTGAATCCTTTAAGTAGTGAGTATATGAGATAAACAGGACAATATTAAAAAAGAAACAACTGACAAACCAAGTCTTATGCAAGACTCAAGGCTCCACAGTCTATGCAATACTCTGTTACGGCTTCACTACCACTTGATCAACAAGATCAGCTGGTTATGATCAGCTATGAAGCGTATTGCTTAGCCTATTAGAATTCTAGGTACTTAGCAAAAGAACTTACGAATTTTTAGAACCAAAATTAGTAGCTTAAAAAGTTTTACTATAACATAAACACCAACAGATTATACTAAAACTGAAAGTAAAATGGGAACTCGTTTTCTTCAACAAACAAAACCACTTTTTCATTTCTTAGACAAAAGGGCTTTACAAGACTGTGAACAAATGAAAACAAGAACAACTTCTACTGCTAAGCCTAACACCCTTTATATAGGGGTTACAAAATCTTCTAGAAAAATAAAATATATCTAAACCTAGTTGATTGAAAATCCGGAAATACCCCTTAGGTTTGAACTTCTAAGTGAGTCCAAGAAGCTTCACGTGATGATCCAGTTATGAGGCTTGATCTTGGTCGTTTATTTTGAGTAGGGAACACGCCTTGTGATCTCAAACGTCTATTGAGTCAAATCCTTTGGCTGTGTGATGAACCCGTGACCCTCCTTGTTGTCTTGTGTCCCCAATGTGGATGGAAGTTTGCACATGGGATGGGATTCTCTTGGTTTTAATTACCATTTGGTGTTGGTAATTTTCATTTACTCTTTGATTTGATAGAATTGAAACTAGGCTAATTTTTAGGGTTTATGGGATGGTGACTGGGGGGATTAAGGGTGTTGATTGTAGCAGTGTAAGTTTCCAACCAAATACTAAAAATAATAATTAGATATAAATCGTAAATATATATATTAGTATTAATCTGGTGGAGGGGTGATTAGGCGAATTTGGTGAAGTGGCAGAAGAAGATTGGTGGGATTATTTTATGTGTTTGACAGTTTTGGTCCCCAAGGTATCATAAAGTATGCATATAAGGTTTCACAGCTCCTTTGGTCACTTTCCTTTGTTAAAAGTTTGATGGATCTATCAAAATTGGCACATAAACTTCCATTACTTTATCAAGGACTAAATGTAGATTTCTTGAGAACTTCAAGGGATATATTTGCCAATTCTTCAAACATAAAGGATATTTCTTGCAATATGATGATTCTTCAAGAACTAAAATTGACAATTCTTTAAAGATGAGGGACTAAACTTGCATAATCTCCAAACTTGAGGGTCCTTTCTGTAATTTTGACAAACTTTAAGGACCAAACTTGTAATTATGAATATACAAGGGTTTAAAGTGTCAATTCTTCAAAGTTGAAGGACCCTTCTTGTACAATCTTCAAATCATCAAGAGTTATTCTTGGAAAATCAACTCTAGAGCTTGGTTCATTGTGCGGCTTCGTTTCCTGTGTTCGTTTTTGCTTGTTTCTTGTGATCTTTTGTCTTTTTCTCATTATCCGTACCTAAAATACACAAGTAACAAACACAAGCATATATTTGGCATTTTTCATGATATTTTACGCATTTAAAGCCCGTTTTGTGACAATCTGTCAATTTATGGTTGATATTTTATTCTCAATTATAATTTGAAAATATTATTTTAATGTTATATTATGAACTCACTTATTTTTGGGAAGAAATTTTGATTTACATCTTGAAGTAGCATCGACTACGTCTAAACCGGAGGATTCTACGTTACGTGCTTACGTTTACATACACCGTTTTGGTGACAGTCCGACATTTCAAGAAATAAATTTATCCGTGAATATTATTTTGGAATTTTAAATTTGTGTTGGTTCATAAACTCACAAATTTATGAGAAGAGATTAGGACTTACGATTTTAATTTAACGTCCTTTACGACTAAACCGGAAACCTTAGGGTTACGTATTTACGTTTTTGAACTCCGTTTTTGATGAGACAATTTTTATTAGATTCGTTTTGTGCCGTTGATTCATAATTTATAAAAACATTTTTCGTAAAACGACCCGAGGGCACGCAAATCGAGGAAACTAGAATCGAGGAGTACCCGTAAACTAATGGAGATGAGACAAGTGGGACACTTGTCCCACCCCCACTAAAAACCGGCCATAACTAGCTACAACACCCATGAGGTGTCAAAGCTTCACAAAGAAGCTTATACACTTGTAAGCATAGGCTTACAAAGTAAGCTACCAACCTCTAAAACCATCTAATCAAACCACTTCTCTCATTTCTCTCATGCAATACCACACATACTCTCTCCTTCCTCTCATTTTTGGCCGTCCACCACAATAGCACCACCACCATAACCATAAAAAATTTACCATAACCAAGGGCTACAATCTACATATGATGATGTCCTATTGAAGACTTGAAGATTGGAGGTGATTCTAACATCCAAGGAGGTGATCTAATGATGTTCAAGGGCTGATCTATACATGAAATTTACAAGTATTGGTGGCCATGAAGATTGGTCTTGATCTACCACAAGTTCTTCCATCAAAATATATGTCTTAATCACAACCTACATCATCTTGGTGGTATAAAGATTGGTCTTCCCATCCTCTTGTTATTTTGATTATGTAATCATGTATTTTCTTTCTTATTGTATATGTATATGATGAATATATGATGATAAAAATGTTGTGTGGGGATCAAGTGTTGATAAACATGGGTAAAAAGATGAAAAACTATATGTAAAAGTGGTTAATCTTGCTTAATTTAGTAGGCTGTATAAAAACAGTAAATAACCATATGATGAACTGATAAAATGGTATAGATGAATTGATATACAGTGAGTATTGAGACTTGTACACATGTGAGAGTTGGCCATGCAATGGAATCATAAAAATGAGTGAGATATGATCAAAACAAGTTTAGAGTGCAAATCTGAGTACACTGTTTTGGACGAATTTTATAAAATACTTAGAGGTTGATTCATCAGTAGCTATAAGAATAAAATGAAGCACATATCATGTCGTTTCTGTGATAAATATTTGGGGTTCTATCTCCATGTACAACTCTAGATATGATCATTTTAGTAAACTATATTTTTAGGACTGATTTTGTAAAAATAAAGTTTAATATTATTATATAAGCACTCAAATAAATATAGTATAAAATGTGAATTAAAACCCACTAACTTATATATTTCATTTATATAAAAATGCATAAGGATAAATAAATGGACATTATATAAAAATGGTAGTTTGGTAAGTTTTATAAGTTATAAAAACTATATACTAAGTTTTACGTCTTTTCGGCTAAAACCGAAAGATTAACGTTTTTGTTAAATAAAACTTAGACGGTTGGACCCGTCTAATGTAAACTTTTATAAACTCACATACTGATATATAAACATGTATAACAAGTAAAAATCGATAAAAACCCGAGCTTTACAACATATAGACATCAACGGGCCAAAGTAGCCTTAATGGACAATAAACCCGACTAATTTGGTAAAACACTTATAAACTTATTTATTGGGCTTAACCCATTTGGGCCCAACATGTAATGTATAATACTGATAATAAAAGTATAATTGAGCTAATAAATAGTATTGAGCTTGTAATAGGCCCATTGGGCTTCAAAATGTAAACAAGATTGAACTAGTATAACTAGTCTTGAAAATTTCCAACACATAACACTAAAATAAGTAAATGAGAATATATAAACCCACTTGATCATCATATATATAAAATCATCATATGTATACAGAATTGTTATTTTTATAAAGTTATTGGACAAGAGTCTAAGACGAGTATTATTTGTCTAGGTTTCCGTGATTGAAGCACGTACCGTACATCCGAATTGCCGATAACTCGCTTTCCCACATCAACGTGAGTTCATAGCCTCGCACTCTTTTAAATGTTTTTATGAAATGTTTTATAAACCCGCGAGGGAGATAACATGTTAGTTTTTATAAAATAGGACACTAGTTGTCCTGATTGTTTGTTTATTGATTTGGACCCGAATGATTGTATGACCCGATGATGATTAAATGACCAGATAGATGAAATGAAATGGATTATTAAAGTTAGGTTATGTCACTAAAAGTCCCATTAGCATGAATTGTGAACTACCGGGATTTGGTAGACGCTTATGCATATAATAGTACTATTTGGGGACGATCATCCCAATCCGCGCCTTCACGGTTGATCCCCGTCGTGCCACATTGATTGGTAAGCGAATTTATGTATGAGAAGATTTACACAAGCGTTATTATTGTGACGACACGCTAATTTAGATGGGAAAATTGAGTTTCGAGCTTGCTACCCGTTTTTTGGTATAGTAAGGTAACAATGTCATGCGGATTATAATAATCCAATAGCGAAAATACTACTTTATGCATTGAATTACGATATATTGCCTGACTAGCAATACAGGGTCTTATTATTGATTTTATGGTCGTGTATTGGTTTTACATATCCATATTCATATAACGGATTTTATTTAATCTATACAACGTTATAAAACGTATTGTATGATGTTTTTACGACAATGGTTCGTATAATGATTTTGAAGGCGAAAGCCTATATTATGATTTTGATAAGGATTTGTATAAAATGACTTTGGCTATTTTATGGCCTATTACAAAGATTTGTACAAAATGATTTTCGGTAATAATTTCATACCGATGTTATATTGATGAATTGTATTAAACTCTATGAATTCACTCGGCGTTATCGCTGACCTTTTCTTTTAACATGTTTTATCTCAGGTACTTGAAGGTAATTCTCGGGAAGACAACAAGAATTCATGGCCCGCACTTAAATAATAATTTCCATTCAAATGCTTTGTAAAACCTGTATAAAATACAATGACTTGGGACCTATGTAAATTTGATGTTTATGAATGGAAATGCTTTTATTATTAAACGACGCGATTTTTATGCGTTGTCTATGATGTGAGTAATGTGTTATCCCGTAACACCAACGAGTCTTCCGCTGAATTGAATTGTGTAAATTTGGGGGTGTTACAGTTTGGTACCAGAGCTCTCGTTATAGAGAACGAAAGATTTTTAAAACCAAGGTTTTGAACAAAACATTTCAAAATCTTTTAACTATAAACATTTTTCTAAAAATGTCTAAAATTCTTTTGACTATAACGGTGCCGAAGAATTCCCGAGTTACCGACAAGGCCAGACTGAGAAGTGTTATTTTAATATATATATATATAACTTGATATATATGATGTAAATTTATTACATGATTGTTTGATAATTATTTTGATATTTATACGAGGTATTTATACGACGTAGATTGTCACAAGAAACCCTAAATCCCCCAGTAAATTAATCGAAGCTATTCTCGTAGGAATTCTAGCTATCCTAGATCTAAGCCAAGTTGTGGATATTTATGATCCCAACAAAATGGTTGATATTCGTAGAAATGTAGATATTAGTTGATTGTGATATTGAAGAAGAATTGGCGAGATTAAAACTGATATCGATGTCATGACGATCTTTCCTTATAGAGTGGAGTTTGACAAAACGTAACCACCTGGAAAGGTGTCATCTGATCCGTTGTCATCCAATTCTTAAATTGAAATCGAAAGGGTGAATGTTGCACTTGAGACTGTCATTGGAACCATTACCCAAAAGCCTTATGCCACTAGTACCTTCCGAGAAGTCTAATTAAATGTGTGAGTCATTTCATACTAGTGAGTCATTTGATAACTATTATTTTAAGAGCTATAGGATTGGAAATTAAGTGTTGTTCATATCGAGCTTTTATTGCACTTTGAAGGTCTAAGAATAAGATTGAAAGTATTGGAAAATAAGGTAGGATATTGAATTGAGTATAAGTTGATTAAAACTTGAATAAAGTAAAATTTAACTCGTATGGAATATGAAATTGTTAAGAGGAAGTCGTTATGTTCTGTGATAAATTATAAGTTCTTAATTGATTGTTGATTCGTGTTAAGTGTTGTTCCTAGGCCATTGTCCACTAACGAGGATGCCCAGTGTCCAAGAATTAAATTGAAGAAATCTTCTTCTGAATTGAGATGGATGGATCTTCTAGGACATGTGGAACACCTAATGACTCTTGTAGATTAGTATTCCTTGTGGTATCTTTTAAAAATAATCCATAACTTAACTGAGACATCAGTTGGTAGGATGAGTTCTTGGAATTGTATGACATAGTGACGCATAATGTGTTACGGTACAATTTTTACTTGTTTGTGATTAATGAAAAGACTACCATTGATTGCTAAATTTTACATGTATCGATGTTATCTATCCTTTATCGCTTCATCCTAATGTTCGCATTAGTGATGCAACCAATGAACAAGTACTCATCTCGATTTGAGTTGCGTTGTGGATTATTCTCTTTGTATTCCGGAGTGCCATCGAGGTCATGAACCTCATGATTAATTGGCTAAGGCTAATTTCCTGATATATTGAAGTTAGTTCTTGGTGAACAAGCTTTCATCACTCTTTTGCAGATCACTCATTGTTTTTATAAGATAAAATAGTTTCCTTTGAGAAAAATTGAATTTTCATCACCATAAGGATTATTCAAAGTGAGATTTATAAGTGATTGTTATCGAAATGAAGTTGTTTATAAAACACCTTGGAAAACTTAATTGTTTTCATAACAAAGAAAATCTTTGTAAATTTATTTTTGATTCTTATTTAAGAATTAAGCATGAAAATGTTTTTATTTATAAACATGATGATAAAATTTTGACGAACTGAGTATTGCATAGTTAATCTTGAAATTGTATATAGTTGCGCGCCTACATACAATTTGGAAGTGACCATGCAAGGCTGATTAGTAGTCACCATGAAATTATTAATAAACACTACATTTTCTTTAAAGATTGTGAAAGATTAAATTTTATGAGATCTGCAAGAAGTGAAAAATAGGGACATAGTGTTAGGGACACCTACATATGTGCCTGTAGCATCTATTCTTCTGAGTCGAATTTACTCATCTGTGGGAATTGTCTTATTTGACAATTGACAATTCTTTCTTGTCCAATTCTCCCGTAGTGAGATTCTTAGGAAAAGTATATGATTACCGAGTGTTGATACCCGACTGGATGTATCAACGTTCCTATCATTTCTTTTGATTTGATTTCATTTGAATGACCTGGGTAACGATCCGAGGAGCTTTCGAATGCGTACTCAAATTATGAAAACATGGGATATACTCATATTCATTAAATGTTTTCGTCTGTATCTGATTTGAAATTCTCTCGCGTAGATTATGCGTTAACCTTACTCTTTTAAGGTTAGTTATGTCTCCAGATATTCTTGAAGTGTGAAGGATTATGAGTTATTATTAGTCTTTTGAGAAGTTCACATCTTATCGACGACAATAAAACTAAAAAGTTGATAGTGCCAGTAGAATGGATTGATTGATTATGACATGACGATATTGTCTTAATTAATGAGAACTCGAGTAGAAATCCCCTAAAAGATAAGATGTTGATTATCAAAATTGATCTAAATAATTCTTGATGGATGACCATATCCTGCATTTAGACTTGAAATTATACCATGAATGGTGGTGAACTAGTCATAGATATAATAATCTAGAAGAACCTAATATGAATTTATTAAAAGATGTTTCTGTTGTCTGAAACTTTAGGAAGTATTTATTGGTGAATTACCTAGACTTTTGCCATTAAGGCAAGTTGAATTTGGTATTGATTATATTCCTGGTGCTGCATCTGTGGCATGTGCACTGTACGTAGCACCATCTGGATTAAAAGAATTACCGTACAACTGAGAGAGTTGTCGGAGAAAGCTTTTATTCTACCAAGCTCGTCATTATGAAGAGCTATGGTGTTATCATTCCTTATATTTGTTTAATTACCGTGAACTAAGTAAATTGTCGATTAAAAATCTATATCCACTACCCAAGATGATAGATTGTTCGATCATTTACAAGGTTCTAGCGTATGTTCTAAAAATTTGATCCACGGAATGGTTATCATCAACTTCGCATCCGCGAAAAAGATTATCTATTCCAATCATTATATCCAGAACTTGTAATGACCATTATGAGTTTCATGTTATGTTGTTTGGATTGACCAATGCACATGTATCATCCATAAATTTGGTGAATCACGTGTGTAGGCTGTAATTTGATAAATTCATGCTTGTGATCATTAAGGACCATTTGTTTATTTATACGAATAAGAATGAGTTAATAATTATTTGTAGAATGCCCTGAGTCGGCCGAGTAGTGAAAACCTATACCTTGAATATTTAAACATGAGACTTAATGCTTAATCCTTTACATTATTTGATCGTGTGATTAATAAGAAAATGGAATATATTGACTCTTCAAAAATTGGAACCATTAAGGCTTTGGGTTTTACCAAAAAGAAAATGGAAATATGTTTTGACAAATGTTTTATCGAAAAGAACTTTTGAGGGATTATTCCCTTATACCCAGAACATTTAACTAAACTCTTGTTTAGGGGTAAATGTTCGTGTATACCTCAAGACAACCTAAGAGGGATTGAGGAAACCTTTTAAACCATGACTTGAAATTTGAAACGACAATTTTTGCTTTTCAACTAAGAAAATTTAAAAACTTTTTGCGTTTAAGTTTCATAAAAATTAAATATTTATTATTTAATTACTTGTAATAACTATCGACGTTTTAAACGTTGGATTGAGTAAAACAGATAAAAATGATAGTTGAGACGAAATTAAAACTTAGAAAATATGAAGAAAGAATATCTGAGTGAATTGTGGACATGATAATTATATCATCAAGAGAGGTGAATTTAGTTACCGATGCATTATGTAAAAAGGATAAAGAACCAATTAGGATGTGTTCCTTAGTAATGATGGTACAAAATAAATTGCCGAACAATTTAAAATATAGCCGATAGCGTTAATTGTTTTAAAGGCCACTTGTGGTTGCCTAAATATGGAGATTGTGAGATGTAGTTATGTTGGAATCTTGTGAGTATAAGTATTCTATTCTTGTCATTTCTGATTTAATGTATCATTATCAGAAGAAGTTGTACTGATGGCAAATTATGAAGGCATACATCGCCTCATACACTAGTAAACGTCCAACTATTGCAAAGGTCATCATCTGAATTTTGATTCGATTTGGGTCATCGTCGACAGACTAACCAAATCTGCTAATATCATTCCTGTTAATGATAGATTCTTGATGAAGAAATTAAATCTTTTGTATTTAAAGGAGTTGTGTAAACATGGTGTGTCTGTATCGATCATCTCTATCAAGATCCTCGCTTCGCATCGAATTTCTAGAGATTTGCTCAGAAGTCATTGAGAACGAATCTTGATGAGAGTACTGTGTACCACCCCAATCGAAGGGACGAGGTAAAGTAACGATACAAAATACTATAAGTGTTGTTTTATGTTTGAATGATTGACCTTTGGTAATAAACTGTATAATCGCTTTCCTTTGGAAAGATTATCATTGATAATTATCGTGTTAGTATCGAGATCGAATCTTGTTAGGATCTATATTAGAGCATCTGTAAGCAGGAGTTGGGATGAAGACACCTGACATACACCCACTGTGAGTTGGACATGTCTTTTAGGTTTAAGGTTTCCTATGATGGCGAACCTAACCTTACAAAATACTCGACCCGCGAGACCTGAAATGATTGTTGAAATTAGGATCTGATTAATTACTGCCGGTAGTGGGCAGAAGGTTATGAGAATATGAAATGTAGATCTTGAAGTGCCAGATGGGTAGCGAAGTTATGCCAAAAATTTTAACCATGGAAAAATGAATTGATGATTTGAAAGGTCATGGGATATAAGTCCCTGTTGTATGGGACCATTGAGATGATGTAAAAGATTGGTTTGAAAGGCATATAAGCTGGATCTACCCTAGGACTTCAAGAGTTGCGTGAATTATGTTTCGTATATCAAACTTGGTGAAATGTCTATCAAGTGAAAATCTGAATTCTTCTTGATGAAGTTTAGATCGGCGAAAAGTTGCATTCCCGTAGTTATGTTTGATGAAACTCGTGTATTGTAATGAATTACACTTGGGAGAAAAGACCGAATGTGGAGGAAATACCCACGTGGCTATAACTCTATAAGAAGCGAGTAGTAAGATAAGATGATCTTTGAGGACAAAGATCCTGTTTAGGGGTAAATGCTGTGACAATCCGTCAATTTATGGTTGATATTTTATTCTCAATTATTATTTGAAAATATTATTTTAATGTTAGATTATGAACTCACTTATTTTTGGGAAGAAATTTGTATTTACATCTTGAAGTAGCATCGACTACGTCTAAACCGGAGGATTCTACGTTACGTGCTTACGTTTACATACACCGTTTTGGTGACAGTCCGACATTTCAGGAAATAAATTTATCCGTGAATATTATTTTGGAATTTTAAATTTGTGTTGGTTCATAAACTCACAAATTACGAGAAGAGATTAGGACTTACGATTTTAATTTAACGTCCTTTACGACTAAACTGGAAACCTTAGGATTACGTATTTACGTTTTTGAACTCCGTTTTTTATGAGACCATTCTTATTAGATTCGTTTTGTGCCGTTGATTCATAATTTATAAAAACTTTTTTCGTAAAACGACCCGAGGGCACGCAAATCGAGGAAACTAGAATCGAGGAGTACCCGTAAACTAGTAGAGATGAGACAAGTGGGACACTTGTCCCACCCCCACAAAAAACCGGCCATAACTAGCTACAACACCCATGAGGTGTCGAAGCTTCACAAAGAAGCTTAAACACTTGTAAGCATAAGCTTACAAAGTAAGCTACCAACCTCTAAAACCATCAACTCAAACCACTTCTCTCATTTCTCTCATGCAATACCACACATACTCTCTCCTTCCTCTCAATTTTGGCCTTCCACCACCATAGCACCACCACCATAAACATAAAAAATTTACCATAACCAAGGGCTACAATCTACATATGATGATGTCCTATTGAAGACTTGAAGATTGGAGGTGATTCTAACATCCAAGGAGGTGATATAATGATGTTTAAGGGCTGATCTATACATGAAATTTACAAGTATTGGTGGCCATGAAGATTGGTGTTGATCTACCACAAGTTCTTCCAACAAAATCCATGTCTTAATCACAACCTACATCATCTTGGTGGTATAAAGATTGTTCTTCCCATCCTCTTGTTATTTTTATTATGTAATCATGTATTTTCTTTCTTACTGTATATGTATATGATGAATATATGATGATAAAAATATTGTGTGGGGATCAAGTGTTGATAAACATGGGTAAAAAGATTAAAAACTATATGTAAAAGTGGTTAATCTTGCTTAATTTAGTAGGCTGTATAAAAACAGTAAATAACCATATGATGAACTGATAAAATGGTATAGATGAATTGATAAAAAGTGAGTATTGAGACTTGTACACATGTGAGAGTTGGCCATGCAATGAAATCATAAAAATGAGTGAGATATGATCAAAACAAGTTTAGAGTGCAAATCTGAGTACACTGTTTTGGACGAATTTTATAAAATACTTAGAGGTTGATTCATCAGTAGCTATAATGTAATAAAATGAAGCACATATCATGTAGTTTCTGTGATAAAAATTTGGGGTTCTATCCCATGTAGAACTCTAGATATGATCATTTTAGTAAACTAGATTTTTAGGACTGATTTTGTGAAAATAAAGTTTAATATTATTATATAAGCACTCAAATAAATATAGTATAAAATGTGAATTAAAACCCACTAACTTATATATTTCATTTATATAAAAATGCATAAGGATAAATAAATGGACATTATATAAAGATGGTAGTTTGGTATGTTTTATAAGTTATAAAAACTATATACTAAGTTTTACGTCTTTTCGGCTAAAACCGAAAGATTAACGTTTTTGTTAAATAAAACTTAGACGGTTGGACCCGTCTAATGTAAACTTTTATAAATTCACATACTGATATATAAACATGTATAACAAGTAAAAATCGATAAAAACCCGAGCTTTACAACATATAGACATCAACGGGCCAAAGTAGCCTTAATGGACAATAAACCCGACTAATTTGGTAAAACACTTATAAACTTATTTATTGGGCTTAACCCATTTGGGCCCAACATGTAAAGTATAATACTGATAATAAAAGTATAATTGGGCTAATAAATAGTATTGGGCTTGTAATAGGCCCATTGGGCTTCAAAATGTAAACAAGATTGAACTAGTATAACTAGTCTTGAAAATTTCCAACACATAACACTAAAATAAGTAAATGAGAATATTTAAACCCACTTGATCATAATATATATAAAATTATCATATGTATACATAATTGTTATTTTTATAAAGTCATTGGACAAGAATCTAAGACGAGTATTATTTGTCTAGGTTTCCGTGATTGAAGCACGTACCGTACATCCGAATTGCCGATAACCCGCTTTCCCATATCAAGGTGAGTCCATAGCCTCGCACTCTTTTAATTGTTTTTATGAAATGTTTTATAAACCCGCGAGGGAGATAACATGTTAGTTTTTATAAAATAGGACACTAGTTGTCCCGATTGTTTGTTTATTGATTTGGACCCGAATGATTGTATGACCCGATGAATGATTAAATGACCCGATAGATGAAATGAAATGGATTATTAAAGTTAGGTTATGTCACTAAAAGTACCATTAGCATGAATTGTGAACTACCGGGATTTGGTAGACGCTTATGCATATAATAGTACTATTTGGGGACGATCACCCCAGTTCGCGCCTTGACGGTTGATCCCCGTCGTGCCACATTGATTGGTAAGCGAATTTATGTATGAGAAGATTTACACAAGCGTGATTATTGTGACGACACGCTAATTTAGATGGGCAAATTGAGTTTCGGGCTAGCTACCCGTTGTTTGGTATAGTAAGGTAGCAATGTCATGCGGCTTATAATAATCCAATAGCGAAAATACAGCTTTATGCATTGAATTACGATATATTGCCTGACTAGCAATACAGGGTCTTATTATTAATTTTATGTTCGTGTTTTGGTTTTACATAAACATATTCATATAACAGATTTTATTTAATCTCTAAAACGTTATAAAACGTATTGTATGATTTTTTACGACAATGGTTCGTATAATGATTTTGAAGGCGAAAGCCTATATTATGATTTTGATAAGGATTTGTATAAGATGACTTTGGCTATTTTATAGCCTATTACAAAGATTTGTACAAAATGATTTTCGGTAATAATTTCATACTGATGTTATATTGATGAATTGTATTAAACTATATGAATTCACTCGGCGTTATCGCTGACCTTTTCTTTTATCATGTTTTATCTCAGGTACTTGAAGGTAATTCTCGAGAAGACAACAAGAATTCATGGCCCGCACTTAAATAATAATTTCCATTCAAATGTTTTGTAAAACCTGTATAAAATACAATGACTTGGGACCTATGTAAATTTGATATTATTGAATGGAAATGCTTTTATGATTAAACTACGCGATTTTTATGCGATGTCTATGATGTGAGTAATGTGATATCCCGTAACACCAACGAGTCTTCCGCTGTATTGAATTGTGTAAATTTGCGGGTGTTACAATTTGGTACCAGAGCTCTCGTTATAGAGAATGAAATATTTTTAAAACCAAGTTTTTGAACAAAACATTTCAAAATCTTTTAACTATAAACATTTTTCTAAAAATGTCTAAAAATCTTTTGACTATAACGGTGCCGAAGAATTCCCGAGTTACCGACAAGGCCAGACTGAGAAGTGTTATTTTAATATATATATAACTTGGATTATATATATATATATATATATATATATATATATATATATATATATATATATATATATATATATATATATATATATATATATATATATATATATATATATATATATATGATGTAATTTTATTACATGATTGTTTGATAATTATTTTGATATTTATACGAGGTATTTATTCGACGTAGATTGTCAAAAGAAACCCTAAATCCCCTAGTAAATTAATCGAAGCTATTCTCGTAGGAATTCTAGCTATCCTAGATCTAAACCAAGTTGTGGATATTTATGATCCCAACAAAATGGTTGATATTCGTAGAAATATAGATATCAGTTGATTGTGATATTGAAGAAGAATTGGCGAGATTAAAACTGATATCGATGTCATGACGATCTTTCCTTATAGAGTGGAGTTTGACAAAACGTTACCACCTGGAAAGGTGTCATCTGATCTGTTGTCATCCAATTCTTAAATTGAAATCGAAAGGGTGAATGTTGCACTTGAGGCTGTTATTGGAACCATTACCCAAAAGCCACATGCCACTAGTACCTTCCGAGAAGTCTAATTGAATGTGTGAGTCATTTCATACTAGTGACTCATTTGATAACTATTATTGTAAGAGCTATAGGATTGGAAATTAAGTGTTGTTCATATCGAGCTTTTATTGCACTTTGAAGGTCTGAGAATTAGATTGAAAGTATTGGAAAATAAGGTAGGATATTGAATTGAGTATAAGTTGATTAAAACTTGAATAAAGTAAAATTTAACTCGTATGGAATATGAAATTGTTAATAGGAAGTCGTTATGTTCTATGAATAAATTATAAGTTCTTAATTGATTGTTGATTCGTGTTAAGTGTTGTTCCTAGGCCATTGTCCACTAACGAGGATGCCCAGTGTCCATGAAATAAATTGAAGAAATCTTCTTCTGAATTGAGACCGATGGATCTTCTGGGACATGTGGAACACCTAATGACTCTTGTAGATTAGTATTCCTTGTGGTATCTTTTAAAAATAATCCATAACTTAACTGAGACATTAGTTGGTAGGATGAGTTCTTGGAATTGTATGACATAGTGACACATAATGTGTTACGATACAATTTTGACTTGTTTGTTGTAGGATCATGTTTTTATAAGGATTAGGCATTGTGTGGATTAATCTATTGATATGGATGGGAAAGAAAGAACTTAGAGAGAGAAAGAAGAGAGAGAAAGGAGAGAGATGAAAGAAAGATGAAATGTGATAAAATGGTAAGTGTTCAACCCCTCCTAACATTCTAGGAGGGGGGTTTATATAGCCCACCCTACATGTGGGCTATATGGGCTATACCTTAATACATTGGATCACGAACCCAATACTTGTATCTACATTTGGAGTGACCGGTCCTTTCTAAATACGTAAAAACGTATTTCCAACAATCTCCCCCAAAGGGAGGTCACTCCAAGTTACAATGTCCTAAATAGTCTATAGCTCGTGATCTATGCTAATAATGATGTGACCGGTACTTTCCTTGGAAAAACGTATTTCCAACAATCTCCCCCAAAGGGAGGTCACACCATTTTACAAAATCTTAAACCTAGCATACTATGCTTGAGTCTTCGATCTTGTTCTTGTGAAAATGCTTGATGTGATCTTTGACTTTAGCCTTGAGCATGTTTCCTTAACTTGACCTTGTGCATTCATCACTTGTGATATTCGCCTCTTCGTGACTTCATGTTCCACATACTTATACCTTTATAATTCTTGAAAGCTTCAGAGTTTGATACAGCGGAAGACTTAACCTTCAGACTTTCTTGAATTCGTTGAAGTACTAAGTGTATGCAGTATAAGCATGTGGTGACGACTTCTTCTAGATTGTACACCGCAATGCCACCTTCTTGTTACACTGCATAAGACAGTTAGCAACAAACCATATACATAGATGAAATGGCCTTGAACATTTCATTCTAATTCGGTAGCATTTTACCTCCGGTCGGTGAAGACCGTTGGACGATATTAAATATCGTACTTGTGGCAGGTAGTTTCAATAAAGAACCTCCTTGACAAGATTTCGCGGGTAAACCCGTTCTCTTTACTCGACCGTCCAAAGCTGAATGCGAACGTAAAGAGTGATTCATTTGGATAATAATATCCGCATGATTTGAAGCCGTCAATTCATGTTCCTGGAACAAGTGAAATTCAATTAAGAACCGCACCATCGTTGCTTTCCAGTTGTCACGAGCTTGATTTGTATGGAATCTTGCAAGTTACCTACCAAGTGCTGTTTGAGGTTAACACTAGAAGGATTTCCACTCATCACTGTGAACACGAAGGTATCACTCTGAGTGTTCTGGTAATATCACTAAGATATTGCGTAGAGGCCTGGAACGTGTTTAAATTCAGTTAAGAATTAAACCACTGTTGCTTTCCAGTTATCACAAGCTTGATTCATATAGAATCGCACAAGTCACCTACCATGAGCTTTTTGATATTCGCTCAAGAAGGATTTCCATCTTCATTGTAAATACTTTCGTATTACTCGGATGTCCAGGCAAGATCATGAAGATTTTGCGTAGGACTCTTAAAATCTTTCTTACTTTTCACAGTGTGTGAGGAAGCCAGGAAATATGAAAGTGTGTCCTAATGAGATATCTGATGATCTCAAATGGCTCTAGACTCAATAGTGCATTTTGGATTTTTAGTGATCGGAGGCTGGAGAGGAGTGCCACCATTTCAATACCAATTTATTCGGAGTGAATAAATCAATAGATAATGTGTTGTCTCCATGTGATTAAAACATATATCTTTTAAGAGATATCTGAGTTAGTTGGGATGGGTTGTGCCTTGCATCACTGGGTCCATGATGTCTGTCTTCAATATCGAGAATCATTAAACAATGATCTTAATAGCATATGTATTGAACCGGTTTTGCCTAAGTTGCAAGGAGGGCTTCTTTCTTTACACCCTTTATCTTTACAATTCTTTTTCATTCTTCAACCCCTTCAATGCTTACCAATACGTCATCACTAGCACTTTGTTGTGATTGTTCCAGTGCTAACTTAAGTACTTGGTCGGCATTCAGCTACGTTCACAATCTTTCTCCATCTTTCCTAAGGACTACTATTTCTAGCTATGGAATGTCCTTGGGAAGATTCCTCTGGTTCTAGAGGAGTCATTGGACTTTAACCTATCCTACCATTCTTATGTCACCACAATCTTCACCGTCGTGAATAGAGATGTTTTGGGTAAGTGTATGTCACCATGAAATCCATTTTGAAGTGAAAATCCATTTTGCTCCCACTTAACATATGCCACGATATCCGAAAACATTTCGCACATGTCGGGATGAGCTAACACGTTAAGTCAAACCATTTGTGATTAATCATTTCCCATATTAAATCATATTTTCTCCCCCATATTAAAAATATTAACCCAATAGATGTTTTTAATATCAATTGATTTAATATCATTTTAAGAAAATTTGGGAAGAAAAATGCAAAGCCAATTATCTTCATGAATTACACAAGCTCCCCCTCAAATTAATGAGGGTGTACTTGAAACGTAAAATAAATACCTTTTAAACACAAGTGTAAGGTATTTATCACGTGCAAAGATCATATATGATAATGTATTCACAAGATTAGCAATTTACGAGGTTGGACCTGAATGATGGAGAACATCATATGAAAGATTCATATGGTTCTTGTTCACGAATGTTGGTCACCTCGTCACGTCTGAAGTTATCTCATGATTCCATTTGATTGATATCGTTGTCTTGACACCAACAAGAGTTGGACATGGCACTTTCGGCGTCAAAGATTCTTAATGCTGGACAATTGCTCCCCCTCAATTGTTGACCCGTGTTCTATTGAAAGAGCTGTAGTCGCTGTTTGAGTAGTCGCATCGTCGAGTATGTAGATATCAATTGTAAATTGCTACGGTTGGTGGAGATGATAACTTCATAAAAACAAGACTTCTCTTGTTTTAACAAATAAATGCACTGAATCGTACATATATCCGTGTTAGATTGTGTTATAAAGTAAACACAATCCCTTACATGGTTATAAAGTAAACCATGCCCGGGAAAACTAATTCCCGTTGTTGAGTCAAAACTTTTCGGTGAAATGCTTGACTTGAATATGAAAATCGGGTTACTATCTGAAATAATAGCAAGCCATTTTGAGCATGTTTTAAAAGTTTGAACTTCTGCTCGAACTTTATTTACAACCCTGTGTCATTATTGAATGACATTTCTAGTATCGTAAATATTATCGATTCCAGAAGACATGCTCTTTTTATCAAAACATTTTTGAACACAGAATTTTGAAATATTTAGAAAAACCTTTTGAGAAATTCTCAAAAAATTGTATTCATTGTTTTGAAAACCAATCACTTGAGCTTAAGATGTTGAATATCTTACAAAACGAGCTCAAGTCTGAGAAGTTGTAAGCTTCCCGTTGTAAGGATAAGTTTATCATCGGTGATAAACTTTCCTATTAATTGACGAGCGAGTCCTAAGTTGACATTTACTTAGAAGTCGTTTTCATGAGCTTGAAAAACGTTGAATGTTTTAACATAAAGATCATGACGGAGAAAGATGAATTTCTCGTTAAGAAGAAAAGTTCTCTTATTTAAAAGATACACTTTACTTTATGAGCTTAAAACTTGGAATGTTTTAAGACAAGCTCATGACCGAGAAAAATGAATTTCTCGTTACGAGGATAAACTATCTTTAAAGATAAGCTCTCCTAAAATTGAATTCCGAGTTACAGTCTGCTATTTAACTGTAAGTCATTGTGCATGAGCTTAAAAACTTCGAATGTTTTGAATATTAGCTCATGCCCGAGAAAAATTAATCTCTCGTTGTAACGATTAGTTATCATCGGCAATAACCTTTCCTTTATTTGAAGAACGGGTCAATGTCTGACATTTAACAATGAAGCATTTTACACGAGCTTAAAACCGTTGAATAGTTTTAAAGTAAGCTCGTGTCCGAGAAAATTTAATTTCTCGTTTTTGAGGATAAGTTTATCATCGGCGATAAACTTTACTTTATTTTAAGATCAGGTCATCATCTGATATTTAATGAAGAGCCTTATACACGAGCTTAAAACCTTTGAATGGTTTTAGGATAAGCTCGTGTCCAAGAAAACTTAATTTCTTGTTAAGAGGGTAAGTTATCGTTGCGTAGATAAACTTCCTTGTCTCTGAAGTCCGGGTCATCGTCTGTCATTTAACGAGGAGCCATTGTGCATGAGCTTAAAAACTTGGAATGTTTTAGATATAAGCTCATGCCCGAGAAAAAATAATTTCTCGTTGTTAGGATAAGTTTACCATCGGCGATAAACTTTCCTTTCTTTGAAGATCGAGTTATAGTCTGTGATGTGACTATAAGTCCTCGTATTAAGCTTAACCATGAATCCCCTGAGACACTTGTTTCTCTGATATCTGCTTCTTCGGCAACCAAACTCTGAGAGTATCATTTGTTGAACGGTATACAATGATTGGACCGCTTCGTTCTTTTGGAACATCAACTTTGGTACCTGCATTCTCATTAGGATTTTGCATGCTCTGACATGGGTTAGCGATATCAATTTTAGAAGCACGTGGGGGTTCACAGTTGGCTTTACTTGTGTCAGAGGCGACCTGAGTAGATGATTCACTTGTCTTGGCTAGCAAACGTTTCCTTTTATAGAAAACCTTAAGTTTAGGCATAAGTGAAGTATCATCTTTATCAGTTTCCTCCCTAGTAGACTTAGTAGAATCAGAGACTATCCTAGTTAAAGGGCACTCGTTTCCTACAAGAGTGAAAGTTCTACCAGTGGGGCGCCAAACTTTACCCATGGGTTTGATTTTAGCTATCCATTGGGTTTTAAGTCTAGCACGGGAGTTCACCTCATCAAGTAATTTCTTGACACAAGAATCATGATTTGCCGTAAAGACACATTTTCTACATGTTTTAAAAATAGCATATTTAATGTCCGAGTAAGATCTTGAATCCCTAGATGATTTATTGATGCTCCTAGGATTGGACATGCTACGACTAGCAGTGTTGGTTAAACTATAAGGCATCTGACTAGGTTTGAAATTCCTATCTCTTACTTGTGTCTTTTGAATTGCTTCCCTGTGACCAAAATCATGGCGCACATCATTTGAACTAGTTCTAGATGTGTTCTTTGAACTATTCTTAGAGAAACTAGAGGCAATCATGTGATTAGGTCTAGCTAAAGCTGATTTAGTCATATTAGGCCTAGTTGGTGGAGTGACTGTTCTAGAAATATGAACCGTATCAACTTGGGAGGCAAACCGCGGTCTCGAGGATTGTGATCGCTCGGATCTAAATGCAGTAGGTTTTCTGACAGTTGGTTGTCTGACGAACTGATTTGTAGGCGGTTTCCCCAAGATTGATGGTTTTTCAAGCTTAGTGTCCACACTAGGTCCTCTAGTTTTCCTTAACTCGTTTTTCATCGCAGCTATAACAAAAACCTTTTCCTGAACTTGAGCCTTTAAAGTCTCATTCTCTTTGAGCAATCTATCTTGGGATGCCAATTTAGACTCTAGTAACTGAATTTGTTTCAAAAGATTATCCTTTTCAGCTTTAGAATCTAAAACTTTTTGATCCAATTTTCTTTCAAGAACAACGTTAGACTTTTCAAGTTTTTCAAAGTATGTTTCAAATTTGTCCGTTTTCTTAGAAAATTCTAATTTGGCATCCTCAAGATCTTTTGATTGTTGAGCTACAATCGTTTCGAGCTCTCTAATCTTGGAATCAGAAGCAGTCAATGAAGCAGTTATAAGACAATTATCATGATGTTTAGCATTTTGATCATTCTCTCCCCCATTATGACTCACATCGGATGGATCAGAAGTGGAATCACCCTTTTCCATCCCACGTTGGTCATAGGTGGGTTCTGAGTTCTCAATATGTTGTAGATCATTGTGAGATTCAGTATTCAATTGTACCTCAACTATTGGCTCTTCGTCATGCATGCTTGAATCACATTGTCGTGATGCAATGACGCTGCAATCATCGTTAACCAAGGCGGTCTCCTTTGAGTCATTCGTAAGACCATTTTTCTCTTGTGTCATCTGCATCGTATATTCTTGTATTCCACTAGTATGCTCTAGTTGAACTTGTGAACTCTCATAATGTGACAATCCGTCAATTTATGGTTGATATTTTTATTCTCAAATATTTTTTAAAAACATTATTTTAATGTTATATTATGAACTCACTTATTTTTGGGAAGAAATTTGGATTTACGTCTTGAAGTAGCATCGACTACGTCTAAATCGGAGGATTCTACGTTACGTGCTTACGTTTACATACACCGTCTTTGGTGACAGTCCGACACTTCAGAAAATAAATTTATCCGTGAATATTATTTTGGGATTTTAATTTTGAGTTGGTTCATAAACTCACAAATTTACGAGAAGAGATTAGGACTTACGACTTTAATTTAACGTCCTTTACGACTAAACCAGAAACCTTAGGATTACGTATTTACGTTTTCGAACTCCGTTTTTGATGAGACAATTTTTATTAGATTAGTTTTGTGCCGTTGATTCATAATTTATAAAAAAGTTTTTCGTAAAACGACCCGAGGGCACGTAAATAGAGGAAACTAGAATCGAGGAATACCCGTACATGAGTGGGATGAGACAAGAAAAATCTTGCCCCACCCCACTAACATGGGACGGCCAAAACATTGACTCAACACATGAGGTGTCAAGCTTATAAGCTTACTAGCAACACTTGTTGCTAAAGCTTAACTTGTAAGCTAGTTATTACACAAAACCATCAACTCCTACCACTTCTCTCATTCAACACATGCAAAACCACACATTTTCTCTCTACTCTCCCTCCTCCTTGCCGTCCAACCTACACCATTAACACCCCATTTGATCTAAATTTAACCACAAACTATTGTTATAATTAACCTATGTTAATCTACATTCAAAGAGATGAAGATTGGTGCAAGTTATAACATCCAAAGAGGGGTTTCTATGGAGTCTTAGGGCTGATTTTGCACAAGGAGTTCTTGAAGATTGGTGGACTTGAAGATGATATTGGTTTATCACAAGTTGTGTGATCAAAATCCATGTCTTGATCACAACCTACATCATCATGGTGGTATAAAGATTGTTCTTCCCATCCTCTTGTTATTTTGATTATGTAATCATGTATTTTCTTTCTTATTGTATATGTATATGATGAATATATAATAATAAAAATATTGTGTGGGGATTTGGTGTTGATAATCATTGGTAAAAAGATGAAAAACTATATGTAAAAGTGGTTAATCTTGCTTAATTTAGTAGGCTGTATAAAAATAGTAAATAACCATGTCATGAACTGATAAAATGGCATATATTAATGGATATACAGTAAGTAATATGTCTTGTACACATGTGAGAGTTGGCCATGCAATGGAATCATTAGGATGAATGAGATATGATCAAAACAAGTTTAGAGTACAAATCTGAGTACACTGTTTTGGACGAATTTTATAAAATACTTAGAGGCTGATTCAACAGTAGCCATAGGAGAGTTAAATGGAGCACATATCATGTAGTTTATGCCATAAACATTTGGGCATCTATCTCCATATAGAACTCTAGATATGGCTTTTTTGGTGAACATGAAAGTAAAAATCAGATTTTGGGAAATTAAAGTATAATAGTATTATATAGGCACTCAAATAAAAATAGTATAAAATGTGAATTAAAACCCACTAACTTATATAATACATTTATATAAATATGTATAAAGATAAATAAATGGACATTTTATAAAAATGGCAGTTTGATAAGTTTTATAAGTTATAAAACTATAAACATGATTTTTACGACTTTTTCGGCTATTACCGTAAAATTAACGTTTTTCGCCAATTAAAACTTAGACGATCAAACCCGTCTAATGTAAAGTTTTTAAAAGTCATATAATGATATATAAGTATCTAATACAATAAAAACCGATAAAACCCGAACTATAGGACATACGGACATTAACGAGCTAAGTTAGCATATTGGACTAATAATTTAACTAAATAAGTTAAACACTTATAAAAAGTACTTATTGGGATTAACCGATTTCGGCCCAACATGTAAAGTGTAAATACTGATAATAAAAGTATAAAATGGATTAATACAAGTTAAAGAACTTATAATAAGTTTATTGGACTTAAAATATGTAAATAGGTAAAACTAGTAAACTAGTATAAAAGTTATCAACACATAAACACTAAAATGAGTAAAAGAGAATATGTAAACCCACTTGATCATCATATATATAAAAGCATCATATGTATACATAATTGTTATTTTTATAAAGTCATTGGACAAGAGTCTAAGACGAGTATTATTTGTTTAGGTTTCCGTGATTGAAGCACGTACCGTACGTCCGAATTGTCGATAACCCGCCTTCTCACATCAACGTGAGTTCATAGCCTCGCACTCTTTTAAATGTTTTTATAAAATGTTTTATAAACCCGCGAGGAGATAACATGTTAGTTTTTATGAAATAGGACACTAGTTGTCCCGATTATTTGTTTATTGATTTGGACCCGAATGATTATGACCCGATGAATGATTAAATGACCCGATAGATGAAATGAAATGGATTATTAAAGTTAGGTTATGTCACTAAAAGTCCCATTAGCATGAATTGTGAACTACCGGGATTTGGTAGATGCTTATGCATATAATAGTACTATTTGGGGACGATCACCCCAGTTCGCGCCTTGACGGTTGATCCCCGTCGTGCCACATTGATTGGTAAGCGAATTTATGTATGAGAAGATTTCCATAGCGTGATTATTGTGACGACACGCTAACTTAGATGGGCAAATTGAGTATCGGGTTAGATACCCGTTGTTGGTTATAGTAAGGTAACAATGTCATGCGGCTTATAATAATCCAATTAACCAAATACTGCTTTAAGCATTGAATTGCGATATATTGCCTGACTAGCAATACAGGGTCTTATCTTTGATATTATGTTCGTGTTTTGGTTTTATATAACCATATTCATATAACGGTTTTTATTTAATCTATACAACGTTGTAAAACGTATTGTATGATGTTTTTAACGACAATGGTTCGTATAATGATTTTGAAGGCGAAAGCCTATATTATGATTTTAATAAGGATTTGTATAAAATGACTTTGGCTATTTTATGGCCTATTACAATGATTTGTACAAAATGATTTTCGGTAATAATTTTATACCGATGTTATATTGATGGATTTTATTAAACTCTATGAATTCACTCGGCGTTATCGCTGACCTTTTCTTTTAACATGTTCTATCTCAGGTACTTGAAGGTAATTCTCGGGAAGACAACAAGAATTCATGGCCCGCACTTAATTAACAAATTTCCATTCAAATGCTTTGTAAAACTTGTATGAAATACAATGACTTGAGACCTATGTAAATTTGATATTTATGAATGGAAATGCTTTATTATTAAACTACGCGATTCTAAAGCGTTGTCTATGATGTGAGTAATGTGCTATCCCGTAACACCAACGATTCTTCCGCTGTATTGAATTGTATAAATTTGGGGGTGTTACAGTTTCGTACCAGAGCTCTCGTTATAGAGAACGAAAGATTTTTAAAACCAAGGTTTTGAATAAAACATTTCAAAATCTTTTAACTATAAACATTTTTCTAAAAATGTCAAAAAACTTTTGACTATAACGGTGCTGAAGAATTCCCGAGTTACTGACAAGGCCAGACTGAGAAGTATTATTTTAATATATATATAACTTGGATTATATATATATATATATATATGATGTAATTTTATTACATGATTGTTTGATGATTATTTTGATATTTATACGAGGTATTTATACGACGTAGATTGTCACAAGAAACCCTAAATCTCCTAGTAAATTAATCGAAGCTATTCTCGTAGGAATTCTAGCTATCCTAGATCTAAACCAAGTTGTGGATATTTATGATCCCAACAAAATGGTTGATATTCGTAGAAATGTTAATAATAGTTGATTAAGATCTTGAAGACGAATTGGCGAGATTAAATCTGATATCGATGACATGACGATCTTTCCTTATAGAGTGGAGTTTGACAAAACGTTACCACCTGGAAAGGTGGCATCTGATTCGTTGTCATCCAATTCTTAAATTTGAAATCGAAAGGGTGAACGTTGCACTTGAGGCTGTTATGGGAACCATCACCCAAAAGCCTCATGCCACTAATACCTTTCCGAGAAGTCTAATTGAATGATCGAGTCATTTCATACTAGTGACTCATTTGATAACTATCGTTGTAAGAGCTATAGGATTGGAAATTAAGTGTTGATTATATCGAGCCTTTATTTCCGTATTAAGGTTTATGAATAAGGTTGAAAGTATTAGAGAATGGGTAGGATATCGCATTGAGTATAAGTTGGCTGAAACTTGAACAAAGTAAAATTTAACCCGTATGGAATATGAGATTGTTAAGAGGAAGTCGTTAAGTTTTGTGATTGAATTATAAGGTTTTAATTGATTGTTGATTCGTGTTAAGTGTTGTTCCTAGGCCATTATCCACTAACGAGGATACCCAGTGTCCAAGAAATAAATTGAAGAAATCTTCTTCTGAATTGGGACCAATGGATCTTTCGGGACAGGTAGAACTCCCATGAATCATGTAGATTAGTATTCATTATGGTATCTTTTAAAAATAATCCCTAACTTAACTAAGACATCATTTGGTAGGATGAGTTCTTGGAATTGTATGACATAGTGACACGTAATGTGTTATGGCACAATTTTGACTTGTTTGTGATTAACGAAAAGACTACCTTTGATTGCTAAATTCTACATGTATCGATATTATCTATCTTTTATTGCTTCATACTAATGCTCGCATTAGTGATGCAACCATTGAACAAGTACTCATCTCGAATTGAGTTACGTTGTGAGTTATTCTCTTTTGAGTGCCATCGAGGTCATGAACCTCATGATTAATTGGCTAAGCTCATTTCCTATCATATCGTAGTTAGTTCTTGGTGAACAAGCTTTCATCACTCCTTTGCAGATCACTCATTGTTTCTATAAGATAAAACAGTATCCATTGAGAAAAATTGAATTTTCATCACCATATGAATTATTTAAAGTTAGACTTACAAATAATTGTTATCAAAATGAAGTTGTTTATAAAACATCTTGGAAAACTTAATTGTTTTCATAACAATGAAAATCTTTGTAAATTTATTTTTGATTCTTATTTAAGAATTAAGCATGAAAATGTTTTTATTATAAACATGATGATAAAATTTTGACGAACTGAGTATTGCATCGTTAATCTTGAAATTGTATATAGTTGCGCGCCTACATACAATTTGAAAGAGACCCATGCAAGGCTAATTAGTAGTCACCATAAAATTGATTAATAAACACTACATTTTCTTTGAAGTTGTGAAAGTTAAAATTTTATGAGATCTGCAAGAAGTGCAAAATAGGGACATAATGTTAGAGACATCTACATATGTGCCCGCGCCATCTATTCTTCTGAGTCGAATTTACTCATCTGTGGAAATTGTCTTATTTGACAATTGACAATTCTTTCTTGTCCAATTCTCCCGTAGTGAGATTCTTAGGAAAAGTATTTGATTACCGAGTGTTGATACCCGACTGGATGTATCGACGTTCCTATCATTTCTTTTGATTAGATTTCATTTGAATGACCTGGGTAACGATCCGAGGAGCTTTCGAATGCGTACTCAAATTATGAAAACATGGGATATATTCATATTCATTAAATGTTTTCGTCTGTATCTGATTTGAAATTCTCTCGCGTAGATTATGCGTTAACCTTACTCTTTTAAGGATAGTTATGTCTCCATATATCCTTGAATTTGTGAAGGATTATGAGTTATTATTAGTCTTTTGAGAAGTTCACATCTTATCGACGACAATAAAACTGGAAAGTTGATAGTACCAGTAGAATGGATTGATTGATTATGACATGACGACATTGTCTTAATTGATGGTAACTCGAATAGAATTCCCCTAAATAATAAGATGTTGATTATCAAAAGTGATCTAAAATAATTCTTGATGGATGACCATATCCTGCATTTAGACTTGAAATTATACCGTGAATGGTTATGAATTAGTCATAGATATTATAATCTAGAAAGAACTTAAAAGTGAATGTATTAAAAGATGTTTATGTTATCTGGAACTTTATGAGGCATTTGCTGGTGAATTACCTAGACCTTCACCATTAAGGCAAGTTGAAATTGGTATTGATTATATTCCCGGGGTTGCACCTGTGGCTTGTGCACTGTACGTCAACACCATCTGAGTTAAATGAATTACCGTACAACTGAGAGAGTTGTCGGAGAAAGATTTTATTCTATCGAGCTCGTCATCATGAAGAGCTATAGTGTTATCATTCCTTATATTTATAGATTACTGTGAACTGAGTAAATTGACAATCGAAAACGATATCCATAACTCGAAATGGAAGATTTGTTCGATCATTTACATGCTTCTAGCGTATGTTTTAAAGATTTGATCCACGACATGGTTATTATCAACTTCGCGTCCGCGAAGAAGATTATCTATTCCAATCACTACATCCGGTACTTGTAATAAACATTATGAGTTTCACGTAATGTCGTTTGGATTGACTAATACACATGTAGCATCCATAAAATTTGGTGAATCTCGTGTGTAGGCTGTAATTTGATAAATTCATGCTCGTGATCATTAAGGACCGTTTGTTTGTTTATAAGAATAAGAAGGAGTTAATAATTATTTATAGACTGTCCTAAATTGGACGAACAATGAAAACTTGTACCTTGAATATTTAACATGTGAATTAAGGCTTAATCCTTTACATAAAATGACCGTATGATTAATGATGGTAAGAGATATATATATATATATTGACTCTTCAAAAATTAGAAGTCATTTAGGACTTTGGGTTTTACCAAAAAGAAAATGCAAATATGTTTTGACAAATATTTTAACAAAGGATTTTTAAGGGATTATTCCCTTATACACAAATCATTTAACTAAACTACTGTTTAGGTGTAAATGTTTGTGTATACCTCAAGACAACCTAAGAGGGATTGAGGAAACTGTTTAAACCAAGACTTGAGATTTGAAAAGACAATTTTTACTTTTCAACTAAGAAAATTTTGACCAAAGTATAACTAAAGATTTTTCGAACATTTACGAATCTTATTAAATATTTTCGATAAATCAACGAAAATCTTGTTAATTAAATTCCAATTTATTTTGAGCATTTTATATAACTGGTCGAACTAAGAAATTTAAAATTTTTATGTTTACGTTTCATAAAAATTTAATAATTATTATCTAATTAATTGTAATAATTATCGACGCTTTAGACGCCGGATTGAGTAAGACAGATAAAAATAATAGTTGAGACGAAACTAAAACATAGAAAATATGAAGAAAGAAATTTTGAATTAATACGGTCATGTTATATATATTTCATCAAGAGAAGGTGAACGTAGTTACTGACACATTATGTAGAAAATATAAAGAACCAATTAAGATGTATTTCTTAATAATGACTTTGCAAAATAAATTGCCGAACAATATAAAAATAAACGATGTTTGTAAAAAGGATAATATAGATAATAAAAAGGGGGTTCACGGCTAATGTGAACTATTAGAAATGGGAAGCCAATGGCGTTAAATGTATAAAAGGCCACTTGTGGTTGCCTAAATATTGAGATGTAGTCATGTTGGAATCTTATAAGATTAAGTATTATATTTATGTCATTTCTGATTTAATGTATCATTATCAGATGAAGTTGTACTAATGGCAAATTATGAAGGCAGACATCGCCTCATACATTAGTAAATGTCTAACTATTGCAAAGGTCATCATCTGAATTTGATTCGATTTGGATCATCGTCGACAGACTGACCAAATCTGCTAATATCATTCCTGTTAATGATAAATTCTCGATGAAGAAATTGACTCTTTGTATTTAAAGGAGTTATGTAAGCATGGTGTGCCTGTATCGATCATCTCTATCAATATCCTCGCTTCGCATTGAATTTCTAGAGATTTGCTCAGAAGTCATTGAGAACGAATCTTGATGAGAGTACTGTGTACCACCCCAATCGAAGGGACGAGGTAAAGTAACGATACAAAATACTATAAGTGCTGTTTTATGTTTGAATGATTGACCGTTGGTAATAACTGTAAAATCGTTTCCCTTTAGAGAGATTATCATTGATAATTATCGTATTAGGATCGAGATCAAATCTTGTGAGGATATATATTAGAGCATCTGTAAGCAGGAGTTGGGATGAAGACACTCGACATACACCCATTGTGAGTTAGACATGTCTTTTTGGTTTAAGGTTACCTATGATGGCGAACCTAACCTTACAAAATACTCGACCCGCGAGACCTGAAATGATTGTTGAAATTAGGATCTGATTATTGACTGCCGGTAGTGGGCACGAGGTTATGTGAATATGAAATGTAGATCTTGAAGTGTCAGATGGGACCATTGAGATGATGTAAAAGATTGGTTTGAAAGGCATATAAGCTGGATCTACCCTAGGACTTCAAGAGCTGCGTGAATTATGTTTCGTAAATCGAACTTGATAAAAGCCTATCAAGTGAAATCTGACTATTCCTTAATGAAGTTTAGATCGGCGAAAAGTTGCATTCATCAAAAACCCGTGAACATCATGGATAGAGAAAGTAAGTCAACAATAAGCCTGATCTTATTCCTGTAGTTATGTTTGATGAAACTCGCGTATTGTAATGAATTACACTTGTGAGAAAAGATCGGATGTGGAAGAAATACCCACATGGCTTTAACTCTATATGAAGCGAGTAGTAAGATAAGATGATCTTTGAGGACAAAGATCATGTTTAGGGGTAAATGTTGTGACAATCCGTCAATTTATGGTTGATATTTTCTCAAATATTATTTAAAAACATTATTTTAATGTTATATTATGAACTCACTTATTTATGGGAAGAAATTTGGATTTACGTCTTGAAGTAGCATCGACTACGTCTAAACCGGAGGATTCTACGTTACGTGCTTACGTTTATATACACTGTCTTTGGTGACAGTCCGACATTTCAGAAATAAATTTATCCGTATTATTATTTTGGGATTTTAATTTTGAGTTGGTTCATAAACTCACAAATTTACGAGATGAGATTAGGACTTACGATTTTAATTTAACGTCCTTTACGACTAAACCGGAAACCTTAGGATTACGTATTTACGTTTTCGAACTCCGTTTTTGATGAGACAATTTTTATTAGATTCGTTTTGTGCCGTTGATTCATAATTTATAAAAACGTTTTTTGTAAAACGACCCGAGGGCACGCAAATCGAGGAAAATAGAATCGAGGAATCCCCGTAAATTAGTGGGATGAGACAAGATAAATCTTGCCCCACCCCACTAACATGGGACGGCCAAAACATTGACTCAACATATGAGGTGTCAAGCTTATAAGCTTACTAGCAACACTTGTTGCTAAAGCTTAACTTGTAAGCTAGTTCTTACAAAAAACCATCAACTCCTACCACTTCTCTCATTCAACACATGCAAAACCACACATTTTCTCTCTACTCTCCCTCCTCCTTGTCGTCCAACCTACACCATAAACACCCCATTTGATCTAAATTTAACCACAAACTATTGTTATACTTAACCTATGTTAATCTACATTTAAAGAGATGAAGATTGGTGCAACTTATAACATCCAAAGAGGAGTTTCTATGGAGTCTTAGGGCTGATTTTCCACAAGGAGTTCTTGAAGATTGGTGCACTTGAAGATGATATTGGTTTATCACAAGTTGTGTGATCAAAATCCATGTCTTGATCACAACCTACATCATCATGGTGGTATAAAGATTGTTCTTCCCATCCTCTTGTTATTTTGATTATGTAATCATGTATTTTCTTCCTATTTTATATGTATATGATGATTATATGATGATAAAAATATTTTGTGGGGATTTGGTGTTAATAATCATGGGTAAAAAGATGAAAAACTATATGTAAAAGTGGTTAATCTTGCTTAATTTAGTAGGCTGTATAAAAACAGTAAATAACCATGTCATGAACTGATAAAATGGAATAGATTAATGGATATACAGTAAGTAATATGTCTTGTACACATGTGAGAGTTGGCCATGCAATGGAATCATTAGGATGAGTGAGATATGATCAAAACAAGGTTAGAGTACAAATATGAGTACATTGTTTTCGACGAATTTTATAAAATACTTAGATGCTGATTCAACAGTAGCCATAGTAGAGTTAAATGGAGCACATATCATGTATTTTATGCCATAAAAATTTGGGCTTCTATCTCTATATAGAACTCTAGATAAGGCTGTTTTGGTGAACATGAAAATAAAAATCAGATTTTGGGAAATTAAAGTATAATAGTATTATATAAGCACTCAAATAAAAATAGTATAAAATGTGAATTAAAACCCACTAACTTATATAATACATTTATATAAATATGTATAAATATAAATAAATGGACATTTTATAAAAATGGTAGTTTGATAAGTTTTATAAGTTATAAAACTATAAACAAGATTTTTACGACTTTTTCGGCTATTATCGTAAAATTAACGTTTTTCGCCAATTAAAACTTAGATGATCAAACCCGTCTAATGTAAAGTTTTTAAAAGTCATATAATTGTGACAATCCGTCAATTTATGGTTGATATTTTATTCTCAAATATTATTTAAAAACATTATTTTAATATTACAATATGAACTCACATATTTTTGGGAAGAAATTTGGATTTACGTCTTGAAGTAGCGTCGACTACGTTTAAACCGGAGGATTCGACGTTACGTGCTTACGTTTACGTACACCGTCCTTGGTGACAGTCCGACATTTCAGAAAATAAATTTATCCGTGAATTTTATTTTGGAGTTTTAAATTTGTGTTAGTTCATAAACTCACAAATTTACGAGAAGAGATTAGGACTTACGATTTTATTTTAACGTCCTTTACGACTAAACCGGAAACCTTAGGATTACGTATTTACATTTTCGAACTCCGTTTTTGATGAGACAATTTTTATTGGATTCGTTTTGTGACGTTGATTCATAATTTATAAAAACGTTTTTCGTAAAACGACCCGAGAGCACGCAAATCGAGGAAACTAAAATCGAGGAGTACCCGTAAATTAGTGGGATGGGACAAGTTTTACACTTGCCCACCCCACTATGTGTGTGGCATCCAACTAGTGCCTCAACACCCTTAGGTGTCAAGCCTTAAACAAGTTACAACACTTGTCTATTTTGCTTACAAGTTAAGCACACCTTGAGACAAAACCAACAATCAATACCATTTACCACACACACACTCATGCAAACCACACACATTTTCTCTCTACTCTCTCTATGATTTCGTCTATACTTCACCAAAAACACCTCCATTTGATCCAAATTTAACCACAAACTATTGTTATAACTTACATATGTTAATCTCCTTCAAAAGAGATGAAGATTGGTGGTGATTATAACATCCATGGAGGAGTTTTCATGGTGTCTTGAGGCTGATTTTCCACAAGGTATATATGAAGAATGGTGGTCTTGAAGATGGTCATGGTTATGCACAAGTTTCTCCATCAAAAACCATGTACAAATCACAACCTACATCAACTTGGTGGTATAAAGATTGTCCTCCTCATCTTCTTGTTATTTTGATTATGTAAACATGTATTTTATTTCCTATTGTATATGTATATGATGATTATATGATGATAAAAATGTTATATGGGGATTTGGTGTTGATAAACATGATTAAAAAGGTGAAAAACTATAAAGAACAAGGCTAAAATCTTGCTTAAAAGTGATGGCTGTATAAAACAGTAAAGAAACAGGTCATGGACTGATAAAATGTTGAAGTAGAATCCATTTACAGTAAGCTATATGTCTTGTACACATGTGAGAGTTGGCCATGCAATGGAATCATTGTAATGAGTGAGATATGATCAAAACAAGTTTAAGGTATAAATCTGAGTTCACTGTTTTGGACGATTTTTAGAAAATATTTAGAAGATGATTCAACAGTATCTATAGAAGAGTTAAATGTAGCACATATCATGTAGTTTATGTGATAAAAATTTGAGCTTCTATCTCCATATAGAACTCATGATATGGCAGTTTTGGTAAAGATGAAAATAAAAATCAGATTTTGCAAAATAAAGTATAATACTATTATATAAGCACTCAAAATTATATTGTATAAAATGTAAAGTTAAAACCCACTAACTCTTGGATTTTATTTATATAAATATGTACAATGATAAATAAGTGGACATTTTATAAAAATGGTAACTTGTTATGTTTTATAAGTTATAAAAACTATAAACATGATTTTTACGACTTTTTCGGCTAATACCGTAAAATTAACGTTTTTGTTAAATAAAACCTAGATGGTTGGACCCGTCTAATGAAAACTTTATAAAACTTATATACTGATATATAGACATGTATAACAAGTAAAAACCGATAAAACGCGAACTATAAGGGATAAGGACATTAACGAGCTAAGTAAACATATTGGACTAATACTTGGACTAGTACTTGTGCTAATAATTGGACTAAATAAGATAAAAACTTGTAAAAAGAACTTATTGGGCTTAACCCATTTGGGCCCAACATGAAAAGTATATATACTGATAATATAGGTATAAAAGGGATAAAAACAAGTTGAAGAACTTATAGAAGGCTTAATGAACTTAAAAGAGGTAAATAGGTTAAAACTAGTGAACTAGTAAAACGTTACCAAAACGTAAACGCAAAAATAAGTAAACAAGGATGTATAAACCCACTTGATCATCATCATATGTACAAAATCATCATATGTATACATAATTGGTATTTTTATAAAGTCATTGGACATGAGTCTAAGACGAGTATTATTTGTCTAGGTTTCCGTGATTGAAGCACGTACCGTACGTCCGAATTGCCGATAATCATCTTCCCACATCAACGTGAGTTCATAGCCTCGCACTATTTTAAATGTTTTTATGAAATGTTTTATAAACCCGCGAGGGAGATAACATGTTAGTTTTTATAAAATAGGACACCATTTGTCCTGATTGTTTGTTTATTGATTTTGGACCCGAATGATTGAATGACCCGATTGTATGACCCGATAAATGATTAAAGGACCCGATAGATGAAATTAAATGGATTATTAAAGTTAGGTTATGTCACTAAAAGTCCCATTAGCATGAATTGTGAACTACCGGGAGTTGGTAGACGCTTATGCATTTAATAGTACTATTTGGGGACGATCACCCCAGTTCGCGCCTTGACGGTTGATCCCCGTCGTGCCACATTGATTGGTAAGCGAATTAATGTATGAGAAGATTTCAATAGCGTGACCTTTGTGACGACATGCTACTTTAGATGGGAAAAATTGGTATCGGGTTAGCTACCCGTTTTGGTTTTAGTAAGGTAACAATGTCATGCGGCTTATAATAATCCAATCACCAAAATATTACTAGACGCTCCGAATTACGATGTATTGCCTGACTAGCAATACTGGGTCATACTCTTGATATTATGTTCGTGTTTTGGTTTTCATAACCATATTCATATAACGGATTTTATTTGAATTTATACGACGTCATAAGACGTATTGTATGATGTTTTTACGACATTGGCTCGTATAATGATTTTTAAGGCAAATGCCTATATTATGATTTTCGATAAGGAATTGTATAAAAATGACTTTGGCTATTTTATGGCCTATTACAAAGATTTGTATAAAATGATTTTGGCTATTTTACGGCCTATTATAATGATTTGTACGAATTGATTTTTGGTACTAATTTTATACCAAAGTTATATTGATGGAATTTATTAAACTCTATGAATTCACTCGGTGTTATCGCTGACCTTTTCTTTTAACATGCTTTATCTCAGGTACTTGAAGGTAATTCTCGGGAAGACGACAAGAATTCATGGCCCGCACCTAAATAACATTTTTCCATTCAAATACTTTGTAAAACTTTGTATGTAATGTAATGACTTGTGACCGATGTAACTTTGATATATATGAATGGAAATGATTTATTATTAAACGACGCGATTTTTATGCGTTGTCTATGACGTGAGTAATGTGCTATCCCGTAACACCAACTAGTCTTCTGCTGTACTGAGTTGTATAAATTTGGGGGTGTTACAGTTTGGTATCAGAGCTCTCGTTATAGAGAACGAAAGATTTTTAAAACCAAGGTTTTGAATAAAATATTTCAAAATCTTTTAACTATAAACAGTTTTCTAAAAATGTCTAAAAATCTTTTGACTATAACGGTGCCGAAGAATTCCCGAGTTACCGACAAGGCCAGACTGAGAAGTGTTATTTTAATATATATATAACTTGGATTATATATATATATATATATATGATGTAATTTTATTACATGATTGTTTGATGATTATTTTGATATTTATACGAGGTATTTATACGACGTAGATTGTCACAAGAAACCCTAACTCCCCTAGTAAATTAATCGAAGCTATTCTCGTAGGAATTCTAGCTATCCTAGATCTAAATCAAGTTGTGGATATTTATGATCCCAACAAATGGTTGATATTCGTAGAAATGTAGAAATTAGTTGATTATGATATTGAAAAAGAATTGGCGAGATTAAATCTGATATCGATGTCATGACGATCTTTCCTTATAGAGTGGAGTTTGACAAAACGTTATCACCTGGAAAGATGTCATATGATTCGTTGTCATCCAATTCTTAAATTGAAATCGAAAGGGTGAATGTTGCACTTGAGGCTGTTATTGGAACCATTACCCAAAAGCCTCATGCCACTAATACCTTTCCGAGAAGTCTAGTTGAATGATCAAGTCATTTCATATTAATGACTCATTTGATAATCGTTGTTGTAAGAGCTAATAGGATTGGAATTTAAGTGTTGATTCATATTGAGATTGTATTGCCTTTACAAGGCCTAAGAGTAAGATTGGAAGTATTGGAATATGAGGTAGGATATCGAATTGAGTATAAAATTGGTTGAAACTTGAACAAAGTAAAATTTAACTCGTATGAAATATGAGATTATTAATAGAAGTCGTTAAGTTCTTTGATTGAATTATAAGGTTATAAATGATTGTTAGTTTGTGTTAAGGGCTGTTCCTAGGCCATTGTCCACTGACGAGGATGCCCAGTGTCCAAGAAATAAATTGAAGAAATGTTCTTCTGAATTGAGACCGATGGATCTTTCGGGACATGTGGAACACCTAATGACTCTTGTAGATTAGTATTCATTGTGGTATCTTTTAAAAATAATACCTAACTTAACTGAGATATCAGTTGGTAGGATGATTTCTGAGAATTGTATGACATAGTGACACGTAATGTGTTACGGTATAATTTTGACTTGTTTGTGATTAATGAAAAGACTACCTTTGATTGCTAAATTCTACATGTATCGATGTTATCTATCCTTTATTGCTTCATCCTAACGTTCGGATTAGTGATGCAACCATTGAACAAGTACTCATCTTGAATCGAGTTACGTTGTGAATTATTCTTTTTGAGTGCCATCGAGATCATGAACCTCATGATTATTTGGCTAAGCTCATTTCCTATTATATTGTAGTTAGTTCTTGGTGAACAACTTTTCATCACTTTTCTGCAGATCACTCATTGTTTTTATAAGATAAAACAATATCCCTTGATAAAGATTGAATTTTCATCACTGAAAGGATTATTTAAAGTGAGATTTATGAGTAATCATTATCAAAATGAGGTTGTTTATAAAGTACGTTGGAAAACTTAATTGTTTTCATAATAAAGAAAATCTTTGTAAATTTATTCTTGATTCTTATTTAAGAATTAAGCATGAAAATGTTTTTATTATAAACATGATGATAAGATTTTGACGAACTGAGTATTGCATCGTTAATCTTGAAATTGTATATAGTTGCGCGCCTACATACAATTTAGAATGGACTCTGCAAGGCTGATTAGTAGTCACCATAAAACTAATGAATAAACACTACATTTTCTTTGAAGATTGTGAAAGATTATATTTTATGAGATCTGCAAGAAGTGAAAAATAGGGACATAGTGTTAGGGACACCTACATCTGTGCCTGTAGCATCTATTCTTCTGAGTCGAATTTACTCATCTGTGGAAATTGTCTTATTTGACAATTGACAATTCTTTATTGACCAATTCTCCCGTAGTGAGATTCTTAGGAAAAGTATCTGATTACCGAGTGTTGATACCCGACTGGATGTATTGACGTTCTTATCATTTCTTATGATTTGATTTCATTTGAATGACCTGGGTAATGATCCGAGGAGCTTTCGAATGCGTACTCAAATTATGAAAACATGGGATATATTCATATTCATTAAATGTTTTCATCTGATTTGAAATTCTCTCGCATAGATTATGTGTTGACCTTACTCTTTTAAGGTTAGTTATGTCTCCTGATATCCTTGAACTTGTGAAAGATTATGAGTTATTATTAGTCTTTTGAGAAGTTCACATCTTATCGACGACAATAAAACTGGAAAGTTGATAGTGCCAGTAGAATGGATTAATTAATTATGACATGACGACATTGTCTTAATTGATGGGAACTCGAATAGAATTCCCCTAAATGATAAGATGTTGATTATCAAAAGTGATCTAAATAATTCTTGATGGATGACCATACCCTGCATTTAGACTTGAGATTATACCGTGAATGGTTGTGAACTAGTTATAGATATTGTAATCTAGAAGAACCTAATATGAATTTATTAAAAAGATGTTTATGTTATCTGAAACTTTAGGAGGTATTTATTGATGACTTACCTAGAATTTCGCCATTAAGGCAAGTTGAATTTGGTATTGATTATATTCTCGGTGTTGCACATGTGGCTTGTGCACTTTACGTCAGCACCATCTAAATTAAAGGAATTACCGTACGACTGAGAGAGTTGTCGGAGAAAGATTTTATTATACCAAGCCTGTCATCCTGAAGAGCTATGGTGTTATCATTCCTTATATTTATAGATTATTGTGAACTGAGTAAATTGACAATCGAAAGCGATATCCATAACTCGAAATGGAAGATTTGTTCGATCATTTACAAGGTTCTATCAGTTTGATTCACGACATGGTTATCATCAACTTCGCATTTGCGAAAAAGATTATGTATTCCAATCACTACATTTGATACTTGTAATGAACATTATGAGTTTCACGTGATTTCGTTTGGATTGACTAATGCACATGTAGCATTCATAAATTTGGTGAATCACGTGTGTAGGCTATAAGTTGATAAATTCATGCTCGTGATTATTAAGGACCATTTGTTTGTTTATAAGTATAAAAAGGAGTTAATAATTATTTATAGATTGCCCTGAATTGGCCGAACGATAAAAACATGAACCTTGAATAATTAACACATGATTAAAGACTTGAACCTTTACATGATTTGAATATGTGATTAAAAGGATAATGGAATATAAATTGACTCTTCAAAATTAAGAGCCCTCTTAAGACTTTGGATTTTACCAAAAAGAAATGGAAATATGCTTTGACAAATGTTTTAACAAAGGATTTATAAGGGACTATTCCCTTATACACAAACCATTTAACTAAACTTCTGTTTAGGGGTAAATATTTGTGTATACCTCGAGATAACTTGAGAAGGATTGAGAAAACATTTAAACCATAACTTGAAATTTGAAACAATAATTTTTGCTTTTCCACTAAGAAAATTTTTGACCAAAGTATAACCAAAGGTTTTTCGAACATTTACGAATCTTAATAAATATTTTCAATAAATCAACAAAAATCTTGTTAATTAAATTCAAATTTATTTTGAACATTTTATATAATTGGTCGAACTAAGAAATTTAAAACTTTTACGTTTACGCTTCATAAAAATTAACTAATAATTATTTAATTAATTATGATAATTATCGACGCTTTAGACGCCGGATTGAGAAAAACTGATAAAAATGATAGTTGAGACGAAACTGAAACATAAATGATATGAAGAAAGAATTTTGGATAAATACAGTTATGATATTTATTTCATCAGGTGAAGGTGAACGTAATTACTGACGCATAATATAGAAAGAATATCTGAGTGAATTGTGGACATGATAATTATATCATCAGGAAAAATGAATATAAATACTGACACATTATGTAGAAAATATACAGAACTAATTAGGACATGTTCCTTAATAATGAAGGTGCAAAACAAATAAACGATGCTTGTAAAAAGGATAATATAGGTAATAAAAGTGGTTCGCGGCTAATGTGAACCATTCGAATTGAGAAGCCGATAGCGTTGAATGTTTTAAAGACCACTTGTGATTGTCTAAATATGGAGGATTGTGAGATTTAGTTATGTTGGGAATTTGTAAGTATAAGTATTCCATTTATGTCATTTATAACTAAAAGTATCTTTGTCTGAAGAAGTTGTACTGATGACGAATTATGAAGGCAGACACCGCCTCATACATTAGTAAACGTTTAACTATTGCAAAGGTCATCATCTGAATATGATTCGATTTGGGTCATCGTCGACAGACTGACCAAATCTGCTAATATCATTCCCGTTAATGATAAATGCAAAAGAGTTGTGTAAACATGGTGTGCCATATCGATCATCTCTATCAAGATCCTCGCTTCGCATTGAATTTCTAGAGATTTGCTCAGAAATCATTGAGAACGAACCTTGATGAGAGTACTATGTACCACCCCAAATCGAAGGGACGAGGTAAAGTAATGATACAAAGTAATATAAGTGTTGTTTTATGTTTGAATGATTGACCTTTGGTAATAGACCGTATAATCGTTTTCCTTTGGAGAGATTATCATTGATAATCATCGTATTACGATCGAGATCGAATCTTGTTAGGATCTAAATCGTAGAGCATCTGTAAGCAGGAGTTGAGATAAAGACACCCGACATACACCCAGTGTGAGTTGGACATGTCTTTTAGGTTTAAGGTTTCCTATGATGGCGAACCTATCCTTGCAAAATACCCGACCCGCGAGATCTGAAATGATTGTTGAAATTAGGATCTGATCATTGACAACCGGTAGTGGGCAAGAGGTTATGTGAATATGAAATGTAGATCTTGAAGTGCCAAATGGGTAGCGAAGTTATGCCACAATTTTTAACCTTGGAAAAATGAATTCATGATCTGACAAATCATGGGATATAAGTCCCCGTTGTATGGGACCATTGAGATGATATAAAAGATTGGTTTGAAAGGCATATAAGCTGGATCTACCCTAGGACTTCAAAGACTGCGTGAATTATGTTTCAAAAATCGAACTTGATGGAATATCTATCAAGTGAGAATCTGATTATTCTTAGTAGAGCTTAGATCGGCGAAAAGTTGCATTCATCAGAAACCCGTGAACATCATGGATAGAGAAAGTAAGTCAACATTAAGCCTGATCTTATTCCCGTAGTTATGTTGGATGAAACTCGCGTACTATAATGGATTACACTTGTGAGAAAAGACCGAATGTGGAGGAAATACCCACATGGCTTTAACTCTATAAGAAGCGAGTAGTAAGGTAAGATGATCTTTGAGGACAAAGATCCTGTTTAGGGGTAAATGCTGTGACAATCCGTCAATTTATGGTTGATATTTTATTCTCAAATATTATTTAAAAACATTATTTTAATGTTACAATATGAACTCACATATTTTTGGGAAGAAATTTGGATTTACATCTTGAAGTAGCGTCGACTACGTTTAAACCGGAGGATTCGACGTTACGTGCTTACGTTTACGTACACCGTCCTTGGTGACAGTCCGACATTTCAGAAAATAAATTTATCCGTGAATATTATTTTGGAGTTTTAAATTTGTGTTAGTTCATAAACTCACAAATTTACGAGAAGAGATTAGGACTTACGATTTTATTTTAACGTCCTTTACGACTAAACCGGAAACCTTAGGATTACGTATTTACATTTTCGAACTCCGTTTTTGATGAGACAATTTTTATTGGATTCGTTTTGTGACGTTGATTCATAATTTATAAATACGTTTTTCGTAAAACGACCCGAGAGCACGCAAATCGAGGAAACTAAAATCGAGGAGTACCCGTAAATTAGTGGGATGGGACAAGTTTTACACTTGCCCACCCCACTATGTGTGTGGCATCCAACTAGTGCCTCAACACCCTTAGGTGTCAAGCCTTAAACAAGTTACAACACTTGTCTATTTTGCTTACAAGTTAAGCACACCTTGAGACAAAACCAACAATCAATACCATTTACCACACACACACTCATGCAAACCACACACATTTTCTCTCTACTCTCTCTATGATTTCGTCTATACTTCACCAAAAACACCTCCATTTGATCAAAATTTAACCACAAACTATTGATATAACTTACATATGTTAATCTCCTTCAAAAGAGATGAAGAATGGTGGTGATTATAACATCCATGGAGGAGTTTTCATGGTGTCTTGAGGCTGATTTTCCACAAGGTATATATGAAGAATGGTGGTCTTGAAGATGGTCATGGTTATGCACAAGTTTCTCCATCAAAAACCATGTCCAAATCACAACCTACATCAACTTGGTGGTATAAAGATTGTCCTCCTCATCTTCTTGTTATTTTGATTATGTAAACATGTATTTTATTTCCTATTGTATATGTATATGATGATTATATGATGATAAAAATGTTATATGGGGATTTGGTGTTGATAAACATGATTAAAAAGGTGAAAAACTATAAAGAACAAGGCTAAAATCATGCTTAAATGTGATGGCTGTATAAAACAGTAAAGAAACAGGTCATGGACTGATAAAATGATGAAGTAGAATCCATTTACAGTAAGCTATATGTCTTGTACACATGTGAGAGTTGGCCATGCAATGGAATCATTGTAATGAGTGAGATATGATCAAAACAAGTTTAAGGTATAAATCTGAGTTCACTGTTTTGGACGATTTTTAGAAAATATTTAGAAGATGATTCAACAGTATCTATAGAAGAGTTAAATGTAGCACATATCATGTAGTTTATGTGATAAAAATTTGAGCTTCTATCTCCTTATAGAACTCAAGATATGGCAGTTTTGGTAAAGATGAAAATAAAAATCAGATTTTGGAAAATAAAGTATAATACTATTATATAAGCACTCAAAATTATATTGTATAAAATGTAAAGTTAAAACCCACTAACTCTTGGATTTTATTTATATAAATATGTACAATGATAAATAAGTGGACATTTTATAAAAATGGTAACTTGTTATGTTTTATAAGCTATAAAAACTATAAACATGATTTTTACGACTTTTTCGGCTAATACCGTAAAATTAACGTTTTTGTTAAATAAAACCTAGATGGTTGGACCCGTCTAATGAAAACTTTATAAAACTTATATACTGATATATAGACATGTATAACAAGTAAAAACCGATAAAACCCGAACTATAAGGCATAAGGACATTAACGAGCTAAGTAAACATATTGGACTAATACTTGGACTAGTACTTGTGCTAATAATTGGACTAAATAAGATAAAAACTTGTAAAAAGAACTTATTGGGCTTAACCCATTTGGGCCCAACATGAAAAGTATATATACTGATAATATAGGTATAAAAGGGATAAAAAGAAGTTGAAGAACTTATAGAAGGCTTAATGGACTTAAAAGAGGTAAATAGGTTAAAACTAGTGAACTAGTAAAACGTTACCAAAACGTAAACGCAAAAATAAGTAAACAAGGATGTATAAACCCACTTGATCATCATCATATGTACAAAATCATCATATGTATACATAATTGGTATTTTTATAAAGTCATTGGACATGAGTCTAAGACGAGTATTATTTGTCTAGGTTTCCGTGATTGAAGCACGTACCGTACGTCCGAATTGCCGATAATCGTCTTCCCACATCAACGTGAGTTCATAGCCTCGCACTCTTTTAAATGTTTTTATGAAATATTTTATAAACCCGCGAGGGAGATAACATGTTAGTTTTTATAAAGTAGGACACCATTTGTCCCGATTGTTTGTTTATTGATTTTGGACCCGAATGATTGAATGACCCGATTGTATGACCCGATAAATGATTAAAGGACCCGATAGATGAAATTAAATGGATTATTAAAGTTAGGTTATGTCACTAAAAGTCCCATTAGCATGAATTGTGAACTACCGGGAGTTGGTAGACGCTTATGCATTTAATAGTACTATTTGGGGACGATCACCCCAGTTCGCGCCTTGACGGTTGATCCCCGTCGTGCCACATTGATTGGTAAGCGAATTAATGTATGAGAAGATTTCAATAGCGTGACCTTTGTGACGACACGCTACTTTAGATGGGAAAAATTGGTATCGGGTTAGCTACCCGTTTTGGTTTTAGTAAGGTAACAATGTCATGCGGCTTATAATAATCCAATCACCAAAATATTACTAGACGCTCCGAATTACGATGTATTGCCTGACTAGCAATACTGGGTCATACTATTGATATTATGTTCGTGTTTTGGTTTTCATAACCATATTCATATAACGGATTTTATTTGAATTTATACGACGTCATAAGACGTATTGTATGACGTTTTTACGACATTGGCTCGTATAATGATTTTTAAGGCAAATGCCTATATTATGATTTTCGATAAGGAATTGTATAAAAATGACTTTGGCTATTTTATGGCCTATTACAAAGATTTGTATAAAATGATTTTGGCTATTTTACGGCCTATTATAATGATTTGTACGAATTGATTTTTGGTACTAATTTTATACCAAAGTTATATTGATGGAATTTATTAAACTCTATGAATTCACTCGGCGTTATCGCTGACCTTTTCTTTTAACATGTTTTATCTCAGGTACTTGAAGGTAATTCTCGGGAAGACGACAAGAATTCATGGCCCGCACCTAAATAACATTTTTCCATTCAAATACTTTGTAAAACTTTGTATGTAATGTAATGACTTGGGACCGATGTAACTTTGATATATATGAATGGAAATGATTTATTATTAAACGGCGCGATTTTTATGCGTTGTCTATGATGTGAGTAATGTGCTATCCCGTAACACCAACTAGTCTTCCGCTGTACTGAGTTGTATAAATTTGGGGGTGTTACAATAATGATATATAAGTATCTAATACAAGTAAAAACCAATAAAACCCGAACTATAGGACATACGGACATTAACGAGCTAAGTTAGCATATTGGACTAATAATTTAACTAAATAAGTTAAACACTTATAAAAAGTACTTATTGGGCTTAACCCATTTGGGCCCAACATGTAAAGTGTAAATACTGATAATACAAGTATAAAATGGATTAATACAAGTTAAAGAACTTATAATAAGTTTATTGGACTTAAAATATGTAAATAGGTAAAACTAGTAAACTAGTATAAAAGTTATCAACACATAAACACTAAAATGAGTAAAAGAGAATATGTAAACCCACTTGATCATCATATATATAAAATCATCATATGTATACATAATTGTTATTTTTATAAATTCATTGGACTAGAGTCTAAGACGAGTATTATTTGTCTAGGTTTCCGTGATTGAAGCACGTACCGTACGTCCGAATTGCCGATAACCCGCCTTCCCACATCAACGTGAGTTCATAGCCTCGCAATCTTTTAAATGTTTTTATAAAATGTTTTATAAACCCACGAGGGAGATAACATGTTAGTTTTTATGAAATAGGACACTAGTTGTCCCGATTTTTTTTTTATTGATTTGGACCCGAATGATTGTATGACCTGATGAATGATTAAATGACCCGATAGATGAAATGAAATGGATTATTAAAGTTAGGTTATGTCACTAAAAGTCCCATTAGCATGAATTGTGAACTACCGGGATTTGGTAGACGCTTATGCATATAATAGTACTATTTGGGGACGATCACCCCAGTTCGCGCCTTGACGGTTGATCCCCGTCGTGCCACATTGATTGGTAAGCGAATTTATGTATGAGAAGATTTCCATAGCGTGATTATTGTGACGACACGCTAACTTAGATGGGCAAATTGAGTATCGGGTTAGCTACCCGTTGTTGGTTATAGTAAGGTAACAATGTCATGTGGCTTATAATAATCCAATTAACGAAATACTGCTTTAAGCATTGAATTGCGATATATTGCCTGACTAGCAATGCAGGGTCTTATCTTTGATATTATGTTCGTGTTTTGGTTTTATGTAACCATATTCATATAACGGTTTTTATTTAATATATACAACGTTGTAAAACGTATTGTATGATGTTTTTAACGACAATGGTTCGTATAATGATTTTGAAGGCGAAAGCCTATATTATGATTTTAATAAGGATTTGTATAAAATGACTTTGGCTATTTTATGGCCTATTACAATGATTTGTACAAAATGATTTTCGGTAATAATTTTATACCGATGTTATATTGATGGATTTTATTAAACTCTATGAATTCACTCGGCGTTATCGCTGACCTTTTTTTTAACATGTTTTATCTCAGGTACTTGAAGGTAATTCTCGGGAAGACAACAAGAATTCATGGCCCGCACTTAATTAACAAATTTCTATTCAAATGCTTTGTAAAACTTGAATGAAATACAATGACTTGGGACCTATGTAAATTTGATATTTATGAATGGAAATGCTTTATTATTAAACGACGCGATTCTTAAGCGTTGTCTATGATGTGAGTAATGTGCTATCCCGTAACACCAACGAGTCTTCCTCTGTATTGAATTGTATAAATTTGGGGGTGTTACACATAAATCGAAAGTGCAATAGATTTCATGAACTCAAGCAATCTATCCCTAAAGTCTTTAACTTCGATTTGTGTGTCTTCAAAGAATGACTGGCAGATCATTGAAGCTTCAACCTTGGCAGGATCAAATTGAAAGAACCTCGAAAAATGTTGCGCTAGAACTTGAAGTGAATGTGAAGATTCAATTTGATTAATGTCTTCTTTGTAGATTTGTTCTAGTAGGTGGTTCAATTTGAGGAGCATTGGGTGGATGAAAATGGTACGATCTTGACCGAAGAGTGTCACAAATCTGCTTCCTTATTTAAGAAGAGAAATGTTCGACAGATGGGACCGAAGTAGTCGAAATAAAGTCATTCTACTATCTCTAGCTGTAATTTTCATGTGACGCGATTCTCCCTTTTGAAATGTCGAACTCAACAATTCCATTGAGATTTCAGTTCGCGAAGAAACTTCGAAAGATCCGTAAATAACTTATAAAAATCCACGATTGATAAGATCACACTTTTCTTAGCTCAAAAATTGTTGTCGGCTCAAACGTTGATAAAACAAACTGGATTCTAATTCAACCACGACTCACTCCAAGTAGAAAGCCCGTAAACTAATTAAACCAACCTTCGGTTAAACTAGTAAATGGCCCGACAACCAATATAACGAAATTACTTTCACACGACTCAATTTAACTTAGCAAAACGTAAAACGGAAAATTGGTATTCAGCTAAATTACTACGTAGCCCAATTGTCAAAACATAAAAGTTGAGGCCCAAGTGGAATCAAAACGCAGCCCAATTGTTAGTAAAAGTGTATTACTTAGCCCAATTCAACCACGTGGCATATATATGTGATACAACTTGGTCACAAAGTTTGAACAAAACCAAAACGCACAGAACTAAATCCAAAACGTTTGAACATAAAGTTTGAACTAAATCCAAAACATAAAGTTGAACTAAATCCAAAACATAAAGTTTGAACTAAAGTTTGAATAGAAAAAAGAAAAAAAACATAGCCCCAAATTAAATTCAAAGCTACGGTTTAAAGCAAACACGTAACCTTACTCGTAACCTCACACGTATCAAGAAACTAACACCAATCTCAAAACTTAAAAAAATTTCCTGTATCCTCCGCCTGGTATTTAAAGCCTCTCAAAACTAAAAAGTCACTTTCTCACACACTAAACCTAATCTCACTCTTTTACTTTGTAAACTCCGCCTCTATTCTATTACTTCTTCTCTCTCCCAAAACAGTATATCTCTCCTCTCAATCCTAAAACATATCAGCTCAAAAACAAAAAGCTGCTCCCCTTAACATATGCCACGATATCCGAAAACATTTCGCACATGTCGGGATGAGCTATCACGTTAAGTCAAACCATTTATGATTAATCATTTCCCATAAAAACTAATATTTTTTTCAAGAAAGGTATCTGAATATTGAAAAAAATTATGATCCGTGACCAAAAAAATATAAAATGAACTTTAAAAGAAAGAAGAAAAAATAAAATTAAACTTTACCAAAACAATAGATTAAAACGTGCCAATCCGAAGAATCAACCAAGCTCTAATACCAATTGTAGGATCCTGTTTTTCTAAGGATTAGGCATTGTGTGGAATAATCTATTGATATGGATGGGAAAGAAAGAACTTAGCGAGAGAAAGAAGAGAGAGAAAGGAGAGAGATGAAAGAAAGATGAAATGTGATAAAATGGTAAGTGTTCAACCCCTCCTAACATGCTAGGAGGAGGGTTTATATAGCACACCCTACATGTGGGCTATATGGGCTATACCTTAACACATTGGATCACGAGCCCAATACTTGTATCTATATTTGGAGTGACCGATCCTTTCTAAATACGTAAAAACGTATTTCCAGCATTTGTGATTAATGAAAATACTACCATTGATTGCTAAATTCTACATGTCTCGATGTTATCTATCCTTTATCACTTCATCCTAATGTTCGCATTAGTGATGCAACCATTGAACAAGTACTCATCTCGATTTGAGTTGCGTTGTTGATTATTCTCTTTATATTATTGAGTGCCATCGAGGTCATGTACCTCATGATTAATTGGCTAAAGCTCATTTCCTGATATATTGAAGTTAGTTCTTGGTGAACAAGCTTTCATCACTCTTTTGCAGATCACTCATTGTTTTTATAAGATAAAACAGTATCCTTTGAGAAAAATTGAATTTTCATCACTATAAGGATTATTCAAAGTGAGATTTATAAGTGATTGTTATCAAAATGAAGTTGTTTATAAAACACCTTGGAAAACTTAATTTTTTTCATAACAAAGAAAATCTTTGTAAATTTATTTTTTATTCTTATTTAAGAATTAAGCATGAAAATGTTTTTATTTATAAACATGATGATAAAATTTTGACGAACTGGGTATTGCATCGTTAATCTTGAAATTGTATATAGTTGCGCGCCTACATACAATTTGGAAGTGATCATGCAAGGCTGATTAGTAGTCACCATGAAATTATTAATAAACACTACATTTTCTTTAAAGATTGTGAAAGATTAAATTTTATGAGATCTGCAAGAAGTGAAAAATAGGGACAGTTAGGGACACCTACATATGTGCCTGTAGCATCTATTCTTCTGAGTCGAATTTAATCATCTGTGGAAATTGTCTTATTTGACAATTGACAATTCTTTCTTGTCTAATTCTCCCGTAGTGAGATTCTTAGGAAAAGTATCTGATTACCGAGTGTTGATACCCGACTGGATGTATCGACGTTCCTATCATTTCTTTTGATTTGATTTCATTTGAATGACCTGGGTAACGATCCGAGGAGCTTTCGAATGCGTACTCAAATTATGAAAACATGGGATATACTCATATTCATTAAAGGTTTTCGTCTGTATCTGATTTGAAATTCTCTCGCGTAGATTATGCGTTGACCTTACTATTTTAAGGTTAGTTATGTCTCCAGGTATCCTTGAAGTGTGAAGGATTATGAGTTATTATTAGTCTTTTGAGAAGTTCACATCTTATCGACGGCAATAAAACTAAAAAGTTGATAGTGCCAGTAGAATGGATTGATTGATTATGACATGACGACATTGTCTTAATTGATGAGAACTCGAGTAGAAATCCCCTAAAAGATAAGATGTTGATTATCAAAAGTGATCTAAATAATTCTTGATGGATGACCATATCCTGCATTTAGACTTGAAATTATACCATGAATGGTGGTGAACTAGTCATAGATATTGTAATCTAGAAGAACCTAATATGAATTTATTAAAAGATGTTTCTGTTGTCTGAAACTTTAGGAAGTATTTATTGGTGAATTACCTAGACTTTTGCCATTAAGGAAAGTTGAATTTGGTATTGATTATATTCCTGGTGCTGCATCTGTGGCATGTGCACTGTACATAGCACCATCTGGATTAAAAGAATTACCGTACAACAGAGAGAGTTGTCGGAGAAAGCTTTTATTCTACCAAGCTCATCATTATGAAGAGTTATGGTGTTATCATTCCTTATATTTGTTTAATTACCGTGAACTAAGTAAATTGACGATTAAAAATCTATATCCACTACCCAAGATGATAGATTGTTCGATCATTTACAAGGTTCTAACGTATGTTCTAAAAATTTGTTCCACGACATGGTTATCATCAACTTCGCATCCGCGAAAAAGATTATCTATTCCAATCATTACATCCAGAACTTGTAATGACCATTATGAGTTTCATGTTATGTTGTTTGGATTGACCAATGCACATGTATCATCCATAAATTTGGTGAATCACGTGTGTAGGCTGTAATTTGATAAATTCATGCTTGTGATCATTAAGGACCATTTGTTTATTTATAAGAATAAGAATGAGTTAATAATTAATTGTAGAATGCCCTAAGTCGGCCGAGTAGTGAAAATCTGTACCTTGAATATTTAAACATGAGACTTAATGCTTAATCCTTTACATTATTTGATCGTGTGATAAGAAAATGGAATATATTGACTCTTCAAAAATTGGAACCATTAAGGCTTTGGGTTTTACCAAAAAGAAAATGGAAATATGTTTTGACAAATGTTTTATCGAAAAGAACTTTTGAGGGATTATTCCCTCATACCTAGAACATTTAACTAAAATCCTGTTTAGGGGTAAATGTTCGTGTATACCTCAAGACAACCTAAGAGGGATTGAGGAAACCTTTTAAACCATGACTTGAAATTTGAAACGACAATTTTTGCTTTTCAACTAAGAAAATTTAAAAACTTTTTGCGTTTACGTTTCATAAAAATTAAATATTTATTATTTAATTACTTGTAATAACTATCGACGCTTTAAACGTCGGATTGAGTAAAACGGATAAAAATGATAGTTGAGACGAAATTAAAACTTAGAAAATATAAAGAAAGAATATCTGAGTGAATTGTGGACATGATAATTATATCATCAAGAGAGGTGAATTTAGTTACCGACGCATTATGTAAAAAGGATAAAGAACCAATTAGGATGTGTTCCTTAGTAATTATGGAACAAAATAAATTGCCGAACAATTTAAAATATAGCCGATAGCGTTAAATGTTTTAAAGGCCACTTGTGGTTGCCTAAATATGGAGATTGTGAGATGTAGTTATGTTGGAATCTTGTGAGTATAAGTATTTTATTCTTGTCATTTCTGATTTAATGTATCATTATCAGAAGAAGTTTTACTGATGGCAAATTATGAAGGCATACATCGCCTCATACACTAGTAAACGTCTAACTATTGCAAAGGTCATCATCTTAATTTTGATTCGATTTAGGTCATCGTCGACAGACTGACCAAATCTACTAATATCATTCCTGTTAATGATAGATCTTGATGAAGAAATTAACTCTTTTGTATTTAAAGGAGTTGTGTAAACATGGTGTGCCTGTATCGATCATATCTATCAAGATCCTCGCTTCGTATCGAATTTCTAGAGATTTGCTCAGAAGTCATTGAGAACGAATCTTGATGAGAGTACTGTGTACCACCCCAATCGAAGGGACAAGGTAAAGTAACGATACAAAATACTATAACTGTTGTTTTATGTTTGAATGATTGACCTTTGGTAATAAACTGTATAATCACTTTCCTTTGGAAAGATTATCATTGATAAATATTGTGTTAGTATCGAGAACGAATCTTGTTAGGATCTATATTAGAGCATCTGTAAGCAGGAGTTGGGATGAAGACACCCGACATACACCCACTGTGAGTTGGACATGTCTTTTAGGTTTAAGGTTTCCTATGATGGCGAACCTAACCTTACAAAATACTCGACCCGCGAGACCTGAAATGATTGTTGAAATTAGGATCTGATTATTGACTGCCGGTAGTGGGCAGGAGGTTATGTGAATATGAAATGTAGATCTTGAAGTGCCAGATGGGTACCGAAGTTATGCCAAAAATTTTAACCATGGAAAAATGAATTGATGATCTGAAAGATCATGGGATATAAGTCTCCATTATATGGGACCATTGCGATGATGTAAAAGATTTGTTTGAAAGGCATATAAGTTGGATCTACCCTAGGACTTCAAGAGCTGCGTGAATTATGTTTCGTATATCGAACTTGATGAAATGTCTATCAAGTGAAAATCTGAATTCTTCTTGATGAAGTTTACATCGGCGAAAAGTTGCATTCATCAAAAACCCGTGAACATCATGGATAGAGAAAGTAAGTCAACATTAAGCCTGATCTTATTGCCGTAGTTATGTTTGATGAAACTCGCGTATTGAAATGAATTACACTTGGTAGAAAAGACCGAATGTGGAGGAAATACCCACATGGCTTTAACTCTATAAGAAGCGAGTAGTAAGATAAGATGATCTTTGAGGACAAAGATCCTGTTTAGGGGTAAATGCTGTGACAATCCGTCAATTTATGGTTGATATTTTATTCTCAATTATTATTTGAAAATATTATTTTAATGTTATATTATGAACTCACTTATTTTTGGGAAGTAATTTGGATTTACATCTTGAAGTAGCATCGACTACGTCTAAACCGGAGGATTCTACGTTACGTGCTTACGTTTACATACACCGTTTTGGTGACAGTCCGACATTACAGGAAATAAATTTATCCGTGAATATTATTTTGTAATTTTAAATTTGTGTTGGTTCATAAACTCAAAAATTTACGAGAAGAGATTAGGACTTACGATTTTAATTTAACGTCCTTTACGACTAAACCGGAAACCTTAGGATTACGTATTTACGTTTTTGAACTCCGTTTTTGATGAGACAATTTTTATTAGATTCGTTTTGTGTCGTTGATTCATAATTTATAAAAACGTTTTTCGTAAAACGAACCGAGGGCACGCAAATCGAGGAAACTAGAATCGAGGAGTGCCCGTAAACTAGTAGAGATGAGACAAGTGGCACACTTGTGCCACCCCTACTAAAAACCGGCCATAACTAGCTACAACACCCATGAGGTGTCAAAGCTTCACAAAGAAGCTTATATACTTGTAAGCATAAGCTTACAAAGTAAGCTACCAACCTCTAAAACCATCTACTCATTCCACTTCTATCATTTCTCTCATGCAATACCACACATACTCTCTCCTTCCTCTCATTTTTGGCCGTCCACCACCATAGCACCACCACCATAACCATCAAAAATTTACCATAACCAAGGGCTACAATCTACATATGATGATGTCCTATTGAAGAATTCAAGATTGGAGGTGATTCTAACATCCAAGGAGGTGATCTAATGATGTTCAAGGGATGATCTATACATGAAATTTACAAGTATTGGTGGCCATGAAGATTGGTGTTGATCTACCACAAGTTCTTCCATCAAAATCCATGTCTTAATCACAACCTACATCATCTTGGTGGTATAAAGATTGTTCTTCCCATCCTCTTGTTATTTTGATTATGTAATCATGTATTTTCTTTCTTATTGTATATTTATATGATGAATATATGATAATAAAAATGTTGTGTGGGGATCAAGTGTTGATAAACATGGGTAAAAAGATGAAAAACTATATGTAAAAGTGGTTAATCTTGCTTAATTTAGTAGGATGTATAAAAACAGTAAATAACCATATGATGAACTGATAAAATGGTATATATGAATTGATATACAGTGAGTATTGAGACTTGTACACATGTGAGAGTTGGCCATGCAACGGAATCATAAAAATGAGTGAGATATGATCAAAACAAGTTTAGAGTACAAATCTGAGTACACTGTTTTGGACGAATTTTATAAAATACTTAGAAGTTGATTCATTAGTAGATATAAGGAATAAAATGAAGCACAAATCATGTAGTTTCTGTGATAAATATTTGGGGTTCTATCTCAATGTAGAACACTAGATATGATCATTTTAGTAAACTAGATTTTTAGGACTGATTTTGTGAAAATAGAGTTTAATATTATTATATAAGCACTCAAATAAATATAGTAAAAAATGTGAATTAAAACCCACTAACTTATATATTTCATTTATATAAAAATGCATAAGGATAAATAAATGGACATTATATAAAAATGGTAGTTTGGTAAGTTTTATAAGTTATAAAAACTATATACTAAGTTTTACGTCTTTTCGGCTAAAATCGAAAGATTAACGTTTTTTAAATAAAACTTAGACGGTTGGACCCGTCTAATGTAAACTTTTATAAACTCACATACTGATATATAAACATGTATAACAAGTAAAAATCGATAAAAAAACCGAGCTTTACAACATATAGACATCAACGGGCCAAAGTAGCCTTAATGGACAATAAACCCGACTAATTTGGTAAAACACTTATAAACTTATTTATTGGGCTTAACCCATTTGGGCCCAACATGTAAAGCATAATACTGATAATAAAAGTATAATTGGGCTAATAAATAGTATTGGGCTTGTAACAGGCCCATTGGGTTTCAAAATGTAAACAAGATTGAACTAGTATAACTAGTCTTGAAAATTTCCAACACATAACACTAAAATAAGTAAATGAGAATATATAAACCCACTTGATCATCATATAAATAAAATCATCATATGTATACATAATTGTTATTTTTATAAAGTCATTGGACAAGAGTCTAAGACGAGTATTATTTGTCTAGGTTTCCGTGATTGAAGCACGTACCGTACATCCGAATTGCCGATAACCCGCTTTCCCACATCAACGTGAGTTCATATCCTCGCACTCTTTTAAATGTTTTTATGAAATGTTTTATAAACCCGCGAGGGAGATAACATGTTAGTTTTTATAAAATAGGACACTAGTTGTCCCGATTGTTTGTTTATTGATTTGGACCCGAATGATTGTATGACCCGATGAATGATTAAATGACCCGATAGATGAAATGAAATGGATTATTAAAGTTAGGTTATGTCACTAAAAGTCCCATTAGCATGAATTGTGAACTACCGGGATTTGGTAGACGCTTATGCATATAATAGTACTATTTGGGGACGATCACCCCAGTTCGTGCCTTGACGGTTGATCCCCGTCGTGCCACATTGATTGGTAAGAGAATTTATATATGAGAAGATTTACACAAGCGTGATTATTGTGACGACACGCTAATTTAGATGGGAAAATTGAGTTTCGGGCTAGCTACCCATTGTTTGGTATAGTAAGGTAACAATGTCATGCGGCTTATAATAATCCAATAGCGAAAATACTGCTTTATGCATTGAATTACGATATATTGCCTGACTAGCAATACAGGTTCTTATTATTGATTTTATGTTCGTGTTTTGGTTTTACATAACTATATTCACATAACGGATTTTATTTAATCTATACAACATTATAAAACGTATTGTATGATGTTTTTGCGACAATGGTTCGTATAATAATTTTGAAGGCGAAAGCCTATATTATTATTTTGATAAGGATTTGTATAAAATGACTTTGGCTATTTTATGGCCTATTACAAAGATTTGTACAAAATGATTTTTGGTAATAATTTCATACCGATGTTATATTGATGAATTGTATTAAACTCTATGAATTCACTCGGCGTTATCGCTGACCTTTTCTTTTAACATGTTTTATCTCAGGTACTTGAAGGTAATTCTCGGGAAGACAACAAGAATTCATGGCCCGCACTTAAATAATAATTTCCATTCAAATGCTTTGTAAAACCTGTAAAAAATACAATGACTTGGGACCTATGTAAATTTGATACTTATGAATGGAAATGCTTTTATTATTAAATGACGCGATTTTTATGCGTTGTCTATGATGTGAGTAATGTGCTATCCCGTAACACCAAGGAGTCTTCCGCTGTATTGAATTGTGTAAATTTGGGGGTGTTACACGTTTTGGACGATGAGACTATCTATAAAAGCAGTATCATCACTCCCCCATACTAAACCATTGTCGTGCCCTCACGTAATGCTAGAATAAAGTATCATAGCATCTCCAAAATTCATTTTATTCACTTTTATTGAATGATAAACTAGCTACACTACTACTATTACTTCTACTTGCGTTTTAGACATAATGTATGATTTTCATCGCAAAATGGGACGTTTAGGTTCATAGAATAAGAACACGTGAATGCTTCGTTAGAAATAATTTCGCCGTCCTCGATTTTCACCCCAATTCCATGCTAAGCGTGCAACGAGATCATTGTCATTATAAGTTAGTAATGCTAACACTACTCATATGCCCTAATCACGTACTTATCCTCCCATTTTCCTAAGTTGTATCTCTTATATTTTATTCTGTCTTGAATGTTTCACGAAGATACATTTTTTACTTACGCGATGATAGAGATTTAGGTCTAAAAATAGAGTCCTAACGGTGTAACCAAGACCATCGAATTAATAGCCCCTAATAATAGACAACGATGTCAAAAAATTAAGTCAACAAGAAAGATCTATAAACACGGTTTTATAACGGTTTTGAACATGAGACTTATTACCAAGACTTTTATACGCCCCCTAACGGAAGGGCCTTATTATTATAGGTTTACCTACATCTTTTATTCAACTTCACCATGAAGCTTTTATTTAACCTCGCCATGAGGTTTTTATTATGGCCAAAGACGTATACCTCACGCTAAGGCGAATTTTGGATCTTTAAAGCTTCAAAGATTAAGGCTTGATTCACTTTCAATTTCGCATAGATTTTTCGGCCTTGTGAGCTTCAAATTGTTTGCTTGATTTAGGTAAGCACTTGAAATCTTATTATTGGGTGAAGCTTTCGATTATTCGGGTTGCCAATACTTCAAAACCGTGACGCTGGCGATACCTTAATGTTTTCCCAATTTAATTACATGGAAGCTACTAGAAAAGACTAGAAACCAACAATCAAGACTAAACCGCTAAGTCAATATTTATTAAGCAAAAAATATTTACAAGCGAAGGGAGAATAATCAAATAACGAGAACACATGAGTTTTTGAAAGAATACGAGTACTCTACGTTTAGCATAGTAACTTATAATTAACTCTATCATTTCTCGTCCTCATTTAAGAGGCTTAGACTAATATAAAGTTAAGGAATCGAAGCTAAGTGCTCAACACGCACGGTCGAGTAAAAAATTACTCTTATTCTCGCCATCGGAAAAGCTACATTCGTGTCTTCAAACACTTATAAAACATGAGAAAATTTTTAAAATTTGGCCATTTTTAGCCTTATTTTGCAACAAAACAAAAAGATAAACTTTGGAAAGCGTGAAGGTTTGGCAAGGCAAGTATCTATTCACCCCCCATACTAAAGTTAAACATTGTCCTCAATGTTTCGAGTCTAAGGGTTGGAAAACCCCCATACTAGAGACGTAGTTGAATTCTTAATCTAGCATGAAAAGGGTGTAACCGTTAAATTTAAAGCCGTTTATGAATTGTGCTATAAACCTAAGGTTAGAACATCAAAGGATATATCATGGATATTGAGAAATTCTTCCAAGCAAATGATCGAGTGCTCCCATAAAACGAACACGAGAGGCTCCAATCGTGAAGATCATGATCATCTAAAAACCACAATGCACAAACAACCACGAAACAAAGGTTGGAAGGGAAAAAATCCCCTCACGTTACTACATTAGAAAGCGATAATATGTACATAGGATAAGCATGGGACTCCCCCACGAGGCACCTCGTTTTTGATTACCGAGTCATGAGCTCGACTCGATCCCCTCAATACTAATTATCATTAGGGAAGGTAATTTGGTCGAAGTAGTTCAAGGATGGAACTTCCCCGCCAAATTAGTGCTTTAACCTATGTCCATTCACCTTGAAATTGGGCCCATCATTTTGAGCTAGCTCGATGGTCGCATAAGGAAAAACTTGAGTCACAGTGAATGGACCGGACAAACGGGATTTCAACTTGCCGGAAAATATTTTCAAACGAGAGTTAAAAAGCAACACTTGATCTCCAATGTTAAAAACTCCGTTTTTTATTTTTGAATCATGAAACTTTTTAGTTTTTTCTTTATAAATCAATGAATTTTCATAAGCAATGTCTCTTAATTCATCCAATTCATTTAATTGCATTTTCCGGTGTTTTCCCGTGGTCTCCATATCATCATTACAATGCTTAAGGGCCCAATAAGCTTTGTGTTCAAGTTCAATTGGCAAGTGGAAATTATTCCCATACACAAGCTTATAAGGAGTGCACCCGATGGGCGTATTATGAGCGGTCCGAAAGGCCCATAAAGCATCGTCCAACTTATCCGACCAAGATTGTCGGTTTTCTGCTACCGATCTCTCCAAGATCCTTTTCAACGCTCGTTTTGAAACCTCGACTTGCCCACTCGTTTGTGGGGGATAAGCCGTAGAAAGACGATGTGTAACCCCATTTTCCTTAGGACCCTTTCGAATTGGTCGTTACAAAAATGGGTTCCACGATCGCTTATGATCGCACGAGGGGTTCCAATCGAGAAAACAAGCTTTTCAAAAACTTGACTACCACACGAGCATCGTTGGTGGGCAAAGCCTTAGCTTCCACCCACTTAGATAGGTAGTCAACGGCGACAAGGATGTACTTATTACCATGAGATGATAGGAACGACCCCATAAAGTCAATGCCCCAAACGTCAAAGATCTCACACACTTGGATGATATTTTGTGGCATTTCATCATTTTGTGAGATTAGCACCGTGGTGACCACCCGTGGGTCCTTCATGACAAGCTCTAAGGATGTTAGAAGCTTCGGTGCCAAATACACAACTTCGAATGATTTGATCCGCACAAGTTCGAAAAAAGTAAGGGTCGTTCCAAAAATTGAACTTGACGTCACGAAATAATTTTCGTTTTGGTTGAGTCGTCATACCCTTGATGATGAAGTTCCCCGCATGGTAATTTGCAATGTCCGCAAACCATGGGGTAGAAGAATCAAGCTTAGAATTCACTAAACCAAGTGTCTCGAGCGGAAATGTTTCGATGATTTCCTTTGGCTCGTAAACACTTTGGTGAGGATCTTCCAAATGAGAAAGATGATCGGCCGCTAGATTCTCGGCTCCTTTTTTGTCAATGATTTTGTGATCAAATTCTTGTAGGAGGAGAATCCAACGAAGTAATCTCGGCTTTGTATCTTGTTTAGCTATAAGATACTTGATAGCCGAATGATCCGTATACACTATGCATCACACATGAGCTCAAAGGGGAGGTTCCAATTGGCAAGGAATTCCTTTTCCGTTGTAGTGTATTTTAGTTGAGCCTCGGTCATTGTCTTGCTAGCATAGTGAATAGGCAAGAAGTATTTTTCATAACGTTGCCCCAATACGGCCCCAATAGCGTAGTCACTAGCATCACACATGAGCTCAAAGGGGAGGTTCCAATTGGGAGCAACAAGAATGGGAGCTTCGGTAAGTTTCCTCTTAAGGATTTCAAAGGCTCGTACACAATCTTCGTTAAAGACAAAAGGTGCATCTTTGTCGAGGAGATTTGTAATAGGTCGAGTTATCTTTGAAAAATCCTTGATGAATCGACGATAAAAGCCCGCGTGGCCTAGGAAACTCCTAACTCCCTTAATGGTTTTGGGATGAGGTAATTTGGCGATGACGTCTACCTTAGCTTTATCTACCTTAATCCCCGCCTTTGAAACCTTGTACCCTAAGACGATTCCACTTTTAACCATAAAATGACATTTTTCCCAATTGAGAACAAGGTTGGTTTCCTTACAACGTTTTAGCATTCTCTCAAGATTCGACAAACACGAAGTGAACGAACAACCAAACACGGAAAAGTCATCCATGAAGACTTCCATCGTATTCTCGATCATATCATGAAAAATAGCCATCATGCACCTTTGAAAGGTTCCCGGTGCATTACAAAGTCCGAATGGCATTCTACGATAGGCAAACGTTCCATATGGACACGTAAACGTAGTTTTTTCTTGATTACGAGGATCGATGGGGATTTGGAAGTAACCGGAAAAACCATCTAAAAAGCAATATAAATCGTTTCCCGCAAGACGCTCCAACATTTGGTCCATGAAGGGCAAGGGAAAATGGTCTTTACGAGTGGCGTCATTCAACTTACGATAGTCAATGCACACTCTCCATCCGGTCACGAGTCTAGTTGGAATTAACTCGTTGGCATCAATTGGCACAACGGTCATTCCTCCCTTTTTAGTGAAACAATGAATAGTACTCACCCAAGGGCTATTGGAAATAGGGTAAATCATTCCCGCGTCAAGGAGTTTTAGGACTTCCTTTTTGATGACGTCGTGAATTTTGGGGTTCACCCTCCTTTGACATTGGATTGCGGGTTTGTAATATTCTTCCATTAAGATTTTGTGGGTACAAAATTTGGGATCGATCCCCTTAATGTCGGATAACTTCCACGCAATTGCCCCTTTGTGATCCTTTAGAACATCGACAAGTGCGGTTTTCTAATTATACGAAAGATCTTTCGTAATAATAACCGGCAACTTGTCGTTCTCCTCCAAAAATACATATTCAAGGTGAGAGGGTAAATCTTTCAACTCGAGGATAGGTGGTTCCTCAATTGAAGATTTTGGCTCGATACTCATAACCTCCTCGGTTGGAGGAAATGGGAAATCGTTAAGAAAATCCTTGATAATCGAGAAGTCTTCATCGTTGTCGAGGTCTTCGTCACAATTACGTGGAACATCGAATTCTTCCAACGTAAAACCACCACCTTCAAATGGAGTGAAGGTTGGTGTCGAGTTATCAAGAATGGGATCTAGCATAGTAGGATTGCCACTATTTTCATCATCACCAAAACCTAGAACTTCTTGTGAAAATTCCTCGCAAACAACGTCAATCATATCAACGAGGTTTATGGTTGCAACGGAATAAACATGAGAAAGTTGAGAATTTTGAGTTGCGTTTATAACAAGTTCCTCATCGTTGAAACGTATGGTGATCTTTCTAGCATGCACATCAATTAAAGCCATATACGTATCTAAAAACGAACGACCTAAAATTAGAGGAACTTCAGGATCCGTGGGAATATAGACAACGGTAAAGTATACCGGATAATAGAACATTCCCACTTTCACAAAAACGTCTTCCGCCAATCCACATGCGGGAATCGTGGAATGATAGGCCAACTCGATAGACATTAGTGAAGGAGTGAGATTAGGAAGATTGAGTGACTTGAAGATTGAAAGTGGCATCAAGTTAATACTAGCACCAAGATCGGCCAAGGCATAGCATTCTTCCATATCTTGGATTGCACATGGAATCAAGAATTTACCGGGATCACCGACTTTTTGAGGTATGTGGTTAAGATAAACCGATGAACAACTAGACAATTGTTGCAATTTCTCCTTGTTGTTTAACATATTCTTAAAGTTAGCGGCAAATCGAGGCATCATGACCAAGGCGTCGACAAAACTTATATTGAAATGCAAATCACGAAACATTTTCATAAAAAGTTCAAATTGGTAATTGTCGCGCTCTTGACGTTTCTCCATTCTAATCTCGATGGATAGGGCAAAGGTGGTGTGGGTTGAGGCATAGGCATAGCCTTTGGAATCTCGGGTTCCAAATGTGGTAATGGGTCAAGCGTAGGTGTGTCATGAGCGGTACTTCGTGGGATTGGGACATGCTCCTTTTTGACCACAACCTCGGGTTCTTCCTCAATTTCCTCCACTGTTGGAGTAATTGGTTGAGGAGTCGGTTCCTTAAAGGTCTTACCACTTCGTGTGGTAATCACTTTCATCTCTCCCTTCGGGTTTGACACGGTGTTACTAGGAAGACCACCCGACGTAGAGGCTCTACTCATCATGATAGCATCTAAAAGCCTATTTTCCATCTTTTTACGTTCCTCTCTATCTTGCTCTTTCTTGAATTTTGCATTTTGCTCCAACCTAAGTAAGGCTTGTTCAATCTTATGTTGGCCTTGTTCTATTTTTTTTTGGTTTTGTTGGAGCCTAACCACATTCCCTTCCAATTTGTTACTTTGAGTTTCAAACTTAGCTCTTAGGTTACTAACATCATTTGCCATGTTTGTGTACCTATCATCATTAGCCTTAAAATAGTTCCAAATTTCTGGTGGAATGTCTTTTGGTAATGCATTTGAAAGCCCTTGATTAACATTTTGGAAATCATGATTTTATTTTAATTTTGCAATTGACCACTAGTCCCTTGATTCCCATTGTTGTAATTGTTGCATTTATAGTTGTTCTTGTTACCACCTTGATTGTTTCGATAATTGTTAGCATTTTGACTTGGTGGAAAAGCCGGTGGAGTCAATTGATTAGTGCGGGTAACTTGACCGTTTTGGTTATAAGTTCCCGCGGCCGCGAAGGCACTCGAAGTGTTACCACTGTTGGTAATGCACTCGGAGTAATCGTGAGCTCCACCACAATACATACAAGAGACCTCAACCGCTTTAGCCGTAGCGGGAGTGGGTTGTTCACCAACTTTAAACTCAAATTAACAATCCCTTAAGCTTATCAAAAATCTTGTTTTCCAAATTAGCCTCGATTTGACAAGCATCGATGGTATGAGACAATGAAGGCGAAGTCGAAGACGAATTCTTATGAACACTCGACGTCCTACGAGGACTATAAACCTTAGACCTATTCTCAATGATTAACAACGCTTCCTCGACCGTTTTACACAAAAAATTACCACCCGCGGCGGCATTAAGATAATCTCTCTCATGATCGTTCAAGCCATTGTAAAACGTGTCAATTTGATGCAAGTCGGAAAAACCATGATGAGGACATTCGTGCAACATTTCCTTAAACCTATTCCAAGCCGTTGAAAAACTCTCATTATACTCTTGTGAAAAGTTTGAAATCTCGTTTTTCAAATACGTAGTCTTAGAGGGCGGAAAAAATTGGTTCACGAACTTTAAAACGAGATCCTTCCACGTCAATATAGAATTGGGTGGCTCTTTCTCTAACCAAATTTTAGCGGGCCTCGCTAAGGAATACGGAAAAGGCATCATCTTAATTGATTCATTAACAACATCCTTAAATTTGCAAGTGGCGGTAAGACGACTGAATTGGCGGATATGGTTGTGCGGCTTGTCCTTTTCATCACCAATGAATTTGTTGTTTTGGATCATCGACAACAAACCTATTTTCACTTCAAAATTTCTCCGCAAGGATAGCGGGAATCACAATAGCCTCTCCATAACCCTCGGTGGTTGCTTGAAGTAACTCCATCATAGTTCGATTAGCCATGGTGACTTCTTGTTCTACGATAGGTTCGTCAATAGGAGATTCTTCACTTGAAAGGTTAGGTGTGGTTTCCTTTCGGTTTCTTCGTTTACGTGCACGTCTAGCTTGGTTGCGAGTTTGCATAAACGTCACGTACAACGTGTGGATGCGCAAATAAGATTCTATTTGGTGTTTTTAACTTTTCCAACTTTTTTGTGGTTTTTGATTGTTTTTACTTTTTTTGGATTTTGGTGAATGTATTAAGTAGACAAAAATCTACAAATCTCCTCCTTAATCAGATAATTTGATTAAAGAAGCCGCAAGGAATGAAAACGATCACGTGAAGTGAATGCCTTCGATGACTTTAGAACGTTGGTGGAACACTAAAACGTTCAAGAGGGTTTATTCAAATGAAACCAAGAAAGTATATATGATACTTGGATAATACTTTGGTTGGAAAACCCTCGATTAGCCCTTTTTATCTAAACACGCACAAGCAAGCGGGGAAACGAGGCGGCGCCAAGCACTTAAGAGCCTTTTTCCTTAGGGTATATTTTATAATACACGCCTTATACCCACCTTATAGTTTATGTTTTTCAAAATTAAGCTTCACGAAAGTATTTATCTATTTTGCCTTTTCTTTCTTGTTTGAGATTCGAATACAATGATTGAGTAATGACATGCCAATCAATGTTGTGTTTTCACACTTTTGGAGTACTTGTGAATTTATTGTTCTACGTATACAATATAGTAATATTATTCACACAAAAAAAACGAAAACCGATAATACGTATTAGTAGAGTGCTACTAATACAATTAGCTATTATGGCTATATATAAACAACAATTGTTCAAATCAAAACACAACACGCCTCCCTGGCAGCGGCGCCAAAATGATAGTTGGGTAAATACGTCTTTTAGGAAAAAGAACGTAATTAGGGCAAGTATTAACAAGTGATTTAGGAAAACCACAAGTAAATGACCCAAAGTGGGGATCTTTCTCAAGGAGGCATGGTGTGTGTGTTAAGAGATGATTAATTTGTGATTATGTCGATGAGAAAAGAGAAACAAAAAGACGAATTACTCTAAAAATTACCCTACAATGCGAAAAACACGAAATCGTAAAAATCGAAAAAATATGAAAAGTCTCTAAAAATTACCAAAAAAATTACCTTAAATAAAGAAAAGTGTAAATATCTCAAATTTGAAAACCAAATTACCTAAAAACTTTTTAATAATTTTACAATAATTTTTAAATTTAATGAAAAACTCCAAAATTAAATAAAATTAAAAATAAGTCCAAATTAAAACTTAAATGGATGAAAACTTAAAACTATTTATTTAAAACCTAAAAACTATTTTTGAAAATTTTTAAAACTAATTTAACTATTTTTAAACTAATTAATTAAATACGGGAAGTAAAATAATAATTAAAAATAATTAAAAGATGTGAAAAATGAAAACTTGGTACCAAAAAGGGAAAATCAGAAATAACAAAAACGTTTGTTCAATAAGCTGGAATCACCTTATTTACAATCGAAATAATTATAACAAGCTTAAACAAGAAAGTGTTAAGTAGATAATGAGTTGGGACTTTATCAGTAAAAGTCCCAAGGGCAGGCGGTAAGGGTGTGGGTTGTTGAGAGAGGGGTCATGGGTTTGAGACTGGTGGAACCCCAATTTTTTATACCCATTTTTTATTTCTTTTTGCACACTCTTGTTACAGTAACTTAATAACTCCCACCAAGCACAAACACAAACGAAAATTACTTATGTATAGCACGATTATGATTGCTTAAACCACCAGACTTCACTACTCACTTTTTTTCTTCTTGATTCTTAGTTCTTGCTCACAGTTACACAAACCAAGTCCAAAATACAAACACAAACACGAATTTACTGAATCACGCCGCAAGTATAGCCAGATTACGCAGAAACTTACAAGTGTTCTATACCTTACTCATTTTTTTCGTTTTGGTTTGTTGTTGGTTACCACAGGAAATGAACTAGAAACAAAATCAACGAATAACAAACTACAAATTACTCCACAAACTTGTATCAACGTCTAAACACCCTCAAAAAAGCCTACCGTGGGAATGAGACTTGCACAAAAGGCGATGCAAAAGCAGCAAGCTTTCCCCTTTTTTACTTTTTTGGACAACAAAACCCCCACGAGCAGTTGGCTTGTTGGGGCGTTTTAAGCAGACAGTAGACAACAAGACAGCAACGTAAAAAGATAAACACAAGTCGGGAACAATGGGATGCAGGCGCAATTATACGAATACAATCCAAATCAACAATCTACTAACTAATCATGCCATAGAATATATACAAGCAAACGCATATCCCCGTTATCTGATGAACAGTGGCAGCAAGCACGAAAAGGTAATCAAGACAGATGTTAACCTAACTTTTAATCACCCTAATAAGCTAAAAATAATTTACCAAACCTAAAATCAGCAAGAGAACATATAGTGAATCATACATCCTAGGTGATGACTAATAACACATGTTCTAAACCTTCATTATCAGAAACTATCAAGCACCTACAATTAAACTTATAGCACTTGAGTTTGAGCACGAATAACAACTATTAATCAAAGTTTAATGAAAATCCTAAAATTACCACAGAGACTTCATTTTCTGATCTAAAAGGCACTTAACAAGCTGCGAAAGAAATCTAACGAGCAATCCTATTTTCTGATGAACAAGAGTGTACAACAGTTATAGAATTACACTAATTTCCACTACTTAATGCTACAATTACCAGAACACGAGAGTCACATTAATAAGCAAGCATGTATCAAATATCATAAGCCTACGCAGCTCAGTTTACAGTCAAAACCACACGATTAACTATCAGATTATACTAAAAACTGAAAATATGTTAAACGAATCAAACTGTTACGAACACAAATACCACACTTAGCACTTAAACTATAAAGTGATTAGGCACTTAAATTACAGTTTTAAGTATCCTAAAACTTCAAAGAAACGTATCTACACTCTCTTTTTAGTACCCTAAGTAATGTTTCTAAGTTTTGATAAGGAAGAGTTTTATACCGACCCCCATCTACATCCAACGGGGGTCAGCTATGCTACCCAAAAAACACTTGTTCAATCAGTGGAACAAGGTCCTTGGGTGTCTTGGACAGGGAAGTGGTTTGAAGCCTTGGGACCAAAAGCTTGGTGGAGCTTTTGGTGTGAAGCCTTTAAGTAGTGAGTATATGAGATAAACATGACAATATTAAAAAAAGAAACAATTGACAAACCAAGTCTTATGCAAGACTCAAGGCCCCACAGTCTATGCAATACTCTCTCACGGCTTCACTACCACTTGATCAACAAGATCAGCTGGTTATGATCAGCTATGAAGCCCATTGCTTAGCCTATTAGAACTCTAGGTACTTAGCAAAAGAACTTACGAATATTTAGATCCAAAATTAGTAGCTTAAAAAGTTTTACTGGAACATAAACACCAACAGAGTATACTAAAACTGAAAGTAAAATGGGAACTCGTTTTCTTCAACAAACACTAAACCACTATTTCATTTCTTAGATAAAAGGGCTTTACAAGGCTGTGAACAAATGAAAACAAGAACAACTTCTACTGCTAAGCCTAACACCCTTTATATAGGGGTTACAAAATCTTCTAATAAAATAAAATATATCTAACCCTAGTTGATTGAAAATCCGGAAACACCCCTTAGGTTTGAACTTCCAAGTGAGTCCAAGAAGCTTCATGTGATGATCCAGTTATGAGGCTTGATCTTGGTCGTTTATCTTGAGTAGGGAACACGCCTTGTGATCTCAAAAGTCTATTGAGTCAAATCCTTTGGATGTTAGTGATGAACCCGTGACTCTCCTTGCTGTCTTTTGTCCCCATACGCTGATGTGGATGGAAGTTTGCACATGGGATGGGATCCTATTGGTTTTAATTACCATTTAGTGTTGGTAATTTTCATTTACCCTTTGATTTGATAGAATTGAAACTAGGCAAATTTTTAGGGTTTATGGGATGGTGACTGGGGGGATTAGGCGTGTTGATTGTAGAAGTGTAAGTTTCCCACCAAATACTAAACATAATAACTAGGTATAAATCGTAAATATATATATTAGTATTAAGCTGGTGGAGGGGTGATTAGGCGAATTTGGTGAAGTGGCAGAAGAAGATTGGTGGGATTTATGTGTTTGATAGTTTTGGTCCCCAAGGTATCATAAAGTATGCATATAAGGTTTCACAACTCCTTTGGTCACTTTCCTTTGTTAAAAATTTGATGGATTTGTCAAAATTGGCACATAAACTTCCATTCCTTTATCAAGGACTAAATGTAGATTTCTTGAGAACTTCAAGGGCTATATTTGCCAATTCTTCAAACATAAAGGACATTTCTTGCAATATGATGATTCTTCAAGAACTAAAATTGAAAATTCTTTAAAGATGAGGGCCTAAACTTGCACAATCTCCAAACTTGAGGGTCCTTTTTGTAATTTTGACAAACTTTAAGTACCAAACTTGTAATTATGAATATACAAGGGTTTAAAGTGTCAATTCTTCAAAGTTAAAGGACCCTTCTTGTATAATCTTCAAATCTTCAAGGGTTATTCTTGGAAAATCAACACTAGGGCTTGGTTCATTGTGCGGCTTCGTTTCCAGTGTTCGTTTTTGCTTGTTTCTTGTGATCTTTTGTCATTTTCTCAATATCCGTAACTAAAATACACAAGTAACAAACACAAGAATATATTTGGCATTTTTCATGATATTTTACGCATTTAAAGCCCGTTTTGGAAGATGAGACTATGTATAAAAGCTGTCTCATCACCTTTCGACAATGTAGCATACCCCACAAAAATACATGCATCACCTTTTTCTTTCATCTTGTCGAGATTTTCACCGTCTTTAAGAATGTAGCATAAAGATCCAAATACGTGAAATAATTTGACAGTAGGTTTCCGGCCATGGATGATGTGGTAAGGTGTCTTTTCATGTCTAGGAATGACGAGAGAACGATTCTGAGTATAACAGGCAGTTACAATTACTTCAGCCCAGAAGAATAGTGGAAATTTTGAAGCAGAAAGCATTGTTCGAGCAGCCTCAACCAAGGTGCGGTTCCGTCTTTTGAAAACACCGTTTTGTTCAGGAGTTCGAGCAATAGACGTTTGATGTTCGATGCCTTCTTCTTGAAAGTAAGATTGCAAAGTCTTGTTCAATAATTCAGTACCCCTATTTGTTCTTACGGTTAAGACTTAAGCTTGAAGATTGCGTTGTATCATCTTGAGAAAGTTTTTGAGAACCTCTGGTGTTTCATCTTTGGACCTTAAGAAGAAAGTTCATGTGTATCTATAGTAATCATCAACAATCAAGAGAATATAATTTTTCCCGTTAATACTCTCTACACGCATGGGACCACATAAATCCATGTGTAGAAGTTCCAATCGTCATTTTGAGCTTGGGGTAGTCCACTAGTACAAAAAAGTCCATGGAGAGTGGTCCAAAAAGGCAATGGAGACTGGTTTAGTAGGACATCTCTATGTGGAGGATCTCCTTGCTCGAACCATAAAGAGACTGGTTTTTAAACCAGTCTCTATTAAAAGAATCGACACTGGTTATCTTCATAAAAACAAGTCTCTTTAGAGATTGGTCTCCATACTAATCTCTAGAAAGCAGTCTTTTAAGAGCATCTAACCAGTCTTTTTATGGAGTAAAAAATGTGTTTTTTTTAGAAACCAGTCTTGTTGGGTCCACTAGATGTGGATCTTCCAGCCTGTCAGAAACGGTGAACGACTTCTGTAATCACAAGTCTATTCACAGAGAGACTCTATACAGAATATAAGTGCGGAATACAAATACTATAAAGAAGAACAGAATAACTATAATGACTTGATCCTTTCTAAGGATTTCTAATATTGATAATGACTAGAATTACGTTTGATGAAGGTGTGTCTAACCCTTCTGCCAAAGGTTCCTTTTATACTACAAGGAAACCCTAATAAATCATTAAAAAAAACGTGTAAAACTGATATGCATATCCTTTCCTAACATATCTCATGCATATCCTAACAGAATAATAAATAAATAATAAAGTTTGACTGTAACTAGGACTAGGAGCACGACTTGCTCCTACTACTACTATGACCAGGAGGAACTACATACCTCCTAGTCTACCTATTACAATGAACTATTCCAATGGTCCTAACAATCCTCCCCTAAACTTGAATTTGACCTGTTGAGTTCAAGTTTCCTGGTAAAACGTTCAATAAAGCTTGAGGATTAACAGCAAAAGAAACAGCAGCATCAGCAAGATAAGAAACATAAGAACCGCCGCCACATGGAACACTAGAAGCTTCTCCAAAGCATGAAACAAATCAGCATCGTGTTGAATCTTTACAGCAACATGAGCAGATTTGATGAGCCATTACCAAGTAGCTGCTCGCTCTTAGGCTAGCCAGTCTTTCTGGTGGAATAAGCATCACCCTGGGAGACCAGAACCCATCCCAACTCTTAGAACGTGAATCAATGGTGAGTGGGGGTACCCTGATGATTTTAGGCAAACCATCACAGACGTCAACGGATTTGATATGTCTTTACCAGAAGCCGTACACCTCTGGACTCGCCAACTCTTAGCAATGAAGCATCGGTGAGTTGAACACCCTATAGCTTTAAGCAAGCTATTACCGCTATCAACGGATTTGATAAAATCTTTACCAAGAGCCGTACCCCCTTGGATTAGCCACTTTTCAGTCGAGGACCATGGCAAGTGAAAACCATCCAGTTTTGGGTAACCTGGCAACCATCAACGGATTTGAGAATCACACCAGGAGTCGTACCCTCAAGGTGAATCAACTCTTTCTTGTCGGTTAGACATGGTGAGTTGAGGACCATTTGTTGTGAGGACCAAGTCCAACACCAGATGAAACAAGTAACCAGCACAAGTGTGAAGCAGCAACAAGAACCCAAAGTTTGAATCAGCAGATGGTATTGTATTCACAAGTGTAAAATCCATGATTTGTTTAAAGTATAAGCAGATATTATATAAAAAGTATTGTTTTTTTAACTATAATAAATGAAAGGCACCAATCACTTTACATATTGGTGAAAAGAATTGCAGTATTAACAGATAAACAAAAAACACTAAACATAAAAACTTACAAACCAACCATATCACAGACTAGAAGCAGCCACCTTATCAGCTTGCAAACGAGCTTGGATCCCTTCCACCAGTGTAGTTGCCATAGAAGACTCATTCTCGGAAGGGGCATTAGAAATCTGCAAGTGACAAGAAAGCATGGCCTCCATCGAAGCAATCGTCAACGGATAATCCAAGTCTGTGAGCATGAACACCATAAGACCAGACTCCAACTCTAACACATGCACACCACATCCAGCATATAACTTCCATCGCTGGATGACCCATTGTGGCTGGTCCTTCCAGACACCAGAAACAGGAGCATGGGAAGGGGCATCAAGCATCATCTTCAAATCGGCCCATACTCACAGACCAGGCCAGGAGGGCACATCACTAAGATGAACAGGCATACCAGCATCCACAAACCCATATAAAGCCATAAGATCTTTACGATCCGCCCAGGACAAAATACCTTGCAAACCCGAAGCAAACCGAACAGAACCATCGCTAAGAGTAATCCTATGAGAGACAGTACCTGGTAGAGTCGTAGAAGGCATAATCGTCCAACCAGTAAGAGAACCATTACCCAATGGCAAGTCGGAGTCACTATCGGAAGCTGCATCAGTAAGATTTTCGGGAGCACGCTTCTCATAGGGAACAGACTTCTCAAAGAAGGATTGTTATCCACTAGAAGCCAACCAAGAACGACTAAAAGCTAACCATTAAGGACTAGAAGCCAGTCATGAATGAAGACAACCATCAGAAGTGAGCAAAAACCTCCACTAGGAGTAACACACACCACCAGAACCCATTCAATATGTTGTTAAAATCTACCAATATGTTAGTCTATGCAAATAAATATGTACACTAAGCCTCCCTTTTGGCTTAGCCTCCCCTCAATCCTAGGTCTCAAGGATTGACCATCCCGATGTGAACCACCAAGTGGTTGAACCGACGACCATCAAAGGCTTTTGTCAACAAATCAGCAACATTATCATCCGTATGAACCTTAAGAACCTGTATCAACTTCTTCTCATTGGCATCCCGTATAAAATGGTGCCGAATTTCAATATGCTTTGTACGTTGATGAAAAACAGGATTCTTTACAATGCAGATAGTGCTTTGATTGTCAATGAAAATTTTGGTGTTCATAAATTTGAACCCATAATCCAGCATCTGATTTTGGATCCACAAAACTTGTCCACAACAGCTAGCAGCAGCAACGTATTCAGCTTCTGTTGAAGAAGTAGCTACGATCATCTGTTTCTTGCATTGCCATGAAATAAGTCGTCGACCCAAAAAATGACAACCACCAGTAGTAGATTTTTTGTCATTATTAGCACCTGCATAGTCATTATCACTATATGCTTCAAGAACAAAAGGTGATTCTTTAGGATACCACAAGCCAAGCTTGGGTTGAGCCTTGATGTACTTGAAAATCTTCTTGACTGCATTCAAGTTAGAAACCGTTGGAGCCACCTGATGTCTAGAACAAGCACTTACTACAAACATGGTATCCGGACGTGATGCAGTCAAATACACGAGTGAGCCAATAATAGACCTGTACATGTGAACATTTACCGGAGGATCTGGCTCATTCTTGAGTTTGACTTTAGCAACTTCATAAGGTGTTGTTGCTGGTCTAAGAGGATCCATGTCAAACTTCTGAAGGATCTCATGAACATATTTATCTTGACTTATGAAGATCCCATCCGACTATTCCTTGACTTGAAGACCAAGGAAAAATGTAAGCTCTCCCATAGCACTCATCTGAAATTCACCCTTCATCAGCTGTTCAAACTCATCAAACCATTCCTTTTTAGTAGAACCAAAAATAATATCGTCCACATACACCTGAACAAGGATAATGTCCTTGGTGTTCCTCTTAAGAAATTGTGTTTTGTCAATTGTGCCTCTTCTATAGCCATGTTTCAACAAGAAAGTTGAGAGACGCTCATACCAAGCTCTAGGAGCCTGATGAAGTCCATAAAGAGCCTTGGCCACCTTGTAAACTTTCTTGGGATGAAGTGGATCGACAAAGCCCTTAGGTCGAGTGACATAAACTTCCTCATCAATCTTTCCATAGAGAAATGAACTCTTGACATCCATCTGAAAAACTGTAAAACCCTTATAGGAAGCAAAAGCCAAAAACAGACGAATGGCCTCAATCCTAGCAATAGGAGCAAAAACATTAGTGTAGTCAATGCCTTCAAGTTGTGTATGACCCTGTGCAACCAATCTCGCCTTATTTCTCACCATAATACCCCGTGCATCTTTCTTGTTTTTGAGAATCCATTTGGTACCAATGGCTGTCTTTCCATCCGGCAAGTCAACTAGGATCCAAACATTCTGAAACAAGAATTGCTGCATTTCCACCTGCATAGCTTCCACCCAACTTTGATCCTCAAGAGCATGAGAGACTGATCTAGGTTCCACCTGTGAAAGAAAACAAGCAAACAAACAATGTTGAAAGTCCGTATGATTATTACGCTTTTGATCTTCAATATAGCTCACAAGAGCATGATGATCAGACGTGGCCTTCTTATGCATTCTGCGTGTCTTGACAGTTGAACCAAGATCTCCAATGATTTGAGTAGTAGGATGATCTTTGTGTGATTGCAACACTGGACTGGAAGCTACCTCCACTTCTGGTGCCATGTTATTAAGATCCCCAAAAAAGTCATCATCATATGAGGCAGCGTTGAAAATGCCATCTATTGGTTGTTTATGAATATCATCCAGCTTGGTAGAAGACTTCTTTTGATGGTTCCCCAGGTCAGAAGGACTGGAGAATCTAGTATGGGAAGTAGATTCACTAGCCGGACTACCAATAGGTGTTAAACTAGCACTAGGAGTAGTAGTTGGAGTACTAGGAGCAGCTTTGTCAGTAGGCGTATTCAAGGGAAACTCAAAGCCACCTTGAACAGCTGCTGTAGTAGCCTCTTGTTGTTGTTTGAGTAAAGTGTCAAGAGCTACTTGTGAATCCAATACATCCAATGGACTTGCATCACTAGGAGGAGTAGGAGAGACTGTGGTGGAATAGGATGGAACAACAAAAATATCATCCTCGTCATCTGAGTCGGAAAGACTAGAGTGAGCACTTGTACTTGAAGTTGCCAACAGTTGTGGACCTGCATCATGGTTAGTTTTGAAACGAAATTATCCTAATGAATCACTAAGATAATCAAGATCAAAATACCATTCAGGACCCTTGCCTTGGATGTTTGACTTCTCCTTAAAATACCTAAGATTTATAGTTTCAATTACTCGCTTGGCTTGGAGATTTTAGACACGATAAGCCCGAGAGTGAGCTGAATATCCCACAATATATCCTTCATCTGCCTTGCCATCAAATTTCCCCAAATAGTCACTAGTATTCAGAATGGTGACAAGACACCCAAATGGCTTCAAATGAGCAATATTTGGAACTTTTGCTGTTAGGAGCTCATAAGGTGTCTTCTTGTGAGGATTTGTAATAGAAACTCTATTCAAAACATAACTTGCAGTATTAACAGCTTCTGTCCAGAACATGGTTGGAAGCTTGGAATCGGCAAGCATTGTCCTTGCTGTTTCTATTAGAGTCCTGTTCTTTCTTTCTGCCACGCCATTCTGCTGAGGAGTTCTTGCTACACTATAATATCTTTTGATGCCTTTAGAATTACAAAGTGCTATGAGGTCTTTATTTTTGAACTCGTTTCCATTATCACAACGAATACCTTTAACCTTCTTGGACAACTGGTTTTCTATAAGAGTAATAAAATCTTTAAGAATTGAGTAGGTCTCACTCTTGGCAGCCATGAAGAAAACCCACCTAAACCTGCTATATCCATCAGTTACCACCAGACAGAATTGTTTGTGGTCAATGCTCCTAATAGAGGTAGGACCAAATAAATCCATGTGTAGTAGCTGCAATGGTTCAGTTATAAGGCTGAGAGCAGTAATGGCCTTGAAGGATGCTTTATGTTGTTTGCCTTTGCTGCAAGCAATACAATTAATATCATTTCTAAATGACTTGGGAGGTAAACTAGAGACCAGGTTCATATTTGCGAGTTTGTGAATAGTCTTGAAGTTCACATGTCCCATCATTCTGTGCCATTTAGTGGCTTCATCTTCTGAGGCTTTAGCAACCAAACATGCAAGTTGACCAGTAGGGTTGACTTCATTCAGCTTGATGCTGTAGAGATTGTGTCTTCTAGGGATTCTGAGCAGAACCTGTGAGTCATCCGGAAGTTTAAAATCTTTGGATAGCACAAGTGCATCAGTATCCGTAAAGAGGACAAACTGCTTCTTGTCACAAATCTGAGAGACAGATATCAAGTTGAAGTGTTGAAGTGCTTCCACATAGTAGACCTGCTCAAAATTAAGATTGGGCGTCTGAATTGTTCCTTTGCCAGTGATCCTGCCTTCACCTCCACCAAAATAGACCTTGCCGCCTTGAAATGGTACAAAGTTATATAGAAGACTTTTATTTCCTGTTATGCTCCTAGAGCATCCACTATCAACAATTCCTAGAGTAGGATCTTGGTATGGAGTAACCTACAACAACAAGATAATAAAGATGCAAATGTTAGTGTCTTAAGGGGACCCAAACCTTTTCAGGTTTGAGCCTGCCTTGTGGATCCTTAGTAGATAGCCAAGAAGATTGATGAGATCCACCGTTGTTCTTTGGTTGCCTAGTCATCATATTGGTATTATTGTTTGACCAAGAACAACCTGCTGAGGGCTTAACAGCAGTTCCCAAATTTTCCAATCCAAAATACATGTGGTCAAAATTATGTGGATAAATCGGATGAAAATTCTGAAAATAGTTACTGGTTGATCTATTTGATGTTAATCCAATGTTTCTCCAATGATCAGAAGCTAATGGAGAGGTCCTTCTAGAAGAAGAAAACGATTGAGCACTTGGATTGAGTCTTCTAGAAGAATATGGAACAACTCCTAGTGGACCAGGAGCAGGAAATGCTTGATGAACAAAAGAATGTTTGTCATAAAAATCACAGTCTTTAATCAAATGAAATGCACTTCCACAAACAAAACATGTTTTAACCGACCTTTTATTAGAATGACATTGTTTCATACTGCTAACTTTATTACACACAATTCTAGGAGAATCAATCTTCCTATGACTCAATAAACCAGGACTAGACACTGTTGAATTAAAAGTAACTTTCTCTTCACACTTCCTAGCACCAGTAGCAGCATGATCATTCGACTTGGAACTTGTAGGTCTCGACTCTTCACTTGAACCACTTGATACAGAGTCACTGGCTTTGTCACTGAAAGTACACGAGACAAAGTCATTAGAATTAGTAGAACTTTTTGGAGACTCATGCATCTGTGATCCATCCAAGTCATTATGCCTAGAAGTGGGCATGAAAGTTCCAGTAAGAGGTGGAGGGACAACATGCATTTCTGCTGCTGGTTTAAACCTATTGTAACTAGGTTCTCCCTTTTCCTCTTTGTCGGCATCAAAGACACTCGAAAAAGATAAATCAAACACATCTTCTGAATCAATATATTTATCAAATCCTAACCCTCTTTTAGTCCTACTAGACATGCTACTATTGATTAATTTTGAAAGATTTTTAGGTGCCTTTTGCCATTTTTCAAATCTCAACATTGTAGCATCTAATCTTTCTTTCATCTCTTGTTTTTCTTTGATACTGTCATCTTTTACCTTTTCCGTGTATTTAAGCATATTTGTTGTGTTTTCTAAATCGATGCTCAGTATCCTAATTTTATCTTCATACTCACGTTGAGTATCTTGAAGCCACCTCTTTTGTTGTTCCAATGTGTTTAAAGAAGCCTTATAGGCTTGAACCTCTAAAAAATACTTATCATTCTGATCATTTAAGTCATTATATTGGGACAACAATTCTGAATATTTATCATGACAACCAAGAGGACAATGTTGTACCTGAGGTGAGATGCCCATAAGAGCAAACTCGTTTGCTTCCTCTATATCAGATAGATTCCCAGCAATCATTGCAAACACGTCAATAGAGGACTCAGCTGATTCCAATGTAGTAGTCTGATGATCATTCCAGTTGACCATAGAGTCAACAGATACCAATGCCTTCTTGTCATCCTTTACCTACTGAACCTTAAAAGCTGAATATCTGCTCTTCTCCTGGTCATTCTTGTAAGGGCATTCCCTTGTAAAGTGACCTTGCTGCTGGCAGTTATAGCATCGAACCTTGCTTCTGTCAAACCTTGCTGGCTCTCGTGGGTTGTAATTAAATTTACGACCTGCTTTCTTCTAAAACTTGTGAACCCTAAGAGTGAGCATGGCCATCTGCCATTTGAGATCCATTTCATCCAGGTCGAGTTTATCAACCTGTTTGAAGTCATCAAAAGCAAGTTGCTGTTGAGCATCAACGTCGACAACAAAAGAATGAAGAACAGCTTCTACCATGCCACCAGACTTGGCTGTTGGTTCAGGAGCAGAAGTATGCTGAAAAGTATGTTGAGAAGACATAGTATTGCTTGTGCTACTAGCATAAGACATGGGACTGAATGCCATAGAACTCACAAAGGCAGAATTAGCAGGAGTGGGAAAAGAATCACTTGAATATCCTCTCACATGAGGTTCAAAAGTTTTGAGCTTATGAAATAAATCATCAAAGTTGAGATAGTCAAGCCCACCTTTTTCTTTTAGAGAGATTACCACCTGATTCCATGAGTAAGGTAAGGCTCTAAGAAATCTTGCATTAATATCCCCATCGTCAAGTTTCGACCGAAGTTGATTCAATTGGCTCAATATCTTTTGGAACCTGTCATACCCTTGATGAATACCTTCAGTTTCTGAGATTTTGAATTCTGTGAATTCATCTCTCAGCATGGATCATCGCATTTTCTTTGACTCCTCATTCCCACCAAACATTGCTTTTATTCCATTCCAGATCTCTCTAGCATCATCCAAATGGTAGAAGTCACCCATGTGATCATCAGGAAGGGATTGAAGCAAAATAGTTTTTGCTTTGACCTCCTTCTGAATGGCTATGATTTCTTCATGAGTTTTAGGGTCAAGAAGAGTAATATTGCCATTCTTGTCTCTTCCAGTCAGCTTCCTGCTGTTCCCATTCAGAATAACCTTCCAAAGGTCTTGATCAGTGTTGGTGATCCACCATTCCATCTTTATTGCCCAACTATCATACTCGTCCTTTTTCAGAAGAGGAAATTTACCATTTGTGTTGGAAACCGTAGCAACGATCTGCTGAGGTTGCAGAGTTTTAGGAGTGTTATCTTCTCCTGTTTGAGTAGAACTTGAGGCAGACATGATTAAATAAAAGTTAGTAATAAGAAAAATTGATTCTTCTTGTACAGAGACTCTCCCAGTCTCTGATACCACTTGTTGGGTCCACTAGATGTGGATCTTGCAGCCTGTTAGGAACGGTGAACGACTTCTGTAATCACAAGTCTATTCACAGAGAGACTTTATACACAATATAAGTGCGGAATACAAATACTATAAAGAAGAACAGAATAACTATAATGACTTGATCCTTTCTAAGGATTTCTAATGTTGATAATGACTAGAATAAGGTTTGATGAAGGTGTGTCTAACCCTTCTGCCAAAGGTTCCTTTTATACTACAAAGAAACCCTAATACATCATTAAAAAAACGTGTAAAACTGATATGCATATCCTTTCCTAACATATCTCATGCATATCCTAACAGAATAATAAATAAATAATAAAGTTTGACTGTAACTAGGACCAGGAGCACGACTTGCTCCTACTACTACTATGACCAGGAGGAACTACATACCTCCTAGTCTACCTATTACAATGAACTATTCCAATGGTCCTAACAAGTCTCTTTTTAATTAATTTTTTTATAAAAAATTTAGAATTTTTATTAAATTCCAAATTTTACAAATTTAACCCTCTACAATGAAATAATGTAAATACAAAAATTCTATAAAAAAACTAAATTAAAGGACTTATTGTCATAAACAACAAATGTATGTAAATAAATACAACTTTATCCAAACGCCATTTTAGGCTGTCAAAACATGAAACATATGATTTTCGGATCTATACCATAAGTATACCGAAAAGATGAAATACAAATAAACACGACAATTCTACACTATTTGCCTTTTACTTTCTGTATGTTGCAGCTTTAAAGACTTATGAACCAGTACACATTTTTATTTTTAATATTATTTTTAGTTTCTCTCCTTGTAATTACACAATTTTTTCTCTCTCTTTGTTATTTTCTATCAACACCCATTTCAACCCCATCACCAATATCCGGTTAACCAACAGAGCTGTCGACCACCCACTTAATAAGAATGAAAACATGACTGTTAAATACATTTCCACCACCTATGACCAACCTAAATATATTACACGCCATTAGCATTTAGCATCACAGCCGGTCAAACACATAGACCAAACACCATTTATACATTCGGCCACCATCCCTCCGGTCGCTGCACCTTTGGAGAAACATCACTACTACAACCGTAGACCACTTCACCGCCATAACACAAGATCCAAAACCCCGTTTTCTGAAGCGGCGCCGTCACGTGCCAAACCACAATTACTGCCGGCAACAGCCGGTAATGAAAGTGTAGGCTAAAAATGTTTATATTGGTTGCAGTGATAAAAGATGTGAAGAAAGATAAAAGATTTTAAAATGATAGACATGGTGTAGTTGTTTGAGAGATGGATAGAAAGATAGAAGATGTAAACTTAAAATAAAAATAACTTGAAAAAGGAATGCTATACAAGTGAGTAGGAGAAAGAAATAAATCAGGTGAGAAAAAAATAAGACAAACTCTGACAAAAAGAGAATAAAGAAAGTTAGTGGTGTGGAGACCCTGGACTGATGGTGTGAGAACCCATCAAGCCGTATTAAAACTCAAGTTTTTTTTCTGTTGGTACCCGAATACCACGTTTTTCGTGGTTTGGGTAGTAGACAAACAGCAAACGCTCCTATAGAGGCTGGTGGTTCGGATTTGAGGGCGGTCGGAGGTGGTTTTCGACTACACAAATGAACAAACACCCGTTTAGGGTTGACTGAGAACGAAAACAAACACCACTGAGGTGTCGTGAGGAGAACACGTGGCTGGCCCCGGTGAGGATGGCGAGAGAGGTGACGGCCAGTGGTAGAGCCACGGCGGCTGTCAGATCGGGGTGTTAGATCGGAAGATTTTGAGGGGTTTTCCTTTTTGATACTGGCGGCCGGCGGCGGCGGATTCCGTTGGCCGGAAAAATGGTGGCTGCCAGAGTTAAAGAAGAGAGTATGTGTGTGTGCTAAGGTTTTGGTTATGAGGGAAATGATGGAAACCCTAATACTTGTAGTATATATTTCAATAGTTATAAAATTAAAATAAAAAAGAGTTTATAGTATAGGGTTATATCTGTAAATATAACCAAAGGGACTTAAAGTGATATTTTGTTAAACTTTTGATAATTAATGGTTCAACACTCGTTTATGATAGTTAACGGATAATTCAAGACACGAAATATTTGTTATTGTGTTCTAAATGATTTTTCCAATAAAAATAAGTATTCACTTATCCATTGTTTTATAATATTTCGTAAACTTATTCAAAAATATTGATTATTTATCTAGTATCACGGTCAAACATTAATTTAATGAAAAATGGACTTTACTTAAATGTTCTCATTTTTAATAAACGTTATTGAAAAAAAAGATATTAAATAATTAATACATTATTTTATTAAATATCTCATAACATTTTAATATAAAGGTTTAATTTTTTAATTTTTTTTACTGTGTCGATACGCAGACTGTGCGATTTTTCAGATTTTGCAAAATATGCCCCGTTTTCAAATCCAACAAGTTAGGTAACGCTAAAAAATGAATTTCGAAATATAATTTATTATTATTTAAAGTACAAAAAATTCTCGGGTGTTACATTAACCACAATCTATTAAAATAAAACAAGACTGGTTTTTTAAAAATCAATGTCTTAAAATGTGTAAAAACACTGGTTTTTTAATAAAAAAATGGTTTCCATAAAACAAGCACATAGAGACATGTTGTTACGTAAAAACCAGTGTCTTTAATTTTATAAAAAAAGACTGGTTGCATCTTAAAAACCGGTTTCTTAGAATTCATATTATGTAGACTGGTTTTTTTCAAGAAAACCAGTTTCATGCATTCCCTTCCCACCAGTTTTTGTCATAGAGACATGTTTTTCATAACCAGTCTTTTTAAGGTGGTCTCTTTAGCGTTTTGTGTAGTAGTGGTCTTTGTTTTGAAAGACTCCCGTTTTGCTTTCCCCAACTTACAAGAAGGACAAAGATGGTCTTTGACGAATTTTAACTTAGGAAGACCGGTCACAATATCATTCTTCGAAAGCAAGTTGATGGTGTCAAAGTTGAGATGTGATAATCGTTGATGCCATAACCATGCTTGAGAGGATGAAGCTTTCGCCATTAAGAAAATTGGATTTGATGAAGATGTATCTTGAAGAGTTACTGTGTAGAGATCAGAACCACGACAACCTGTAAGAAGGTCATTCCCATCCTAGTCTCTAACATAGCAAGTAGTTTTCCGAAAAGCCACTTCAAAATCCGCATCAAAAAATTGACCAACAGAGAATAAATTGTGATTTAGTCCCTCGACGTAATAAACTCATTTTATAGTGATATTCCCTTGAACCAAGTCTCCATATCCGAGTATCGATGCAAACTGATCATATCCAAACCGTACCGTACCAAGAAACTTCTCCATGAAGTTAATTAGAAGCTTGAGATTGCCCGTCATGTGCTTTGTGCACCCAGAGTCCATTATGAAGAGAATGATCTCGACGAGCTGCATAAGAATTAGAAGACAATGTAGAGTTTGACAAATGGGAGCCCTTGATAGAAGTGGGTTCCAGTATATTAGTAGGCCTAGATTCTAAAGGCAAGCTAACATTCATAGACCTAATTAGAATAGTGGTTGTCTTAGGTACCCATTTGTATCTAGGTGGTGTAAATCTTGAGTACCCCCGTTTACATGTCCTACTCATGTTCTCATAAAGCTTCTTTAACATGTTTTGTTTACGCAGAGTAGTGGATTCTAACGCACTTAGTTTCTTAAGTGGTTGAGTAGTGGATTGGTTAAAAGTTCTTGTGGGTTCTCTAGTACTATTGGGCACAAGAATAGGCTTCCTAGTTCTAGTATTCACGCCATTATGAGTAAGAGCACAAGCATCATGATTGAAAGTACGAACACTGAAGGTCTACGTAATTTATGGCCTATTCTAGATCATGGATTTGGTGGATTAATGTGGTAGATTGAATAATTAATAAAGAAGAAATGAAGGAATTAGATGAGGGATTAGAGAGAGAAAGGAGAGAAGGGAGAGAATTAGAGAGAGAAAGTAAGATGAATAAAATGATTAAGTGAAAATGTGAATCAACAACCCCCTCCTAACATGCTAGGAGGGGTTATATATAGCCCACCCTACATGTGGGCTATATGGACTATACAATAAGTAAATAGATCACGAGCCCGTTACATAATTATAGTTGGAGCGACCGATCCTTCATAAATACGTAAAACGTATTTCCAACAATCTCCCCCTAAGGGAGGTCGCTCCAAGTTACAAAGTTCTAAATAGTCTATAACTCGTGATCTATGCTAACTAAGATGTGACCGAGACTTTATAGGGAAAACGTATTTCCAACAATCTCCCCCTAAGGGAGGTCACATCTTTTTACAAAATCTTAAACCTAGCATCTATGCTTGAGTCTTCGATCTTGTTCTTGTGAATATGCTTGATGTGATCTTTGACTTTAGTCTTGAGCATGTTTCCTTGCCTTGACCTTGTGCATTCTTCACTTGTGATATTTGCCTCTTTGTGACTTCATGTTCCACATACTTATACTTTTAAATTCTTGAAAGCTTCAGAGTTTGATACAGCGGAAGACTTGACCTTCAGGCTTTCTTGAATTTGTTGAAGTACTATTTGTATGTAGTACAAGCATGTGGTGACGACTTCTTCTGGATTGTACACCGCAATGCCACCTTCTTGTTACGCTGCATAAGACAGTTAGCAACAAAACAATATACACGGATGAAATGGCCTTGAACATTTCATTCTAATTCGGTAGCATTTTACCTCCGGTCGGTGAAGACCGTTGGACGATATTAAATATCGTACTTGTGGCAGGTAGTTTCAATAAAGAACCTCCTTGACAAGATTTCGCGGGTAAACCCGTTCTCTTTACTCGACCGTCCAAAGCAGACTGCGAACGTAAAGAGTGAATCATTTGGATAATATTATCCGCATGATTTGAAGCCGTCAATTCATGTTCCTGGAACAAGTGAAGTTCAATTAAGAACCGCACCATCGTTGCTTTCCAGTTGTCACTAGCTTGATTCATATAGAATCTTGCAAGTTACCTACCAAGTGTTGTTTGATGTTAACACTAGAAGGATTTCCATTCGTCACTGTAACTACTTAATAGTATTACTCTGAATGTTCTGGCAAGATCATTACGATATTGTGTAGAGGCCTGGAACGTGTTTAAATTCATTTAAGAATTAAACCACTGTTGCTTTCCAGTTATCACAAGTTTGATTCATAAAGAATCGCACAAGTCACCTACCATGAGCTTTTTGATATTCGCTCAAGAAGGATTTCCATCTTCATTGTAAATACTTTCGTATTACTCGGATGTTCAGGCAAGATCATGAAGATTTTGCGTAGGACTCTTAAGTTCTTTCTTACTTTTCACAGTGTGTGAAGAAGCAAGGAATATGAAAGTGTGTCCTAATGAGATATTTGATGATCTCAAATGGCTCTAGACTCGATCGTGCATTTTGGATTTTTAGTGATCGGAGGCTGGAGAGGAGTGCCACCTTTTCAATACCAATTTATTCGGAGTGAATAAATCAATAGATAATGTGTTGATCTCCGTGTGATTAAAACAAATACCTTTTGAGAGATATTTGAGTTAGCTGGAAAGGGTTGTGCATTGCATCACTGGGTCCATGACGTCTTTCTTCAATATCGAGAATCATTAACAAAAATGACCTCAATAGCATATGTATTGACCCGGTTTCTGCCTAAAGTTGTAAGGAGGGCTTCTTTCTTTACACCCTTTATCTTTACTTTTCTTTTTCATTCTTCAACCCCTTCAATGCTTACCAATACGTCATCACTAGCACCTTGTTGTGATTGTTCCAGTGCTAACTTAAGTACTTGGTCGGCATTCAGCTACGTTCACAATCTTTCTCCATCTTTCCTAAGGACTACTATTTCTAGCTATGGAATGTCCTTGGGAAGATTCCTCCGGTTCTAGAGAAATCATTGGACTTTAACCTATCCTACCATCCTTATGTCACCACAATCTTCATCATCGTGAATAGAGATGTTTTGGGTAAGTGTATGTCACCATGAAATCCATTTTGAAATGCAAATCCATTTTGCTCCCCCTTAACATATGCTACGATATCCGAAAACATTTTGCACATGTCGGGATGAGCTATCACGTTAAGTCAAACCATTTATGATTGATCATATCCCATATTAAATCACATTTTCTCCCCCATATTAAAAATATTAACCCAATCGATGTTTTTAATATCAATTGATTTAATAGCATTTTAAGAAAATTTGGGAAGAAAAATGCAAATCCAATTATCTTCATGAATTACACAAGCTCCCCCTCAAATTAATGAGGGTGTGCTGAAACGTAAAATAAATACCTTTTAAACACAAGTGTAAGGTATTTATTACGTGCAAAGATCATATATAATAATGAATTCACAAGATTAGCAATGTACGAGGTTGGACCTGAATAATGGAGAACAGCATATGAAAGAAGCACATGGTTCTTGTTCACGAATGTTGGTCACCTCGTCACGTCCCCGAGAAAATTAATTCTCGTTGTAGAGTCAAAGCTTTCCGGTGAAATGCTTGACTTGATTATGAAAAGCGGGTTGCTATCTGAAATAATAGCAAACCATTTGGAGCATGTTTTAAATCTTTTAAACTTCTGCTCGAACTTTATTTACAACCCCGTGTCATTATTGAATGACATTTCTAGGTTCGTAAATATTATCGATTCCAGAAGACATGCTCGTTTTATCAAAACGTTTTTGAACACACAATTTTGAAAGATTTAGAAAAACCTTTTGAGAAATTCTCGAAAAATTGTGTTCAAAGTTTTGAAAAACGAATTACTTGAGCTTAAGATGTTGAATATCTTAAAAAACGAGCTCAAGTCCGAGAAGTTGTAAACTTCCCGTTGTTAAGGATAAGTTTATCATCGGCGATAAACTTTCCTTTTATCTGAAGAACGAGTCCTAAGCTGACATTTTCTTAGAAGTCGTGTTCATGAGCTTGAAAACTTTGACTGTTTTAACGGAAAGCTCATGACCGAGAAAGGTTAATTTCTCGTTACGAGGAAAAGTTCTCTTATTTAAAAGATACACTTTCCTTTCTGAGCTTAAAACTTCGAATGTTTTAATACAAGCTCATGACCGAGAAAGGTGAATTTCTCGTTAAGAGGATAAGTTATCGTAAAAGATAAACTGTCCTTTATTTTAATTTCGAGTTACAGTCTGACATTTAACTGTAAGTCATATACACGAGCTTAAAACCTTTGAATGGTTTTAATGTAAGCTCGTGTCCGAGAAAATTTAATTTCTCGTTGTAAGGATAAGTTTATCATCGGCGATAAACTTTCCTTTATTTGAAGAACGGGTTACCATCTGATATTTAATGATAAACCATATACACGAGCTTAAAACCTTTGAATGGTTTTAGGATAAGCTCGTGTCCAAGAAAAATTAATTCCTTGTCAAGAGGGTAAGTTATCGTTGCGTAGATAAACTTCCCTGTCTTTGAAGTCCGGGTCGTCGTCTGTCATTTAACGAGGAGCCATTGTGCATGAGCTTAAAAAACTTGGAATGTTTTTGATATAAGCTCATGCCCGAGAAAAATGAATTTCTCGTTTTTAGGATAAGTCATCATCGGGATGAACTTTCCTTTCGTTGAGAATCGAGTTACAGTCTGTTATGTGACTGTAAGTCCTTGTTTGCAGCTTAACCATGAATCCCCTGAGACATTTGTTTCTCTGATATCTGCTTCTTCAGCAACCAAACTCTAAGAGTGTCCTTAGTTGAACGGTACACAACGATTGGACCGCTTCGTTCTTTTGGAACATCAACTTTGGTACCTGCATTCTCATTAGGAGTTTGTATACTTTTGCATGGGTTAGAGATATCTATTTGTGAAGCACGTGGGGGTTCACAGTTGGCTTTACTTGTATCAGAGGTGGCCTGAGGGGATGAATCACTTGTCTTAGATGGCAAACGTTTCCTTTTATAGAAAATCTTAAGTTCAGGCTTAAGTGATGTATCATCCTTTGCAATTTCCTCCCTAGTAGTGTTTGTAGAATCGGAGACTATCCTAGTTAAAGGGCACTCGTTTCCTACAATAGTGAAAGATCTACCAGTGGGGCGCCACATTTTACCAACGGGTTTGATTTTAGCAACCCACTGGGATTTAAGTCTAGCACGGGAGTTCACCTCATTAAGCAATTTTTTGATACAAGCATCATGATTTGCCGTAAAGACACATTTTCTACATGTTTTACAAGTAGCATATTTAATGTCCGAGTAAGATCTAGAATCCCTAGACGATTGATTGATGCTCCTAGGATTGGACATGCTACGGTTAGCAGTGTTAGATAAACTAGAAGGCATCTGACTAGGTTTGGAATTCCTATCTCTTACATGTGTCTTTTGCTTAGCTTCCCTAAGATCAGATTCATGGCAAACGTCATTTGAACTAGTTCTAGACGTGGTCTTGGTATTTTTAGGGAAACTAGAGGCAATCATATGATTTGGTCTTGCTAAAGCTGGAGTGATCACATAGGGCTTAGTTGCTGGAGTGTCTGGTCTAGAAAGATGAACCAAATCAACTTGGGAGGCAAACCGCGGTCTCGAGGATTGTGGTCTCTCGGATCTAAATGCAGTAGGTTGTCGGACAATCGGTTGTCTGACGAACTGATTTGTAGGCGGTTTCCCCAAGATTGATGGTTTTTCAAGCTTAGTGTCCACACTAGTTCCTCTATTTTTCCTTAACTCGTTTTTCAACGCAGCTATAGCAAAAACCTTTTCCTGTAATTGGGCCTTTAATGTTTCATTTTCTTTGAGCACGTTATCTTGAGATGCCAACTTAGATTCAAGCAGTTGAATTTGTTTCAAAAGATTATCCTTTTCAGCTTTAGAATCTAAAACAGTTTGATCCAATTTTCTTTCAAGAACAACGTTTGATTTTTCAAGTTTTTCAAAGTATGTTTCAAATTTGACCGTTTTCTTAGAAAATTCAAGTTTGGCATCCTCAAGATCTTTAGATTGTTGAGCTACAATTGTTTCGAGCTCTCTAATCTTGAAATCAGAAGCAATCAATGAAGCAGTTATAGGATAATTATCATGATGTTTAGCATTCTGAACAATCTCTCCCCCATTATGACTTACATCGGGTGAATCAGAAGTGGTATTGCTATCACTCGTTTCCATCCCATGTTTTTCATAATTATGTTTATCATCAGCATATACATCATAAACCACATTACATTGTACCATGTTTGCAGGCTCTGCGTCATAAATGGGTAAGGTGTCATCAAGAGAAATCTCGTGAACATTCCCTGACGTGCCACTGGCATCATGTTGTCCTCCTGATTCTGTGCTCTTGGCATCGTTAGGCTCCAAGTTTTCAACCGTATGATCAGTTTTCTCTTGCATCGAAGAGTCTTGCACTCCATTATCATACCCTTGCTGAAGTCGAGATCTTTCATAAATCGAAGACGAGACCGAGGTCATAAGTTTCAATATTGTATCACGAAAAACTCGAAGCTCGGTATTTGTATCTCGAAGAAAAGATTGGCAAAGCATCGAACTTTCAGTCTTGATGATATTGAATTGGAGAAAAGGCGTGAGTTGTGTCACAAGAGCCTTATAAGCAAGTACCGATGCAGAGTGATTAAAGTTGTTATGGTTGAGTTGCTCGGCGAGTTCGGTCAAAGTGGTGAAAATCGAGTCGATGAATATATGACGATCTTGTCCAAAGATTGTCACAAATTCGCTCCCTCCTTGAATCCTCGAAAGAGTGACCAGATGATACTGAAGCATTTGAAATGAATTGATGCCACTTTCTCTAGCGTTGGCTTGCACTTGATGCAATTCTCCCTTGTTCGATTTGACCGAATCCATTGAAAATCGAGGAAAGATAAACGTGGTAAATGTCGAAAGACCAATACGATACTTAACAAATCGTGGATAAACCAAGAAAATGAAATTCACAGGATTTTTCCACGTTAATTTGCAGAATAACTGCCTCAACAATCCATCGGCGAAATAATCCTTGTTACTATATCATGGCACTTTGTCCCGACTATAACTTTGTCACGTCACGATTAGAACTAAATATCAAAAAGTTTTTCAAAATAAAATAAAATAATAATAATAAAAAAAATCAAAAAAAATTGAAATAAAATAAAATAAAAAAATAAAATTAAAATAAAAATAAAAATAGAAATCAAACTATCAAAATAGAAGTAATAGCAAAAATAAGAATTTTTAAAATAAAAAACGAAAATAAACTGAACAGAAAAACGAACGTATATATATATGAAAATATCAAAACTTTGTTTGTCTATTGCCTCGTTATCTCCGTCACCTAGTTTAATCCGCCACCTAACTTTCTTGTTATCTTCGTCCAATCAATACGTGGCCCAAAAGAATAAAATATCACCTCCCCACTTACTTAGTTATGTCCGCCCCTTGATATCTATCCCTCTCTGACTAAAACAAAAAAACACACAGCGTCGTTCCTGTTTTCTCTCTCTCTCTTCTTAGACGGAAACAACTCACAAAAACACAGTTGTCTCTCTGTCCTCACCTCATCCGCCTCCCAAAAACCTATTGATATCTCCGTCCCCTGTTACTTCACTTCCCAGAGCACCCAATTAATCTAAACCTAATGAATCTAACCACCAATCTCACAAACAAAATCAACACCCTATGCGAAGATATGGGCATCAAGATCCTAAAATGGGGTCTCGGGTAGGTATTTTCTTTTAAGTTTTAATTGGTTTGAGTCTCTCTCTTCATCTGTGAGTCCTTCTTGTCAATTGATCGAGTTTTTGTTGTGATTTAGAGTCTAAAACGTTTTGGTGTCAGTCGAGAGGTGAGGGAGTGATGATGTGAGATGGTGTTTGGTTGTGTTTGTGGAGTCCGAGAGTTGGATCGAGTCGAGAGTGTAGGTTTTGTTGTTTGAGTGGGTTTCTAGGGTGGGTCAGATGAGGGTGGGTCTTGTAAAAGATTTGTGTGAAGGATTCGAGAGGTGTTGAGTTTGTGTCGGAGAGGTGTGAGACGAGGGTGTGGGTGGTGTCTTCTGTCGAGGCTAGGTCTAGAGTCTGTTTGGTTTAGGGGGAGTCGTGAGAGTGAGACGAGGGTCTTGCAAGGGTGAGAGAGTTCGAGGGTCGTGAGAGTTTGTTGAGGTTGAGGGTTTGATGAGGTTGTGGGTATGAGTATTGAGTGAGATGTGGGTAGGGGTCGAGTATGTCGAGGGTGGGTGGGTGAGATAGAGTCGAGACTGTGAGGGGCTTTATGAGGGTGTCGGGGTGATGGTTTTTTTTTTTTTTTTTGAGTCTGTCGAAAGAAAAACTTTGTGTCTGGTGTCCGAGAGATGAGAATGAGTGTGATTCAGTTAAATGTTTGAGTCTTGTGTTGTGTAAGTCGGGAGGGAATGAGTCTTTTTGAAAAGACGATGATTTGCCCAATTAATTTGAATGGGCTTTATTCGGAAGAGTTCCGAATCGGAACTTTGTTTCGTTCGGAACTTTGTTTCGTTCGGAACTTTGTTTCGTTCGGAACTTTGTTTCGTTCGGAACTTTGTTTCGTTCGGAACAGTTCCGAATCGGAAGATTTTGATTCGGAAGACTTCCGAATCGGAAGTATTTGGTTCGGAAGATTTTCAAAAAAAAATGATTCGGAAGTTTTGTCTTAAAAAATTGATTCGGAACTTTTGGCTCACTCGAAAACCTTGATACCAAATAGGAACTCGGAACTTTTTGACAGATTTGATGGGACTGAGATATTTGGACAAATTTGGACAAATGGACAGAAACAATGGACCAAAAACTGGACAGTAGGACAGAAGGACTGATTAAAAAATTTATAAAAAACTGATTAAAAAATAAACTAAAAAAAATAATAAAAAAATAAAATTGATAAAACTAAAAAAATTTGTAAAGGACTGATTAAAAAATTTATAAAAAAAAAACTGATTAAAAAATAAACTAAAAAAAAATAATAAAAAATAAAATTGATAAAACTAAAAAAAATTTATAAAGGACTGATTAAAAAATTTATAAAAAACTGATTAAAAAAATAAACTAAAAAAAATAATAAAAAAATAAAATTGATAAAACTAAAAAAATTTAGAAATTGATAAACTTGATAAAAATTTAGAGATTTATAAAATTGATACAAATTTTTTATAAAAAACTACAAAATTAAAAAAGAGAAAAACAAAAACTTCTATAAAAAACACTAACTTTTTATAAAAACACAACTTTTTAAGGTTTTATATAAGAAAAAATTTGATTTTTATATAAAAATTTGTAATTTTTTATCTAAAAAGTAAGTAGATTTGAAGATTTGATGTGATTTAACACCAAAAAAAAAAAAAAAAAAACAAACTTTTTATAAAAAATACAAACTTTTTAAAGTTTAAGCATGATTAAATCAAAACCCACCAAAATCAAAAAGAAATAAAAGAAGAATAAACCAAACTAACCAAGGCTCTTGATACCAATTGAAGGTCTACGTAATTTATGGCCTATTCTAGATCATGGATTTGGTGGATTAATGTGGTAGATTGAATAATTAATAAAGAAGAAATGAAGGAATTAGATGAGGGATTAGAGAGAGAAAGGAGAGAAGGGAGAGAATTAGAGAGAGAAAGTAAGATGAATAAAATGATTAAGTGAAAATGTGAATCAACAACCCCCTCCTAACATGCTAGGAGGGGTTATATATAGCCCACCCTACATGTGGGCTATATGGACTATACAATAAGTAAATAGATCACGAGCCCGTTACATAATTATAGTTGGAGCGACCGATCCTTCATAAATACGTAAAACGTATTTCCAACAAACACATTTTCCACATTTATCACAAACAAATTCAACATTCGAGGTCTTAGCATTTAAACTGTCATTACATGCAGTTACAGACGTTTTATTCTTAGAAAACTTAAAATTCCTACGGTGGTCTTCTACTTCCATCTTCTTCCCTTGACTATTGTTAGGCATGACTCTATCTTGCATTCTAGTGCTCTTAGGTTGTGTTTTGCTAACGCTAGTAGTGGGAATACTCTTGTAGAAGAAGACACACGTTGATTAGTTTTCCTAGTATTTTGAGGTAACCGCGATGTTCCAGTTTGAGTGGACCTAGTGTTACATTCAAGGTGCTATCACATTTGTGCTATTATCAGTTCCTAGCTTAGGCAAAGTCTGTGGGGGTTTGCCCAAACTAGATGATTTAGGACATTTAACGGCATTCGGTTGACGAACGGCGGATGGTTTACCCAATTCAGACTTTCCTTTTATTTTCTCAATGAGTTTTTGTAACTCACTGATGGCTATGTCCCTTTCTTGTAGCTGAGCTTTCAAATCATTTATTTCGAAAACTTTTTCATTTAATTGACAAACCGAAGAAGCTGCCATTTCTTGACACTTTTTATGATTATGAGATTTTTCACCTTTTTGTAAAGCAAGTTCAAGAGAAATGGAGTGTTTCTCAAGTTGGGAAAAACTTTTCGAAAGTTTTTTATATGACTGAATTTTTTCGAAAGCTCAACTTCAAGATTGCGAAATTTCTCGTCCGTTTTTTATTCTAGACATGCTACATAACAATATTGATCAAGATCGGTATACACACCAAGTATAGTATTCATGTGGTCAGCATAAAAATATTACTTTGAAAGTCGATCAAATTCGTTAGAAAGTTGGTGCTCTTGTGTCTTTAATTTAATTTGAAGAATATCAACTTCATCTTCAAGAGATTTAACATAACTTAAATCAGTTAGCATTTCCTCAGTGACAGCTTTATAAAACATTTCCACATTTTTTGAAAGATCATCAATTGTTGGAACAATGCATTGTTGAATGACGACTTCTACTTGTGGGTTTCGTTTAATATTCCAAATGGTATCCCTAGACACTTTTTCATAGTCGACGACACGTTTGTACAAATTTAAAACCCGTTGTTTTATAAACTCAAATTGCTGAACACTTTTACTTTTCTCATCCCATTTACGTTTTTCATCTGAAATTTGTTTTTCTAACAAAATTGATTGCTTTTTAAATCTCCTTTTTAAAGAAACTTTCTTTTGGGGTTCATCAAATTGGTGGTGGAACACTATTATACATCTTTTGTTCTTTATAAAGTTCTTTTTGAGGAACAAACTTAATATAATTATCAGAATCAGAAAGGTTTATTAAATCACTTAAGTTTGATCGACTTTCTTCTTGATGATGAATGATTTCGTCGTAGTCCGGTGAAAGCATAAGAGCAGGATTATCAACATAACAACCGATATCATAAAGAGCGGGCTTCATAGATTGAACGTTCTTGAGATATTCAGGCTTAACGAGACTCATTTTCATATTTCTATTGAGCATATTCATAGTTTGAATAGACTGACCCGTTTTGTAAACAATGTTCTTTAACGTTTCGACTCTCTTTTCCAAATCAATAATTATTTTAATATCCTTTTCTTCACGAGTTTTATAAAGCTCAGTTTGTTGCTTGTTAACCGACTCTAACTCAGTAATCTAGAGTTTATGTAGCAGCAATTGTTCTTCAAGTTCCGATATCTTTTGTTTTGACATATGAATTTCGTGTGTCACTTCAGAACAATATTGTTCGTTGATCACCTTACGTTCATATACCAAACCATTGGCTATTGCAACTCGTCGATCAGCTTCTTTTACATAATCACACTCTTTAATCATGTCTATCTCCTCGGTTAAGGATGTATTTGCTTGCTTCAGACGTTTATTAGCCTCTTTGTTTTCATTAATTTCACGTTTTAAAGAATCAATAATAGACAAAAGCAAATCACGGTCCTCTTCCGAGTCAGTATCCTGAGTAGTATTTCCGTCATCATTACACATATGCTGTGAATCCGCAGAGATATTGTTATCCTCCGTGTCCATTACATATGTGTCATTGATGCTTTCGGGTTGCTCAGGATGTCGTAGTTCATTATCAAACACATTATAGTTATCGTACGATGGTAGCTTTTCAAGTGGCTCAGTATCAAAGATAGGTCCAAAAGTATAAGCAGTCTCTGGATCACTTCTTGAATCTTTGCCATGTACACATAATGTGCCTCCAACTCTTGATCATCGGCTTCATCATCAGTGTCATCACGCCAGTCAACTTCATATGCTGTGAGTGGAATCCCTGCTTCTTCTTTCTTACACAACAACATCTTTTCCTTGTGATATCCCGAATCCTTAACCCGTTTTGGCTTCTTGCATTCTCTAGCCATGTGCCCAAATCCCTTGCAATTAAAGCATTGAATCCCAGTCTTCTGCACAACCGGAGTTCCTATAGTATCTCTAGCCCTAACTTGATTCGGCATCCTCTGAATATCATACCTAGCATCATGAGCATACCTAGGTGCATGATCAACTTCCTTATATCTAGCATTGGATGATGATCTGAGGTTGTTGTTGGTAGGTTTGTAGATCTTTTTATAAGTTGTGGTGAGTAAAGACATGAGTTCTTCAATCTTCTTATCCTTTAAAGTTTGTTCATCATCATTGTCTCCATCTGACTCGGTGTGATACTTTGGAGGTGGAGTATGGAGAATTGCTTTTGTTTTATTTCTAGCAGTATCTAGAGGTTTGGTGGATGAGCTTGATGACCTTGAGGAATGTGTAGGTAGTTGTTGACGGGGAACGAGTTTTGTTGAAGTAGCAGCCACAAAGGCAATAGAGTTCGAAGATCGTTCTGCCTTTTCAGCCCTAAGTTCATTCACTTCATTCTGATGTTGTTTCAGTATATCATAAAGTTTGTGGTAAGATATAGTCTTGATATCCTCCCTTTGTTTGACGAAACTCACAAACCTTTGCCATTCTGGTTTGAGTTGAAGTAGAAACTGAACATTGGCATGATCATTGGAGATGGTGCACTGATTTCTGACAAGCTCATTTATCATTTTGTAGAATCTCGAGTAATATGAGTCAATGGATTCACCATCTTCGGATGTGAATTTTCCAAACTCCTAAAGCAGATTAGTCTCAAGATCTTGAACATTGATCGACTCACCTTGCTTCAGTCGATGAATTGAATTCAACATTTCCATAGCATTAGGACATGCATCAACCGTGGAATAGATATCGTTATGAATCCCAGTGAGTATGTAGTTCACAACATCAGCTTCAGCTTGGAGGAGTTTCTTTTTCTCAGCAGGACAAGTGTCGAAATTCTCCATAGCTCGTGTAGTTGACGAAGTACCATCCTCTACTTGTGTGGTAAAGGGTCTGAATTCAAAAACAGGAGGTGGATTCTCAAGGCAATGACGAAGAGCGGTTCGGTTCTCCTTAGTCTCGAGAAATCTAAGGAAACGAGATCTCCATTGAACGTAGCAACCGGCAGTGAGCACAAGTTGATTACCATTGCCACCTTGTTCCAAACGAATTTGATTAGCCGTCACATTGTTGTTGTTGTTATTAGACATGGTGATTACTTGTGAATGAATTAGGATCTTAGTGGATTTGTTGTGATGAGGTGCGGTTTAAAATTTTGAAGTGTTTGAGAATTTTCAGTCCGACAATTAATTCCCCAGTCCGACAAAACGGTAAGCCAAAAATTTTTGTATCGACAAATTTTGAAATTGAGTTAGAAATAGCCAAAAACTAGTAGGGAAAAAATTGATTTTACTAGACCTAAAAACTTTAACTCTTTTTTTAATCTTCGTGTAAACTATGATCCGGGACTAGTCTAGATAGTGGCTAAGTCTAATAAGTACTCAAACAAAATTTAGATATCCATCGCAATACCCATCGGAATACCCATCGCAATGTGTGATCGCAACTCTTGATCGCAGTAGGTGATCGCAACTCTTGATCGCGGTGGGTGATCGCAGTGTGTGATCGCAACTCTTTATCGCAACACCTGATCGCAACTCTGGATCGCAACCTTGGATCGCAACCTTGGATCACAAGATGTGATCGGAATATTCGATCACATGTAGAAACCCCTTGTTTATGTGATCGCAATATTCGGATCATAATATGGAATCAAAAGTACCACTTTTCTCGGATAGTACTAGAACACAACAATTTTGAGATTTTTGGCCTAAAAATGAATCAAGCACCTAAAATTTTTGTGTTTTTAACCAAAGTAACAATACCAAATCATTACCAATAGTATGTAGATGATTTGTATCAAGTATAAACCATAAAAACACAAAAAAACAATTGGTACGTGAGTTTTAGATCAAAATAGGCACGAAAAATCAAGAACAGAACATACGAATCTTCAATCACCTATCTACTATAGGCTCTTGATACCAAATGTTATTCCCATATCAATCCATAACACAAGATTTAGAAGAGATATAGAAGAAAGTTAGAGAGAGAAACTAGAAAGAGAAAGTAGAGAGAGTGGTGGAAGGTTACACTTTTACTAGGTGAAATGAAATGAACCAACACCCTCTTCCACACATGGAAGAGGGTTTATATACCTTTGGCTTGTTTGGCCGTGGGATTTGTGACTTGGGCCGGGCTTGTCTTACACTTGGGCTTACGCCCCTAACTTAGACAATATTAGCTTAAAGTCCAAGCCCGGTTAACCCGACTAACCTATTACAATACAAGACCTTTAACGACTAAGATGAACTATTACATTCTTGTTCGACTATATAGAATATAGGGCTACAAAAGCATATATTTTTAGCCTAGGAATGGACCATTAGCTCCTAGATAGGAGATGTCAGTCTCCAATAGTACTATTCACGATATTAGCGCTCATTAAATGATTAGCGGTTCACGATTAAAAAGGGACTTTTGATGGCAACAAGTAAACATAGTGTCAATAATCATATAGGCAACATACAAAAACACTTGTATTCCAGTTTTGCATATATCCCCCTCACGGGTTTTCAAATTGTTTATAAGCTTTTAAAAGTGAGGCTATAAACTCACCATAGCCTATAGAGTCTTTTGATTATCTAACCACAACCTTCTCATGGAATCTGGACTAACACATAATATGCATATATATCAAGTGCTAGTCCCTGAGTTCAATCTCATTATATAACATTCTTTGATTGAATTATTTTGGAGTAATAGTATCATTGTTCGGGCCATCATACTCAGAATCCATTCTATAAATGTTTGAGGAGCGAGGGCAATTTAAATCATACACCAACCCACTCAGTCATAACGTAATATCGAGATGGAAGATCTTTGTACAAAGCTCCCAACTAACATGACAAAATATATTTTATTACATTTTGAGTTTAAAGATTGGCAAAAATAGCCCGTGTTGTTATAGTTTGGTGTATAGCAAGCAAGGAGGTGATCCACCTACTTGTCACACTCCTAAAATATATTAGAATTCATAAATATTAGGTTTTAAAACTTATAATGGAGGTAAATGGTGTGAAAATGTGTTATAGAGGGAAAATACAAATCCAGATTCAAAAATTAGGGCTTGTAACTTATGTTTTGTGTTTTTTGTTATTAAGGGCTTAGGAAAGTGATTAGTGAATTATTGGGGCTTAATTAGGGTATAGACATTCTATTTAAGAGATTTGGGTCCTTGGTTTGAAGTTTAACGATGGTTTGATGTGAAAATGGGAAGTATACATTTGTAGATTAGGGTTTTCTAATGATCTAGGGTTTAATCTTAGTAAATGTGATTATCCTCCTCTTAGCTACTGATGTAAACTTAATTGAGGTCCTTGACATTGTGTCTTAAGTGTCCAAAGAGTTCTCACACTTGGTTTAAGGGTTTAGTTTAGGTAAACATGTCTAAAGAGTGAAAATACATATTTTGACCTAATTTACAAGTCATGCATTGAAATCTTGTACCTTGTTCATTAGGGTACTTGTACATTGTCTTAATATAATCTTATAATCTTAATGAAGTCCTATGAGTATTTGTATACTTGTCCTTAAAGAACTAGGTGTTGATTCCATATAGATTTCTTAATGTAAGGGTTTTTAGGTTATTAAGCCTAATGACTTTCTATCTTGGGTAATTAGGGTTTATATCTTAATGTACACTTATTCTAAGTCTTATATAGTATTTTTATGACTTCTATGGGTTCTACATTCTTAGTTTGAGGGTTTATATGAGTTGATCATATTCTAGGGTTATTTGAGCAAGATTAAGGTTCTATGCTTTGAAAACTTGTACTTTATGCTTTAATAATTTGTAACTTGGTTCAAGATAAATGTATGATCATATTATAATACTTAGTTGAGTTTATGTTTTCTTGCAAAAGATTAGAGTCTAATTCATTATAAATTGGATTTTATATGCTAATCTTGGCTTTAGGTCATTTTCTTGTAATTAGCTTGTGATTAGTTAATATTAGTATTTTGCGATTATTTACCTTTACTTTATATGGTGTAGAATTAGTGTAGATTGTTTAATAATAGTACATAGTCATTTTGTGGTTACATTGCTTGAAATATTAGTTTATAAGGGATTTCTAGGGTTTCTATGGGAATTTAGGGTATCCTTGTTATATTTGAGTTGTTCTTATTCATTGTTTATTCATATGATAACTTTTTAGAACTCGGACCTGATATATATACATAGTGTTTACAACATATAGGCATATGTTGATGTGCCAATTATGATAGTGAGCTCCATAAGTCAGTCACATAGTATTGTGAAAATGAAAATTTTCTGAATAAAATCACCTATTTATTTATAAACATGGATATTACATTAACCAAAACTACTGGATGTTGTAGTCTCTCCCCCTTATTTAAAATCTCGTCCCAAGATTTAACTAGAACTAGGTTTAACAGAAGAAAATAGATGTGGATATTTAGCTCGAATTTGATCTTCACGTTCCCAAGTATACTCAGGTCCTCTTTTCGAGGTCAATCGTACTTTAATTATTGGGATACGGCTTTGCTTCAAGCGTTTTACTTCTCTATCCATAATTTCCACCGGCTCTTCTATAAAATTTAACTTATCATCGAGTTGAAGTTATTTCATCGGTATGATGAGAGATTCATCGGATAAGCACTTCTTTAGATTCGAAACATGAAAAGTGTTGTGAACATTACTAAGCTCTTCAAGAGGCTCTAATTTATATGCCACAGGGCCAATTCTTTTGGTTATTTTAAATGGTCCTATATACCTTGGATTCAGTTTCTTTTTCTTTCCGAATCGAATAACTCCTTGACGAGGCGAAACTTTCAACATAACGCGATCTCCTACTGCAAATTCCAAAGGTTTACGTCTAGTATTAGCGTAACTCCTTTGTCTATCTTGTGCAGCTTGTAATCGCTATCGAATTTGAACAATCTTTTCAGTAGTTTCATGTATTATTTCTGATCCTGTCAGCTGAATATCTCCAACTTCAGCCCAGCAAACAGGCGATCGACACTTTCTTCCATAAAGTATTTCGAAAGGCTCTGATTTAATACTAGCATAATAACTATTGTTATAAGAGAATTCTACTAAAGGTAGATGTTTCTCCTGTGACAATCCGTCAATTTACGATTGATATTTTATTCTCAAATATTATTTGAAAACATTATTTTAATGTTATAATATGAACTCACTTATTTTTGGGAAGTAATTTGGATTTACGTCTTGAAGTAGCGTCGACTACGTCTAAACCGGAGGATTCAACGTTACGTGCTTACGTTTACATACACCGTCTTTGGTGACAGTCCGACATTTCATAAAATAAATTTATCCGTGAATATTATTTTGGAGTTTTAAATTTGTGTTGGTTCATAAACTCACAAATTTACGAGAAGAGATTAGGACTTACGATTTTATTTTAACGTCCTTTACGACTAAACCGGAAACCTTAGGATTACGTATTTACTTTTTCGAACTCCGTTTTTGATGAAACAATTTTTATTAGATTCGTTTTGTGCCGTTGATTCATAATTTATAAAAACGTTTTTCGTAAAACGACCCGAGGGCACGCAAATCGAGGAAACTAGAATCGAGGAGTACCCGTAAATAAATGGGGATGAGACAAGTGGGACACTTGTCCCACCCCCACTCAAACCGGCCTTAACTAGTTACACAAGACACTTATGTGTCAAGTGTAAGCTAAAGCTTACTACACTTGTCTCATTTAGCTTCAAAGTTAAGCCTTCTTCTATCAAAACCACTAGCTACTCACACTTCCTCATTTCCACACATGCAAAACCACCTCAAACTCTCTCTTCTCCTCTCATGTATGCCGTCCCCATATCACTAAAAAACATCCATCATTCATACAAAATTTAACCATAAACATATGTTATAATTAACATATGTTAATCTCCATTCAAAAAGATGAAGATTGGTGCAAGTTATAACATCCAATGAGGAGTTTTCATGGAGTAGTAGGGCTGATTTTCCATAAGGTATTCATGAAGAATGGTGTTCTTGAAGATTGTGTTGGCTATGCACAAGTTTCTCCATCCAAAACCATGTCCAAATCATAACCTACATCAACTTGGTGGTATAAAGATTGTCCTCCTCATCTTCATGTTATTTTGATTATGTAAACATGTATTTTATTTCCTATTGTATATGTATATGATGATTATATGATGATAAAAATGTTATGTGGGGATTTGGTGTTGATAAACATGATTAAAAAGGTGAAAAACCATAAGAAACAAGGTTAAAATCTTGGTTAAATTTATTGGCTGTATAAAACAGTAAAGAAACAGGTCATGGACTGATAAAATGATGAAGTAGAATCCATTTACAGTAAGCTATATGTCTTGTACACATGTGAGAGTTGGCCATGCAATGGAACCAAAGTAATGAGTGAGATATGATCAAAACAAGTTTAAGGTATAAATCTGAGTTCACTGTTTTGGACGATTTTTAGAAAATATTTAGAAGATGATTCAACAGTAGCTATAAGAGAGTTAAATGTAGCACATATCATGTAGTTTATGTGATAAAAATTTGAGCTTCTATCTCCATATAGAACTCAAGATATGGCAGTTTTGGTGAAAGTGAAGATAAAAATCAGATTTTGGAAATTAAAGAATAATACTATTATATAAGCACTCAAATTTTAATAGTATAAAATATAAGTTAAAACCCACTAACTCATGGACTTTATTTATATAAATATGTACAATGATAAATAAGTGGACATTTTATAAAGATGGTAACTTGTTATGTTTTATAAGATATAAAACTATAAACATGATTTTTACGACTTTTTCGGCTATTGCCGTAAAATTAACGTTTTTGTTAAATAAAACTTAGATGGTTGGACCCGTCTAATGAAAACTTTATAAAACTTATATACTGATATATAGACATGTATAACAAGTAAAAACCGATAAAACCCGAACTATAGGACATACGGACATTAACGAGCTAAGTAAACATAGTGGACTAATACTTGAGCTAATAATTGGACTAAATGAGATAAACACTCATAAAAAGAACTTATTGGGCTTAACCCATTTGGGCCCAACTTGTAAAGTTTAACTACTGATAATATAAGTATAAAATAGATTAAAACAAGTTAAAGAACTTATAATAAGCTCATTGGACTTAAAACGTGTAAATAGGTAAAACTAGTAAACTAGTATAAAAATTATCAACATATAACACTAAAATGGGTAAACGAGAATATGTAAACCCACTTGATCATCATATATATATAATCATCATATGTATACATAAATGTTATTTTTATAAAGTCATTGGACATGAGTCTAAGATAAGTATTATTTGTTTAGGTTTCCGTGATTGAAGCACGTACCGTACGTCCAAATTGCCGATAATCCGTCTTCCCACATCAACGTGAGTTCATAGCATCGCACTCTTTTAAATGTTTTTATAAATGTTTTATAAACCCGCGAGGGAGATAACATGTTAGTTTTTATTAAATAGGACACCATTTGTCCCGATTGTTTGTTTATTGAGTTTGGACCCGAATGATTGAATGACCCGATTGTATGACCCGATAAATGATTAAAGGACCCGATAGATGAAATTAAATGGATTATTAAAGTTAGGTTATGTCACTAAAAGTCCCATTAGCATGAATTGTGAACTACCGGGATTTGGTAGACGCTTATGCATTTAATAATACTATTTGGGGACGATCACCCCAGTTCGCGCCTTGACGGTTGATCCCCGTCGTGCCACATTGATTGGTAAGCGAATTTATGTATGAGAAGATTTCCATAGCGTGACCTTTGTGACGACACGCTACTTTAGATGGGCAAAATTGGTATCGGGTTAGCTACCCGTTGTTGGTTTAGTAAGGTAACAATGTCATGCGGCTTATAATAATCCAATCACCGAAATACTAATAGACGCTCCGAATTACTAGGTATTACCTGACTAGCAATACAGGGTCATACTATTGATATTATGTTCGTGTTTTGGTTTTCATAACCATATTCATATAACGGTTTTTATTTTCATACAACGTCATAAGACGTATTGTATGAGGTTTTCACGACATTGGCTCGTATACTGATTTTTAAGGCAAATGCCTATATTATGATTTTCGATAAGGATTTGTATAAAATGACTTTGGCTATTTTATGGCCTATTAAAATGATTTGTACAAAATGATTTTCAGTAATAATTTTATACTGATAATATATTGATGGATTTTATCAAACTCTATGAATTCACTCGGCGTTACCGCTGACCTTTTATTTTAACATGTCTTATCTCAGGTACTTGAAGGTAATTCTCGGGAAGAAAACAAGAATTCATGGCCCGCACCTAAATACTTATTTCCATTCAAATACTTTGTAAAACTTTGTATGAAATAATATGACTTGGGACCTATGTAACTTTGATATTTATGAATGGAAATGCTTTATTAATAAACGACGCGATTTTTATGCGTTGTCTATGATGTGAGTAATGTGCTATCCCGTAACACCAACTAGTCTTCCGCTGTATTGAGTTGTATAAATTTGGGGGTGTTACAGTTTGGTACCAGAGCTCTCGTTATAGAGAACGAAAGATTTTTAAAACCAAGGTTTTGAATAAAACATTTCAAAATCTTTTAACTATAAACATTTTTCTAAAAATTTCTAGAAATCTTTTGACTATAACGGTGCAGAAGAATTCATGGGTTACCGACAAGTCCAGACTGAGAAGTGTTATTTTAATATATATATAACTTGGATTATATATATATATATATATTTGATGTAATTTTATTACATGATTGTTTGATGATTATTTTGATATTTATACGAGGTATTTATACGACGTAGATTGTCACAAGGAACCCTAAATTCCCTAGTAAATTAATCGAAGGTATTCTCGTAGGAATTCTAGCTATCCTAGATCTAAACCAAGTTGTGGATATTTATGATCCCAACAAATGGTCGATATTCGTAGAATTGTAGATATTAGTTGATTGTGATATTGAAAAAAAAATGGCGAGATTAAATCTGATATCGATGTCATGACGATCTTTCCTTATAGAGTGGAGTTTGACAAAACGTTACCACCTGGAAAGGTGTCATCTGATTCGTTGTCATCCAATTCTTAAATTGAAATCGAAAGGGTGAATGTTGCACTTGAGGCTGTCATTGGAACCATTACCCAAAAGCCTCATGGTACTAGTACCTTTCTGAGAAGTCTAGTTGAATGATCAAGTCATTTCATACTAGTGACTCATTTGATAAGTGTTGTTATAATAGATATAGGATTGGAAATTAAGTGTTGATCATATTGAGCTTTCATTGCCTTTACACGGCCGAAGAATAAGATTGACAGTATTGGAAAATGAGGTAGGATATCGAATTGAGTATAAAAGTGGTTGAAACTTGAATAAAGTAAAATTTAACCCATATGGAATATGAGATTATTAATAGAAGTCGTTAAGTTTTGTGATTGAATTATAGGGTTTTAATTGATTGTTGATTCGTGTTAAGGGTTGTTCCTAGGCCATTGTCCACTGACGAGGATGCCCAGTGTCCAAGAAATAAATTGAAGAAATCTTCTTCTGAATTGAGACCGATGGATCTTTCGGGACATGAGGAACACCTAATGACTCTTGTAGATTAGTATTCATTGTGGTATCTTTTAAAAATCCCTAACTTAACTGAGACATCAGTTGGTAGGATGAGTTCTGAGAATTGTATGACATAGTGACACGTAATTTGTTACGGTACAATTTGACTTGTTTGTGATTAATGGAAAGACTACCTTTGATTGCTAAATTCTACATGTATCGATGTTATCTATCCTTTATTGCTTCATCCTAATGTTTGCATTAGTGATGTAACCATTAAACGAGTACTCATCTTGATTTGAGTTACGTTGTGAATCATTCTTCGTGAGTGCCATCGAAGTCATGAACCTCATGATTAATTGGCTAAGCTCATTTCCTATCATATCGTAGTTAATTCTTGTTGAACAAGCTTTCATCACTTTTCTGCAGATCACTCATTGTTTGTATAAGATAAAACAGTATCCCTTGATAAAAGATTGGATTTTCATCACTATATGGATTATTTAAAGTGAGATTTATAAGCGATTGTTATCGAAACGAAGTTGTTTATAAAACACCTTGAAAAACTTGATTATTTCCATAACAAGGAAAATCTTTGTAAATTTATTTTGATTCTTACTTAAGAATTAAGCATGTAAATGTTTTTATTATAAACATGATGATAAAATTTTGACGAACTGAGAATTGCATCGTTAATCTTGAAATTGTATATAGTTGCGCGCCTACATACAATTTGGAATGGACCATGCAAGGCTGATTAGTAGTCACCATAAAACTGATTAATAAGCACTACATTTTCTTTGAAGATTGTGAAAGATTAAAAATTTATGAGATCTGCAAGAAGTGAAAAATGAGGACATAATGTTAGGGACACCTACATATGTGCCTGTAGAATCTATTCTTTTGAGTTGAATTTACTCATCTGTGGAAATTGTCTTATTTGACAATTGACAATTCTTTCTTGTCCAATTCTCCCGTAGTGAGATTCTTAGGAAAAGTATCTGATTATCGAGTGTTGATACCCGACTGGATGTATTGACGTTCTTATCATTTCTTATGATTTGATTTCATTTAAATGACCTGGGTAACGATCCGAGGAGCTTTCAAATGCGTACTCAAATTATGAAAACATGGGATATATTCATATTCGTTAAATGTTTTCGTCTGTACCTGATTTGAAATTCTCTCGCATAGATTATGCGTTGACCTTACTCTTTAGATGATAGTTGTGTCTCCAGATATCCTTGAATTTGTGAAGGATTATGAGTTATTATTAGTCTTTTGAGAAGTTCACATCTTATCGACGACAATAAAACTGGAAAGTTGGTAGTGCCAGTAGAATGGATTGATTAATTATGACATGACGACATTGTCTTAATTGATGGGAACTCGAGTAGAATTCCCCTAAATGATAAGATGTTGATTATCAAAAGTGATCTAAATAATTCTTGATGGATGACCATATCCTGCATTTAGACTTGAGATTATACCGTAAATGGTTAGATATTATAATCTAGAAAGAAGTTAATATGAATTTATTAAAAGATGTTTTCGTTATCTGAAACTTTAGGAGGTATTTATTGATGAATTACCTAGACTTTCGCCACTAAGGCAAGTTGAAATTGGTATTGATTCAATTCCCGGTGCTGCAACTGTGGCTTGTGCACTGTACGTCAGCACCATCTAAATTAAAGGAATTACCGTACAACTGAGAAAGTTGTCGGAGAAAGATTTTATTATACCAAGCCTGTCATCCTGAAGAGCTATGGTGTTATCTTTCCTTATATTTATAGATTACTGTGACTGAGTAAATTGACAATCGAAAACGATATCCATAACTCGAAATGGAAGAATTGTTCGATCATTTACAAGGTTCTAGCAAATTTGATCCATAGCATGGTTATCATCAACTTCGCATCTGCGAAAAGGATTATCTATTCCAGTCACTACATCCGGTGCTTGTAATGAACATTATGAGTTCCACGTGATGTCGTTTGGATTGACCAATGCACATGTAGCATTCATAAATTAGGTGAATCACGTGTGTAGGCTGTAATTTGATAAATTCATGCTCGTGATCATTAGGACTATATGTTTGTTTATAAGAATAAGAATGAGTTAATAATCACTTATAGATTGCCCTGAATTGGCCGAACAATAAAAACATGTACCTTGAATATTTAACATAAGACTTAAGACTTAATCCTTTACATAAAATGACCGTTGGATTAATAATGGTAAGATGTATGCATATTGACTCTTCAAAAATTTAGAGCCCTTTTAAGACTTTGGATTTTACTAAAAAGAAAGTGCAAATATATTTTGACAAATGTTTTAACAAAGGATTCTTAAGGGATTATTCCCTTATACACAAACCATTTAACTAAACTTCTGTTTAGGGGTAAATGTTTGTGTATACCCCAAGATAACCTAAAAGGGATTGAGGAAACCATTTATACCATACCTGAAAACTTAAAACGACTATTTTTACTTTTCAACCAAGAAAACTTTGACCAACGTATAAACAAAGGTTTTTCGAACATTTACGAAATCTTATTAAATATTTTCGATAAATCAACAAAAATCGTGTTAATTAAATTCAAATTTTATTTTGAACACCTTTATATAATTGGACAAACTAAGAAATTTAAAACTTTTAGGTTTACACTTCATAAAAATTAACTAATAATTATTTAATTAATTATAATAATTATCGACGCTTTAGACGTCGGATTGAGAAAAAACTGATAAAAATGATAATTGAGACGAAACTGAAACATAAAAGATATGAAGAAAGAATTTTGAATAAATACAGTTATGATATTTATTTCATCAGGAGAAAGTGAACGTAATTACTGACGCATAGTATAGAAAGAATATCTGAGTGAATTGTGGACATGATAATTATATCATCATGAGAAGTGAATATAGATACTGATGCATTATGTAGAAAAGATAAAGAACCAGTTAGGACATGTTCTTTATTAATGAAGGTGCAAAATAAATTGTCGAACGATATAAAAATAAACAATGATTGTTAAAAGGATAATATAGATAATAAAAAGGGGTTCACGACTAATATGAACCATTAAAGATTGAGAAGTCGATAACGTTAAATATTTTAAAGACAACTTATGGTTGCCTAAATATGGAAGATTGTGAGATGTAGTTAAATTGGAAATCTTGTAAGTATAAGTATTATATGTATGTCATTTTTGACTAAAAGTATCTTTGTCTGAAGAAGTTGTACTAATGACAAATTATGAAGGCAGACATCGCCTCATACATTAGTAAACGTCTAGCTATTGCAAAGGTCATCATCTGAATTTGATTCGATTTGGGTCATCGTCGACAGACTAACCAAATCTGCTAATATCATTCCCGTTAATGATAAATGCAAAAGAATTATGTAAACATAGTGTGCCTGTATCGAACATCTTTATAAAGATCCTCGCTTCGCATCGAATTTCTAGAGATTTGCTCAAAAATCATTGAGAACGAACCTTGATGAGAGTCCTATGTACCACCCCAATCGAAGGGACGAGGTAAAGTAACGATACAAAGTACTATAAGCATTGTTCTATGTTTGAATGATTGACCTTTGGTAATAGACCGTATAATCGTTTTCCTTTGGAGAGATTATCCTTGATAACTATCGTATTAGGATTGAGATCTAATCTTGTTAGGATCTAAATCTTAGAGCATCCATAAGCAAGAGTTGAGATGGAGACATCCGACATACACCCATAGTGAGTTGGACATGTCTTTTAGGTTTAAGGTTTCCTATGATGGCGAACCTAACCTTACAAAATACCCAACCCGCGAGATCTGAAATGATTGTTGAAATTAGGATTTGATTATTGATAGCCGGTAGTGGGCAAGAGGTTATGTGAATATGAAAAGTAGATCTTGAAGTGCTAATGGGTAGCGAAGTTGTGCCACAAATTTTAACCTTGGAAAAATGAATTCATGATCTGACAAATCATGGGATGTAAGTCCCCGTTGTATGGGACCATTGAGATGATATAAAAGATTGGTTTGAAAGGCATATAAGTTGGATCTACCCTAGGACTTCAAAGACTACGTGAATTTTGTTTCGTATATCGAACTTGATGGAATATCTATCAAGTGAGAGTCTGATTATTCTAAGTAGAGCTTAGATCGGCGAAATGTTGCATTCATTAAAAACCCGTGAACATCATGGATAGAGAAAGTAAGTCAACATTTAGCCTGATCTTATTCCCGTAGTTATGTTTGATGAAACTCGCGTATTGTAATGAATTGCACTTGTGAGAAAAGACCGAATGTGGAGGAAATACCCACATGGCTTTAACTCTATAAGAAGCGAGTAGTAAGGTAAGATGATCTTTGAGGACAAAGATCCTGTTTAGGGGTAAATGCTGTGACAATCCGTCAATTTACGATTGATATTTTATTCTCAAATATTATTTGAAAACATTATTTTAATGTTATAATATGAACTCACTTATTTTTGGGAAGTAATTTGGATTTACGTCTTGAAGTAGCGTCGACTACGTCTAAACCGGAGGATTCAACGTTACGTGCTTACGTTTACATACACCGTCATTGGTGACAGTCCGACATTTCAGAAAATAAATTTATCCGTGAATATTATTTTGGAGTTTTAAATTTCTGTTGGTTCATAAACTCACAAATTTACGAAAAGAGATTAGGACTTACGATTTTATTTTAACGTCCTTTACGACTAAACCGGAAACCTTAGGATTACGTATTTACGTTTTTGAACTCCGTTTTTGATGAAACAATTTTTATTAGATTCGTTTTGTGCCGTTGATTCATAATTTATAAAAATGTTTTTCGTAAAACGACCCGAGGGCACGCAAATCGAGGAAACTAGAATCGAGGAGTACCCGTAAATAAATGGGGATGAGACAAGTGGGACACTTGTCCCACCCCCACTCAAACCGGCCTTAACTAGTTACACAAGACACTTATGTGTCAAGTGTAAGCTAAAGCTTACTACACTTGTCTCATTTAGCTTCAAAGTTAAGCCTTCTTCCATCAAAACCACTAGCTACTCACACTTCCTCATTTCCATACATGCAAAACCACCTCAAACTCTCTCTTCTCCTCTCATGTATGCCGTCCCATATCACTCAAAAACATCCATCATTCATACAAAATTTAACCATAAACATATGTTATAATTAACATATGTTAATCTCCATTCAAAAAGATGAAGATTGGTGCAAGTTATAACATCCAAGGAGGAGTTTTCATGAAGTAGTAGGGCTGATTTTCCATAAGGTATTCATGAAGAATGATGTTCTTGAAGATGGTGTTGGCTATGCACAAGTTTCTCCATCCAAAACCATGTCCAAATCATAACCTACATCAACTTGGTGGTATAAAGATTGTCCTCCTCATCTTCTTGTTATTTTGATTATGTAAACATGTATTTTATTTCCTATTGTATATGTATATGATGATTATATGATGATAAAAATGTTATGTGGGGATTTGGTGTTGATAAACATGATTAAAAAGGTGAAAACCCATAAGAAACAAGGTTAAAATCTTGGTTAAATTTATTGGCTGTATAAAACAGTAAAGAAACAGGTCATGGACTGATAAAATGATGAAGTAGAATCCATTTACAGTAAGCTATATGTCTTGTACACATGTGAGAGTTGGCCATGCAATGGAATCAAAGTAATGAGTGAGATATGATCAAAACAAGTTTAAGGTATAAATCTGAGTTCACTGTTTTGGACGATTTTTAGAAAATATTTATAAGATGATTCAACAGTAGCTATAAAAGAGTTAAATGTAGCACATATCATGTAGTTTATGTGATAAAAATTTGAGCTTCTATCTCATTATAGAGCTCAAGATATGGCAGTTTTGGTGAAAGTGAAGATAAAAATCAGATTTTAGAAATTAAAGAATAATACTATTATATAAGCACTCAAATTTTAATAGTATAAAATATAAGTTAAAACCCACTAACTCATGGACTTTATTTATATAAATATGTACAATGATAAATAAGTGGACATTTTATAAAGATGGTAACTTGTTATGTTTTATAAGATATAAAACTATAAACATGATTTTTACGACTTTTTCGGTTATTGCCGTAAAATTAACGTTTTTGTTAAATAAAACTTAGATGGTTGGACCCGTCTAATGAAAACTTTATAAAACTTATATACTGATATATATACATGTATAACAAGTAAAAACTGATAAAACCCGAACTATAGGGCATACGGACATTAACGAGCTAAGTAAACATAGTGGACTAATACTTGAGCTAATAATGGGACTAAATGAGATAAACACTCATAAAAAGAACTTATTGGGCTTAACCCATTTGGGCCCAACTTGTAAAGTTTAACTACTGATAATATAAGTATAAAATGGATTAAAACAAGTTAAAGAACTTATAATAAGCTCATTGGACTTAAAACGTGTAAATAGGTAAAACTAGTAAACTAGTATAAAAATTATCAACATATAACACTAAAATGGGTAAACGAGAATATGTAAACCCACTTGATCATCATATATATATATAATCATCATATGTATACATAAATGTTATTTTTATAAAGTCATTGGACATGAGTCTAAGATAAGTATTATTTGTCTAGGTTTCCGTGATTGAAGCACGTACCATACGTCCGAATTGCCGATAACCCGTCTTCCCACATCAACGTGAGTTCATAGCCTCGCACTCTTTTAAATGTTTTTATAAATGTTTTATAAACTCGCGAGGGAGATAACATGTTAGTTTTTATTAAATAGGACGCCATTTGTCCCGATTGTTTGTTTATTGATTTTGGACCCGAATGATTGAATGACCCGATTGTATGACCCGATAAATGATTAAAGGACCCGATAGATGAAATTAAATGGATTATTAAAGTTAGGTTATGTCACTTAAAGTCCCATTAGCATGAATTGTGAACTACCGGGATTTGGTAGACGCTTATGCATTTAATAGTACTATTTGGGGACGATCACCCCAGTTCGCGCCTTGACGGTTGATCCCCGTCGTGCCACATTGATTGGTAAGCGAATTTATGTATGAGAAGATTTCCATAGCGTGACCTTTGTGAGGACACGCTACTTTAGATGGGCAAAATTGGTATCGGGTTAGCTACCCGTTGTTGGTTTAGTAAGGTAACAATGTCATGCGGCTTATAATAATCCAATCACCGAAATACTAATAGACGCTCCGAATTACTATGTATTGCCTGACTAGCAATACAGGGTCATACTATTGATATTATGTTCGTGTTTTGGTTTTCATAACCATATTCATATAACGGTTTTTATTTTCATACAACGTCATAAGACGTATTGGATGAGGTTTTCACGACATTGGCTCGTATACTGATTTTTAAGGCAAATGCCTATATTATGATTTTCGATAAGGATTTGTATAAAATGACTTTGGCTATTTTATGGCCTATTAAAATGATTTGTACAAAATGATTTTCAGTAATAATTTTATACTGATAATATATTGATGGATTTTATCAAACTCTATGAATTCACTCGGCGTTACCGCTGACCTTTTATTTTAACATGTCTTATCTCAGGTACTTGAAGGTAATTCTCAGGAAGACAACAAGAATTTATGGCCCGCACCTAAATACTTATTTCCATTCAAATACTTTGTAAAACTTTGTATGAAATAATATGACTTGGGACCTATGTAACTTTGATATTTATGAATGGAAATGCTTTATTAATAAACGACGCGATTTTTATGCGTTGTCTATGATGTGAGTAATGTGCTATCCCGTAACACCAACTAGTCTTCCGCTGTATTGAGTTGTATAAATTTGGGGGTGTTACATCTCCCATCCTTTTCCAAAATTTATCACGCAAGCTCTAAGCATATCCCCAAGAGTTTGAATTGTTCTTTCACTTTGTCCATCTGTTTGTCGATGATATGCCGTACTCATATCCAATTGAGTACCTAAGCCACTTTGCATTGATCTCCAAAATACGGATGTAAAACGACTATCACGATCTGAGATAATAGATACAGGCACTCCGTGTTGTGAGATTATTTCATTAATGTACAATTTAGAAAGAGTTCCATACTATCAGTCTCTTTAATAGGAAGTAATCGTGCAGATTTTGTAAGACGATCGACAATAACCCAGATGGTGTCATGTCCATTTGATGTCTTAGGTAATTTAGTCACAAAATCCATCGTAATTCTTTCCCACTTCCTGTAACACCCCCAAATTTACACAATTCAATACAGCGGAAGACTCGTTGGTGTTACGGGATAGCACATTACTCACATCATAGACAACGCATAAAAGTTGCGTCGTTTAATAATAAAGCATTTCCATTCATAAATATCAAATTTACATAGGCCCCAAGTCGTAGTCATTTCATACAATTTTACAAAAGATTTGAATGGAATTTGTTATTTAAGTGCGGGCCATGAATTCTTGTTGTCTTCCCGAGAATTACCTTCAAGTACCTGAGATAAAACATGTTAAAAGAAAAGGTCAGCGATAACGCCGAGTGAATTCATAGAGTTTAATAAAATCCATCAATATAACATCGGTATAAAATTATTACCGAAAATCATTTTGTACAAATCATTTTAATAGGCCATAAAATAGTCCAAAAACATTTTATACAAATCCTTATCAAAATCACAATATAGGCTTTCGCCTTCAAAACGATTATACGAACCAATGTCGTAAAAATATTATACAATACGTTTTATAACGTTGTATAAAGTTAAATAAAACCGTTATATGGATATGGTTATATAAAACCAAAACATGAACATAATATCGATAAATAGACCCTGTATTGCTAGTCAGGCAATATATTGTAATTCAATGCTTATAGCAGTATTTTCGTTATTTTTAGATTATTACAATCCGCATGACATTGTTACCTTACTACAACAAATAACGGGTAGCTAGCCCGAAACTCAATTTGCCCATCTAAATTAGCGTGTCGTCACAATAATCACGCTTGTGTAAATCTTCTCATACATAAATTCGCTTACCAATCAAAGTGGCACGACGGGGATCAATCGTCAAGGCGCGAACTGGGGTGATCGTTCCCAAATAGTACTATTATATGCATAAGCGTCTACCAAATCCCGGTAGTTCACAATTCATGCTAAAGGGAATTTTAGTGACATAGCCTAACTTTAATAATCCATTTTATTTCATCTATCGGGTCATTTAATCATTCATCGGGTCATACAATCATTCGGGTCCAAATCAATAAAACAAACAATCGGGACAAATGGTGTCCTATTTTAGTAAAACTAACATGTTATCTCCCTCGCGGGTTTATAAAACATTTCATAAAAACATTTAAAAGAGTGCGAGGCTATGAACTCACGTTGATATGGGAAAGCGGGTTATCGGCAATTCGGATGTACGATACGTGCTTCAATCACGAAAACCTAGACAAATAATACTCGTCTTAGACTCTTGTCCAATGACTTTATCAAAATAATAATTATGTATACATATGATGTTTTTATATATATGATGATCAAGTGGGTTTATATATTTTCATTCACTCATTTTTGTGTTTATGTATTGGTAACCTTTTACTAGTTTACTAGTTTTACCTATTTACATGTTTTAGGTTCAATAAGCCTATTATAAGTTCATTAACTTGTATAAATTCATCTTATACTTGTATTATCAGTATTTATACTATATATGTTGGGCCCAAATGGGTGAAGCCCAATAAGAAATTTTTATAAGTGTTTAACTTATTTAGTTAAATCATTAGTCCAAATATGCTAACTTAGCTCGTTAATGTTCGTATGTCATATAGTTCGGGTTTTATCGGTTTTACTTGTATTAGGTACTTATACATCAGTATATGACTTTTAAAAAGTTTACATTAGACGGGTCCGACCGTCTAAGTTTTAATTGACGAAAAACGTTAATTTTACGGTAATAGCCGAAAAAGTCGTAAAAAATTATGTTTATAGTTTTTTATAACTTTTAAATCTTATTCAACTACTATTTTTATAAAGAGTACATTTATTTAACCTTATACATATCTATATAAATGAAATTTATAAGTTAATGGGTTTTCATGTGTATATATTTTATAAATATATAAGTGAGTGCTTATATTATATAAGTTTTTATTATACAAATCTGATTTTAAATTTTATGTTCACTAAGACAGCCATATCTAGAGTTATATATGGAGATAGAAGCCCAAATTTTTATGGCATAAACTACATGATATGTGCTCCATTTAGCTCTTCTATGGCTACTGTTGAATCAGCCTCTAAGTATTTTCTAAAAATCGTCCAAAACAGTCAATGCAGATTTGTACTCTAATATTGTTTTGATCATATCTCACTCATCCTAATGATTCCATTGCATGGCCAACTCTCACATGTGTACAAGACATATTACTTACTGTATATCCATTAATCTATGCAATTTTTTTAGTTCATCACATGGTTATTTACTGTTTTTACCCATGTTTATCAACACCAAATCCCCACACAATACTTTTATCATCATATATTCATCATATACGTATACAATAGGAAATAAAATACATGATTACATAATCAAAATGACAAGAAGGATAGGAAGAATGATCCTTATACCACCATAGTGATGAAAATGTGAGGTTGATGAACAAGGCTTGGATTTGGATGGCAAGACTTGTGATATACCAAAATCAACTTCAAGGTCACCTATCTTCATGAATCATATTGTGGAAAATCAGCCCTTGACTCCTTTGAAAACTTCTTTCTAGATGTTAAAATCACCACCAATCTATAGAGCTTTAAAAGGGCTTCATCATATGTGTGAATAACACATGATTTCATGGTTAAAATTGATCAAATGAGGGTGTTTATTGATGAATATGGGACGAATTTTGGGGATGAAAGCGAGAAAGTTGTGGTGGTTTGCATGGATGGAAATGGGCAAATGGTTTAAGGCTTGGATGGTTTTGTGTAAGTAGTTGCTTACTTTGTAAGCCTTAAGCAACAAGTGTAAGCTTATTGCTACAAGTTTGACACATCACAAGTGTGGTGTCACTTTGTGGCCGGTTATGAGTGGGGGTGGGACAAAACTCATTTTGTCTCATCCCCATTTATTTACGTGTACTCCTTGATTCTAGTTTCCTCGATTTGCGTATCCTCGGGTCGCTTTACGAAAAACGTTTTTATAAATTATGAATCAACGGCACAAAACGAATCTAATAAAAATTGTCTCATCAAAAACGGAGTTCGAAAACGTAAATACGTAATCCTAAGGTTTCTGGTTTAGTCGTAAAGGACGTTAAATTATAATCGTAAGTCCTAATCTCTTCTCGTAAATTTGTGAGTTTATGAACCAACACAAATTTAAAATCCCAAAATAATATTCACGGATAAATTTATTTTCTGAAATGTCGGACTGTCACCAAAACGGTGTATGTAAACGTAAGCACGTAACGTTGAATCCTCCGGTTTAGACGTAGTCGATGCTACTTCAAGACGTAAATCCAAATTACTTCCCAAAAATAAGTGAGTTCATAATATAACATTAAAATAATATTTTTAATTAATATTTGAGAATAAAATATCAACCATAAATTGACGGATTGTCACAACATTTACCCCTAAACAGGATCTTTGTCCTCAAAGATCATCTTACCTTACTACTCGCTTCTTATAGAGTTAAAGCCATGTGGGTATTTCCTCCACATTAGGTCTTTTCTCACAAGTGCAATTCATTACAATACGCGCGTTTCATCAAACAAAACTACGGGAATAAGATCAGGCTTAATGTTGACTTACTTTCTCTATCCATGTTGTTCACGGGTTTTTGATGAATGCAACTTTTCGCCGATCTAAACATTACTAAGAAACAATCAGATTTTCACTTGATAGACATTTTATCAAGTTAGATATACGAAACATAATTCACGCAGTCCTTGAAGTCCTAGGGTAGATCCAGCTTATATGCCTTTCAAACCAATCTTTTACATCATCTCAATGGTCCCATACAACGGGGACTTTTATCCCATGATCTTTCAGATCATCAATTCATTTTTCCATGGTTAAAGTTTTTGGCATAACTTCGCTACCCATCTGGCACTTCAAGATCTACATTTCATATTCACATAACCTCGTGCCCACTACCGGCAGTCAATAATCAGCTCCTAATTTCAACAATCATTTCAGGTCTCGCGGGTCGAGTATTTTGTAAGGTTAGGTTCGTCATCATAGGAAACCTTAAACCTAAAAGACATGTCCAACTCACAATGGGTGTATGTCGGGTGTCTTCATCCCAACTCCTGCTTACAGATGCTCTAATATATATCCTCACAAGATTCGGTCTCGATCCTAATACGATAATTATCAATGATAATCTCTCCAAAGGAAAACGATTATACGGTTCATTACCAAAGGTCAATCATTCAAACATAAAACATCACTTATAGTATTTTGTATCGTCACTTTACCTCGTCCCTTCGATTGGGGTGGTACAAAGTACTCTCATCAAGATTCGTTCTTAATGACTTCTGAGCAAATCTCTAGAAATTCAATGCGAAGCGAGGATCTTGATAGAGATGATCGATACAGGCACATCATGTTTACACAACTCTTTTAAATACAAAAGAGTCAATTTCTTCATCAAGAATCTATCATTAACAGGAATAATATTAGTAGATTTGGTCAGTCTGTCGATGATGACCCAAATCGAATCAAATTCAGATGATGACCTTTTCAATAGCTAGACGTTTACTAATGTATGAGGCAATGTCTGCCTTCATAATTTGCCATCAGTACAACTTCTTCAGATAAAGATACATTAAATCAGAAATGACAGGAATAGAATACTTATACTTACAAGATTCCAACATAACTATATCTCACAATCCTCCATATTTAGACAATCACAAGTGGCCTTTTATACATTTAACACTATCGGCTTCTCAATTCTAATAGTTCACATTAGTCGCGAACCCCTTTTTTATTATCTATATTATCCTCCTTACAAGCATTGTTATTTTTATATTGTTCGGCAATTTATTTTGCACCTTCATTATTAAGGAACATGTCCTAATTGGTTCTTTATCCTTCCTATATAATGTGTCAGTAATTACTTCACTTCTCTAAATTGAATAAATATTATGACCGTATTTATTCAAAAATTCTTTCTTCACATTTTCCAAGTCTTGGTTCTCTCTCGACTATTGTTTTATCAGTTTTGCTCAATCCGATGTTTAAAGCGTCGATAATTACTACAAGTAATTAAATAATAAATATTTAATTTTATGAAATGTAACGTAAAAAATTTAATTTTCTTAGTTCGACCAATTATAAAAATGTTCAAAATAAATTTGAATTTAATTAACAAGATTTTTGTTGATTTATCAAAAATAATTAAAATAATTAATAAGATCCGTAAATGTTCGAGAAATCTTTGTTTATACTTTGGTCAAAACTTTCTTAGTTGAAAAGCAAAAATTATCGTTTCAAATTTCAAGTCATGGTTTAACGCTTTCCTCAATCCCTCTTAGGTTGTCTTGAGGTACACACAAACATTTACCCCTAAACAGGAGTTTAGTTAAATGGTTTGTGTATAAGGGAATAATCCCTTAAAAATCCTTTGTTAAAACATTTGTCAAAACATATTTCCATTTTCTATTAATCACACGCTCAAATAATGTAAAGGATTTAGTCTTTAATCACATGTTAAATATTTAAGGTACAGGTTTTCACTACTCGGCCAATTCAGGGCAGTGTATAAACGATTATTAACTCCTTATTCTTATAAACAAACAAATAGTCCTTAATGATCACAAGCATGAATTTATCAATTTACAACCTACACACGTGATTCACCCAATTTATGAATACTACATGTGTATTAGTCGATCCAAACGACATCACGTGAAACTCATAATGTTCATTACAAATTCTGATGTAGTGATTGGAATAGATAATCTTCTTTGCGGACGCGAAGTTGATGATAACCATGATGTAGATCAAATTTTTGAATATACATTAGAACCTTGTAAATGATCGAACAATCTATTATCTTAGGTAGTAGATATAGATTTTTAATCGTCAATTTACCTAGTTCACAGTAATCAATAAACATAAGAAATAATAACACCATAGCTCTTCATGATGACGAGCTTGGTAGAATAAAAGCTTTCTCCGACAACTCTCTCAGTTGCACGGGAATTCTTTTGATTCCTATGGTGCTGATGTACAGTGCACAAGCCACAGGTGCAGCACCGGGAATATAATCAATACCAATTTCAACTTGCCTTAATGGCGAAAGTCTAGGTAATTCACCAACAAATACCTCCTAAAGTTTCAGATAACATAAACATTATTTTCTTTAAGTTCTTTCTAGATAATAATATCTATGACTAATTCACAACCATTCACGGTATAATTCCAAGTCTAAATGCAGGATATAATCATCCATCAAGAATTATTTAGATCACTTTTGATAATCAACATCTTATCTTTTAGGGAAATTCTACCCGAGTTCCCATCAATTAAGACAATGTCGTCATGTCATAATCAATCAATCCATTCTACTGGCACTATCAACTTTTCAGTTTTATTGCCATCGATAAGATGTGAACTTCTCAAAAGACTAATAATAATACATAATCCTTCGCAAATTCAAGGATATATGGAGACACAACTACCATCAAAAGAGTAAGGTCAACACATAATCTATGAGAGAGAATTTCAAATCAGATACAGACAAAAACATTTAACGAATATGAATATATCCCATGTTTTCATAATTTGAGTACGCATTCGAAAGCTCCTCGGATCATTACCCAGGTCATTCAAATGAAATCTAATCAAAAGAAATGATAGGAACGTCGATACATCCAATCGGGTATCAACACTCGGTAATCAGATACTTTTCCTAAGAATCTCACTACGGGAGAATTGGACAAGAAGGGAATATCAATTGTCAAATAAGACAAGTTCCACAGATGAGTAAATTCGACTCGGAAGAATAAATAGTACGGGCACATATGTAGGTGTCCCTAACACTATGTCCCTATTTTTCACTTCTTGCAGATCTCATAAAATTTACTCTTTCACAATCTTTAAAGAAAATGTAGTGTTTATTAATCAGTTTTATGGTGACTACTAATCAGCCTTGCATGGTCCATTCCAAATTGTATGTAGGCGCGCAACTATATACAATTTCAAGATTAACAATGCAATACTCAGTTCGTCAAAATTTTATCATCATGTTTATAATAAAAACATTTTCATGCTTAATTCTTAAATAAGAATCAAAAATAAATTTACAAAGATTTTTCTTTGTTATGAAAACAGTTAAGTTTTCCAAGGTACTTTATAAACAACCTCATTATGATAACAATCACTTATAAATCTTACTTTGAATAATCCTTATAGTGATGAAAGTTCAATTTTTCTCAAGGGATACTGCTTTATCTTATAAAAACAATGAGTGATCTGCAAAAGAGTGATGAAAGCTTGTTCACCAAGAACTAACTACAATATGATAGTAAATAAGCTTTAACCAAATAATCATGAGGTGCATGACCTCTATGGCACTCAAAAAGAATAATCCACAACGTAACTCAATTCGAGATGAGTACTTGTTCAATGGTTGCATCACTAATGCGAGCATTAGGAAGAAGCAAGAAAAGATAGATATCATCGATACATGTAGAATTTAGCAATCAAAGGTAGTCTTTTCATTAATCACAAACAAGTCTAAATTGTACCGTAACACATTACGTGTCACTATGTCATACAATTCTTAGAACTCATCCTACCAACTGATGTCACAGTTAAGTTAGGGATTATTTTTAAAAGATACCACAAGGAATACTAGTCTACAAGAGTCATTAGGTGTTCCACATGTCCCGGAAGATCCATCGGTCTCAATTCAGAAGAAGATTTCTTCAATGTATTTCTTGGACACTGGGCATCCTCGTTAGTGGACAATGGCCTAGGAATAACCCTTAACACGAATCAATAATCATTTAAAACCTTATAATTCAATTACAGAACTTAACGACTTCCTCTTAACAATTTCATATTCCATATGAGTTAAATTTTACTTCATTCAAGTTTTCAATCAACTTATACTTAATTCGATATCCTACCTCATTTTCCAATACTTTCAACCTTATTCTTCAGCCTTGTAAAGGCAATAAAAGCTCGATATGATCAACACTTAATTTCCAATCCTATAGCTCTTACAACAACAATTATCAAATGAGTCACTAGTATGAAATGACTCACACATTCAACCAGACTTCTCGGAAAGGTACTAGTAGCATGAGGCTTTTGGGTAATGGTTCCAATGACAGCCTCAAGTGCAACATTCACCCATTTGATTTCAATTTAAGAATTGGGTGACAATGAATCAGATGACACCTTTCCAGATGGTAACGTTTTGTCAAACTCCACTCTATAAGGAAAGATCGTCATGACATCGTTATCAGTTTTAATCTCGCCAATTCTTCTTTAATATCACAATCAACTAATATCTACATTTCTACGAATATTAACCATTTTGTCGGGATCATAAATATCCACAACTTAGTTTAGATCTAGGGTAGCTAAAATTCCTAAGAGAATAGCTTCGATTAATTTACTAGGGGATTTAGGGTTCCTTGTGACAATCTACGTCGTATAAATACCTCGTATAAATATCAAATTAATCATCAAACAATCATGTAATAAAATTACATCATATATATATATATATATATATATATATATATATATATATATATATATATATATATATATATATATATATATATATATATATATATATATATATATATATATATATATATATATATATATATATATATATATATATATATATATATATATATATATATATATATATAATCCAAGTTATATATATATTAAAATAACACTTCTCAGTCTGGCCTTGTCGGTAACTCGGGAATTCTTTACCACCGTTATAGTCAAAAGATTTTTAGACATTTTTAGAAAAATGTTTATAGTTAAATGATTTTGAAATGTTTTATTCAAAACCTTGGTTTTAAAAATATTTCGTTCTCTATAACGAGAGCTCTGGTACCAAACTGTAACACCCCCAAATTTACACAATTCAATACAGCGGAAGACTCGTTGGTGTTACGGGATAGCACATTACTCACATCATAGACAACGCATAAAAGTTGCGTCGTTTAATAATAAAGCATTTCCATTCATAAATATCAAATTTACATAGGCCCCAAGTCATAGTCATTTCATACAATTTTACAGAAGATTTAAATGGAATTTGTTATTTAAGTGCGGGCCATGAATTCTTGTTGTCTTCTCGAGAATTACCTTCAAGTACCTGAGATAAAACATGTTAAAAGAAAAGGTCAGCGATAACGCCAAGTGAATTCATAGAGTTTAATAAAATCCATCAATATAACATCGGTATAAAATTATTACCGAAAATCATTTTGTACAAATCATTGTAATAGGCCATAAAATAGGCCAAAAACATTTTATACAAATCCTTATCAAAATCACAATATAGGCTTTCGCCTTCAAAACCATTATACGAACCAATGTCGTAAAAATATCATACAATACGTTTTATAACGTTGTATAAAGTTAAATAAAACCGCTATATGGATATGGTTATATAAAACAAAAACATGAACATAATCTCGATAAATAGACCCTGTATTGCTAGTCAGGCAATATATTGTAATTCAATGCTTATAGCAGTATTTTCGTTATTTTTGGATTATTACAAGCCGCATGACATTGTTACCTTACTACAACAAACAACGGGTAGCTAGCCCGAAACTCAATTTGCCCATCTAAATTAGCGTGTCGTCACAATAATCACGCTTGTGTAAATCTTCTCATACATAAATTTTCTTACCAATCAATGTGGCACGACGGGGATCAACCGTCAAGGCGCGAACTGGGTGATCGTCCCTAAATAGTACTATTATATGCATAAGCGTCTACCAAATCCCGGTAGTTCACAATTCATGCTAATGGGACTTTTAGTGACATTACCTAACTTTAATAATCCATTTTATTTCATCTATCGGGTCATTTAATCATTCATCGGGTCATACAATCATTCGGGTCCAAATCAATAAAACAAACAATCGGGACAAATAGTGTCCTATTTTAGTAAAACAAACATGTTATCTCCCTCGCGGATTTATAAAACATTTCATAAAAACGTGTAAAAGAGTGCGAGGCTATGAACTCACGTTGATATGGGAAAGCGGGTTATCGGCAATTCGGATGTACGGTACGTGCTTGAATCACGGAAACCTAGACAAATAATACTCGTCTTAGACTCTTGTCCAATGACTTTATCAAAATAATAATTATGTATACATATGATGATTTTATATATATGATGATCAAGTGGGTTTATATATTCTCATTCACTCATTTTTGTGTTTATGTATTGGTAACCTTTTACTAGTTTACTAGTTTTACCTATTTACATGTTTTAGGTTCAATAAGCCTATTATAAATTCATTAACTTGTATAAATTCATCTTATACTTGTATTATCAGTATTTATACTTTATATGTTGGGCCCAAATGGGTTAAGCCCAATAAGAAATTTTTGTAAGTGTTTAACTTATTTAGTTAAATCATTAGTCCAAATATGGTAACTTAGCTCGTTAATGTCCGTATGTCATATAGTTCGGGTTTTATCGGTTTTTACTTGTATTAGGTACTTATACATCAGTATATGACTTTTAAAAATTTTACATTAGACGGGTCCGACCGTCTAAGTTTTAATTGACGAAAAACGTTAATTTTACGGTAATAGCCGAAAAAGTCGTAAAAAATCATGTTTATAGTTTTTATAAGGGCTAATAACTAAAAAATGCATCTAACTTGACACTTTTTACCGTTCTGTGTAGCCATCTTTTTTTTTCCTATATTATCATTAAACTTTGTGATTTCGTACATTGTGTGTATCCGGTGACCTACTTGACTGGTTAGCAGGTTGCCTTAACGACCGTTAAACTTTTTATTACAACGTTAGTCCTTTATATTAACGACCATTAACATACACACTTAAAATTTTATTTTTATAAAGAGTCCATTTATTTAATCTTATTCAACTACTATTTTTATAAAGAGTCCATTTATTTAACCTTATACATATCTATATAAATGAAATTTATAAGTTAGTGGGTTTTCATGTGTATATATTTTGTAAATATATAAGTGAGTGCTTATATTATATAAGTTTTTATTATACAAATCTGATTTTAAATTTCATGTTCACCAAAACAGCCATATCTAGAGTTCTATATGGAGATAGAAGCCCAAATTTTTATGGCATAAACTACATGATATGTGCTCCATTTAGATCTTCTATGGCTACTGTTGAGTCAGCCTCTAAGTATTTTCTAAAAATCGTCCAAAACAGTCTATGCAGATTTGTACTCTAATATTGTTTTGATCATATCTCACTCATCCAAATGATTCCATTGCATGGACAACTCTCACATGTGTACAAGGCATATTACTTACTGTATATCCATTAATCTATGCCATTTTATTAGTTCATCACATGGTTATTTACTGTTTTTATACAACCTACTAAATTAAGCAAGATTAACCACTTTTACATATAGTTTTTCATCTTTTTTCCCATGTTTATCAACACCAAATCCCCACACAATAATTTTATCATCATATATTCATCATATACATATACAATAGGAAAGAAAATACATGATTACATAATCAAAATAACAAGAAGGATAGGAAGAATGATCCTTATACCACCATAGTGATGAAAATGTGAGGTTGATGAACAAGGCTTGGATTTGGATGGCAAGACTTGTGATATACCAATATCAACTTCAAGGTCACCTATCTTCATGAATCATCTTGTGGAAAATCAGCCCTTGACTCCTTTGAAAACTTCTTTCTAGATGTTAAAATCACCACCAATCTATAGAGCTTTAAAAGGGCTTCATCATGTGTGAATAACACATGATTTCATGGTTAAAATTGATCAAATGAGGGTGTTTATTGATGAATATGGGACGAATTTTGGGGATGAAAGATAGAAAGTTGTGGTGGTTTGCATTGATGGAAATGGGGAAATGGTTTAAGGCTTGGATGGTTTTGTGTAAGTAGTTGCTTACTTTGTAAACCTTAAGCAACAAGTGTAAGCTTGTTGCTACAAGTTTGACATATCACAAGTGTGGTGTCACTTTGTGGCCGGTTATGAGTGGGGGTGGGGCAAAAGTCATTTTGTCTCATCCCCAATTATTTACGGGTACTCCTCGATTCTAGTTTCCTCGATTTGCGTGTCCTCGGGTCGCTTTACGGAAAAAGTTTTTATCAATTATGAATCAACGGCACAAAACGAATCTAATAAAAATTGTCTCATCAAAAACGGAGTTCGAAAACGTAAATACGTAATCCTAAGGTTTTCGGTTCAGTCGTAAAGGACATTAAATTATAATCGTAAGTCCTAATCTCTTCTCGTAAATTTGTGAGTTTATGAACCAACACAAATTTAAAATCCCAAAATAATATTCACGGATAAATTTATTTTCTGAAATGTCGGACTGTCACCAAAACGGTGTATGTAAATGTAAGCACGTAACGTTGAATCCTCCGGTTTAGACGTAGTCGATGCTACTTCAAGACGTAAATCCAAATTACTTCCCAAAAATAAGTGAGTTCATAATATAACATTAAAATAATATTTTTAATTAATATTTGTGAATAAAATATCAACCATAAATTGACGGATTGTCACACTTCCATATTGGAATCTCTGGTTGTATCAATAGAGCGGATGGTTTCTGATTGTAAAACCCGTATTTAAAAATCAGAATATATAAATACGCGGTTTAATATTAATAAACTATGTAAGTATTAATTATTAGACAGAAATATAAACGCGGAAATTAAATACGCTATCCCAGTTTATTTAAAATATTACAGATAATATTTATTCAGATAATAAGTATTTAGTCTCAGAAAATATTACGGATGAGTTATTTTTATTTTACAAAAACAATTAAACGTTATCAGGAATCGCGCAGTCTCAGTTTTAATTAAAATCGTGACGTGATTAATTAATTAGAAAATAATTATTACTAGTTATTAATTAAATACAAGCTATTCAGTATCGCGTAAGTTTGCTGTATTACTTTTCATTCAGGAAATTAAATAAATACATGACGAATTTAAACACGAACGCGTACGTCTAAAAATTAAGTCACGAAACAAAGGAGTATAAAGTGTTATTATGTGTGGGCTTAAGTTAAACAAGAAAGGAAGAAGCATGGGCTTGGTGAACCGGCCCACTACCAAAAGAAAAGAAAAGAAAACATACGGGAGTTTTCCCTTTGTCACAATCAGATAAAAAAAAATATAAAACGGATCTAGGGTTTCTAGGGGTGCCGCCGGCTGGGAATCAAACAACAAGGATAGAAACGAATTGATCCCTCAATCGTTTTGATTGAGGTGTTCATCCCTATCACGTGAAAAAGGTAATTCCCTCATCATTACTTTCGTTTTTTTTTTCTTAAACATGTGGGTAGTCTGGATCGTATGATGCTAAATAGCATATACATGTAACAAGCAGTAAGGATTAGGCGGGGTTTTGTTTGTGGACACAAAACCGAGAGTTGTAAGCTCTCGGTGGTGTTTCTTTTGTGACCAGCCCGAAGCAAATCACAAGCAGGGGTGTCGGGTTTGGTTTATGGCATAAATACCGAGACACCAAGTCTCGGTGGGTGCCCTTTTGATCAGCCATGACCCAACAGGGGGGTGTTGGGCGTTTCGAACAGCAAAAACAAATCCACCAGGGGTGTTTGGGATTAACAGGTAATAAAGGGGTTTTTGGGTCTGTCAGAGTACAAAAACAGTGGGAATTATAACAGGCAGTGGGAACTTTTGGAAAACAGTGGGAACTTTTAGAAATCAGTGGGAAATTATAACTAGCGGTGGGAACTCTGGGTACAATAGGGGCTACTGTTGGCTAACGGTAGCAAGGCCACAGCCCTTGCGGCTGTGGTGTGATGTGTTTCGAGACCAAACCAAAGGGGTGTCTCGGTTAGACGCAACTCGATATTTCGGGGGTATACGAGATTTTATTACTCGGGACGTCGGGTTAACATTGAAAAATTTAGTTAATTAATGTAATGTTTTAATCTAGTAAATCATTTTAAAATTTGTTTAAATTAACTTTATAATCAAATTTTGTTAGTTGTATTTAGTAAAACATGGAATGAAATTAAATGACTTATTGATTTTGAAACTTATTTGGAAACCTTTCTATTTTAAGGAAACCTTCTATTTTAAGGAACTTTCTAATTCAGGAAACTTACTAATTATAGCAGGTTTCTAGTTTTAGCAATGTAATAATATCAGAATAAGTATTACAAAAATTAGTAACTAATTAAAGACTGTCAGAATTACAATATTTCAGGAATCAGTAATAATACCAAAATACAATTTAATACAGTAATCAGAAATACCTGATGTACGTTATCAGTAACCATTTTAAGAACAGTCAGATTTATCAGAATTACGTTGGACAATCAGATTAATCAGATTATACATAAACAGTAATACAAGAATAAAATAAGTTAAGTTAAGAACATATGAGAATCAGCAGTAGTAAACCAAAATCAGTTAACTCATTCGTGTCCGTTATTTATGTAGTAACCGTGAGGTCGGAATAGATCTTCAACTTTCAGTGTTATTGCATTACTGGACACAAGGTACGGATTTCCGTCCTTTCAGTAAGGACTTCCTTTCTATGCATGATTAAGATTCCCCGTTTGCAGCCAAATGTTTTTCCCCCGTATGTGTTTAAGCTTATCAGTAATCATGTTAAAAACTAAATAAGTTGCCTGAGCATTATATACAAGAACGACCAGTTTATGTACTAGTTACGGAGGTACCGTAACCACGACACTAGAGGCACCGGTGTCGTGACTCACATGCAGGAGAGTGATATCTTGCATCGTCCCACTCAGCTCATCTTGGCCATTTTATCAGTATTATTAGTGGGGCGTATGGATGCATCCTAGGCTTATATGTGTTACAAGTTATCAGGGTGAATGTGATGTGTGCTCTACTTCCTTCACATTGGAGCTGATCCCTCCACCCAGCACAGTTATTTAGAGGTCACCCCTCTACAGCATGACGAGGTCACCCCTCCAGTTATTCATGCACGGTTGTTACAGCACGTGACCTATATAAGCTCTGGCAAATAAAATACAGTAAATGCATGTTTTCAGAATTAATAGTTATATTTCAGTATCAGTATATATGAACCAGGTTGCTCAGATTTTATGTAGAGTTCTACCACATGTTACATATCAGTCTTACAGCTTCTGTATTCTATCGCCTGTTTCATTCAGTATATTCTTATCATGCTTTATATCCGTTCACTGAGCGTTAAGCTCAGCCGTAGTTCCTTTCATGTTCTAACGGCAGGTACACCAGGACGCTTTTAGGATTCTGAGAGCATGTGCATTTGGATGGAAGCTATCCAGACTTCTTACATATGCATTCTTACATTATTCTGCTTATTTGGACATTGTTTGGTCCTTTCCTTCAGTATTTTATTTTTCATGTTTTGGGCTTATGTTTGGATTGCCGATGTTTAATTCCGGTATTTCCTTTATGGTCAGTTAATGTTTTAGGACATTTACCTTATGCTTTGATGACACGCCATAAATACACGTAATGGTCCACTTATCCAAGTGGGGTGTTACAATTATGGTATCAGAGCGCAAGGTTCAACCTGTAGGCTCTAAAACTTGACCTGTGACTAGTGGGTAGTCACCAGGAACTTCCCAGATTTTGGCGTTGTTACCTTTCATGTTTCTCATGCATTTATCAGTCAGTTTTCTTCATTTATCAGTCAGTTTTCTTAAAGTTTTTGACTAAGTAAAAGGTTGGTACAGGACTGGCCATATTTAGTTGCATGTGCTTTTCTGCGAATTTTGTTTCGGTGAACCGACCCATAGGCGTTCACTCTTGTCCGTTCAGATTTTGTATTGGTAAACCGACCATATGCGTTTACCCTTACTCATGACAGATTCATGTTTTCAGTCAAGTATTACTTGGCGAACCAGCCATAAACGTTCATCATTGTTCAGGTCAAATTTCATGCTATTCAGCCGAAGGTTGTTTTGTGAACCGATTCATAGTTGTTCACCTTGTCATATCATGACATCTTATAAATATTGACAAGTATGAATTGGACTACAGCCAACCATATTTAGTCCCAGATTATAAATTTCTATACTTGGCAGTTCTAATGAAAGTTTGACAAATATGGATCAAACAAGAATCGCCCATACTTGGTCACATGTTTTCTTCCTTGGATTCTATGGTTTGAACCATAGCCACCCACATCAGTTAATATTACACCTCAGTTGATTTAACTTTTTTGTGTTCCTTATAACAGTCAAATTTTCATACCCTCACGTTGATGTCATCTACATGATGATTCAGTTTCATGTCTCCTTACGAGGATTATGTTTTCAGCAAGGTGATGATGCCTTCAGGCTAAAATATAGAAGGATTACAGTAAAATCCTATTTCATGATAAATCATGTTCTGGTCTTTATCAATCATGCCTTCTGTCTTCATACCGAACATTGATGAAACTTTGTTTAATCATACTTTCAGCCTCTATACAACCAACATTAAGTCTACGCAGAAATTATCAGCCTATCACGTTACCCATTTCAGTTCAGTTTACTACCGTTTAAATCAATTTATTTCTTTGATAATGTCAGACAAGCGACACCAGTATCGATCATCCCATAAAATTTCCACCAGCTCCATGTACAGTATTCTATATGTACCCCATGTACAGCGTCTCAGATATGCTCCATGTGCAGTATTCATTTTGTACTTCATGTACAGTAGTTCAGGTGTACTCCAGGTACCCTACTCCATGGATATTGCTAATCGATCCTTAATCATCTCAGGCGTTTCCACTTGTCGATATTCTACCAGGTGCTGATGCTGCTCGTGAGTTGAAGATTTTACCAGATGCTGATGCTGCTAACACTCTGAAGACCACACAGATGCTGATGCTGCTGAACTTTGGAGATTCCTCAAGATGCTGATGCCGCGGAACGAGGACGAAAACTATAAATTTGAAATTTCTGACAAGAATAAATTCAACCATCAGACACTACCATTCTATTTTATGTTTTTACTTCCTTAGTTAGATGTCACACATCACTCAGCTAATCTTACCGTCAGAAGAGTGGGAACCGGTAACCAGCCGACCACTCAGCAGAAATAATTACATTAATCACGGTCATGATAACGACCGTCAGGAAACTGACAGACAAAGTAGTAGTGACAACCACCGTGCTCATAATTAATCAGTCAGTACCATCGGAACCCCGGAACGGACGTGACCAGAAATACAGAGGTCAGCAGTCTAACCGGTCCGCCAATCCTAGCAGTTACCAAAAAAAAAAAAATCAGCCTTGTTCATATTCATCTATTAAAACACGTGCCAAGACATCAGTCAAGACATAGTTCTCAGGTATCATTTCGGAAGACACATATCAGGGCACCAGTCATGATACACGTCATACGAATATCTTCTCAGAGTACGAGTCCGAGCTCCTAACTCTAGTATGTTCCAAGCAAGACCCTCAGTAATTCAGGGTATCTTTCAGAAAGGGTTATACCCGTTCTATTATGTCACGCATGAATCAGATCATTAAAAAAAAATTAGTCACCACCATTAGAGTATGATGCAGGTTAAACACGCAGCATTCACTCTGTGAGATTACAAACGAACCCATTCAGTGAAAAGTCGCCATGATCACTTCAAGTATTCCTATGTCAGCTTTATCTTAAATAAGGTAGTTACCTGCCTCTCAGCCAGAAAGGACTCAACAGTACCACCATATTTATTAAAGCCTCATTTCAGTTAATGACGAGATCCGTTTCTACTAAATTCTAAATATATTGTTATACTTTCTGCCAGAAAAAAAAATCAGTACAAATTACGTCTACCTTACAAGTACGTGGCTTGTCAGTCCATAGCTACGAAGACTTTTAGCTACCAGTTATAAATTCACTTCTGAAATTCCTTAAATTCATGATCAGCAGATTATTCCAGTGTTCCAGATATAATTTCAGAAAGTTTTTCAGAAATTCCCTTTCTCACCACGAGACAAAATTTATCATCAAGCTTGTCTCAAGAACAGAACCTGTTTTCAGAACTCTTGATCATAGGGCTCTAGCTACGTTAAAAGAGTTGCAGCAATTGCTGCAAGAGTTACCAAAACTAGGCTTTATTCGCCCTAGCGCACCGTTGAAAAATTCATCAGATCACCATTCCTAATCGATATTCATTCCACGAATAGAAGTTTAATTGACCTAATACGAGGTGTCTTAAACATTCTCCCAGAAAAACTCAAAATCATGCTACCATCAGTGGTGAGGGAAGAACATGATGGTCTTCAGACCGTTGTTACACATATTATAGCCACTCTAAAAATTTTAAATTTTACTCCTGAGCTCCCTAATGCTCCAGCTATAGTATGTAAATGTATGAATAAATTTTTCCTTGAATTCTCAGATAAAATTGGCAGTACATTCATTGACAACATTCTGATCTCCTAAATTCTAGAGAAGGACATGAGAATCATCTTTTCGACCCCGCAGATTCTCCGATAGGAGAAAATTATATACGCAAGCTTTCTAGATGTATATTTTAGATGAACAAGTGGCATATCTGAACCACCCTATTTCAACAGAAAGAAATTCCAGACAATCCTGCGAAGGTGAAGGCCATCACCTGATGGTCCCGAGTGACGCCTGTGAACAAAGTACAATTTTCTAGAACTCAATTGACTACCACCGCGGAAATTGCCGATAGTTCTCACTAAAAATGATTTATGACTATACAACCAGATTTCCACCAAAATGTTCCATAACCCCAGATAAAACCTTGATAGAATCTGCAACACACATTAATGCAGCTATGTTCATATATCTAGATGCCCGAACCACTACAGGTTCAAGATAGAATGCCTGCATGTTAGTGTGTTACCATTAGAAAAAAAATCTGAACAGAACGAGACATGACTCCATGGAGATTATTGTCAGACTCAGAAAAGTATAATACTATCTAGGTCATTGTCGACCATGTAATCAACCTACGCATCTTCTTTCATCCGAAAGGATTACGCAGTACGGATCTGTAGAAAATTTTGAAATCCAGCAGTAAATCGTACGAATTCAAGGCATTCCATCGACCATCATATCAGACAGAATTCATGTTCACGATCAAGTGTATGTTTACGCTCGCTTTAAGTTTGCGGTTATTTTCACTTCACGTTTACGTCTCATTCGCAGTATGATGCTGTTTCAGTTCATCTTTATGCTATCTATTGATTTAAGCTCAAATTTGTGTTCATAACATTGTTCACGTTCAAGTCTGTGTGCCATTTCACGATACACGTTTCTCAGTTTATTACCGTATACGGTTACAGAAAGCTTGAGAGACCAGACTCAAGTTTATCACAACTATTTCATAACCAGACAGACGTGTCACATCTCAGGCCGTAGCATTTGGCATTCATTCCTCAGTCAGCATACGTTCATGATATGTTCTAGTATCACGTTCACAGTATTATTCACGTATTACATTCATGATATATTCCATTCCAGAGCTCCTCATATAATTATGAACCACGTTCACAATTGCTCACTCAGCACGTTCACAATTGTTCACGTAGTTCGTCCTTATATGTATTCTCAACAGCTTGCTCAGAGATATAAATGTTATCTTTTCAGGATAATTGTACGTACCGTTTCATGTATACCACATGCTATAACTTATTCATTCAGGTTCAGAAAATCCATCTTATGTATGGAACCTGAAAGTATTCAGCATCATCAGGAAAGGGTCATCAGGACCAAGATTTTTTTTATTATGCTTAGACCTTTGAGGGAATCGTTTCGAGCGGGAGGCCACTCGAAACAGAGGAGTCCATCCGGACCTCTCATCCTCTTTCCTTCAATAAATCCGGTTAAGTTTCAGTCATGTCACGTTCCATGTTCTCTACAGCCATGTCACGTTACATGATCATTTCAGTCATGTCAGGTTTATACCTATCAGCAGCATTATGTCTTAATTAGAAGACAATTCATCCTTCAGCTTAATTGTCTTTTCAGTGTACGTGTTCTTTCAGTTCTTATAACTTCATCGGCTTATTACCTTTAATTCGAGGACGAATTTCTCCTTTATAGAGGGGAAGAATTGTAAAACCCAGTATAGTCGTATCTTTAATTCGGGGACGAATTATTGTTTTTAGAGGGGAAGAATTGTAAAACCCGTATTTAAAAATCAGAATATTTAAATACGCGGTTTAATATTAATAAACTATGTAAGTATTAATTATTAGACAGAAATATAAACGCGTAAATTAAATACGCTATCCCAGTTTATTTAAAATATTACAGATAATATTTATTCAGATAATAAGTATTTAGTCTCAGAAAATATTACGGATGAGTTATTTTTATTTTACAAAAACAATTAAACGTTATCAGGAATCGCGCAGTCTCAGTTTTAATTAAAATCGTGACGTGATTAATTAATTAGAAAATAATTATTACTAGTTAATAATTAAATACAAGCTATTCAGTATCGCGTAAGTTTGCTGTATCACTTTTCATTCAGGAAATTAAATAAATACATGACGAATTTAAACACGAACGCGTACGTCTAAAAATTAAGTCACGAAACAAAGGAGTATAAAGTGTTATTATGTGTGGGCTTAAGTTAAACAAGAAAGGAAGAAGCATGGGCTTGGGTGAACCGGCCCACTACCAAAAGAAAAGAAAAGAAAACATACGGGAGTTTTCCCTTTGTCACAATCAGATAAAAAAAAATATATAAAACGGATCTAGGATTTCTAGGGGTGCCGCCGGCTGGGAATCAAACAACAAGGATAGAAACGAATTGATCCCTCAATCGTTTTGATTGAGGTGTTCATCCCTATCACGTGAAAAAGGTAATTCCCTCATCATTCTTTTCGTTTTTTTTTTCTTAAACATGTGGGTAGTCTGGATCGTATGATGCTAAATAGCATATACATGTAACAAGCAGTAAGGATTAGGCGAGGTTTTGTTTGTGGACACAAAACCGAGAGTTGTAAGCTCTCGGTGGTGTTTCTTTTGTGACCAGCCCGAAGCAAATCACAAGCAGGGGTGTCGGGTTTGGTTTATGGCATAAATACCGAGACACCAAGTCTCGGTGGGTGCCCTTTTGATCAGCCGTGACCCAACAGGGGGGTGTTGGGCGTTTCGAACAGCAAAAACAAATCCACCAGGGGTGTTTGGGATTAACAGGTAATAAAGGGGTGTTTGGGTCTGTCAGAGTACAAAAACAGTGGAAATTATAACAGGCAGTGGGAACTTTTGGAAAACAGTGGGAACTTTTAGAAATCAGTGGGAAATTATAACTAGCGGTGGGAACTCTGGGTACAACAGGGGCTACTGTTGGCTAACGGTAGCAAGGCCACAGCCCTTGCGGCTGTGGTGTGATGTGTTTCGAGACCAAACCAAAGGGGTGTCTCGGTTAGACGCAACTCAATATTTCGGGGGTATACGAGATTTTATTACTCGGGACGTCGGGTTAACATTGAAAAATTTAGTTAATTAATGTAATGTTTTAATCTAGTAAATCATTTTAAAATTTGTTTAAATTAACTTTATAATCAAATTTTGTTAGTTGTATTTAGTAAAACATGGAATGAAATTAAATGACTTATTGATTTTGAAACTTATTTGGAAACCTTTCTATTTTAAGGAAACCTTCTATTTTAAGGAACTTTCTAATTCAGGAAACTTACTAATTATAGCAGGTTACTAGTTTTAGCAATGTAATAATATCAGAATAAGTATTACAGAAATTAGTAACTAATTAAAGACTGTCAGAATTACAATATTTCAGGAATCAGTAATAATACCAAAATACAATTTAATACAGTAATCAGAAATACCTGATGTACGTTATCAGTAACCATTTTAAGAACAATCAGATTTATCAGAATTACGCCGGACAATCAGATTAATCAGATTATACATAAACAGTAATACAAGAATAAAATAAGTTAAGTTAAGAACATATGAGAATCAGCAGTAGTAAACCAAAATCAGTTAACTCATTCGTGTCCGTTATTTATGTAGTAACCGTGAGGTCGGAATAGATCTTCAGCTTTCAGTCTTATTGCATTACTGGACACAAGGTACAGATTTCCGTCCTTTCAGTAAGGACTTCCTTTCTATGCATGATTAAGATTCCCCGTTTGCAGCCAAATGTTTTTCCCCCGTATGTGTTTAAGCTTATCAGTAATCATGTTAAAAACTAAATAAGTTGCCTGAGCATTATATACAAGAACGACCAGTTTATGTACTAGTTACGGAGGTACCGTAACCACGACACTAGAGGCACCGGTGTCGTGACTCACATGCAGGAGAGTGATATCTTGCATCGTCCCACTCAGCTCATCTTGGCCATTTTATCAGTATTATTAGTGGGGCGTATGGATGCATCCTAGGCTTATATGTGTTACAAGTTATCAGGGTGAATGTGATGTGTGCTCTACTTCCTTCACATTGGAGCTGATCCCTCCACCCAGCACAGTTATTTAGAGGTCACCCCTCTACAGCATGACGAGGTCACCCCTCCAGTTATTCATGCACGGTTGTTACAGCACGTGACCTATATAAGCTCTGGCAAATAAAATACAGTAAATGCATGTTTTCAGAATTAATAGTTATATTTCAGTATCAGTATATATGAACCAGGTTTCTCAGATTTTATGTAGAGTTCTACCACATGTTACATATCAGTCTTACAGCTTCTGTATTCTATCGCCTGTTTCATTCAGTATATTCTTATCATGCTTTATATCCGTTCACTGAGCGTTAAGCTCAGCCGTAGTTCCTTTCATGTTCTAACGGCAGGTACACTAGGACGCTTTTAGGATTCTGAGAGCATGTGCATTTGGATGGAAGCTATCCAGACTTCTTACATATGCATTCTTACATTATTCTGCTTATTTGGACATTGTTTGGTCCTTTCCTTCAGTATTTTATTTTTCATGTTTTGGGCTTATGTTTGGATTGCCGATGTTTAATTCCGGTATTTCCTTTATGGTCAGTTAATGTTTTAGGACATTTACCTTATGCTTTGATGACACGCCATAAATACACGTAATGGTCCACTTATCCAAGTGGGGTGTTACAATTATGGTATCAGAGCGCAAGGTTCAACCTGTAGGCTCTAAAACTTGACCTGTGACTAGTGGGTAGTCACCAGGAACTTCCCAGATTTTGGCGTTGTTACCTTTCATGTTTCTCATGCATTTATCAGTCAGTTTTCTTCATTTATCAGTCAGTTTTCTTAAAGTTTTTGACTAAGTAAAAGGTTGGTACAGGACTGGCCATATTTAGTTGCATGTGCTTTTCTGCGAATTTTGTTTCGGTGAACCGACCCATAGGCGTTCACTCTTGTCCGTTCAGATTTTGTATTGGTAAACCGACCATATGCGTTTACCCTTACTCATGACAGATTCATGTTTTCAGTCAAGTATTACTTGGCGAACCAGCCATAAACGTTCATCATTGTTCAGGTCAAATTTCATGCTATTCAGCCGAAGGTTGTTTTGTGAACCGATTCATAGTTGTTCACCTTGTCATATCATGACATCTTATAAATATTGACAAGTATGAATTGGACTACAGCCAACCATATTTAGTCCCAGATTATAAATTTCTATACTTGGCAGTTCTAATGAAAGTTTGACAAATATGGATCAAACAAGAATCGCCCATACTTGGTCACATGTTTTCTTCCTTGGATTCTATGGTTTGAACCATAGCCACCCACATCAGTTAATATTACACCTCAGTTGATTTAACTTTTTTGTGTTCCTTATAACAGTCAAATTTTCATACCCTCACGTTGATGTCATCTACATGATGATTCAGTTTCATGTCTCCTTACGAGGATTATGTTTTCAGCAAGGTGATGATGCCTTCAGGCTAAAATATAGAAGGATTACAGTAAAATCCTATTTCATGATAAATCATGTTCTGGTCTTTATCAATCATGCCTTCTGTCTTCATACCGAACATTGATGAAACTCTGTTTAATCATACTTTCAGCCTCTATACAACCAACATTAAGTCTACGCAGAAATTATCATCCTATCACGTTACCCATTTCAGTTCAGTTTACTACCGTTTAAATCAATTTATTTCTTTGATAATGTCAGACAAGCGACACCAGTATCGATCATCCCATAAAATTTCCACCAGCTCCATGTACAGTATTCTATATGTACCCCATGTACAGCGTCTCAGATATGCTCCATGTGCAGTATTCATTTTGTACTTCATGTACAGTAGTTCAGGTGTACTCCAGGTACCCTACTCCATGGATATTGCTAATCGATCCTTAATCATCTCAGGCGTTTCCACTTGTCGATATTCTACCAGGTGCTGATGCTGCTCGTGAGTTGAAGATTTTACCAGATGCTGATGCTGCTAACACTCTGAAGACCACACAGATGCTGATGCTGCTGAACTTTGGAGATTCCTCAAGATGCTGATGCCGCGGAACGAGGACGAAAACTATAAATTTGAAATTTCTGACAAGAATAAATTCAACCATCAGACACTACCATTCTATTTTATGTTTTTACTTCCTCAGTTAGATGTCACACATCACTCAGCTAATCTTACCGTCAGAAGAGTGGGAACCGGTAACCAGCCGACCACTCAGCAGAAATAATTACATTAATCACGGTCATGATAACGACCGTCAGGAAACTGACAGACAAAGTAGTAGTGACAACCACCGTGCTCATAATTAATCAGTCAGTACCATCGGAACCCCGGAACGGATGTGACCAGAAATACAGAGGTCAGCAGTCTAACCGGTCCGCCAATCCAAGCAGTTACCAAAAAAAAAATTTCAGCCTTGTTCATATTCATCTATTAAAACACGTGCCAAGACATCAGTCAAGACATAGTTCTCAGGTATCATTTCGGAAGACACATATCAGGGCACCAGTCATGATACACGTCATACGAATATCTTCTCAGAGTACGAGTCCGAGCTCCTAACTCTAGTATGTTCCAAGCAAGACCCTCAGTAATTCAGGGTATCTTTCAGAAAGGGTTATACCCGTTCTATTATGTCACGCATGAATCAGATCATTAAAAAAAAAATTAGTCACCACCACTAGAGTATGATGCAGGTTAAACACGCAGCATTCACTCTGTGAGATTACAAACGAACCCATTCAGTGAAAAGTCGCCATGATCACTTCAAGTATTCCTATGTCAGCTTTATCTTAAATAAGGTAGTTACCTGCCTCTCAGCCAGAAAGGACTCAACAGTACCACCATATTTATTAAAGCCTCATTTCAGTTAATGACGAGATCCGTTTCTACTAAATTCTAAATATATTGTTATACTTTCTGCCAGAAAAAAAAAATTAGTACAAATTACGTCTACCTTACAAGTACGTGGCTTGTCAGTCCATAGCTACGAAGACTTTTAGCTACCAGTTATAAATTCACTTCTGAAATTCCTTAAATTCATGATCAGCAGATTATTCCAGTGTTCCAGATATAATTTCAGAAAGTTTTTCAGAAATTCCCTTTCTCACCACGATACAAAATTTATCATCAAGCTTGTCTCAAGAACAGAACCTGTTTTCAGAACTCTTGATCACAGGGCTCTAGCTACGTTAAAAGAGTTGCAGCAATTGCTACAAGAGTTACCAAAACTAGGCTTTATTCGCCCTAGCGCACCGTCGAAAAATTCATCAGATCACCATTCCTAATCGATATTCATTCCACGAATAGAAGTTTAATTGACCTAATACGAGGTGTCTTAAACATTCTCCCAGAAAAACTCAAAATCATGCTACCATCAGTGGTGAGGGAAGAACATGATGGTCTTCAGACCGTTGTTACACATATTATAGCCACTCAAAAAAATTTAAATTTTACTCCTGAGCTCCCTAATGCTCCAGCTATAGTATGTAAATGTATGAATAAATTTTTCCTTGAATTCTCAGATAAAATTGGCAGTACATTCATTGACAACATTCTGATCTCCTAAATTCTAGAGAAGGACATGAGAATCATCTTTTCGACCCCGCAGATTCTCCGATAGGAGAAAATTATATACGCAAGCTTTCTAGATGTATATTTCAGATGAACAAGTGGCATATCTGAACCACCCTATTTCAATAGAAAGAAATTCCAGACAATCCTGCGAAGGTGAAGTCCATCACCTGATGGTCCCGAGTGACGCTTGTGAACAAAGTACAATTTTCTAGAACTCAATTGACTACCATCGCGGAAATTGCCGATAGTTCTCACTAAAAATGATTTATGACTATACAACCAGATTTCCACCAAAATGTTCCATAACCCCAGATAAAACCTTGATAGAATCCGCAACACACATTAATGCAGCTATGTTCATATATCTAGATGCCCGAACCACTACAGGTTCAAGATAGAACGCCTGCATGTTAGTGTGTTACCATTAGAAAAAAAATCTGAACAGAACGAGCCATGACTCCATGTAGATTATTGTCAGACTCAGAAAAGTATAATACTATCTAGGTCATTGTCGACCATGTAATCAACCTACGCATCTTCTTTCATCCGAAAGGATTACGCAGTACGGATCTGCAGAAAATTTTGAAATCCAGCAGTAAATCATACGAATTCAAGGCATTCCATCGACCATCATATCAGACAGAATTCATGTTCACGATCAAGTGTATGTTTACGCTCGCTTTAAGTTCGCGGTTATTTTCACTTCACATTTACGTCTCATTCGCAGTATGATGCTGTTTCAGTTCATCTTTATGCTATCTATTGATTTAAGCTCACATTTGTGTTCATAACATTGTTCACGTTCAAGTATGTGTGCCATTTCACGATACACGTTTCTCAGTTTATTACCGTATACGGTTACAGAAAGCTTGAGAGACCAGACTCAAGTTTATCACAACTATTTCATAACCAGACAGACGTGTCACATCTCAGGCCGTAGCATTTGGCATTCATTCCTCAGTCAGCATACGTTCATGATATGTTCTAGTATCACGTTCACAATATGATTCACGTATTACATTCATGATATATTCCATTCCAAAGCTCCTAATATAATTATGAACCACGTTCACAATTGCTTACTCAGCACGTTCACAATTGTTCACGTAGTTCGTCCTTATATGTATTCTCAACAGCTTGCTCAGAGATATAAATGTTATCTTTTCAGGATAATTGTACGTACCGTTTCATGTATACCACATGCTATAACTTATTCATTCAGGTTCAGAAAATCCATCTTATGTATGGAACCTAAAAGTATTCAGCATCATCAGGAAAGGGTCATCAGGACCAAGATTTTTTTTATTATGCTTAGACCTTTGAGGGAATCGTTTTGAGCGGGAGGCCACTCAAAACAGAGGAGTCCATCCGGACCTCTCATCCTCTTTCCTTCAATAAATCCGGTTAAGTTCTTTCAGTCATGTCACGTTCCATGTTCTCTACAGCCATGTCACGTTACATGATCATTTCAGTCATGTCAGGTTTATACCTATCAGCAGCATTATGTCTTAATTAGAAGACAATTCATCCTTCAGCTTAATTGTCTTTTCAGTGTACGTGTTCTTTTAGTTCTTATAACTTCATCGGCTTATTACCTTTAATTCGAGGACGAATTTCTCCTTTTTAGAGGGGAAGAATTGTAAAACCCAGTATAGTCGTATCTTTAATTCGGGACGAATTATTGTTTTTAGAGGGGAAGAATTGTAAAACCCGTATTTAAAAATCAGAATATTTAAATACGCGGTTTAATATTAATAAACTATGTAAGTATTAATTATTAGACAGAAATATAAACGCGTAAATTAAATACGCTATCCCAGTTTATTTAAAATATTAAAGATAATATTTATTCAGATAATAAGTATTTAGTCTCAGAAAATATTACGGATGAGTTATTTTTATTTTACAAAAACAATTAAACGTTATCAGGAATCGCGCAGTCTCAGTTTTAATTAAAATCGTGACGTGATTAATTAATTAGAAAATAATTATTACTAGTTAATAATTAAATACAAGCTATTCAGTATCGCGTAAGTTTGATGTATTACTTTTCATTCAGGAAATTAAATAAATACATGACGAATTTAAACACGAACGCGTACGTCTAAAAATTAAGTCACGAAACAAAGGAGTATAAAGTGTTATTATGTGTGGGCTTAAGTTAAACAAGAAAGGAAGAAGCATGGGCTTGGGTGAACCGGCCCACTACCAAAAGAAAAGAAAAGAAAACATACGGGAGTTTTCCCTTTGTCATAATCAGATAAAAAAAATATATAAAACGGATCTAGGGTTTCTTGGGGTGCCGCCGGCTGGGAATCAAACAACAAGGATAGAAACGAATTGATCCCTCAATCGTTTTGATTGAGGTGTTCATCCCTATCACGTGAAAAAGGTAATTCCCTCATCATTCCTTTCGTTTTTTTTTCTTAAACATGTGGGTAGTCTGGATCGTATGATGCTAAATAGCATATACATGTAACAAGCAGTAAGGATTAGGCGGGGTTTTGTTTGTGGACACAAAACCGAGAGTTGTAAGCTCTCGGTGGTGTTTCTTTTGTGACCAGCCCGAAGCAAATCACAAGCAGGGGTGTCGGGTTTGGTTTATGGCATAAATACCGAGACACCAAGTCTCGGTGGGTGCCCTTTTGATCAGCCGTGACCCAACAGGGGGGTGTTGGGCGTTTCGAACAACAAAAACAAATCCACCAGGGGTGTTTGGGATTAACAGGTAATAAAGGGGTGTTTGGGTCTGTCAGAGTACAAAAACAGTGGGAATTATAACAGGCAGTGGGAACTTTTGGAAAACAGTGGGAACTTTTAGAAATCAGTGGGAAATTATAACTAGCGGTGGGAACTCTGGGTACAACAGGGGCTACTGTTGGCTAACGGTAGCAAGGCCACAACCCTTGCGGCTGTGGTGTGATGTGTTTCGAGACCAAACCAAAGGGGTGTCTCGGTTAGACGCAACTCGATATTTCGGGGGTATACGAGATTTTATTACTCGGGACGTCGGGTTAACATTGAAAAATTTAGTTAATTAATGTAATGTTTTAATCTAGTAAATCATTTTAAAATTTGTTTAAATTAACTTTATAATCAAATTTTGTTAGTTGTATTTAGTAAAACATGGAATGAAATTAAATGACTTATTGATTTTGAAACTTATTTGGAAACCTTTCTATTTTAAGGAAACCTTCTATTTTAAGGAACTTTCTAATTCAGGAAACTTACTAATTATAGCAGGTTACTAATTTTAGCAATGTAATAATATCAGAATAAGTATTACAGAAATTAGTAACTAATTAAAGACTGTCAGAATTACAATATTTCAGGAATCAGTAATAATACCAAAATACAATTTAATACAGTAATCAGAAATACCTGGTGTACGTTATCAGTAACCATTTTAAGAACAGTCAGATTTATCAGAATTACGCCGGACAATCAGATTAATCAGATTATACATAAACAGTAATACAAGAATAAAATAAGTTAAGTTAAGAACATATGAGAATCAGCAGTAGTAAACCAAAATCAGTTAACTCATTCGTGTCCGTTATTTATGTAGTAACCGTGAGGTCGGAATAGATCTTCAGCTTTCAGTCTTATTGCATTACTGGACACAAGGTACGGATTTCCATCCTTTCAGTAAGGACTTCCTTTCTATGCATGATTAAGATTCCCCGTTTGCAGCCAAATGTTTTTCCCCCGTATGTGTTTAAGCTTATCAGTAATCATGTTAAAAACTAAATAAGTTGCCTGAGCATTATATACAAGCACGACCAGTTTATGTACTAGTTACAGAGGTACCGTAACCACGACACTAGAGGCACCGGTGTCGTGACTCACATGCAGGAGAGTGATATCTTGCATCGTCCCACTCAGCTCAGCTTGGCCATTTTATCAGTATTATTAGTGGGGCGTATGGATGCATCCTAGGCTTATATGTGTTACAAGTTATCAGGGTGAATGTGGTGTGTGCTCTACATCCTTCACATTGGAGCTGATCCCTCCACCCAGCACAGTTATTTAGAGGTCACCCCTCTACAGCATGACGAGGTCACCCCTCCAGTTATTCATGCACGATTGTTACAGCACGTGACCTATATAAGCTCTGGCAAATAAAATACAGTAAATGCATGTTTTCAGAATTAATAGTTATATTTTAGTATCAGTATATATGAACCAGCTTGCTCAGATTTTATGTAGAGTTCTACCACATGTTACATATCAGTCTTACAGCTTCTGTATTCTATCGCCTGTTTCATTCAGTATATTCTTATCATGCTTTATATCCGTTCACTGAGCGTTAAGCTCAGCCGTAGTTCCTTTCATGTTTTAACGGCAGGTACACCAGGACGCTTTTAGGATTCTGAGAGCATGTGCATTTGGATGGAAGCTATCCAGACTTCTTACTTATGCATTCTTACATTATTCTGCTTATTTGGACATTGTTTGGTCCTTTCCTTCAGTATTTTATTTTTCATGTTTTGGGCTTATGTTTGGATTGCCGATGTTTGATTCCTGTATTTCCTTTATGGTCAGTGTTTTAGGACATTTACCTTATGCTTTGATGACACGTCATAAATACACGTAATGGTCCACTTATCCAAGTGGGGTGTTACATTGATACTCAGCTTTAAATCATTCACACGCTAAACACTTGCCAACCTATTCTGCTATGATTTCCTTCATGTTAGGTCACCAATAGAGTTTCTTCAGATCTTGATGCATCTTGCCGGAACCAGGATGTATTGAATACTTTGATTTATGAGACTTGTGCATAATCAAATCTCGTAAATTACCGTAGGTAGGTAACCAACTATGATTTTTAATACAACGAATTCCATCTTGACCAACTTCAAATTCTTTATCCATTCCTCTTAATTTCTCAGCTCCAACATTCTCTACTTTAAGTGCTTCTTCTTGCGCTTCGAGAATTTGGGTAGGTAACTTTGGTAAAAGAGTTATCATTAACGATTTAACTCGTAATGGCTTAACTCGTTCCTTTCGACTTAAAGCATCAGCTACTACATTGGCTTTACATGGGTGATAACGAATTTCACAATCGTAATCAGCAAGTAAGTCTAACCAACGTCGCTGACTCATATTCAATTCTTTCTGATGAAGAATATATTGCAGACACTTGTGATCGGTAAATACTACATATTTCGTACCGTAGAGATAATGTCTCCAGATCTTAAGAGCAAATATTACCACTCCTAATTCTAGATCATGAGTAGTATAATTCTTCTCATTCGGTTTAAGCTGCCTTGATGCATAAGCAGTAACTTTATTCCTTTGCATACGCACTACTCCCATTCCTTAAATAGATGCATCACAGTAAACAATAAAGTCATCGTTACTTTATGGTAATGCTAGGATAGGTGCTTCACACAACTTCTGCTTCAAAAATTGAAAATCTATCTCTTGACTATCTCCCCCGACAAACGGTTTGTTCTTCTGAGTTAATTCTGTCAAAGCTTTAGAAATCTTGGAAAAACCTTCGATAAATCTTTGATAGTACCCAGCAAGTCTTAAAATTGTCTATATTCCGTACGCGTACTAGGCTTACCCCATTTTTTCACCGCTTCAATCTTCGCAGGATCCACACGAATACCTTGGCTATTAATGACATGTCCTAGGAATTGAACAACATTGTCCCAAAATTCGCATTTCGAGAACTTTGCATACAACTGCTCCTTCTTAAGTAGCTCGAAAATTATACCAAGATGCTTGGCATGTTCTTCTTTGTTACGAGAGTAAATAAGAATATCATTGTAACACCCCATTTTGGTAAACAGAATGTCACCCGTGATTATGGTGTGTCATCAAAGCATACAAGGTAAATGTCTTAAAAACATTAAATGACCATGAATGGAAATACCGGAAACAAACATCGATAGTCCAAGTATAAGCTAATCACACACAAGCATAAGTACTGTAAAGGAAAAGGACTAAACAGTGTCCAAACAAATAAGTAGCAAAATGTATGATGAAATGCATAAAGTAGAGAAGGCTGGATAGCTTCCAATCCATATACACGTACGCTTAAAGTATACGAGCGCCCTTGAGTACCTGCTGTTTGGGAACATGAAAGTAAAACGGCTGATCATAACGCTCAGCGAACGGATATACAAATATAGCATGGAATAACATAAGCATAAACACTAATAGCAGCGGAAAAGTATAAGTCCTAAGTAACCTGGAATCATGTTCATAAAACTGGTTTTATAGTTTGAAAAGACTTATGTTTATATGTAAAATCTGTATTAATTAGCCAATAGCCCATATAGGTCATGAGGTTCCACCGTGCATGAATACTTGGAGGGGAGACCTCGTCATGAAATTAGAAGGGTTGCCTCTAATTAAATAGTCTGGATAGGAGGGATCAACTCCTAGTGAAGGATGCAAGGCACACATCACATTCACTTTGGTATTACTGGTAAACATGTAACTAGGATGCACCCATACGCCCCACATGATAATATAGTATAATGGCCAAAACTGTAAAGGAACGCCACGAGCAATCACTTCGCCGTGGGGAAGTCATAACATTGGTGCCTCTAGTATTATGGTTATGGTACCTCCATAACTAGGTGACACTGGTCATTCATGTATATGGCTTAGGCTCTTAAACTAACATAAGTAATCAAACATATAAAACAATACTCGGAAAATAGTTGGCTGTAAACGGGGAATCCTAATAAGGAAAGAATGTCCATACTGAAGGGACGGGAAATCCGTACCTTATGTCCAGTGAACGAAGAAGACGAAAGGATGAAAGTCCTACTTCGATCTCACTAATGATACATAAAATAGGGGACATGTATAAGTATTCTGTGTACTGAGTACGTAACTGATTATATCATGTCTTAGCTTGTTTTATATGTTCTTGTCTTGTTTTACAGATTTTAATGTTATGCTGTGTTTATCATGTATTCTGTGTATTCTGATTAAGTATTACTTGTATTTCTTGTATTATTATACTTGTGTAATAATAAGTAACTTTCTTAAAATAGCAGGTTTCCTAAAATAGAAAGTTTTCAAAAATATAAAGTTTCCAAAAATAGATTAGTTTCCAAAAATAGAAAGTTTCCAAAAATAATAAGTTTTCTGAATTAAAAAGTTTCCATATTAAGAAATAAGCTGAATTAATGAGCTAATAGTATAAGCATAAGTTTACTGGTAAAATATCAAAAGTCATGTAATTATTGGTATAATTTATTAATAATATCATGTTAATTAAATAAACTATCGGTTATACGATTTAATTAATATAAGCATGATGTAATTATATTAAGGTGTATAAAATACTTAGGTTAAACATGTATTAATATTATATTAATTATAACCTAAGTCAGGTTTACTAATTAATTATATTCCATGTCTTAATAATTAATTAATACTATAGTCTATATTAAATAAATAAAATACTTAGGATAAAACATGTATTATTTCATAAATAATAAATAACCTAAGTCCATGTTAATTTAAATTATTATTAGTCATGTCTTAATTAATTTAATTCTCTTGTTAAAAATAATATACTTGTAAAATAATAATAACTTGTAAAAAAAATAATTTAACTTGTTAAAAAAACTACTCATGAACCAGACCCGTGTTTTAATTTAGACATATCGTGAATCGGACCGAATTCCCCATGAACCGGACCAAAACAAACACCCCGTTAACAGTGGCGAACCTGGTCAGCCGGTTGCCATTGTTCTTGTAAAATCACCACCGGCAGAAGCCGGTGGTTCCCCCTGGTTAGCCTCGGCTAACCGCTGCCTCAACAAGGTTCCCATCGGCGTTTAGCCGGTGGTTCCCCCTGTCGAGCCATGCGTTCCCCCTGCTTGACACAAAACAGCCACCGGTCTAGAACCAGTGGTGTTTCTTGCTACTGCTGAAACCCACACAAGCCAAACGGTACCCCGACTCGCGCCGGGGTCCCTTGGTTCTTGTTGTCGAGACCACCACAGCCCCCCCACCGAGACCATGCGGTGTCGGTTGGTGATGATTCGAGGACCACCAAGAGCTTTGGTTCTTAGTTCCTTGCGTCGGCCGAACTAAACCAACCCAAAACATCCTTTTTATTTACCACCATGATTAATTTAACATGTTTAATTACTTGTTTAATTTAATCTCATATTTTCATGTTCTTGATCTAATAACAAGAATAAAAGAAAAAGGATTACGGATTACCGAATACGTGAAACAAATGGAGAACAATAACACGAACAATTACAACTTGTTTTAATCAACCAAAATCAATCGAACACCACCCTTTCGTGTTGTTGTTACCGACGGCCAAAGAGAACAAAAGAGCTAGGGTTTTGTGATTTTTAGAAAAACTCTGTTAAATAAAAACATGTTTCCCCTTTTGTTTATTTAGTAAAATTAAATTGGGCTTGGCCCTCCTTATCTTTGGTGTCCGCGGCATGTGGGACCCACAAGGGTAAACCCGAAATTTTTCCCGTGTTTAATATTTTACTTGCACATACGTTCTTGTTTCCATGTTATATTATAATTAAATGTTCGTGTTATAGATAAATGTGGAAACCTTGGTTTCCGGATCTTTTAAGCAACTAGGAATGCATCATGTTCATATGATTATACAATCAAAGCGGAATTAGAACATGATACATTAACAAGGTGTTTAGGCACGAATAACATGAATTAAAACAATAGGATTGTTCATTATATTAATAACAAACAACCACTAGACGTGTATACATTGAATCCCACGTCTGGTCGACACACACTTTAGGTGTACATTGTGAATGAATTATATGAATAAAACCTAAGACCCTTGGTTCCTTTTATAGTGTAAGGATTAGGGTTTACAAGAGATCAAATCAAATAAACAACTAAATATTCTATTCCTATAGATATATACTGAATATATTATTTAGAATATATCCAATATATTCTGTAAATAGAATTCTCCATCAAGTCCATCAGCGTTGACTTTTGTTGACTGCGTTTGAATTTTGTTGACTTCTATCAACGCCTACATTGCTCTTGTCAACTCTTGTATTACTCTTGTCAACGCTTGAGTAAATGTTCTTCGATTTTGAGTTTCTGCCACATCATCTTTTTGACCCAACAATCTTCCCCTAGTTGATGGTGGCAAAACTTGTTGTGTATCTCTTGTAAGTTGTACATGATCTTCAAGTTGCTTCCCCTCAAGTGTAGCACGTATTTCTTCCCCTTTTTGTCACATCAACAGGAAAGTAAACAATGTTGCAATCTTTGAAGATTCTCCAAATGTAGCTCTATGTAATGATCTTGAAGAACAATTAATATGATATTTTTGATGTAGAAGTAGAATAACCCAACCTTGTGTTCCATGTCTTGTATTATCCACGTGATGAAGAACTTATAGAGGAAATATAAGTAGACCTCGATCCCTTGTCAATATTCTCATCCTTTGTGAGACACTGAGCACGATAATGTAACTCCTTCAAGTGTTATGACAAGTCTTCATCACCAACCATGTAAAGCACGAACAAGTAACCGTTAAAGTCACAAGTGCTTGACTTTAAGATATGATAGAACACAAACTCGCGAAAATCTTCTTCAATCATCAAACTTACCATAAGAATTCTTCCCCTTAAGCTAACACCTCTTCATGACAAGTCAATATCTTCATATGTAAAAAGCTGTCAACGAATAACTCTTTCACAAGGCTATCCCGATTACATAATCCAATAAAATTCTTCATGAATTGTTGCTAACTTACTTAAAAATTATTAATCCCTTTCAAAATATCCGAGCCATAAATATCATCATGATATACTAAATTAAAACGGAGATTCCATGTACCTTCGTGTGTATAATCCTCCTTTTTGTGTGCTTAAAACGTACCAATTTTCCAAACAGCGGCAAACCTTGTGTTGTCCAAGATCCTTCTCTATCCAATATATCTGGAATGTGTATTGTCACATATCGGACAATACCTAACAGCGTTTGAAAAACCATATCTCGGACGACACTGTCAACGCTGTCAGCGTTGACTTATTCTGTCAGCGTCAAACCACTTCCTGTCAGCGTCTGGATTTCAAACGTCAGCGTCAACGTTAAACCTTGTCAGCGTCTTGTCTAAAACGCTGACGTCATCAGCAGATAATAATCTCAACAGTGGCTAAGAATAGTAATAACATTAGAAACTGAACAAACTTGGTAGCACAAACGTTTTTCAGACTCTGGCAATATCAATACTTTTATAAAGCCCACCATGTTTATCCAGCCCAATTGTAGATCCACGTTCAAGTATTACTCCAGTTAGCATACGATGTATTCACATGTTTATCCAAGGATAACTGGATGCAGTTTTATCCACGCATGTATCCCACAAAAATAGGAAAACGAAATATGCTATTCAAATAATGAACGCAATATACGGGTGTGAATATCCATTCCACATTCAAAATAGATTGCATATTCTATTACCTATTTTATCTTGACCAATAGAACTTCAAGTGAACACAGAAATCAATCTTTGTATGTGATCTTCACACGTTCTGCTTATGTCGAATGAAAACAGACTAGTATTGAAACCCACGTGAACCATGTCCCATCTCATCCAATATTTCAGCATAATATTCCTAAAAATTAGGAATTACTCTTTAACGTTTACCTCACGTGAATCAAACTTCAAACCTTTCGTGTGAACACATACTGTTCAAAACCTAAAGTAATATTAAATTATCACCTTGTCTCTTCGTGTGAACACAATACTGGCCATGTGAATGCTATCAAAACTTTTGACTTTCTGTAGGTCCTTCTTAATACTATGTCATGCGAACCAATACAGCATACATATCACAACCATACGCATGATCAAAGCTGCTTGTTTTGAACGAATTTCTTGTGCCAATATTTTGTACTACTGAAACCTCATGAATACATCTTCATATGGTACGAACAAGTTCACTCGAGAACCCTTGGGACTAGCAACTTTAGTAATTAATCAAGATCATAGGTCATGCTATACTAGGGTTCATCATGGATTAAGAACCCACTCACCAAAGCTAGTAAAACATGATCTGGAACAGATTTTCTATTTAGAATCGAGCTAGGGTTTGAATGAAAACCTAATTCGTGATTTTATGTGAAAAAGAAAACCTTGTACCTTCTTTACAGCCAACTTCAACCTCGAATAACTCTTTCATGAGTGCTCAGATCAAAGATACCTTCGGTGAGATCCTAGACACAAGTGCCAAGAATCCACAGTTCAAAATTCACGAAGATCCAACGGTTAACGAAGGAGAGATCGTGTTTTGAACATGGCTGTCCACAGAAAACTGCATTCACTCCCTGCTGACTTTGACGCTTAATAACTTTTGCCTGGGGATAAAACTCGACAATCCCTCCGGTGGATGTTTAGATCTATGTATGTAGAACACACATATAAAATTTCGTGACGATCCAACAATTCAATCAAAAGTTATGACCTTCTGAATACTGTTGCGCACACAAAAACGTCCAGAAAAACCCTAGACGGATTTTTCTTCTTTTCACCATACATGAACACCTTGTTGGTCCTAGCATCACGAGCCACGAGGCTCTGATACCAATTGTGGAAACCTTGGTTTCCGGATCTTTTAAGCAACTAAGAATGCATCATGTTCATATGATTATACAATCAAAGCGGAATTCGAACATGATACATTAACAAGGTGTTTAGGCACGAATAACATGAATTAAAACAATAGGATTGTTCATTATATTAATAACAAACAACCACTAGACGTGTATACATTGAATCCCACGTCTAGTCGACACACACTTTAGGTTTACATTATGAATGAATTATATGAATAAAACCTAAGACCCTTGGTTCCTTTTATAGTGTAAGGATTAGGGTTTACAAGAGATCAAATCAAATAAACAACTAAATATTCTATTCCTATAGATATATACTGAATATATTATTTAGAATATATCCAATATATTCTGTAAATAGAATTCTCCATCAAGTCCATCAGCGTTGACTTTTGTTGACTGCGTTTGACTTTTGTTGACTTCTGTCAACGCCTACATTGCTCTTGTCAACTCTTGTATTACTCTTGTCAACGCTTGAGTAAATGTTCTTCGATTTTGAGTTTCTGCCACATCAACTTTTTGACCCAACAATAAATACGTGTACGTAACGATATTAATCGTATTATATTAAATAAGTACGTAATTACATGTTCGTGATTTTTACGTTCATGATTTCATGTTCGTGATTATAATTATTATTGTTAATAATTATCGTGTACTATCACGTACTTAATACTTATTGTGTAATAAAACGTAAATAACTTCTTTAATTAATAATTGTGACACGTGTTCGTGCTATAAAAGGAAAGTTTTTATTTGTACGTACGTTTACTAAGTGTACTGTTCATGGTAAAAGCATGCGGGTTTTACAACTCTTCCCCCCTAAAAAGAATAATTCGTCCCCGAATTATAGATAAAATAAACTGAAAGAGGAACATAGCCGAATTCAAAACTTGAAATGAGGGTAAGGAGCCCAGATACACTCCTCTGTTTCCCAAGTGGCTTCCCGCTCGGTATGATCCCTCCAAAGGATTTTGAAGAAAGGAATCGTCTTCTTCCTCATAACTCGTTCTTGTTTGTTAAGAACTCGCTCGGGTTCCTCAATGAAGGTTAGATCTTCACGAATCTATTCCATTTGATACTGAACCTTGTGAAAGGAATGATAATTATACCCTCTAAGTAAGGACATATAGAAAAGGTCATGGACGTGAGAAAGCTACGGAGGTAACGCTAAGCGATAAGATACTTCACCGGCTCGCTCGATGATATCAAATGGTTCAATGAATCGAGGACTGAGTTTCCCTTTGATTCCAAAATGTCTAACACCACGTGCCGGTGATACCTTAAGAAAGACATGATCTCCGACGTTGAAATGTAAGTCCCTATGATGCTTGTCAGCATAACTCTTCTGACATGCGCGAGCTTCTTGTAATTTCTTCTTAGCTATAGCGACCTTCTCGTTGGTTAACTCTATCATCTCTGGTCCTTCTAGTGTTCGCTCGCCAACCTGATCCTAATAGATTGGGGCGCGACACATTCTACCATACAACATCTCGAACAGTGCACACTTAATGTTGGCTTGCCAACTGTTGTTGTATGCAAACTCTACCAAACAGATATAATCATCCCAATATCTGTCCACTCTAATGCACATGCTCGAAACATGTCTTATAATGTCTGAATAGTTTGCTCTGACTGTCCGTCTGTTTGAGGATAAAAAGCCGTGCTAAGCTTAAGTTTTTTACCCCAAGCTTTCTACAGACTTCTCCAAAATCGTGAAGTAAACCGAGGATCTTTGTCCGAGACGATACTGGATGGAGCACCAGGAAGTCTCATGATCTCCTTCTTGTAAGTATCGGTGAGTTTGCTAACCGGATCTTCCTTGCGTATCAGTAAGAAATGAGCAGACTTAGTAAGTCGATCAACGATAACCCAAATCGCATCATGCTTCCTCTTGGTATGCGGAAGACCGGTAACAAAATCCATGGTGATCTTGTCCCACTTCCACTCTAGAATGTCTAACAGTTGTAGTAGACCATTAGACCGCTGATGCTCTATCTTAACCTGCTGGTAGGTAAGATAGTTGGAGACATAAGTAGCAACATCCTGTTTCATACCAGTCCACCAAAAGTACTGCTTGATGTCGTGGTACATCTTGGTCGAACCAGGATGAATGAAGAATAGGGAGCTATGAGCTTCGGCCAATAACGCTTCCCTGAGTGTAAGATCATCAGGGACACAGAGTCTGGTGCCCTTCCATAAGATACCGTCGTCATCCAACTGAAACTCCGTCTGCTGATCCAAGTTCTGAATGATCGCCCAAATTTCACCATCATCCTTCTGAGCTTCCTTGATCCTAGAGAGTAATTCAGGTTCCACTCTAAGATTAGCCCAATAACCGTGTTGCCCACGTACCATGATCTCAATGTATAGTCGCTACAAGTCTCTTATAATCTCTTCCTCTATCTTGATGCCGTTGATCATACCCGACTTCCTACTAAGAGCATCTCCCACTACATTCGCCTTTCCGGGATAGTACTACAGATTAATTTCATAATCCTTCAACAGCTCTAACCATCTTCTTTGTCTCATGTTACTTCACGTTGAGTGAAGATGTATTTCAGGCTCTTGTGATCTGTGAAGATATCACATGATTCGCCATTCAAGTAGTATCTCCATATTTTCAATGCAAACACGACTTCTGCATGCTCCAAGTCATGCGTAGGGTAGTTCTCCTCATAAGGCTTAAGTTGTCGTGATGCGTAAGCAATCACCTTCCCATGTTTCATGAGAACACAACCAAGTCCCTTCCCTAAAGCATCACTTTAGATTTGAAATCCACCTGTACCAGATGGGAGAGTAAGAATCGGTGCAGATACCAGCCTCTGCTTTAGGTCTTCAAAGCTCTTCTCTCTTTCTTTAGTCCAAACGAATTTTTCCCCTTTCCGCATTAGTTTGGTCAATGGCAGTGCTAAACGGGAAAAGTTCTCTACGAACCTACGGTAGTAGCCAGATAAGCCTAGGAAACTGTGAAATTCAGTCGCTGATGTTGGTCTTGGCCACTTGGTAATAACCTCAACCTTTGCTGGATCCATGGTTATTCCTTCTGCTGACATAATGTGGCCTAGGAACGCCACCTTGTCTAACCAGAATTCACACTTGGAGAATTTGGCATACAACTGCTTCTGGCGAAGTATCTATAATACAGTACGAAGATGGTCTTCGTGTTCCTCCTTTGACTTAGAGAAATCAGAATGTCGCCAATGAAGACAATGACAAACTTATCCAGGAACTCACGGAAGATACGGTTCATCAAATCCATGAAAACAGTTGGAGCATTGGTAAGGCCAAATGGCATAACTACAAATTCGTAGTGGCCATAACGTGTACGAAAAGCAGTCTTGGCGATGTCCAGATCTTTAACCCGTAACTGATGATAGCCCGACCTTAGATCAATCTTGGAGAAATGTTTGGCCCCTTGGAGTTGTTCAAACAAGTCATCAATGTGTGGAAACATATATCTATTCCTGATGGTGATCTTGTTAAGCTCACGATAATCTATGCAGAGACGCATACTGCCGTCCTTCTTCTTTCTGAATAGAACAGGTGCGCCCCATGGAGAAGCACTAGGTCGAATGAAACCGCGTTCCAACAGTTCCTTCAGTTGTTCCTTTAACTCCTTCAGTTCTATGGGAGCCATGCAATAGGGAGCCTTAGAAATTGGCTCAGCTCCTGGGATGAGCTCAATATTAAACTCCACTTCTCGAGCAGGTGGTATGCCCGGAAGTTCTTCTAGAAATACGTCTGAGAATTCTGACACGATCGGATGGTTCTGGATAGATGGAGATTCAGCCTCCAGATCATGAACAGTAGCAAGATAGCCCTCACAACCATGTGACAGTAGTGCACGTGCTTGTAAGGTTGAAATTATTTGTACAGACCTTCTGGGTATAAAATCGTTGTGAATGTACTCTGGTGCATTTACATTACCGAAGATGACCCGATATGAATGGCAATCAATGGTAGCGTGATGTTTGGGTAGCCAGTCCATGCCTAATATCATGTCAAAATCGCACATGTCCATTGGAAGTGCGTCAACTGAACGAATCTTGTCGTCAAACTCTAGGGGAAGACTTTTGTACCTATGGGTTATGCATACCGAGTCTCTTAAAGGCGTGGAAATGTTTAATACATTCTCTAAAGGCATAGGAGATATCCTAACATTCTTGGCATAAGCAGTAGAAATGACCGAATGAGTATCACCCGTGTCAAATAAAACACATGCAACTTGACCATACATATACAAGATTCGAGTGATGGTACCTGTAGACTTGTTGGCCTGATTACTCGAGTTCGTGTACACCCGCCCAGTGGTAAGAGGTGGATTGGAGTTGGCATGTCCTGATGTGCCCTCTATCTCACCCTTGCGGTAGTCTTTCATGCAATGACCAGTCAGGCCACACTTGAAGCAAGCATCACTGTCGTGGCAAAATAGCCTTGGGTTCCTACGATTGAAGGTAGTGTAGAAAGGGTGAGTATACCCTCCAAAAGGTGCCCTTGGTGGCTGGGAGCCTGTTTAGAAAGTACACATGAGTCATGGTTTATGGTTACAAATAGGACAATGCAGAAAATCCTAAGACATAATACCAGTTATGGTTGTACGGTTAGGCTGTGAGCCTCTGCGATCCTGCTCCCTTCCGTTGCCATGGTTCCTGGTAGAAGATGCTGAAGTGTCAGAATTATGAACTATAAACATGTAACATAAGAAATGAGTAATTTTAGGGACCTGCTGCCGTTGGAGTTGCCAGCGTTATTACAGTAATTATTATTACCGTCATGCCTATCCGTAGTAGAACGGTCTTGGGTCTGACCATTACCCTTGGGATGAGTAGGCTCCTGCTGAGTAGCTGGCTGAGACCGGTTCCCAGTCTTCTGCCTGAAAGATGCAGTTTATAAAGAAAGATAAATATTTGGATAGTGCTGAATGAATTTAAATGATCACCGCTGAGTGACGAACAAATACCTCTTCTCGGGTCTCTCTGCCTCTCCAAATTCATCTCTCTCCTGCAGCATCTCCAGCTTACGTGCTGCATCGGCTACTTGTGCCACCGTGTTGAAAGTAGCACACACCAAGTTATTGGCGACCGATGTTCGAAGTGCCCAACGAAAGTGGTATGCTTGCTCTTCCGCAGTACCTGCTGCTGCGCCAAGAAAACCAGCCAAATAGAGAAAGCGATGCATGAACTCGTTGTTGTTCTCCCCCGCTCTCTGCCTGATCCCGTGGTACTCCCTCTTCAGCTTGTCTTGCTTAGCCTTGGGAAAGAACTGTCCCATCACCAACTCCCTGAACATAGCCCAAGTCAAGCCAGCCACCCAATTGTCACCTCCCTCGGACTTCTTCACACTGGTTTCCACCATCCAAGCACGTCCCCTTCGAACTTGTAACAGGCCAACCTTGCCTTGAAGACAGGATCGCAGCCCATTGCATCAAATATCTTCTCGATATGAGCTAGCCAGCTCTCAGCCTCATTGGGCCTGTCAGTCTTCTCGAAGGATCGAGTACGCTGCTTGTTGAATCGCTTCAGCCATGCGATCAATGTTGCTAGAGGAGGAGGAGGAGGATTAAGATGTTGGTGCTGGTACTGGTACTGATTGTTGGCAGCTTGCACCTCGGCCCTGATTTCGTTCCTCAGCTGAGGAAGCATGGCCTGCATCGCAGCTTGAACTACTGCATTGAGTTGTTCCTGCTCGTGTGTGAGAACCATCTGACAGTAGTAAAAAAAATTACATGATTAAACTGATAAAACATAATATATACATGAAAAAAAAATTATGCCAATAAATCATGAGAAAAATTTTATGCATGAAAACAGTGTGTGAATGTATGATGATGATATCACATGGGTTTGGGTGAATAATGTTAAGATTTTGCTAGGTTCAATTGTTCGTTTCTCGGTATCTTAACGAATTGATTTCTGGTTCAAAATGCGACTCGATTGTTTTTGGTGAGAAAAATATTTTTTGGTTGTTTTTAAAATTAAATCGCAAGACGTTAAAATAAATGACGTTAAAGTAAAGCTAAAACTAACTAAAACATAAATGGTGTAAAATTAAAGACGTTAAAAGTAAATTAATTAAATGATGAGAAATTAAAATTTGATGAAAAGTAAATTCGAAAATTAAATAAGACAAAACAAGTAAAAATAAATTGACATAAAAATAAGACGAAACAATTAAAATAACGTTAGTTAAAAATGGCGGGAAAATAAGTTTGAAAATTAAATTTGACTAAAAACTAATAAAATTCGCAATTGTAAAAACTGAATTAAATTCGCAATTAAAAGAACAATTCCGCAATTGTGAAATCAAAGATTTCGCAATTGCTAGAAAAAGTTCCTAAATCGAATCAGGAAGAAGATTTCGCAATAGCAGAAAAAGGCAAGATTTCGCAATAGCAGAAAAAGTTCCTAAATCGAATCAGGAAGAAAAAGTTCCTAAATCGAATCAGGAACAAGATTTCGCAATAGCAGAAAAAGTTCCTAAATCGAATCAGGAAGAAGATATCGCAATAGCATAAAAAGTTCCTAAATCGAATCAGGAACAAGATTTCGCAATGGGGAGAAAGTACAAGATTTCGCAATTAATGAAAAAGTTCCTAAATCGAATCAGATTTCCTAAAAACTAGGAAAACACAAAAAGTACGAAAATAAGCTCAAAAATCTTAAGTTTTGGAAGACAATAAGCAAAGTAAAACACCAATAAGCTAAATAAAAACTCTAGATCAAATATAAAACGTATGAAATCAACAAAAACAAGACACGAAAATTAAAAAGACTTAAACTTTATATAAAAATAAGATGAAAAAGGTTTAGATTGAAAACTTGAAATCAAAACAAACATAGATTAAGAAAAAGATTGACAATAAGCAGGAAAAGAAGATGAACAAGATGATTAAAAACTTAAAGATAAAAGATTAAAGAACACAAAATTAAAACTTACTTGAAAATTAAAGGGTAAAAACTATACAATACCATCGTACTTATTAACTTGTGCTGACTTTAAACACTTACTAATTAATCTCGTGACTTTACCATTATACTTTCAAATTTGTTCCGACTACACCAATATGAGCTAGAAATGACTGAATTACCCCTTTAAATGACCGAAATACCCTTTTGTCTTTTTCCCCATTCTTATTAAATCACATGTGTACTAGCTTGATCCATCATCCATGTTTCATTTCCTGAGTAGAGATTAGAGAATGAAATGCTAGGAAGTTTGGTAAGATTGAATCAATGTAATGGAAATAAAGAAAAAGAATTAAGTCACAAAACCAAATACGTATTCTTCACTTTGGTATAAGTAGAGAATGAAATATTATTATTGTTTTCTATTGTTTGCTGTGGACAGAGAATGACAAAAAGTTATTCTGGGTTGGTTTATCTTTCTATCGTCTCCACAAAGTATATCAAACCAATCTGATTATGGACAATATAAGATCTTTAAGCAAATAACTGAAAATAAATATATCACATAGTTGTTTAATAAAACTGCTCACAAGATCAACTTAAATAACATTAAAATCAAGCTTGTGTTGTTCATGTAATGATAATCTTCAAGATAAGTGATAATTAAAGAAACACTCTATAAGAAAGTGAAATATTGAAGTATGTAATATTTAATTATGATTAAATAAGTTTCAATATGACTGACAACTTCCTTAAATCCAGTAGGGTTCTAGCTGTATAAAAATTATTAATAAATGATTTTTTTAATATGAATATCAATACAAGATGAGAAATGATAGTTTAGGAATGAAAAATAATTAAGTACGATGGATTGAAGAGCAAATCGTTCAAAAGGTAATTCAAGAGCCAATGAATAAGGTTTTGATGTTATTTTAAAAGGATTGTTTGTTTTTTAAATATACATAGCATTGAGAATGAATATGGAGAATGTTTTGATGATGATATCCACAGTAAAACTGGATCCAATGATCCCCACATGTTAATGGCAAGAGATGTAAATATGTGAAAGAAGACGAGGGTAATAAAGTCATTTTAAGGTAATATGGGTATAATCGAATCAATTTTGAAAGTACAATGGTAAAGTCACGAGATTAATTAGTAAATGTTTAAAATCAGCACATATTAATAAGTACGATGGTATTGTATAGTTTTTACCCAAAATTAAAGGTGCAAGACAAGGTAATTAAAGGTGCAATAAAGTAAATGACATGAATTTAAATGTGCAAAAATTAAAGTGGAAGAGCATAGTTTGTCAAACTAGCCAACAAGTGTAAAAATGAAATGCTAATGACTATATATAGGGGAGGATTAGGAAGCTTCCTCCCTTCCTTCATTTTCTCTTAATTGCATCATTAGGCCCTTCCTTCTTAATCTCTTTGTTAATTGCACCATTAGTCCTTAAGCCTTTAAATCTTCTTTAATCTTGGACTTTAATGACTTTTGGCTCGGGATTTCTTTGAACTCGTCTTTTAATTCTTCAATAAATTAGACTTGAGTTTTTCGGCTTTTGATAAACTTCCGTCTTTTGACTTTTTCTTCGATAAATCTTCAGAATTGGTCTTGGACTTCCGTTCTTTTTCCACTCTTGACTTTTCGACTTCATCTTTCATCTTTTTCTTCAATAAAAGCCCGTAAATGCCGTGTTTTCTCCACTTTTCACAATTTCGTCCTAAATCACAACAAAACACAAACCACGCATAATTCCGACATAAAAGACATAAAATACACGTTTTGGCTCGGTTATTATTGTAATTAAGTGGTAAAAAGCATGGGTGTTTACACACCTATCAAATCCCCTACACTTGACCATTGCAATGTCCTCATGCAATGCATTAATTACAAAGCACGTTTACATTTTTCATCATAATCAATCCACGTTGGCCTTTTTTAAAGAGATAAAAAACTATAAACATTCAAAGTAAAGAAAATAAAAAAATCAAAAACATACCTTGGGTTTTGGAAATGTCATGAATAATCATCATCCTCAAGTTTTCACTTTCTCCAAACCAAGCTTAAAAATGAGATCATTGTTATTATAAATTAGCAAACTAACACGAACTCATGTGGGCCAATTACTCACTTAGACTCCCTTATTCCTAGGGGTATCTCTTATATTTTATTGTTGTATTGAATGATCACGAAGATGCATTGTTTGAATTATTTCGATAGTTATTTAGTCCGAAAATAAAGTGAATGATTTAATCAATAGTTAGCTAAAAGACAAAATCTTTTAAAACTGCTTCTCGGGACCTCATAAAGTTCATATCTTGGCATAACTCGCTTCGCGATTTGAGACCTTTCTCGGACCGATATTTGGCAGCGACTTCATACTTCAAACCTTGAGAGACGTTCATGAAATTATGGTCTTCTCTTCATATAGGAATTTCTTCACTTGAAGTTTTGAGAGATTCATACTTGGACCACGACTTCTTCATTTTTCTCCAATCTTTATTTTGGACTTTGATATACAACGATCCGCCTCCTTTTATGACTTGGATCTATTTATCCTCATACCGTGCTAGGGTCTTTTCGGATACACTTCTCCATGACTTTTGGGGAGTATTTTCTTTTCGTCGTGTGTCTCGATCCTTCATATTGATTTTCGATAAATGATTCTTCACATCACTTTGGATCTTTAGCAACAAAATATAGCCCTCATGCCTTGTTAGGACCTTTTTGGACTCGCCAATCTTCGCATCCCGCTTCAATAAGTTAAGCCTTGGCTATGAACTCTAATCCATACCGAGCAACTTTTAAACGATCTTGGGCTATAAGCTAAGTAACTTTTCAAATCGTACAACCTTATTTATTGCAGATAAATTTATTAACAAGTGATGGGAGAATAGGCTTATAATTAACTCACATAAATTCACGAAAGAATACCAAACTTATAATTGACTCTATCATCTCTCGTTCTCCACAGTTTAAAATCTCAAGGAATGAGACTCGTGGATGCTTAGCCTATTAAATCAAAGTTTTGGGTTTTCGAGTCGCCTATAGGATCTTGCAAATTCTTAGACTTTTTCAAGTTTAGAAATCGCGTTTTAAAGTTCCCTTGATAAACGACTCTCTAGGATCAATTATAGGAACTTGCAAAAAGTTCATGTTCTTAACCCGTGAGAGTTAAGACTTTCGCGTTTTATAGCTCCCTATATAAAAGCCTAGCAAAACATGACTTAAACACGTTAAGGATACTAGCTAGAGTAACTTAGATAAGTAAACTCGGGTTGAGTCAAAAGATTCACAACGTTTTGAAAAATTAAAACCACTTATTCAAAGATTTATTCTAGCAAGAACAGAAAATAACTATACAAAGGATAAAACTAATAGGCCACAATAGATCAAAAATTTTGAGAAACGTCGAAAAATTGATTTTCCGGTTAAAATGAGGGCAAATACAAGGAAAAGGACCACTTAACTTCGATAGAAGTCCCCCTTACACTTAATATAAACATTGTCCTCAATGTTTAAGCAGGTGGGAGTAAACTCCCCTACACTTAGGACATTGTGCACGTTGTTTAAATCTCGCTAAGGGAAAGGACAACTAAAGAGATTCCTATGTTAATATTGAGAAAATATAAAATAGTGAATCGAAAAGAGTTTAGGATAGAACCGGGATAATGGAACACGGAATCACGGGTCGTCAAGAATCGTCAAGAGTGGATCATTGAAGCTCGCATCCCTGATTAAGAGAGGAGAGGAAATAGCAAACCAAAGGGTCTCCCTACACTTATGATAAAGAAAGCGAAAAGATAGATGCATGGGTTGCCTCCCAAGAAGCGCTTGATTTATGTTTACCGAGTCGTGAGCCTGACTCGACCTTGATCATCATAGGAAGAAGCAGGAAATATATCCACCAGGATCAAAGACATAGTTTTTGTCCATCAAATAGCACAGGCTTAAGGCGAACAAGGCAAGCCAGAGAAGAGTAGGCAAGGTTCCCTTCAGCAGCGATGGAGCACGGTGGAAGCAAGGGTGAAGTGGTGCAAGCAGATTTCCATAAGTTCCAAAGATATTTCCTTTTATTTCATCAGGTGGATACTGAGATGGCTGTAGAATATCAATACCGGGGTCGAACACCTTTTCCTTTAGAGGTTGAAGAAGATCTGCGAAGAAGCACAACCTCGTCCACAGAAGATGGACAAAGAGGTGTTAAATCATATGTGCTGCGGATATTGGTGTCGACCGGTTTCTTCTCCTTTGAAAGTATGTGCTTCAAATCTAAAGTAGGATCAAGACGATAATCTTCAAAGTCCAAAGGAGGTGCATCACTCTCATGAGGGAAGTAAGTGTTGAGAAATTCAGAGAAATCTTCCTCAAATGAGTAATCGTCCAAAGTAGGATCGAGTGATGGCGGTGGAGGATCTTCATCATGAGAAGAATCGCTCGAAAGAGTATCAGTCTCATCGAAATCATCATACGTGGGCAGCTCGGGATACTCAGAAGTAAGGTCATCATAATCATCCGAATCTGAGCTAGAATCATCATCATAAGCATCAAAGATCGGTGGCGAATCATAAATGGGAGAAGTTTCCAAATTAGGAAGAGAATCATCCACATCATCATGAAAAAGTGGATTATCGATGCAAGAATCGAATAGAGGATTGTTGTAGACAACAAAGTCATCATGCATATTAATCATATTCACTGATTCTCGGCCTCCAAAGGATTTGCTTCTAAGCTTCCCCATTTTAAAAACTTGTGCATCATCCCCGACTCTTAAGATTAACTCGCCTTCAGCCACATCAACTAGAGCTCGTCCGGTTCTCAAGAATGGCCGACCAAGTATTAAAGGAATACGAGGGTCCATTTCATAATCAACAACGACAAAGTCGACCGGGAAAGTAAATGTGCCAACTTTGATGAACACGTCTTCGGCTATACCAACGGGGTAAGCGAGAGTGCGATTTGCAAGTTCAAGAATCATCTTTGTTGGAGTGAGGTCGGGTAATGATAGTGTTTTCCAAACACTAAAAGGCATCAAATTAATACTGGCCCCGAGATCAGCAAGGGCAGTAAATTCTTCAGTTTTGTTGAACACGCAAGGCAACACAAAACGACCGGGATCTCCAAGCTTTTCCGGAAGTTCTTTAAGAATAACTGCAGATCAGTTTTCATTTAAGCGTGTGTTGGCGAGCTCAATCAGCTTCTCCTTCTTGTTAAGCAATTCCTTAAATGCTTTAACAAATTTGGGCATGTGGACAAGTGCTTCAAGAAAGCTAATGTTGAAGTTCATTTGAGAGATCATCTTCACATAGCGTGACACTTCAGAGTCATCCTTGGTTAGCATTTTGGTCTTGCCTAAACGAGAAGGATAAGGGATATTGGTTTTGGGTGGTGAAGGCACAGGTGTGGGTGAAGGTTGAGATGTTGAAGGTGGGGTTGGTGGAGGATTCTTGGTGGGAACTTCATCACGTCGAGGCGGAGACGGTAATGGTGCACTAATACTAGGTGTAGGAGGAGTAGGGATAAATGGTGGTGGAGGAGGTGTAGATGACGGGGGTAGAATAGGTGGTCCTACTATGGTGACTCCACTACGTGTAGTAATAGCACTCACATTTGCTCGCGGATTGGTGACGGTGTTTGAAGGTAGAGAACTTGAAGTAGAAGGTTGAGCTGCGGGCAAGAAACTAGCCAGCATATTCTTTATATCATTTGTTTGAGTGATGTAGGAGGATTGAATAGTATCTCGAAGATCGGATCTAATGTCATTCCCTTGCTTGGTGATATCTCCTTTCAGATTGATAATTTGGCTCTACAGATTCTTGATTTCCTCACCTTAGGTTCTCATGATGGCTTCAACATCGGGATTAATGGGTGGGGGTTGTTGAGTGGGTGGGTGATAAGGATTAGAAGCTCTTGGTGGGATTTGGTTGCTTCTTGTGTAGTTGTTGGCGGGTTTTGGTTTTTAGGAGAAAAACCGAGTGAAAGGTAGTTGTTTGATCGGTAACTCAGCAGGTTTCTATCCCCTTGAGGTCGAGCTTGGTAATTTTCTTGTGAATAATTACCATAAGCTGCATACACATTTTTCGGATTTCCTTGAGTCGAAGGACAATCGGTGTATGAGTGAGGACCGCCGCATGTTTCACAAGGGGTAGCAACAGCTTTAACTTGTTGTTGTTGGTTTGAAGCCAAAAGTTGCATACTTCTGCTCATTTCGGTCAACACGCGTGTGAGTTCGGTCATATCAGGGTTTGCTGAAGTAGAGGAAACATTGACTCTCAGGTTGTTCCTTGAAGAAGCGGAGGAATCCCAGTTTTTGTGGTGAGTAGTCATGTTCTCAATTAGCTCTCTACACTCCTCGGGTCTCCTTTTCATGAATGTGCCACCGGCGGCTGCATTAATCGTATCCCGATCTCGAAAAGTCAAACCGTTGTAGAAAGTATCTATTAAGGTCACATGGAGCATGTTTTGGTTTGGACATCTATCGATCAGACATTATATCTCTCCCAAGCATCAAAAAGAGATTCATCAGGATCTTGCATGAAACCGCTGATTTGATTGCGAAGGCTCGTGACTATGGATGGTGGAAAGTAGCGCGACAAAAAGCGTTGAGTCATGTCATCCCAAGTGTGAATTGAATTCTTCGGAAGACGATCAAACCATTACTCGGCATGATGTGATAAAGTATGTGGGAAGAGTTGTAGGCGAAGTTCATCCATTATGGCACCGGCGCACTTCATGCTTTGGGTGATTGTAATGAACTTGTCGAGGTGTTTGTTGGCATCATCATCAGGCATTCCGGTGAATAGATTAGTTTGCACTTTTTGAATCATGTGGTGCTTCAACGAAAACTCAGGAGCGTTGATTTGCATCGGCGCAATCGGTCCTCCTCGTCCAAACATGGTAGGTTGACAAAGCTCCTCCATTGTCCGAAGATCGGGCTGTGGAAGAACATTGTTTTTATTGTTGAGGTGCGGTGGATTATTGTTGTTGTTAACACCTGACATACTTAAATCTTCTTGAGTCTCGGGCTCTTGATAATTAGAAGATCTAGTACGCATACACCTGAAAATGCAAAAGAAAAAGAAACCAAACACAAAGACAATATATATACACAATAAAGATAAAATCTTTTTGGATTTTTGAAATTATTAATTTTTATGGATTGTTAGCAATTTTTTAATTTTTATGATTTTTTTTTTGAAATTTTTATGCAAGAAAAATAACGCTCACAAGTGAACAGATCCCAAAAAGCAACGCGTCTCTCACAGAAAACCGTTAATCTTTACGAAAAGAGCCGGCAGCGGCGCCATTTTAATGTTAAGATTTTGCTAGGTTCAGTTGTTCGTTTCTCGGTATCTTAACGAATTGATTTCCGGTTCAAAATGCGACTCAATTGTTTTTGGTGAGACAAATATTTTTTGGTTGTTTTTAAAATTAAATCGCAAGACGTTAAAATAAATGACGTTAAAGTAAAGCTAAAACTAACTAAAACATAAATGGTGTAAAATTAAAGACGTTAAAAGTAAATTAATTAAATGACGAGAAATTAAAATTTGATGAAAAGTAAATTCGAAAATTAATTAAGACAAAACAAGTAAAAATAAATTGACATAAAAATAAGACGAAACAATTAAAATAAAGTTAATTAAAAATGGCGGGAAAATAAGTTTGAAAATTAAATTTGACTAAAAACTAATAAAATTCGCAATTGTAAAAACTGAATTAAATTCGCAATTAAAAGAACAATTCCGCAATTGTGAAATCAAACATTTCGCAATTGCTAGAAAAAGTTCCTAAATCGAATCAGGAAGAAGATTTCGCAATAGCAGAAAAAGGCAAGATTTCGCAATAGCAGAAAAAGTTCCTAAATCGAATCAGGAACAAGATTTCGCAATAGCAGAAAAAGTTCCTAGATCGAATCAGGAAGTAAAAGTTCCTAAATCGAATCAGGAACAAGATTTCGCAATAGCAGAAAAAGTTCCTAAATCGAATCAGGAAGAAGATTTCGCAATAGCATAAAAAGTTCCTAAATCGAATCAGGAACAAGATTTCGCAATGGAGAGAAAGTTCAAGATTTCGCAATTAATGAAAAAGTTCCTAAATCGAATCAGATTTCCTAAAAACTAGGAAAACACAAAAAGTACGAAAATAAGCTCAAAAATCTTAACTTTTGGAAGACAATAAGCAAAGTAAAACACCAATAAGCTAAATAAAAACTCTAGATCAAATAAAAAACGTATGAAATCAACAAAAACAAGACACGAAAGATAAAAAGACTTAAACTGTATATAAAAATAAGATGAAAAAGGTTTAGATTAAAAATTTGAAATCAAAACAAACATAGATTAAGAAAAAGATTGACAATAAGCAAGAAGAGAAGATGAACAAGATGATTAAAAACTTAAAGATAAAAGATTAAAGAACACAAAATTAAAACTTACTTGAAAATTAAAGGTGCAAGACAAGGTAATTAAAGGTGCAATAAAGTAAATGACATGAATTTAAATGTGCAAAAATTAAAGTGGAAGAGCATAGTTTGTCAAACTAGCCAACAAGTGTAAAAATGAAATTCTAATGACTATATATAGGGGAGGATTAGGAAGCTTCCTCCCTTCCTTCATTTTCTCTTAATTGCATCATTAGGCCCTTCCTTCTTAATCTCTTTGTTAATTGCACCATTAGTCCTTAAGCCTTTAAATCTTCTTTAATCTTGGACTTTAATGACTTTTGGCTCGGGATTTCTTTGAACTCGTCTTTTAATTCTTCAATAAATTAGACTTGAGTTTTTCGGCTTTTGATAAACTTCCGTCTTTTGACTTTTTCTTCGATAAATCTTCAGAATTGGTCTTGGACTTCCGTTCTTTTTCCACTCTTGACTTTTCGACTTCATCTTTCATCTTTTTCTTCAATAAAAGCCCGTAAATGCCGTGTTTTCTCCACTTTTCACAATTTCGTCCTAAATCACAACAAAAACACAAACCACGCATAATTCCGACATAAAATACACGTTTTGGCTCGGTTATTATTGTAATTAAGTGGTAAAAAGGATGGGTGTTTACACACCTATCAGTGAACGCCTTTGGGTCGGTTCACCTAAACAAAATGAAACGACGAAGACGAACGCCAATGGGTCGGTTCATCAAAACAACATGATAGATAAAAGCAGATGCGACTAAATACGGCCAGTCCTGTACCAACCATTACTTAGTCAAAATTCCTGCCACAATGTCATATGATATAGATGCATGAAAACAAACTGTCAGTTCTAGGAAGACCATATTGACTACCCACTAATCACAGGTCATGTTTTGAGAGCCTACAGGTCGAAGCCTTGTCTCGGATACCATAATTGTAACACCCCATTTTGGTAAATGGAATGTCACACGTGATTATGACGTGTCATCAAAGCATACAAGGTAAATGTCTTAAAAACATTAAATGACCATGAATGGAAATACCGCAAACAAACATCGGTAGTCCAAGTATAAGCTCATCACACACAAACATAAGTACCGTAAAGGAAAAGGACTAAAAAATGTCCAAAGAAATAAGTAGCAATATGTATGATGAAATGCATAAAGTAGAGAAGTTTGGATAGCTTCCAATCCATATGCACGTACGCTTAAAGTCTACGAGCGCCCTTGAGTACCTACCGTTTGGGAACATGAAACAAAAACGGCTGAGCATAACGCCCAGTGAACGGATATACAAGTATAGAATGGAATAACATAAGCATAAAGACTAATAGCAGCGGAAAAGTATAAGTCCTAAGTAACCTGGAATCATGTTCATAAAACTGGTTTTATAGTTTGAAAAGACTTATGTTTTTATGTAAAATGTGTATTAATTAGCCAATAGCCCATATAGGTCATGAGGTTCTACTGTGCATGAATACTTGGAGGGGAGACCTCGTCATGCAATTAGAGGGGTTGCCTCTAATTAAATAGTCTGGGTAGGAAGGATCAACTCCTAGTGAAGGATGCAAGGCACACATCACAGTCAATCTAGTATTACTGGTAAACATGTAACTAGGATGCACCCATACGTCCCACATGATAATATAATATAATGTCCAAAACTGTAAAGGGAAACCACGAGCAATCACTTCGCCGTGGGGAAGTCATAAACTGGTGCCTCCAGTGTTATGGTTACGGTACCTCCATAACTAGGTGACACTGGTCATGCATGTATATCGCTTAGGCTCTTAAACTAACATAAGTAATCAAACATATAAAACAGTACTGGGAAAACAGTTGGCTGCAAACGGAGAATCCTAATAAGGAAAGAATGTCCATACTTAAGGGACAGGAAATCCGTACTTTATGTCCAGTGAACGAAGAAGACGAAAGGATGAAAGTCCTACTTCGATCTCACTAGTGCTACATGAAATAGGGGACATGTATCATTCTGTTTACTGAGTACTTAACTGATTATATCATGTCTTAGCTTGTTTTATATGTTCTTGTCTTGTTTTACTGATTTTAATGTTATGTTGTGTTTATCATGTATTCTGTGTATTCTGATTAAGTATTACTTGTATTTATTGTATTATTATACTTGTGTAATAATAAGTAACTTTTTAAAAATAGCAGGTTTCCTAAAATAGATAGTTTCCAAAAATAGAAAGTTTCCAAAAATAGATCAGTTTCTAAAAATAGAAAGTTTCCAAAAATAGTAAGTTTCCTGAATTAGAAAGTTTTCATATTTAGAAATAAGATGAATTAATAAGCTAATAGTATAAGCATAAGTTTACTGGTAAAATATCATAAATCATGTAAGTATTGGTATAGTTTATTAATAATATCATGTTAATTAAATAAACTATAGGTTATACGATTTAATTAAATATAAGCATGATTTAATTAAATTAAGGTGTATAAAATACTTAGGTTAAACATGTATTAATATTATATTAATTGTAACCTAAGTCAGGTTTATTAATTATTTATATTCCATGTCTTAATAATTAATTAATACTATATTCTAAATTAAAAAAATAAAATATATTTCATAAATAATGGATAACCTAAGTCCATGTTAAATTAAATTAAGTATTAGTCATGTCTTAATTAATTTAGTTCTCTTGTTAAAAATAATATACTTATAAAATAATAATAACTTGTAAACAAAAATAATTTAACTTGTAAAAAAAACTAGTCATGAACCGGACCCGTGTTTTAATTTAGACATATCGTGAACCAGACCGAATTCCCCATGAACCGGACCAAAACAAACACCCCCTTAACAGTGGTGAACCGGTTCAGCCGGTTGCCACTGTTCTTGTAAAATCACCACCGGCTGAAGCCGGTGGTTCCGCCTGGTTAGCCTCGGCTAGCCGCTGCCTCAACAAGGTTCCCACAAGCGGTTAGCCGGTGGTTCCCCCTTCCGTGCCACGCGTTCCCCTGCTTGACCCAAAACAGCCACCGGTCTAGGATCGGTGGTGTTTCTTGTTGTTGCCGAGACCCACACAAGCCAAACGGTACCCTGAATCGCGTCGGGGTCCCTTGGTTCTTGCTCCCGAGACCACCACAGCCCCCCCTCCCCCCACCGAGACCATGGGGTCTCGGTTGGTGATGATTCGAGGACCACCAAGAGCTTCGGCTCTCGGTTCCTTGCGTCGGCCGAACCAAACCAACCCAAAACATCCTTTTTATTTACCCCATGACAAATTTAACATGTTTAATTACTTATTTAATTTAATCCCATGTTTTCATGTTCTTGATCTAATAAAAGAATAAAAGAAAAAGGATTACGGATTACCGAATACGTGAAACAAATGGAGAACAATAACACGAACAATTACCACTTGTTTTAATCAACCAAAATCAATCAAACACTACCCCTTGGTGTTGTTGTTGCCGGTGGCCAAAGAGAACAAAAGGGCTAGGGTTTTGTGATTTTTAGAAAAACTCTGTTAAATGAAAACATGTTTCCCCTTTTGTTTATTTAGTAAAATTAAAATGGGCTTGGCCCTCCTTGTCTTTGGTGTCTGCCGTATGTGGGGCCCACAAGGGGAAACCCTAAGTTTTTCCCGTGTCTAATATTTTACGTGCACATGCGTTCGTGTTTCCATGTTATATTATAATTAATTGTTCATGTTATTGATAAATACTTGTACGTAACGATAATAATCGTATTATATTAAATAAGTACGTAATTACGTATTCGTGATTTTTACGTTCATGATTTCATGTTCGTGATTATAATTATTATTGTTAATAATCATCGTTTACTATCATGTACTTAATACTTATCGTGTAACAACACGAACATAACTTCTGTAACTAATAATATGACACGTGTTCGTGCTATAAAAGGAAATTTTTTATATGTACGTACATTTACTAAGTGTATTGTTCATGGTAAAAGCATGCGAGTTTTACAATCACCGATAAACACGGTTATAAAATTGTCCAAGTAAGGCTTACACACTATGTTCATGAGGTCCATGAAAACAGCTGGTGAATTGGTTAAACCAAAAGGCATAACTTGAAATTCATAATGTCCGTATCGTGTCCTGAAAGCAGTTTTAGGAATATCGTCTTCCTTAACTCTTAATTGATGATAACCTGACCGTAAATCAATTTTCAAATATACGCTTGATTCTTGAAGTTGATAAAATAAATCGTCGATTCTGGGTAATGGGTAACAATTCTTTATTGTAAGTTTGTTTAACTCACGATAATCGATACACATTCTAAAAGATCCACCATTCTTTTTCACAAATAAGACTGGAGCTGCCCACGGCGATATATTGGGTCTAATAAATCCTCGATCAGTTAGTTCTTGGACTTGACTTAACAATTCTTGCATTTCCGAAGGTGCTAATCGATAAGGCGCTTTAGCAATTGGTGTTGCTCCTGGTATCAAATCGATTTGGAATTCAACTTGACGTTCAGGTGGCAAACCTGGTAATTCTTCAGGAAATCCTTCGGGAAAATATCTGACTATCAGAATATTTTCTAGTCACTTTGCTTCTTGCAGTTTCTCCGTCACTTGAACTAAGAAAACTTGACTACCTCGGGATACATACTTATTCATCTTTAAGCATGATATGAGATTTAGTCGAGTCTTACTTCGCTCACCATGGACAACCAAAACTTCACCGTTAATAGGAATATGAACGGCTTTCTCGTCACATAAGATTTTATCATGGTATTTAGATAACCAATCCATCCCTATGACTACGTAAATGCTACCGAGCTTAATTCGCATAAGGTCGATTTCAAAGGATTGACGTAATAAAGTAATGATATATCCTTGAATAACGGTATTAGTGCTAACTATTTTTCCGTCGGCCATTTCTACATCATACTTACTATTCATGGAAACTATCGGTATACCTAACTTAGCAGCAATTTTAACAGATATGAAACTTCTGTCAGCTCCTGAGTCAAATATTACTTTAACTAGATGTTGATTTCGAAGAAACATACCCGTAACCGTATTCTGATCTTGATGAGCATCGCTCAGCAAATAAGCTTTTCCTCTGCTATTGCTCCCTTTACGACACTCATTTACCAGATGCCCTTTTTCTCCACAGTTATGGCCTGTTGGGTCAAAAAGTTGATGTGGCAGAAACTCAAAAACGAAGAAAACATGAAGACATTTTTCTAAGCGTTGTCAAGAGCAAATCAAGTGTTGACAAGAGCAAATCGGAGGTTGATGGCTCAAGCGTTATCATGTACAATCCAAGCATTGTCATGTACAAACTAAGCATTGACAGAAACGTAGACAAGAAGCCTTTGGAAGGTTTTATTTGGATATATATGCAGGATACATTATGTATATAGTTATTTAAATAGAAGATTTACATGTTTATTCATTCTTATCTCTTGTAAAACCCTAGTCCTTACACTATAAAAGGAACCAAGGGTTATTAGGTTTTTCATATATCATTCATATACAATGTAAACCTAAAGCGTGTGTCGACTAGGTGTGGGATTCAATGTACACACACCTAGTGGTTGTTTGTTATTAATATAATGAACAATCCATTTGTTTTAATTCATGTTCTTTGTGTCCAAACACTTTGTTAATGTGTCGTGTTCTAATTCCGCTTTGATTATCTAATCATATGAACATGATGCATTCCTAGTAGCTTAAAAGATTCGGAATCTTAGGATTCCTCAATTGGTATCAGAGCCTCGTGGCTCGTGATGCTAGGACCAACAAGGTGTTTATGTATGGTGAAAAGAAGAAAAATCCGTCTAGGGTTTTTCTGGACGTTTTTGTGTGCGCAGCAGTATTCAGAAGATCATAACTTTTGACTGGACCGTTGGATCGTCACGAAATTTCTTTTGTGTGTTCTATACACATATATCTAGATATCCACCAGAGGGATTGTCAAGTTTTATCCCCAAGAAAAAGTTATTAAGCGTCAAAGTCAGCAGCAAGATGAATGTAGTTTTCTGTTGACAGCCATGTTCAAAACACGTTTTCTCCTTCGTTAACCATTGGATCTTCATGATTTTTGGACTGAAGATTCTTGGCACTTGTGTCTAGAATCTCACCAAAGGGATTTTCGATCAAAGCCCTAATGAAGAAGTTATTCAAGGTCGAAGGTTGTTGGTTAAGGTATTAACGTTTTTTGCTTTTTCACATGAAATCATGAACTAGGGTTACACAAACCCTAGATCGACATAAAAAGTAGAAGGTTATATGGATTATGGCTGTTGTGATTCAAGATAATTCGTCATGGCTATGATGTTAGGGTTTATGGTGAAACCCTAGATCCGTCTTTGTTAAAACCCTAGATCGTTTGGTTATTATTGCTGTGATGATTGTTGTTAATACTTGATGCTGTTTTCCAAGATGATGAATGAGCAGTTGGTGTTCGTTTGGGATTGGTAAGCATATGATAGCAGTAGAATCAAGGAATAAGCAACATGGTTTTGTCAAAACTTGTTCACGTGTGCAAAGCAGAATGTGACAAAGGTTGAACGTGGGATACATGATGTTACACACGTTCCTTTTCTGAATCTCAATAGAGATCCCTGGTGTTTAGGGAATAGATTGAAGGAAATCTCAAACTAGCATGTGGAAAGGGTTTAAGATTGCTGATTTTCAGGAAAAATTCCTTAATCAAAGGGATATTTACTGTATGCACGTTTATTTCCTACAAATAAGGGTGACCAAGATTCAATTAGTTATATATGGTATGAGATTTTTGGTCTGTAATGGTGGCCCATGATAGGACAAACGTGGAATATAGACAGAAAAGAAAAGTGGAAAGAGACGCTGACAGAGTTTTGATTTGACGCTGACAGAAATAACGTGGGCGCTGACAGCAAGCGCTGTTATGTGTTGTCCGATATATGTGAATCTAAACGCTGATAGGTATTGTCCGATATCGGACAATACATCTGATAGTGATGTTGGATAAGAGAGGATATTGGATGAAAAAGGGATTACTGCTGTTTGAGAAAATTGATACGTTTTTAGCACACAAAAAGGAGGAAATTACACACGAAGGTACATGGAATCTCTGTTTTTATACAGAATATCAGGTTAATATTTATGGCTCGGATATTTTTAAATGGATTAGTTGTTTTAACGTGAGTTAACAACCATTCGTGAAGTATTTTATTGGAATAATATTTGATTAGATTATGTAATCGGGATAGCCTTGTGAAAGAGCTACCCGTCTATCACTTTTACATATGATATGAAGATATTATCACATAAATATTCGTCATGAAGAGGTGTTGGCCTAAGGGGAAGAATTCTTATGGTAAGTTTGATGTTTGAAGAAGATTTTCGCGAGTTTGTGTTCTATTATATCTTAAAGTCGTGCACTTCTAGTCATGGACTTTTAAGGTAACTTGTTTATGCCTACATTGTTACTGATGAAGTAATACAAGATCTAGGAATATGTGATTTTTCTTATGGTACTCTATGTACATATTTTCTATCACTTGAAGGAGTTACATTATCGTACTCAGTGTCTCACAAAGGATGAGGATTTTTATATCAGCTACACACTTCATCACATCGTACAAGATATGGAATATAGGTTTGGGTTATTCTACTTCTACATCAAGAATATTATATTTTTTATTCTTCTAGATCATTACACAGAGCCTACATTTGGAGAATCTTCAAGATTACATACATTGTTTACTTCCCTGTTGATGTGACAAAAAGGGGAAGACATACATGCTACACTTGAGGGGAAGCAATTTGAAGATCATGTATAACTTAGAAGAGATACATATAGAGTTTTGCCAACATCAACTAGGGGAAGATTGTTGGGTCAAAAAGTTGATGTGGCAGAAACTCAAAAACGAAGAAAACATGAAGACATTTGTCTAAGCGTTGTCAAGAGCAAATCAAGTGTTGACAAGAGCAAATCGGAGGTTGATGGCTCAAGCGTTGTCATGTACAATCCAAGCATTGTCATGTACAAACTAAGCATTAACAGAAACGTAGACAAGAAGCCTTTGGAAGCTTCTATTTGGATATATATGTAGGATATATTCTATATATAGTTATTTAAATAGAAGATTTACATGTTTATTCATTCTTATCTCTTATAAAACCCTAGTCCTTACACTATAAAAGGAACCAAGATTTATTAGGTTTTTCATATATCATTCATATACAATGTAAACTTAAAGCGTGTGTCGACTAGGTGTGGGATTCAATGTACACACACCTAGTGGTTCTTTGTTATTAATATAATGAACAATCCATTTGTTTTAATTCACGTTCTTTGTGTCCAAACACCTTGTTAATGTGTCGTGTTCTAATTCCGCTTTGATTATCTAATCATATGAACATGATGCATTCCTCGTAGCTTAAAAGATCCGGAATCTTAGGATTCCTCATGGCAAACCTTACTTACTAGAATTTGATTACTCCCAGTAATTGGTCCTTTACCTCTGTAGAATCCTGTCTGATGTCCTGTTTTTCCACAGTTCTGACACTTAATAGTGCAAAACCCTATGTGATGTTGAGAACATTTCTAACAAAAGGGTTGTCTTCCATTATAACCATTGTTCGTAGTTACAACATAAACTTTAGAAACATCATTTCTTTTCTTCTGCTACTATTGCCTTGATTATAATTGCGAAAACTATTCTTCTAGAAATTACGATTAATAGGAAAATTACTTCTATCATCAAACTTCCTCTTGTTATTTACTGCCATTGGTGCAGGATTATAACATATCACTTGATCCATTAACCTTTGAGTAATAGTGATAACTTCCTCTAAAGTTTGGGGTTTAGAAGCGGTAACATTCCCTATAATGCTTCTAGGAAATCCTCCAATAAAAGCTTCCATCAACTTTTCATTATTATGCACCATATTAGGACATAGTGATGCTAATTCCTGAAATCTTTGGATATAAGCTTTAAGATTATTCTCTTTTACTACTAAATTATAGAATTCCTCCTCCATTTTCCTAATCTCATTACGAGGACAACACTTCTTAGTTAGCAGATTCTTGAATTCATTCCATGGAGTACGATAAGCTTGTTCTATCCTAATGGGTTGTACATAAGAAATCCACCAAGACAAAGCTTCTTCTACTAACGTACCCGTAGCAAACTTCACTTTACAATCTTCAGAACAGTCCGAACAAATATTGATTCAGTTCTGTCAAACCAGCGGATAAGTCCAACAGCTCCTTCAGATTCTTTATAGTTAAAAGGCTGACAATTCATGAAATCTTTGTAAGTACTGTTGGGAATAAAATGTAGCCAGTCCACTTGAGCGCTGACAAGAGGAAAACAAGCGTTGATAAGAAGAAAACAAACGCTGACAGATCAAGCGTTGACAAGAAGAAGTCAAGCGTTGATAGGTTGAAGACAAGCACTGATAGAAAGATATGGCCTACGCGTATTATGTTTCTAGTTTGTTTCTAGTAAAGATAGGATCAACATTGTATTTTCTATAATTATCTTTACCTAGAATAGTTGATACGTAGACTCTTGTACAAGGCTTCTTATGTCTATAAAAGAAGACCTTTAGGTTATGTTCAAATAAGTTTTCATACGTTAAACACTTTCATTGTAAGCAAGTTCGTTATTATCAATCAAGTGAAAGTTTGTTTTACATCCTTTGTGTGTTCTTGTTTAAGTGTTAATTCCGCATAACACTTGAATTACTTAATACATAAACAAAGTTTCTCTACGTGTATAACTTGATATAATCTCGTTTACACAAGCTAAATCGATCTATGTTTTGGATCAACAAGTGGTATCAGAGCCTGTTGAGAAACTTTTATCTAAAAGAACACAAGAACCCTAAAATCACCAAAACCCTAATTTTCACAAAAACCCTAAAAACATCATGTCCACTCCAGAAGTAACCTCCTCCTCCTCAAACCACAACATCAAGATTCCCATGCTAGATGCAAACAATTTTGAGCTGTGGAATTTCAACTTTGAGCAATATCTGCAAATCCATGACTACACTCTCTGGGAGATTATTGAATATGGAAACACATTCAATAAAGCTCAAAAGATTGCAGATGCCATTGCTACAAGATGAGCTATTCAAGGATGTTCTGAAGAAGATAAGAAAGAAAAACCTGACGATGGGAGAGCTGTGTCTGCTGATGACATAGCAAAGAAAAGGGTTGATATGAAAACCCTAAGCATTATGAAACTTTCTTTGGAACAAGAAAATCAGCACAAATAAAGAGGTTATGAGTCTGCAAAAGACCTTTGGGCAGCCCTTGAAGTTGCATATGGTGGTAATGCTGATACTAAGGAAGAGAAGAAGAAGCAACTCTTGCATGAGTATGCTGTTTTTAAGGCTCAATCTAATGAGAAGCTTAGCAGTGTGAGAAGCAGACTGCTTGAAATTACAAGCAAGCTATCCTTCATGGGGACAGTAATTGGTGATGTTGACATTATTGCCACTTTTCTTAAAAGCCTTGGTGATGCATGGAAGATTGAGGCAAGATCTATAATTGCCAATAACACTCACAAAAGTTCTACTTTTGATGATATCTACAACAAAATGAGGCTGTTGGAGAATGAAACTCTTTTGGAGCATGGAAGTAAGTCTACCAATAGTAACATGGCCTTCTTCTCGCATAGTGAAGGTTAATTTGATCAGAAGGATTTATACATGCACCCAGTTACTGGATCAACATGTGTCAACGCTGGATCATATCCTGTCAACGCCTCACATTCAGACGCTGACACGTACAAAATTGACTCACCAAGAGTTAAGCCTGTTGGTTTGGATCTGGATACTGTGTGTGCATACATTGCTTCATTGCCCAATGGTTCAGTGATTACATATGAGGACCTTGAGCAAATAAGTGATGAGCACTTAGAGGAGATGGATTATAAGTGGAATATGGCTCTTGCACGTATAAGAGCAAAAGATGGAATAGAAGGTTCAAGAAGAAGATGACCTTTAATGCAAAGGACACTGCTGGATTTGATAAATCCAAGGTTGAGTGCTACAATTGTCATCCTATGGGGCACTTTATGAGAGAATGCAAATCTTCAAGAAGATCTGATGCTGGAAAGCCCTCAAGTCAAATTATTAAGGATCAGGATCCTAAGGCCATGTTTGTAGTGCAAGAAATTGATGGTATTGGATGGGACTGGAGCTATTTGGCTAAGGATGGGGAAGAGGATAAAGCCTTGGTTGCTGAGATTGAAGAAGAAGAGCATGTTCAATATGCTCTCATGGCACACTCCTCATCTTCATCAGACAATAAGGTATATGATAACTCTTTTTGTAGTAAGGGTTATCGTTTAAATACTAAAAAACTTAACAAAGAGGTTTTAAGATTGTTAGGAGATGTGAGTACTGAGAGATGCAAGTTGTCTAACTATCAAATTGCTCTCACTCAAACTGAAAAGACAGTTTCTGAGTATAAGAAAATGGAGCTTGACCTAAAAGATAAAATAAATATCTTAAAATATGATTTAAATGCTAGTAATGATATTAGAAACATCATGGAAAGGCTCAATGCTGAATTACAGGCTAAGTTAGATGAGGCTATCAAGAATAAGGATAATATAGACCTTAAAATTCACAGATTTGATAAGGCCTCACAAACCCTAGGAGAATGTGTTAGTAAATAGAGGGATTCTAGGGACATGACTGGGATTGGGATGAAAGAGTATTCTGTTGTTCCACCACGAGTTGGGGACTTTTATGGTGTCTAAAGAAAGGACTTATCTTGGACTGGTTTACCAGTACTCCAAGAAGAGGAATTCATTCCTCCAAGAGTCCTTACCCCAGTTGAGGAATATAGGCAAAAATTGACTGACTTGAATGAATGGAAGAAAGCCAACCCTACCTTGTTTGTCAAGGGTAGCATGCTTTGTGATAGTCCAAATGAGTCGTCCTCTATCAAAGTAACAAACCCAATCACTGGCAAGACTGTTCACCTTGGCTCAAACACTGTTAGAAAACCTAGCATTAAGTATGCAGAAATGTATAGGAATACTAGGTCACCTAAAAGCCAAGTTAGTGATAATGGAACAGGTTTCTTTTCTTCTAGACCTAGAGTTGTGTCTAGAAAAGCCTGTTACACTTGTGGTAGCTTTTCACATTTAGCATATAAGTGTGTCAACGCTTGCAAGGTCAACGCTGACAAAAGGTCAAACACTGTCAGACCCAAAACTTTTGTGGAGCAAAGTCTACAAGTTGTTAGACCAACCCCATTCTTCACTAAATGGTCTAACACTCGCGGACAAAGACCTTTTCAGAAGACGAATACATGGTCTAATAGGCAATGGGTTTTTGTAGCAAACCCTAGGTTCAATGCTGAGAAGGGTAATTTCAGCATTGACAAGACCAAATCTAACGCTGACAGAAACGTTGCCAGACCTAAATATTTGCAACCACAGGGAAAGGGGTCTAAAGCTACTTCAAGCTTGACATAGAGACCTAAGCAAGATCAAAACCCTATTTCTAATAGGATTTCTATGACCTGCAACAGATTTAATTATATTTTAAAGGTCATCACAAAACCAATTGGGGTTAACTGGGTGTTTCATCCAAAAAGGGATGAACAAGGGGTTGTTATGAGAACTAAGTCTGTTCTTGTTGAACAACCAGATGAATCCAAGTCTGCTCAGGCTTGGGTTCCCAAAGAAAACTAATTTGCTTTCTTTATGTGCAGGGCATTCAAAAACAGGTGAATGATTATGGCTATTGGGATAGTAGATGCTCTAGGCACATGACTGGGAAGGAAGATTATCTTACTAACTTCACTCCCATTAAGGATGGTGATAAATTTTACTTTGGAGGCAGATATGGAACTATCACAGGCAAAGGAACTCTACTCACCAATAACTTGCGTTTTGAAAACGTGTTTCTGGTAAAAGAACTTGATTATAATATTTTTAGTGTATCACAAGTTTGTGATAACAAAAATAAGGTTCTTTTCACTGATACTGAATGCTTGGTGTTGAGCAAGGATTTTAAAATACCAGATGAGAAATTTATTGACTATAGAACACCTAGACATAAAGACATTTATAATGTGAATCATAATGGTATTAGGATGAATAATAATATGTCATATTTTTATGCTAAAGCTTCAGTTGATGAGAGTAATCTATGGCACAGGAGACTAGGGCACATTAACTTTAAAAATATAAACAGACTTGTGAGACTTGGCTTGGTTGATGGTTTGCCTGAAAATGATTTTCACAATGACCACTCTTGTGTTGCATGCCTTAAAGGAAAACAGCACAAGGTCTCATTTAAGTCTAAACAAGTGCACTCTAGTTCTGAACCACTTCACTTGCTGCATATTAACCTATTTGGTCTAACTAATATAGAAAGCTTGAATGGTAAATCATACTGCTTTGTCATCACAGATGATTTTTCTAGGTTTACTTGGACTTTCTTTTTAGCCATGAAAAGTGACACTGCTGATACTTTAATTAGCTTTATTACTCAGATTGAGAAGAAAACTGGTAATGAAGTTAAAATGCATAGAAGTGATAATGGTGGTGAGTTTAGAAATAAACTGTTGGATGGTTTTTGTGCCAAGAAAGGGATTACTAGGCAGTTTAGTGTTGCCAGAACCCCACAGCAAAATGGGGTTGTTGAGAGAAAGAATAGAACCCTAATTGAAGCAGCCAGGACTATGTTGGCTGATGCTTATTTTCCTATAGCTTTTTAGGCTGAGGCTGTGAATACAGCTTGTTATGTTCAGAATAGAGCATTGGTCAACAAGATACATAACAAAACACCTTATGAGTTACTTTGGGGAAGGAAACCTATTATTGGTTTTCTTAAACCTTTTGGCTGTCATGTAGATACTAGTGATGCCTTAGGGAAATTTAGTGCTAAAGGTGATGAAGGCTATTTCATGGGTTATTCAGTACAGAGCAAGGGATATAGGGTTTACCATAAGAAGGAAAAACGTATACTTGAAAAAGTACATGTTAGGTTTTTAGAAAGTAAACCTAGTGATCCTGAAAGTGGTCCAAATTGGTTGTTTGACTTGGAACCTCTATCTAGGACTTTGAATTATATGCCTGTTACTAATCCAGACATTGTGAAGGTAACTTCAAATGTTGTGGATGAACCAGTCGTTGATGTTTCAGGTACACAGGTTAATGAAGAGGTTGGATCACAAGCAGACAAGTCATCTCCCATACAAGAGTATGTCACTATTCCCATTTGGACAGATGCTTTTGCTGTTGCTGCTGGAAAGGAAAATGGTGGTCCCCAAGTATCACCAGTTAACAACATGCATGGTCCTTCAGGCGCTGACAAAGGAAAATCTGGCGCTGACAGGACAACTTCAGGCGTTGATGGCTCAAACGTTGACAACACCATTTCAGGCGTTTATAACCCAAACGCTGATAACCTTGGTTCAGGCATTGACAACTCTTTTGAGCATATTTTCTCTTCCAATTTTGAACAAGGTGAACCTTCAAGCAGCCAGGAAGAGGTTCATACAAATATTGATAGAAGAGAGTCCGAAGAAGATATTGGTAACTTGGATGATGAGATTGAAGACAATAGACTTTTTGAGTGAGGAGTTCTCACTTCTACAATTAAGAATAACCCCATTTCTCAAATTATTGGAGATGTGATGTCTCCTGTTCAGACTAGAAGATCTCATCAGAGTCTTGGAGGATTTATTGCCAATATACACAGGAAGGTTGATACCCCTCTTGTTCAAGCATGTTTGTTTGCTAGTTGTCTGTCACAACAGGAACCCAAGAAGATTTTTGATGCTCTCAAAGAACCATGTTGGGTGGAAGCAATGCAGGATGAGCTTCACCAATTTGCTATTCAGGATGTTTGGGAGCTGGTTGATTGTCCCAGATATGTCAGACCTATTGAGACAAGATGGGTTCTAAGAAACAAGAAAGATGAAAGAGGCATTGTGGTCAGAAACAAGGCACCTTTAGTGGCTCAGGGATATACACAAGAGGAAGGGATAGACTATGAGGAGGTCTTTGCACCAGTTGCAAGGATTGAGGCTATAAGGATATTTCTAGCCTATGCTTCCTGTACGAGCTTCACTATCTATCAAATGGATGTGAAGAGTGCTTTCCTTTATGGAACAATTGTTGAGGAGGCATATGTCATTCAGCCTCCTGGTTTTGAAGATCCAGAACATCCAGACAAGGTGTATAGAGTCAAGAAAGCTATGTATGGACTTCATCAAGCCCCAAGAGCATAGTATGGCACATTATTCACTTATCTGGTGGAAAATGGATTCAAAAGGGGAACCATAGACCAGACATTATTTACAAAGAAGGCTGGTAAGGATGTCTTACTTGTTTAGGTTTATGTTGATGATATCATCTTTGGTTCTACCAATCCAAAGATGAGTGAAGACTTTTCCAAGCTTATGAAAGACAAATTCAAGATGAGTGCAATGGGGGAGATGAACTTCTTTCTAGGGTTAAAAGTTCAGCAGAAAGAAGATGGTATCTTCATCTCTCAGGATAAATATGTGGCAGAAATCTTGAAGAAGTTTGGCTTTTCTCCACATGAAAAGAGGGCTACTACTCCTATGGATAGAGAACACCCTTGGGGAAAAGTTGGAGATGGAAAAGATGTGGATGTCAGGCACAATAGATCAATGATTGGTTCATTAATGTATCTCACAGCCTCAAGACCTGACATTATGTTTGCTGTGTGTGCATGTGCACGCCATCAAGTGACTCCCAAAGAGTGTCACCTTTATGCTGTCAAGAGAATCTTTAGGTATCTCAGATGTTATCCAGATCTTGGATTATGGTATCCAAAAGATTCACCATTTGAGCTTATTGCATATTCAGACAGTGACTATGGTGGTGATAAATTTGATAGAAAATCCACAGCTGGTAGATGTCAGTTTCTTGGGAGTAGGTTGATATCTTGGCAATGCAAGAAACAAACAGTGGTGGCCAATTCTACAACTGAAGCAGAGTATGTAGCTGCAGCTGCTTGTTGTGGACAAGTCTTATGGATTCAAAACCAGCTGTTTGATTATGGGTATAATTTCATGCATACCAAGATTTTTGTTAACAATAACAGCACTTTATGCATTATTAAAAATCCTGTACATCATTCTAAAACAAAACACATAGAAATTAGACATCACTTTATAAGGGATTGTTTTGAAAAGGGTTTAATACAACCAATTAGGGTTGACACAGAAGAAAATGTGTCTGATTTATTAACTAAACCTTTTGATGCTGGAAGGTTTCAATACTTGGTTACAAGTATTGGAATGATCAATCTCACATAATATGTGTTTTGGGGTCTTATTGTAAAAGTATGTACAGGATAATGCATTGTTATTGGTCTTTTTGAAGTTAGATTTTCCACTATATTTTTCTAACGTTGACAAAGGTTATCTTAACGCTGACAAGTGTTATCGTAGCGTTGTCAGCAACAATGTTAGTTTTGTGGTTTTTAATCTAAGCGTGCAGGTGGTGTTAGCATTGTACCATTGGATACAGAGTTGCTTATGGATCCTTGGAGAATCAATTGAGCATGTTTTTATTTATGGATGATGGTTAGAATATTTATATTCCTATCTTGACATAAATTTTTATGTTCATGCATATTTTTGGGCAACATATGTATCACAGTTTAAGGGGAGGTTTTAGCAACCTTTAGGACTTTTGGGTATTCTTATAATACTCTTATCATAATTCTAGATTGTGTCCACAGGTGAGTATGAGTTAGTTTTACTAAATCATGAGGCACTGCAGCATGCAAAGTTAATATACTATGCATGCTGCCAAGACATTTTTGGCCTAGAATTGGATGTGGTCTGTTGGGAGACTTGGGAATGATTTTATCATGGGTTTTACCTGGGAGTTACAAGGAATTTTATGAGATAACTTAGTTGTTAAGAATTTTGGTTAGCAAGGGACACTAGAGGACTGTTGTAACACCCCCAAAATTTATACAACTCAATACAGCGGAAGACTAGTTGGTGTTACGGGATAGCACATTACTCACATCATAGACAACGCATAAAAATTGCGTCGTTTAATAATAAAGCATTTTCATTCATAAATATCAAATTTACATAGGTCCCAAGTCATATTATTTCATACAAAGTTTTACAAAGTATTTGAATGGAAAATATAGTTTAAGTGCGGGCCATGAATTCTTGTCATCTTCCCGAGAATTACCTTCAAGTACCTGAGATAAAACATGTTAAAAGAAAAGGTCAGCGATAACGCCGAGTGAATTCATAGAGTTTAATAAACCATCAATATAGTATCGGTATAAAATTATTACCGAAAATCATTTTGTACAAATCATTTTAATAGGCCATAAAATAGCCAAAGACATTTTATACAAATCCTTATCGAAAATCATAATATAGGCATTTGCATTAAAAATCATTATATGAGCCAATGTCGTAAAAACATCATACAATACGTTTGATAACGTTGTATAGATTAAATAAAAACCGTTATATGAATATGGTTATATAAAACCAAAACACGAACATAATATCAATAGTATGACCCTGTATTGCTAGTCAGGCAATACATCGTAATTCGGTGCGTATAGGAGTATTTCGTTAATTGGATTATTATAAGCCGCTTGACATTGTTACCTTACTAAACCAAACAAAGGGTAGCTAGCCCGAAACTCAATTTGCCCATCTAAGTTAGCGTGTCGTCACAAAGGTCACGCTATGGAAATCTTCTCATACATAAATTCGCTTACCAATCAATGTGGCACGACGGGGATCAACCGTCAAGGTGCGAACTGGGGTGATCGTCCCCAAATAGTACTATTATATGCATAAGCGTCTACCAAATCCCGGTAGTTCACAATTCATGCTAATGGGACTTTTAGTGACATAACCTAACTTTAATAATCCATTTTATTTCATCTATCGGGTCCTTTAATCATTCATAGGGTCATACAATCATCCGGGTCCAAATCAATAAACAAACAATCGGGACAAATAGTGTCCTATTTTATAAAAACTAACATGTTATCTCCCTCGCGGGTTTATAAAACATTTATAAAAATATTTAAGAGAGTGCGAGGCTATGAACTCGCGTTGATGTGGGAAGGCGGGTTATCGGCAATTCGGACGTACGGTACGTGCTTCAATCACGGAAACCTAGACAAATAATACTTGTCTTAGACTCTTGTCCAATGACTTTATAAAAATAACAATTATGTATACATATGATGATTATATATATATATGATGATCAAGTGGGTTTACATATTCTCTTTTACTCATTTTAGTGTTTATGTTTTGGTAACTTCTTACTAGTTTACTAGTTTTACCTATTTACGTGTTTTAGGTCCAATAAGCCTATTATAAGTCCATTGACTTGTATTAATCCATTTCATACTTGTATTATCAGTATTTATACTTTACAAGTTGGGCCCAAATGGGTTAAGCCCAATAAATAAGTTTATAAGTGTTTTAGCCCATTTTGTTGTATTATTAGTCCAATAACGTTAACTTAGTCCGTTAATGTCCGTATGTTATATAGATCGGGTTTTATCGGTTTTTACTTGTTATATATGTTTATATATAAGTATATGAGTTTATAAAAGTTTACATTAGACGGGTCCAACCGTCTAAGTTTTATTTAACAAAAACGTTTATTTTACGGTAATAGCCGAAAAAATCGTAAAAATCATGTTTATAGTTTTATAACTTATAAAACTTATCAAACTTCCATTTTTATAAAATGTCCATTTATTTATCCTTATACATGTTTATTTAAATGTATTATATAAGTTAGTAGGTTTTTTCACATTTTATACTATATTTACTTGAGTGCTTATATAATACTATTATACTTTAATTTCCAAAATCTGATTTTTATTTTCATGTTCACCAAAACTGCCATATCTAGAGTTCTATATGGAGATAGAAGCTCAAATTTTTATGACATAACTACATGATATGTGCTCCATTTAACTCTTCTATAGCTACTGTTGAGTCAGCCTCTAAGTATTTTCTAAAAATCGTCCAAAACAGTGAACTCAGATTTGTACTTTAAACTTGTTTTGATCATATCTCACTCATTACAATGATTCCATTGCATGGACAACTCTCACATGTGTACAAGACATATTACTTACTGTATATCTGTTAACCTATACCATTTTTATCAGTTCATCATATGATTCTTTACTGTTTTATACAGCAAACAATTTAAACAAGATTTTAGCCTTGTTTCTTATAGTTTTTCATCCTTTTAACCATGTTTATCAACACCAAATACCCACACAATATTTTTAATCATCATTCATCATCATATACATATACATAAGTAAAAGAAATACAAGATTACATAATCAAAAATAACAAGAGGATGAGGAGGACAATCTTTATACCACCAAGTTGATGTAGGTTGTGATTTGGACATGGATTTTGATGGAGAAACTTGTGAATAACCAAGACCATCTTCAAGACCACCATTCTTCATGAACACTTTGTGAAAAATCAGCCCCAATACTTCATGGAAACTCCTCCTTTGATGTTATAAGAACCACCAATCTATAGAGCTTCAAAAGGGCTTCAACATATGTGTGAATAACACATGATTTTGTGGTTTAAATTGATCAAATGAGGGTGTTTAGGGTGGAAGTGGACGGCAATAAGAGAGAGAGATGAGAGGATTTAGCTTGTTTTGCATGTATGAATGGAGAGCTAGTGGTATGGTGGAGTGGTTTTGTTGTAGCTTAGTTGACATTGTAAGCTTAAGACATGTGTAAGCAACTTAGCTTACACTTGACACATCAAGTGGTGTAGTGGCTAGTTAAGGCCGGTTTTGAGTGGGGGTGGGACAAGTGTCCCACTTGTCTCATCCCCATTTATTTACGGGTACTCCTCGATTCTAGTTTTCTCGATTTGCGTGCCCTCGGGTCGTTTTACGAAAAACGTTTTTATAAATTATGAATCAACGTCACAAAACGAATCTAATAAAAATTGTCTCATCAAAAACGGAGTTCGAAAATGTAAATACGTAATCCTAGGGTTTTCGGTTTAGTCGTAAAGGACGTTAAATTAAAATCGTAAGTCCTAATCTCTCCTCGTAAATTTGTGAGTTTATGAACCAACACAAAATTAAAACTCCAAAATAATATTCATGGACAAATTTATTTTCTGAAATGTCAGACTGTCACCAAAGACGGTGTATGTAAACGTAAGCACGTAACGTAGAATCCTCCGGTTTAGACGTAGTCGATGCTACTTCAAGACGTAAATCCAAATTTCTTCCCAAAAATTAAGTGAGTTCATAATGTAACATTAAAATAATGTTTTTAAATAATATTTGAGAATAAAATATAAACTATAAATTGACGGATTGTCACAGCATTTACCCCTAAACAGGATCTTTGTCCTCAAAGATCATCTTACTACTCGCTTCTTATAGAGTTTAAGCCATGTGGGTATTTCCTCCACATTCGGTCTTTCCTCACAAGTGTAATCCATTACAATACGCGAGTTTCATCGAACATAACTACAGGAATAAGATCAGGCTAAATGTTGACTTACTTTCTCTATCCATGATGTTCACGGGTTTCTGATGAATGCAACTTTTCGCCGATCAAAGCTTTATTAAGAAGAATTCATATTTTTACTTGATAGATATTTTATCAAGTTCGATATACGAAACATAATTCACGCAGTTCTTGAAGTCCTAGGGTAGATCCAGCTTATATGCCTTTCAAACCAATCTTTTACATCATCTCAATGGTCCCATATAACGGGGACTTAATTCCCATGATCTTTCAGATCGTCTATTCATTTTTCCAAGGTGAATATTTTTGGCATAACTTTGCTACCCATCTGGCACTTCAAGATCTACATTTCATATTCACATAACCTTCTGCCCACTAATGGCAGTCAATAATCAGATCCTAATTTCAACAATCACTTCAGGTCTCGTGGGTCGGGTATTTTGTAAGGTTAGGTTTGTCGTCATAGAAAACCTTAAACCTAAAAGACATGTCCAACTCACAATGGGTGTATGTCAGGTGTCTTCATCTCAACTCCTGCTTACAAATCCTCTAATAATTGGATCATGACAAGATTCGATCTCGATCCTAATGCGATAATTATCAATGATAATCTCTCTAAAGGAAAATGTTGGAAATACGTTTTACGTATATAGAAAGTCTCGCTCACTCCAACAATGTAGTTATAGGCTCATAGTAATGTTAAGTCTCATTTATTAAATAGCCCGACCCATGAGCATGTTCATGGGCCGGAAGCCCAAGTCCATTAAGGACTTGGGGTATTTAAACCTCTTTCCACCATGGAAAGAGGTGTTGGTTGTTTATTTCTTTCATTTCAATATACAAGTTTCTTTCACTTCTCTCTCTAACTTTCTCTCTCTAGAAAAACATCAACCCCCTTGTTTCACAAAGATTATCATTGTTTTACAATTGGTATCAAGAGCATGGGATGAGATATAGGTTTGTTTTTGTGTTGCATATTATTTTCTAAACATATCATAGAGTGTTGGTTTGTTTTTGCCGAATCTTCATTTTTTTTGTGTTTGATCGTAGTTTAAAGTAGTGTAACATAGGGATTCGTGTTAAAGTGTTCTTGGTATCTTGGTTTTCGTTAAAACATCATCTTTATTGGATCAAAAGTGCAAAAAGGTCTTGTGTTCTTCATTCCGAAATTCTAGCAGAAATCTCCATCGGAAAGTACAAGTGAAAAGTGGGCTTCCATCGCAATAACCATCACCATCAGAAAGGGTTTGGTTCTACATTGCGATACATGGATTTCATTACTTATTCCGATCTGACATTCTGATCGTACTTTGCGATCTGGGATTCCGACGGCTATAAGGAAGTTTTTTAAGTCGTTACTCTGCTTAAATTTTGTCAGCTACCTTGCGATCTGAGCATTTCGATCTGAATCATTCCGATAGGCTTTGCGATCTGAGCATTCCGATAGACTTTGCGATCTAAGCATTTCGACAGCTTTGCATTGCGATCTAGGCATTCCGATACCATCATCATTCCGATAAGGTTACATTGCGATCTGAGCATTACGATCTGAATCATTCCGACAAGAACTTTGCGATCTGAATCATTTCGATAGCTTTCCATTACGATCTAAGCATTCCGATAGTAAGATATTCCGATCTGGGTATTCCGACAGAAAGAACATTTCGATAGAACTTGTTTTTAGATACTTAGTGGATTTTCTTCTATTTGGCATTTAATTTGGAAATTTGGAAAATTTCAAAAGCAAACAAAACAACAAGATAACAACATCTTTTAGTTAACAACACAAAAAAACTCATAACCTTATTTCATTATTCGATCATCTTTGATAATCTTTTTCCAAGGGATCACAAAATGAATTCACATTCATTTATGCCAACTATGACTTCACTCACCAATATATCGATCATTTCGGGTACCGATACTCGCTCGCCTTTGCTCATCAAAGATATATTTGAAGCATGGCAAGGTCGTATGAGAACATATATCATGGGCAAACAACATGGTCGACTTATGCTTCAGTCAATTGATAAAGGACCATTAGATTGGGGAGAGGTTACCGTCAACAATGTGACAAGACCAAGGGAGTATCATGAGTTAACCGATGCCAATAAAATCATTGCAGATGCCGATGAAAGGGCTGTTCAGACAATTCTTCAAGCCCTTCCACCCGATATCTTTCGAATGGTGAGTGAACATACAGTAGCAAAGAATCTTTGGGATCGACTTGCGGTTTTGCTACAAGGGACATCTCTCACTAAGCAAGAACGAGAGTGTCAACTGTATGATTTGTTTGATAGGTTCACATACCTTCCAGGGGATACACTTCATGATTTTTATTGGCGTTTTACCACTTTGATGAATGACATGAATGTCTATAATCTAAGGATTGAATAGTTTCAATTAAACACCAAGTTTTTGAACACACTACCCCCTGAATGGAGTCAATATGTGACTGATGTCAAAATGATTCGTGATCTACACAAGTCCAATTTAGATCAACTCTATGCTTTCTTACAACAACATGAGAAGCATGTGATCCAAAACCGAATTTCTCAAGGACATCATCATGAACCAATGGCATTATTGGCAAACCATCCTACACTATCATACCACAACTCTCAGCTTGCTTTAGGACACAAATCTTCATATCAACCTGTGTATCAAACCCCAAGCTTTCCACAGTACTCGATTCTGCCACCGCCGCCAACATCTTATCACCAACCAGCAACATCATCATCACAAGGAGATTCACACCCATTACCTTATGCTTCACACCAGTATTCACCATATCAACCTCCTACCAACCTTGCTAGTACCTATCCACAACTGGAGGCTCCTCATCCTCATTACTCACAACAAGTCAGTGCTCCAACCAGTCAGACTGTAGCTCAAGCAGCATCAGCTTTCTACTGTGAAGATGACATCCCTGTCCCTGAATTTAGACAAGGAGATAGCCCTACTGAAATCCTTGCTCTGATGTCTGCTTATTTAAGTCAAAAATTGAACAAACGAGGTTACCGAGCTCCAGCAACAACTAAGAATCAGTTAAGGAACTCGTCTAACTCTCGTCAACAGGCAACAATTCAGGACGGAAGAGTCATGGTGCAACCACTTCAAGGGAGATCGAATTCGTCTATTGCTGGTGCACGTTCATCCACTACTTCTGCTACAAGGGCAAACAGCACTGGTAAAATGAAGGTGGTTATTTGCTACAACTGCAAAGGGGAAGGGCACATGGCCCGAGAATGCAAGAATCCTAAGAGGAGAAGGGACGACACATGGTTTAAGGAGAAGATTTACCTGGTGAATGCTCAAGCCCAAGGCCGTGAGCTTGATGCAGAAGAATTGGCATTCCTTGCAGATCCGGGAGTAGCGGAAACTGATGGTCTCACAACAGTCATCACCAACAATGCTGCATATCAATGTGATGATTTGGATGCATATGACTCTGATTGTGATGATCTTAACACTGCCAAAGTAGCTCTTATGGCAAACCTTTCACTATATGGAGCTGATACCATTTATGAGGTACCAAATACTGCTACAGATACTCGTATTGTACCTTATCAAGTTGAGCAAATGTCTGAGTATTCGGAACAGCCTCTGGTGGTTAGTAACTCAATCGATGAGACAAACAATGATAGCAATAACATTGCAAGTCCTCAGACTTTGATTGAACCACAACCGAGAGCTCTTACGACTATCAGTTCGTCTGCTCAACCTGATTTGGTTAGGGTCTCGGCATCTTTGCTTAGCAGTATGAATAGTACGATCCTTGAAACCATAAATGCTAATCAGACTTTATTGTCCGAGCTTGCTTTGCATAAGGACAAGGTTAAAACCTTGGAAATGACTCCTGTGTCCACTACCTTAACCAATCCTGAATTTGATAGGTTTAGGAAAGTTCAAATGGACAATCTGCTAGAAATTAAGAGTTTAAGAGCAAATCTTTCGAATGAACTTAAAGAAAAAGAGTCGGTCGTTACTAATTCAACAACTTCAAACGGATTTTGAAATTTTTGAGTCCAAACAGCTTGAATTGGAAATTAAGACGTCTGAAAGAATAAAAGAAACGGAAATTAAGCTTTTAAAACAATATGCTGCTACACATCTAGTAGACTTGTTTCATGCATCATTTAAAGAGTTCAATCTATCGCGTCTTATAGACTTACCACCTAACCCGGGGTATGCAAAGCAAGCGCTTAACCACAACCCACGACTTTATGATGCAACAAAGTTAGGATTGGTATTAGATCCGACAGTGTTCTCAAATGATTCTATGACACCATATGATGAAAAGCAGTTAAAATTACTTTCTACATATCCTGAATATGATTATGCTCAAATGAATGCAAAAAATGCCACAATAGATCTTAGAATTCGTTTTAATATGAAAAAGAGAACTCTCCAAACATCCACTTTCATGCCGACTAGAGAATGCCTTAGTATAATTCCTACACTTGTCAACTCGGACAAACCAAAGGAAATTCCTAAGAATCTTCCACCGGTTAGTACGGTAAAGCTCAGCTTGGAAGAGATTGGGCAATACCTTACCGATTTTGACAAGGTCATTTTGGAATGTACGACTTCAACGGCTCAAACTGCTGGAGAATGGGCGTTCGAACACATGAAAACGGTGTTTGAGAAAGAGATCGTTCCGTTTGTGGACCATATTAAACAAGGAGTCTATGATCTAGCGTGTAATTTAAGTTTTGAAATTAGTGAAGTTCAAAAAGTTTTCTATAAAATGGATGATGCTTATGAACAACACTTAATTGAAAAGGAAAAGATTTTATCAGAATATGACCGCTTTTTAGAACATATGGTGTCTCTCGAAGTGATGCAAGTTGTTACTGTTAAATATACTCATGAAATTTCATCTACTGTGAATATTTGTGATGATGTGCATGAATCTGTGAATACTGTTGAACATGTGAATACTGTAGAAAATCATTCTTGTCATGAATCCAACGCTGAATTTTTAAAGCTTCAAGATTCGTATAATACACTCTCAAAAAGTTTTAACGAGCTTCAACAACATTTTATATCTCCTTAAATTAAGAATCAATCTAAAAATGAAACTCTTTCAAAACTAAATGATGGTGGAAACTCCGTTGAGACAAGTGACAAGATGATTCAGATGGTTCAGAATTTAGAAGAAGAGATGATGAGAATTAAGAGAGAATTACTAGAAACAAAAACGGAACTAGAGGCTGCAGAGACTAAGAATCATGTCCTAGAAAATAGAATTAATTCTATACTAGGAGAGCGTGAACAAGTAAGGCAGGGAGACTCACAAATTTCTCGTTCAATAGAAGAACACCTCACGTTTAATGCGACAGAGCAAAAGTCTTTAATTGACAAACTGAACAAGAAATGTGAGGAAACCTCTGGCCTAAAAATTCAACTCATAGACAAAACATGGTTCTAGCAGAATTAAAGGAGACACTTCAACTCAAAGGACGAGAAAGTGTTGATAATCTAGCTACTGTCTCTGCCTCGACCTCTAGTGCTCCCAAACCCAACCCACGTGTGCTATATCGGGATCCAAAATTTAAGAAAAGTCCCACTAAGTTTGCCACATATATGAAAAATGCCTTGGAACATGCTGATCTAGCTAGAGAGATTGTTGATGAAATGCGTGAACGTGATCCCACAAGTCATAGTGTATATGAGCTTTTATTATATGTGGATCGCGTTCAGGATTGTTTAGCAAACTTAGAGTACATTGGGCAATCGATATCTGTACCATCTAAACAACAAACCACCATTGCCATTACTCCATTTAATAAGACCCTAGGAGCTAAGCCCGTTTTAAACACACCCATCAAGGCTAAGTCAAAATCTGTAACTAATGTTCCCTTGGCTTCTACAGGAGTAACTGTGTCCACTAAGGCTAAAGGATCTCAAGACAAGAAAGATAGGATCAAGCCTTCCACTACTAGGACTGAAAAGAAGAAAGTAGAAGTGCACCCTAGGAATGTTATTTCAGTTTTAAATAAAAAGAATCATGTAGCTAAGACAAAAGGTTCTCTTTCTGAGTGGAAACCTAAGCAAAATGTGAATTCTAATGCTAAATGTTGGAATTGTAATGAATGCATGTTTTCTCAGCGTCATGATTTATGCCTTGTTGATCACGTGAATGAAATGTATGCTATTAAGAACAATCTTGAATGGATTCCAACAAGGAAGAAATTTACCCAAGTTGGGTGGCAATGGAAACCCACTGGTAGGACCTTTACTACTAATGGAACTAAGTTCCCTTTAACTAGGATCACATCCACGGAAGTTAGGTCTAAGCGTCCTTTAAATAGGAACACTGGCACTAAGAAATGGAAAAAGCGCCCTTTAACTAGGTCTGCCCCCACTATTGTGCCTACCAATGGTAATGTCCCCAGTCAAAAAGTACCTCAGAATACTAGAACACTAGAATCTAAGCCAATCACTAGTAAGAAAATCTGGAAACCTAAAGTTTCATCTGATGGCAAATCTAAGATAATTATATCTGTACCTGCTAACTCAGAAGAACAATTAGAATCTGATACATCGTCTGTGTTTGGTAATATTTTCAGGTCGTCCAAATTATTCTTTGGTATTTGGACTCGGGGTGCTCCAAACATATGACTGGAGACCGCTCGATGCTCAAAAATTTCGTCAGCACGTTTCTAGGAACGGTTAAATTCGGCAACGACCATATTGAAAAGATTATGGGTTATGGTGAATATCAAATTGGGAATGTCACGATTTCAAGGGTTTGTTATGTAGAGGGACTTGGTCACAATCTATTCTCAGTAGGACAATTTTGCGATTCAAACCTTGAAGTGGCCTTTCGACAACATACTTGCTTCATTCGCGATCTTGCAGGAAATGATTTGTTAAAGGGTTCTCGAGGGGATAATCTCTATACTTTGTCTATTCAAAACATGATGGCCGCCTCTCCTGTTTGCCTACTCTCCAAAGCATCTAAGACCAAGTCATGGTTGTGGCATCGACGGTTATCTCATCTTAACTTTGATGCTATTAACCATTTGGCTAGAAACGAACTTGTTCGTGGTCTTCCAAAACTTAAGTTCGACAAGGATCACTTATGTTCCGCGTGTTCATTGGGGGAAAAGCACCAAGAAATCTTACAAACCTAAAGCAGAAGACACCAACCAAGAACCACTATATCTTTTGCACATGGATCTTTGCGGGCCAATGCGTACGGCTAGTATGAGTGGTAGAAAATACATCCTCGTCATAGTGGATGATTTCTCAAGGTTTACATGGGTAAAGTTCTTAGCATCCAAGGATCAAGCACCAGAGTATATCATTACTTTCTTAAAGATGATCCAAGTACGTCGTAATGCTACTGTTCGCCGCATTCGGACTGATAACGGCACTGAGTTCGTTAATCAGACTCTTCGAAATTATTATGAAAAGGTTGGTATTTCTCATGAAACATCTGTGGCTCGCACTCCACAACAAAATGGTGTCGTTGAAAGACGTAACCGTACACTTATGGAAGCTGCTCGAACTATGTTGATTTATGCGAATGCTCCTTTATTCTTATGGGCTGAAGCAGTGGCAACCGCATGTTATACCCAAAACCGCTCCATCATTCGCAAATGTCATGGTAAAACTCCATATAAGCTATTTCATGGACACAAACCCGATATTTCATATCTTCATGTGTTTGGTGCACTTTGCTATCCAAATACAAATAGTAAGAATCTGGGAAAACTTCAACCGAAGGCTGATATTGGAATTTTCATTGGTTACTCGCCTACAAAGAAAGCTTACCGAATTTATAACCGTCGTCTTGGCAAGATAGTAGAAACTTTGGATGTCGATTTTGATGAGCTGACAGCGATGGCTTCTGAGCAACACAGCTCTGAACCCGCATTACACGAGATGGGAACCGGTACAATCAGTTCCGGATTAATTCCCAACAATCCTACTTCTCCATCATTTATACAACCAACAAGGTCCTAGTGGGATAAGTTATTTCAACCTATGTTTGATGAATTCTTCGATCCACAGAGTAATGATTCTCCAGCACCTGCAGCAGTAGCTCCAATTCCCGTAGTTGTTGCTCAAGATAATGGAAATCTATCTGAGGCATCTACTGTTACTCTTGAACAAGATGTCCCATCTCCCACCAATTCTCAAACAACACCTGAATCATCACCCCCACTCGTTCCTAATGATGTTGAAGAGGACCTATATGATCACGATCTGGAATATGCTCACTTACAATAGCTTCCCTTCTTTGGTTCACATATACCTAAAGACCCTACCGGTGCGTCTACCTCAGAGGAAGCTCCTACAATCGTTCACTCCCGACCACCACGGATTGAAACTCACAACACTAAATGGACAAAGGATCACCCAATCCGCAATATTATTGATGACATCGATCGACCAGTCTTAACACGCCATCAACTCCAAGAACATGCATTATATTGCTATTTTGATGCATTTCTTTCAGACACTGAACCTAAAAACTGGCAACAAGCCATGACCAAATCATCATGGATTGAAGCCATGCAAGAGGAACTTAATGAATCCCAACGTCTTGAAGTGTGGGAATTAGTTCCGTTACCCAGCAACGTTGAAATCTTGACATTGTTGTGGGTATACAAGGTTAAGCTCGATGAGTTAGGTAGTGTGCTGAAAAACAAAGCTAGATTGGTTGCTAGAGGTTACAAACAAGCTTTGGGTATCGATTTTGTAGAATCCTTTGCTCCTGTCGCACGATTGGAGGCGATTAGACTATTCCTTGCTTATGTTGCTCACATGAATATGATCGTCTACCAAATGGATGTTAAGACGGCATTACTCAATGGTGAATTAAGGGAAGATGTCTATGTAAGCCAACCGAGTGGATTCGTCAATTCAGAGTATCCTAATCACGTGTACAAGCTCAAGGAGGCTCTTTACGGGTTGAAACAAGCTCCACGCGCGTGGTACGATCTCTTATCGTCGTATCTCATCTCCAAATGATTCTCCAAAGGCAAAGTGGACCCAACATTATTCATTCTCAAGGAGGACAACGACATGATATTGGTACAAATTTATGTTGATGATATAATCTTTGCTGCTACTAATCAACGTTTGTCTGACCGTTTTGAGAAAATTATGTCCATATACTTTAAGATGTCGATGATGGGAAAAATTTCATTTTTCTTAGGGTTGCAAATTTCTCAAAATCCCAGAGGCATCTTCATTAATCAGTCCAAATTTTCTCTTGAATCCTTAAAGAAATATCACTTTGAAAACTGTGACTCCGTGGATACTCCAATGGTGGAGAGATCCAAGTTAGATGAAGATAAGGAAGGGATAGCTGTCGATCCTAAACTTTACCGTGGAATGATCGGCACCCTTCTCTATCTGACTGCTAGCAGGCCTGATTTGCAATTTGCTATAGGCATGTGTGCTCGGTATCAGGCTCGGCCTACCGAAAAGCACTTACATGTTGTGAAAAGGATCTTTCGGTATCTAAAAGGAACACTTCATCATGGACTGTGGTATCCGAAGGATTCCTCTATTGCACTAATTTCATATGCAGATGCAGATTATGCCGGGTGTCAAGATACCAGACGTAGCACTTCTGGCAGTGTGCTACTTCTTGGAGATTGATATGAGTGTTTTTACTCATATCATTAGTAGCTTAAAACATTGAAATTATGCATGATTTATATCAAATATGCCTTGGATATGTGTGTTTCTTGTTTTCATGTGTGTAGGTACCAAGTTCGTGAAAACCGACGAAAACCGACACGAGATTGATGAAAAGATCGAGGAAGCCAAAACCGAGCTCAAACTTTAGAGGATTTAATATTTTAATAAGTGAAATGGGCCAAGTGGATCTCATATGGGCTTGTGTGGGCTTACAAGCCTATTTATGCTTAAAGTGTTAACTAATTTCGGCTGCAAATCCATTAGGCCCAAAATGGGGTTATAATTTCGACTGAAATTTATATTGGGCCCAAGCCCAATTCAGAAATATTAAAAAAGAAAACAAATGAAACGATTTGTGTTTTGTTTACTCACTTTATACGTTTTTATTAAAACGTATATCATTCACGTTTTTTTTGTTTTACCTCAATTAAATACTCCATAACCCCAACCGTCCACATCCATTTGTTTTTCCCACACCCACTCTTTTCACCTTTCGATACATCCAAAGTTCCTTTCTTCCCCAAATAACAAACCAAACACACCTGTAAACCCACTATTCACATAAACCCTAATCGGGTAAAAGTTAATTAAATTGGGGGTTTTTACTTGGAGCATGTGACTCACACGATTGGGAAATAAATCCCCAATTGTTTCGGAAGAGAAGAGTGGAAAAGATTGGGACGTGGCAGCCTTTGATTGGATCGAACAACGAATTTCTCTTACTCGTCCGATAGATGAGTGCCAAATCAGCAGCAAACAAGCACAACTAACACAAAAAGGTCCACCGTGGCGATCTGTGTGATCAAGGCCTATTTTCAGCCGTAGGATGAAAACTGAAAGGAGAGAGAAGGCAAAGATGCTACTTGGAGGGCTCGGATTAATTCTCGTCGTCAACAAACTTCACACCCAAGGCCTCGGGTTCGAGTATAAATACCCCTCTTTTTCTTCATGTAATGCATCCCTTTTCTAGTGTAATGTTGTAATGGTAGTTTGTAGTTAGGATTTATTTTCAAATATTGTAATGAATTTCTGAATTAATAAAATTTTCAATTTTCGTTCGAAATCTGTTTTATTTAATTTCTGCTTTATTGTTTAAATGATTTGATAAAACTAGCTATTATACTCTATCGTTATCAGCTTTAATCGGTTAAGCTTTTTCATAGCTTAAGTGGTTAAGTTACCCAGTTAAGGGAAACATCTTATCTAATTGATAAGTTGAGAAAAAGCAGGTTGAAGATCTCGATTATAATTGTGTTTGATGATGTTTAAATGGCGAGGGTTTAGTGTCGAAGGTAGACAATAGGATAGATAGTGTTGATATAAATTTGGAGTGTAGTCCGTGGCTCGTCAGCTACGGACCGAAAGAAAAAGCTCTAAAGAGCATCCACTCTCTCTGTTTCGCTGAGAGAACCCAGGTTCCATCGAATTACTCTTAGATAGATTTAGTCAGTTTTAATAGCCTTACTTGTTGATTATTTAATTAGAGTATTGCTGTGTATTTTAGATGTTCGAATCAGCATATAAGGATGTTTTAGCTATATTGTGATTTGGTTTTTGATATAGATCTTTAATGTCTGTTATGATTTCTTTGATGATTACTAATATGATAATGAGTACTATGAAGTTTTAGGTTGTTTTCAAAGAGGGTTTATTTCCATAATTGGTTTCTAGTTTTACTTGTTATTGAGTGCTACTACTATAACGTGTTAAACTTCTGCTTAAGTCTAGTCCTACTGCTCATTGTTACTAGGTCGTTTTAGTATATCACAATTCTGCCTGAGCTGTTAGTGGTTCCTTGGTTATTGTGTTATATGTTGCTGAGTTCTTTTATATAGAGGCGTTTAGGAGTTATTTTATTTCTGGCGTTGTAGAATTTATAGAGGCTACTATAGTTGTTAACTTAGGGTTTTGAAGTTGTAGGGTGTGGATGATGAATGAGCTTGATGTTAAATGTTGCGTTAATTCGTCGTACATTTAAGTGTTGGAGTTATTTGCTGATGTTATTATTGTTGATCTGTTGTTGCGGATATAGTATTAAACACCTGTTTAAATCAATTGAGCCTGCTTTACTGTTTTTGTATATCATGACTGCTGAGTTAAAGTGTGATTTATCTGTTAAATCCTTAATTTCATAGTCTGCTTAAGTACTGTCTGCTTTTGCGTTTAAATTAGATCTTGTTTATTACTTTGTGGCTATTCATAACTGGTACACTTCTGCTGAATTTTTCGAGTTTGCAAGATGGATTCTATTAAGTCTGCTTTACAGTTCTGATTTGTGTCCCATATATGTTGATGTCTGCATGTTTTTTTTATATTAGGTTGAGTACTGGGCTTAGTTACTGTTTTTCATATAGTTAACTTCGTATGATTGCCTATTGATATTTCTTGAACTGATTTCTGGAATTAGTTTGGTTATCTGCATTTTGTTTTTATTTACTGAGTGATTTTGGAAACACCCTCGAATTGGGGGTGTTTGGTTTTTTTTTACTCAAAATCTCTATCAAAAATAACATCCAAAAATAAAAGTATCGTCCCTCATGGGATTCAAACTCGCGACCTCGCGTTTCACAGTCCAACATGTTAACCAACTGAGCTATAGGCTCTTTTGATTCTCTTTTCATTTATGTATTTAATATAGTTTAAGTAAGTTTGGCAGTTTCACTTTAATTACCTTTTATCACATTTAATTTCTTTTAAATTTTATATTTTTTAATTAAAAAGTTTAATTAGTTTATATTTTAATTAGTTTAATTAAATAGATTAGTTTTAAAAAATTAATTTTAATAAAGTTTAATTAGTTTAAAAATATATATATATATATATATATATATATATATATATATATATATATATATATATATATATATATATATATATATATATATATATATATATATATATATATAGTTTAATTAGATTGTTAAATAGATTAAAAGTTTTAATTTTCTAAATAGATTATATTTTTATAGATTATTAAAATAGATTGATTTTTATTTAGAATTTTAATTTTAAGTAATTGTTTAGATTTACTTTAAATAGCGGGGTTAACGATTCATGCACTTTAGGATAATTTTAATTAGCTTAAAATTCATAGACTTTAATTTTAGTTTAAAAACCAACGACACATTCAAATCAATTGTCCAAATCGAAACGAAACGTCTCAAATTCACTCGATCTTCGTGTACAACAAACTTGGTTCACTCACGTGTTTAATCGTATCCGTCTTTGACTTATTTTTGGTTAATTACTTTTTCCTAAAGGTAATTACCTAAATTTGTCCTATAATGTATATGTGTTAATCCACGACACATCAAAAATTTTGGCGCCGCTGCCGGGGATCTTGTGTACGATTCGCTTTTGTGGAGATTTGTTGATCGTGGATTTGAAGACCCTTTCCGTCCTCGGAAAGTTTTGTTATTTTTCTATTAAGTAGTAGGTATCGTTTTTCTCGTTTTTTGTGAATAATATATTATATTACATAGAACAATAATTTTAAATACTTTTCAAATAAGCCTTAGTTGGGATTTCATCACCTAGCTATTGTATTCGAACCCAAAACAAAAATAAAGGCAAAATAGATAAATACTAATAAGAAGTTTGAACTCGATTTATACAAACTATAAGGTGGGTATAAGGCGACGTGCTATAAAAGGCCGTCTAAGGAAAAAGGTTTTTAAGTGCTTTGTGCCACCTCGTTTCCCCGCTTGCTTGTGCGTATATTGAGAGGGACAACCTATTATTGGTTTGCCGACTCAAGTAGTAATAAATCTTATTTTTGTTGTTTACTTATTGAACCTCGAGACGTTTAGGTTTTCACCTATCGTTTCAAAGTCGACCGAGGGTAATTTACTTCCATAGTAGTTATCCTTATTCCTTGGTTTTATCGATCATTTTTGATTGAGCAATACCAAAAAAAAAATACCAAAAATAATCTTCTTTCTTGTCTAATTTCTTTTCTTCAATCCTCTGAATTCTCGTCTTTGTAGTTTATGCAATTACGTTCTTCACGTCTTGTGATCGATTTTAATAGGCTTGAAAATATTCCTCGTAGAAATAGAAATCGTCAACAACGAATAGTGGAACCCGAGATTCCACCTATTGTTGTAGAGATGGCCGATAATCGTACAATGGAGGAATTGCTCCGTACACCCACCGAAGGGTATGGGGAAGCAATCGTTGTGCCGGCTATTTTGGCGGATCATTTTGAGATTAAGACGGGTCTTTTATCGCTCATTCGTGCCGACCAATTTCGTGGCAATGAGACCGATAGCCCGCATTCTCACATACGGAATTTTAATCGAATTACCTCGACTCTCAAGTTTAGAGATGTGCCGAATGACGTGATTAAGCTCATGCTTTTTCCGTACTCGCTCGAGGGTAATGCTAAGCTTTGGTATGAGAAAGAACCACCGGGTTCGATTTTAACTTGGGATGATTTAGTGTCAAAGTTCATGAATTATTTCTTTCCACCGTCCAAGACAACACACTTTAAAAATGAGATAACTAGATTTGAACAAAAAGTGCATGAATCGTTTGGGGTTGCTTGGGAAAGATTTAAAGATTTGTTAAGACAATGTCCACACCACGGTTTCTCGGAATTACATCAATTAAATACTTTCTATAATGGGCTTAATATGATTGAACAAGATTCTTTAAATGCCGCCGCGGGTGGTAATCTTTTAAGAAAAACACCGAGAGACGCGTGGAGAATAATTGAGGATAAGTCTAGAGCACAATATTCACGAAACACACCGGTTGTTTCCAATGTGAATTCATCTAATCACGAGATTGCTAGATTGGACTCTAAGATTGACACGATTTTGAGTGAGATTAGGAAGAATCCTCATGGATCGATTAATATGATTGGGAATGTTTGTGTATCATGTGGTGGAGCACATCCTAATTATGCTTGTTTGAACGCGGGGTTTGATCAAGCTAGTGTTTTTGCCGCGACGGGAACTTATGGCTCCAACGGTCAAGTTCCTCGTCAAAATCATGTTGCTCCACCGGGTTTTCCACCGGTTCAAAATAGGTACAACAATGGTAACAATGGGAATAATTTTAACCGTGGTAACCAAGGGAATTATAATCAAGGAAATGGTTTTAATGCTAATCAAAATAATCAAGGTTTTCAAGGGAACAATCAAAATGATTTGTCAAGCTACATGAAATCAAATGAGGCAAATATGAAAGCTTTGCAAAATAACATTCAAGGACAAATGGCAACTTTGAAAAATGAGTTTCAAAATACACTAAAGGGGCAAAATAACAAGATTGAGCTTAATCAACAAAGAATGGAACAAAGATTTGAACAAATGTTTGAGCAAGGTCAAAATCGTTTGCAACAAAGTGTGGAACAAAATCAAAATAAATTGCTTTCGATGTTTGAGGGATTCATGTCTAAACCATCTACTTCTTCGGGTTGCTTACCTAGTAATACCATTCCTAACCCGAGGGGAGAGCTTAAGGCTATCACCGCTTATGATAATTTAGAAAGGAAGCTTGAGCTTATTGTGCCACCTAAAGAAACCTTTTGGAATGTCACCAAGGCTACTTTAAATGTGATTAGTACCTCGGATTTCATTGATCTCTTTCCTAAGAAGTATAATGATCCGGGTCACTTCTTGATACCTTGTGTTTTCGATGAGCTTGGGGAATACAAAGCTCTAGCCGATCTAGGAGCTAGTATTAACGTTATGCCCTTGTCCATTTGGAAAACTCTTGACTATTTGCGACTTATACCCACTCGAATGATCATTGAGCTTGCTAATGGTACCACCACTCGACCGGTTGGTATAGAGGAAAATGTCATTGTTAAAGTGGGGGAGTTCGTTTACCTAGCCGATTTTGCTATCATTGATTATGAGCCGAATCCTCGTGCGCCTATAATTTTAGGACGAACATTTTTGTGTACGGCCGGCGTTTTAGTTGATATGAAAGAAGGGGAGCTTAAATTGTTTCATGGGGATAAACATATGATTTTTAAACCGGAAAAAATTTCAAGATTGGTTCCTAAGAAATTGGAAAGTGAAAAACCTAATTTTGTTGAATCATGTTGTAATGTTACCTCATCTATACTCACTCCACACGAGGATGATAAGATTGAAAAACAAATAGATGATTACTTGAGTGAGCCATTCGATGCTAGTGAGTTTGATAATGAGAATTTTGATCCCGAGAGTGATATTGCTTTAATTGAACAATCTTTGAAGATGGACTCATTTTCACTCTCTTCTAAGGATCATGTTGATGTTCCTAAGGCACAATCTTCAATTGAAGAGCCTTTGATTCCTAACTTCACACCGAGTGAGGTTAGTGATTATTCGTTGGATAAGTTCATCGATGAACTTTTTGCTATCCTTGATCCACTTCCACGGGGAAGTTGATAAGAACCGGATCGATTATAGAGATAAAAGGATAGATAGGCTATAACAATGGGATAACCCGACCCCCCGATGGCTTATATTAATGAGATAAACCGACCCCCAGATTGATAACCAAATCAATACTTTAATTCATATTCAACATAATCTCTGTTACAACCTAATGCCCTATATATAATAAAATATCCTGGACTTAACTTGTTCCCTAAGATAATGCAATAAAGGCAAGTAAATAAACTAATAATAATAATCAATCTTAATACTAAACTCCAGGATCGTATCAATACTCCCTCCCCCAAAAACACCTTGTCCTCAAGGTGTTGCTCCAAAATCTCGCCTCACGTGATTCCGGGATCCCAAGTTCTTCGCTGTATCCCCGTTGTGCGCTTCAGGAGCAAGCAGTAGTCTTGATATACGTGTTTGAGCTTTCTTGTGCAGACTTGTAATACTTCATGTGGATCTAACCTTTCAAATCCAAGACCAAGTGAGGTACCCAGCTTTCTAGGTTTACTGTTTTGGACACGCGCCACCACAAACTTATTCCAGAACAACCTTGCCTTTACCTTCCTGTTAGGAATCCTAATAGGAATCCGCTGAGTTGACTGAACCCCTAAAGAGTCGACTTGTCCTTCCTTATTAAGCTCTTCCTTCACTGATTTTATCGATCCTTGAATCTTCTCAATCCACAATGAGCAACCTTGACGTGCGATTGACAAATCTTGACGCATCAGTCTTAAATCTTGTTCGAAATCTTCACAAACCGAATCAAACCGTTTCAACATCTCTACTAACCCCTCTTCCAAACTCTTTGTTTCCATTCCTTCTTATAAATGGTAATATGGAACAAGAACATCAACTTCAGTAATCCGTCAGGAACAGTAGCTGGTCAACAGCGACACGATGAACAGTGACACGATGAACAGTTTTTTTTTTTTTTTTTTGATACCCTAGAATCGAAACAGCTCTGATACCAATTGATAAGAACCGGATCGATTATAGAGATAAAAGGATAGATAGGCTATAACAATGGGATAACCTGACCCCCCGATGGCTTATATTAATGAGATAAACCGACCCCCAGATTGATAACCAAATCAATACTTTAATTCATATTCAACATAATCTTTGTTACAACCTAATGCCCTATATATAATAAAATATCCTGGACTTAACTTGTTCCCTAAGATAATGCAATAAAGGCAAGTAAATAAACTAATAATAATAATCAATCTTAATACTAAACTCCACGATCGTATCAGAAGTGAAGACGTTTCCGATCTCGAGATCGAGCGTGATTCTTGTGTTTTACCTACCATTCTCGAGGAATTCACCGATGAATTGTCTTCTAATGAGAATGATGATCTAGTATCCGAGTGTGACACACTCAATACTTTGTCGGAAATTTCTTCTGATGACAAGGATGACGACACTTTTGTGACTTACTCAAATCCTCTATTTGAAGCTTCATTGAACAATAATCCATTGTTTCAAGAGGATTTTGAGAACATCATACCTCCTACATCTCACAACCTTTGTGATGATGATCTTCTTATTAAGGAGGTTGATGAGTTTTGTGATGATGATCATACCTTTTGTGATGAATATGTCGACTCGGATGGAGAAATTTACATTATTCCCAATTTCCCTCCCACTCGCGTTAATCTTAATGTGCGGGTTTTTTATGTGACTCATATTGAGTACCATGACCCCTTTGTTCACGTTCCTAAGAGTGAAAAAGTCGACAAAGTCATGCAAGTTGAAACCACCATGGTTGAGACTTTTGTTCCACCTTTACCATGTGCTTCATATGACTTAGGATTAGCATGGGGGGACGACACCTTGTTGTCTATTCCTTTCTCCACCGAGGACGAGGTATTCGATCCCGGAATCGTTGATTTAGGGAAATCTCGGACTTTCACCGATGTAATAATTGAAAGACTTTTCTATCATCTTGGTGCGAGTTTATCTCGTGGAGCATGCTACATCCATACCATTCGTTGTGACTACCATCTCTATTTAGAGATTTGTGTTGGAGTTTTATCCTTTCGTTTGTCATCCGACAACGAGGATGAGATCTTTGACCCCGGCATCGTGCTTTGTGTTGGTTTTTACTCCAATATGCCGGTTTGCACCATCTTTCCCTAAGGACCAATGAATGCGGGGATCGAGTCGAGCTCATGACTCGGTGAACAAAAACGAGTTTTTCTATCTTCTTTCTATTTTCTAACACCTAATAAGGCTTGATCTTTCAAGCTCGTGTTCGTGATTTGTTGTGTTGTGATCTTAGGTACGACCCTAATCATTGAAGACTCTCGTGTTCGGTTTTTGCCGGTCCACTTGATCTTCCATTCTTTGAATGCCAAAAAGGGGCACACTTTCTACCCTTGATTTTTATCGACTAACGTTTTATCTTGAGGCATAATTAATAAACGGCTTATAGATTTGCGTGCTCTTTCCATGCGAGGAATTTGCATTAGACTCTTCGTGTCTTAGCAAGGGGGTGTCACTCTTGAGCTAAGAAACATTGAGGACAATGTTTGGTTTTAGCATGGGGGAGTCAATCGATATAATCGCTTGCAATTGCTTTTGTCGTGTCCAAACGTATTGTTTTTCTCATTTTTCATAAAAATTTTAAATTTTTGTGTTATTTTTAAGTTTTAATAAATAAAATAAGTGTTTTTGACACAAATGTAGACTTTCAATAAGAATAGTTTTTTACTCGACTTGGTTTTTAACCTTAGCTTTTCCTTAACGTATTTGAATTAAGTTTTGCTAGGCTATTATATAGGGAGCTTTAAAACGCGAAAGTCTTAATTCATACGAGTTAAGAACAAGAACTTTTCGCAAGCTCCTATAATTGATCCTAGAAAGTCGTTTATCAAGGGAACTTTAAAACGCAAATTCTAAAACTTGTAAAAGTATAAGAAGTTGCAAGATCCTATAGATGACTTGAAAACCCAAAACTTTGATTTAATAGGCTAAGTATCCATTTATGGAGAACAAGAGATGATAGAGCCAATTATAAGTGTGGTATTCTTTCGGGAATTTATATGAGTTAATTATGAGCCTATTCTCCCATCACTTGTTAATAAATTTAATTGCAATAAATAATGTTGAACGATTTGAAAAGTTACTTAGCTTCTAGCCCAAGATCGTTTAGAAGTTGCTCGGTATGGATTAGAGTTCATAGCCAAGGCATAACTTATTGAAGCGGGATGCGAAGATTGGCGAGTCCAAAAAGGTCCTAACAAGACATGAGGGCTATGTTTTATTGCTAAAGATCTCAAGTGATGTGAAGATTCATTTATCAAAAATCAATATGAAGGATCGAGACACACGACGAAAAGCAAATTACTCCCAAAAAGTCATGGAGAAGTCTATCCAAAAAGACCAAAATAAGGTATGAGGATAAATGAAGCCAAGTCCAAAAAGGAGGCGAATCGTTGTTAATCAAAATCCCAAGTGAAGATTGGAGAAAAATGAAGAAGTCGTGGTCCAAGTATGAATCTCTCAAAACTTCAAGTGAAGAAATATTATGAAGAGAAGACCATTATTTCGTGAACGTCTCTCAAGGTTGGAAGTATTAAGTCACTGCCAAATATCGATCCGAGAAAGGTCTCAAATCGCGAAACAAGTTATGCCAAGATATGAACTTTATAAGAGCCCGAGAAGCAGTTTTAAAAGATTTTGTCCTTTAGCTAACTATTGATTAAATCGTTCACTCTATTTTTGGCCTAATAAATTATCGAAATAAGTCAACAATGCATCCTCGTGATCATTCGAGACAACAATAAAATATAAGAGATACACCTAGGAATAAGGGAGTCTAAGTGAATAATTGGCCCACATGAATTCGTGTTTGTCTACCAACTTATAATAACAATGATCTTGTTTTTGCACTTGGCATGGAGAAGTGAAAAGTCGGGGACGATGAATCTATTTGAGTTTTATGATCCTAAAAGTTATTTTTCGAATAATGAAAGCAATACATTATGTCTTTGCAAAATAAAGTGTCAAAAGTTGAATAATGGTGTAGTTCATAGTTTTATTTTATCATTGCGTGAGGACACGACAATTGCTTAGCATGGGGGAGTTTGATATGAGTGTTTTTACTCATATCATTAGTAGCTTAAAACAATGAAATTATGCTCATAATGTATCAAAAATGCCTTTTGTTTGTATATTTCTTGTTTCATGTGTGTAGGTACACAAGTTCGCGAAAATCGGCAATAATCGACACGAGAATGAAGAAAAAGATCAAAGAGCCAAAATCGAGTTCGATTTAGAGGATTTCAAGAGAAAACGGGCTTAGTGGGTCCCACTATGGGGTGAATGGGCTCAATAGTCCATTAAAGTTACAAGTTAATGTCATGAATTGTTTAAAAAAACCCATTAGGCCCAAAAAGAGGTATTATTAAACGAATGGAAATCTTGACTGAGGCCCAAGCCCAAGTAAATGAATGAGAATCGGATAAATGGGCTTTTAAGGGTTGCAAATGGACGTTTTTCTTCACACGTTTATAATAAATAAACGTCCCATTTACACCACTTGTTTTACCCATCCCCATTTAATAACTTCACTCGTTTGTTATTTTCCCCATTCACCCACTATCATAAATTATTAAACTTCGTTACAAACGATGCTTCATCACCATCTTCCCCAATTTTAACCCTAAAACCAGTAATAATTACTATTCCCATGAAACCCTAATTACCCGAAAGTCAAATTAACTAGGGGGTTTTCATCACACGTTTAATTCACGTGAGGGGGAATTAATTCCCCCATTTTTAAGGAAGAGAAGAAGAGGAGGAGTTTAGCTACGTGGCGCAAGGTTAGTGGACGAGACACCTCATATTCACCATCATCCAATCAAAAGCCCCAAAAGAAACACAACTAGCACACACGGATGCCACGTTGGCAATCCGTGTGTGCTATGAGAGATGATAACCGTCCGATCAAGGCCAAAGAAGAAAGAGAAAAAGATTATTTGATCTGATGGCTGAAGATTAAGGGAGAATATTCTTCTCAAGATCCGCATATTCGCTGCTCAACAGCCTTGGGATGGCTATAAAACCCCCCAAATATTGTGTAATTTTTATCCATTATTTTTTACATTATTGTTATTCTGTTAAAATTAGTTTAGAATTAGTTCTTGTATTTTTCTTTAATTTCAATCTTGTAATCTCTTAATTTTTAATAAAAGTTCAGTTAATACTTCTCTTGGTGTCTCGTTTTATTTTATTACTGCTTTAAAATAAATGAATTAATTTCTAACTATTTTACATTAATAACAATTATTGAATTAAACTTAAACTAATTAATAGTTTAAGTGTGATTTGTGAGTGAAAAATTTGGATAGTATTTTTCCCCACTGGAAAAGTATTTTAAGAAGCTGCTGATTGTTGAAACATGGTTAGTTGGACTTAAATGGTTCGAATGGTATATTTATTGGGTGACGTTTGATGATCTTTTTGGATCGTTTAATGGTGGTGTGATGATGGTGTTAGAATCGGTTATTAAGGGTGCTCAGCGCACACCTTCTTCCCAATGGAAATCTACACAAGGTGCGTCTCGGGTTTAATTTTTTGCCTGTTTAATTAATGTTTAGTTTGAATGCTTAGAGTTGTTTGCTAGTTTTATATGTTTTAAAGAAAATGGTTACTGATTTCGTTTTGTTTTTAAACTCGTTAAATGGTAACTGAAATGGTTTTGTTTTAATTTGTTTGCTCGTAATCTAGACGATTTGCTGAATTTATTAGGATTGCTGATATATATTTTGATTTTCTCCCCACTTTAATCGCTGCTAAAATAGATTTTGTAATGTTATTGTTTAACTGTGAAGTTTATCTTAGGATTTAGTAATCTGGGTTTTTAATCTGCTTTAATTAAGCATTGATTTGTTTGCTGAATCTTGTTGTGATTTTCTGATTTCGCATGATTATTGATTGTTTATGAGAAAATATGCTTGCGTAGATAGCCTCCTGGTTAATTGCTTTTAGCTGTGTTAATTAAAGGATTTAGACTGCTGTATTTGAGCCTTAGCTGAGACAATCTGGTAGTATGAATTTGGATTGTTGTTTGCTGAATTTATCTTAGGATTTAGTATGTATTTGAATCTGTCAGAGTGCTTCAATATGCTTGAGTTATCAGTCTGCTTAGAAGCTTGAATTTATATTACTGATTTGGTATTCTCTTAGAATCTGGATGATTAAGTTTGCGTGATGATTTTGGTTTCTAATTTGAATGCTGCTTAATTCGATCTTGTTACTGCTTTGTTCTGATTACACTTAACTTGCTGATTTGTTGCGTTTGGCTATCTTCTAGCTTATCAGATTCCACTAATTTGATAAGTTCACAAGCTGTTTTCCTAACAGCTAAAAGCTAATAAGCTGTCCTAAAAGTCTTTTCTAAGACTCCTTTTGTTAAAAAGTCAAAATAAAGGAAATAAATCACACAACCTGCTCATAGCAGGTTTCGAACCCTTGACCTCAAGGGTAGGGGTCGTGCGTGTTATCCATCTGAGCTACATGCTCATTTGATTTTAGGATCTGTTGTTAGATTAATATAGTAGTTTTATACTTTGGCAGTTTTCTTTAGATACGTTTTATTTTCTCTAAATTCGTTTTTTAAATATATTTTCTGTTTTAATTAAAGTTTTTATTTAAAAAAATGTTTTAGTTAAATAAAAATAATAAATAAAAAATAAAATAAAATAAAATAAATAATAAATAAAAAATGTTTTTATTATATTTAAAGGTTTAATTAGTTAATTTTTTTATTATAAGAATTTAATAATTAGATAAAGTAGATTTTAATTAAGTAATTAGTTTTTAAAAGTTTTAATTAGATTATTTTTAAAGTAGAAGTTATAGTTTTTAAATAGATTAAAACTTTATAGATTTTTAAATAGATTAAAAAATTAGCGGGGTTTACGATTCATGCACTTTAGGATAGTTTTAAATAGCTTAAAATTGTAGATTTTAATTTTAGTTTAAAAACCAACGGCACATTCAAATCAATTGTCCAAATCAAAACGAAACGTCTCAAATTCATAAGATCTTTGTGTACAACGAACTTGGTTCACTCACGTGTTTAATCGTATCCGTCTTTGACTTATTTTTGGTTAATTACTTTTTCCTAAAGGTAATTACCTAAATTTGTCCTATAACGTATATGTGTCTATCCATGATACATCAGAGATCGACTTGTTAGTTGGGCATCAAAAAGGTAGAAAAGCGCTGCAATATCAAGTACTGAGGCTGAATACATTGCTATGTCCGGTTGTTGTGCTCAACTTCTTTGGATGAGGTCAAAATTGACTGACTACGGTCTTGGATTCAACAAAATCCCGATGTACTGTGATAACAAAAGTGCAATCGCTCTATGCTGCAACTACGTTCAACACTCTCGAGCAAAGCACATTGACATCTGCTACCACTTCATCAAGGAGCAAGTGGAAAATGGAGTGATCGAACTGCACTTCGTCAACACTGAGTATCAGCTGGCAGATATATTCACAAAGGCCTTAGATCGAGGACGTATCGAGTTTTTGATCGAAAAGCTAGGCATGAAATCATTTTCACCAGCGACACTTAAGGAGTTGGCAGAAGAATCTGAAGAATAGTAATGGTAAACTATTCGCGAGTATCCTTTGATCGTGATCTTGTATATTATCGTACATATTTAAACCATCAAAAGCAAAATACAAAAATAGAAAATATAGAAAATCCATAAAAAATATAAAATCAAGAAAATCCAAAACTATTGTTATTTTTATTTTCAAATCGGGCATGTCTTTTAGTACGGTAATATTTACGGCTTTAGAAATGTCGATTAATATTGACACGGCGTCATAAATAGAGTCCGTATAAAAGTTGTACAAGTTTTAAAACATGCCCATAATGGCTTGTAGTTATTTCAGACTGCAACCCGCTTTTCGCATTAAAGTCACGTATTTCTTTTGAAAACGTTGGCTCACAACGAGAATTAATTTTCTCGAGCAAGGTTTACTTTAAAACCTTGTAAGGGACTAAGTTTACTTTATAACTTGGTCTAACACAAATTTGTGTACGTTTCAGTGCACTTATTTTGAAAAAATAAGAGAAATCTTATTACCACCAGAATCGTTCTATAAAATCACTTAACCGGCAAATGTCCTCATTAATAGTTGTGTCTTTAAAATCTTTGACTACAGCTCTTTAAATAGAAAACGGGTCAGGGATTAAGGGGGAGCAAATATTAACTCTTCGTGGAAACAAATTTGGTCGTTAAAAGGGATTATCAGAAAATATTAGTTATTCTTCATCATCAGTTATGCTATGTGTGCCTTGTGTGATATAGAATCTCATGTATAGGTCATTGAAATTTTGGCGTTAAGTATTTGTGGTCGTGTTTGTGAGCGGGTTTATTTTTGTTAAGTTGATTCAATTAACTTTACCTAAAACATTTTAAAATTGGGGGACCATTTTTGCACTTTTTACAAAATGGTGGGTGCTTGACCAAACTTTGACCAGGTCTAAACTTGTCACCCCCCCCCCCCCCCCCCCTTCCCCGTATCTATTGCAAACACACACACATTTCTTTTATCCGCCATTAACGACCTTGAGCTCCAGTTGATTGTTGATTCGTGACTTATCACTTTCTGCATAAAATCTAGGTATTATATCTTGGTTAAGTTGCTCTCATTTAATCTGTTTCATCTCAACACATCAAATCAGTACCGATTAGATCTTTTTCACGATCTAGGATTTCGTGTTTTGCTATGGATATGGTATTTAGGTTGTGGGTTTTGTTCTTTATGCTTAGATGATCATTGGGTTTGCCCAGAATCACTTAAAACATTGCCTAAGTTCCAGATCGAGAAGTCAACGTTTGAGATCGAAACCCTGTCACGGATTTCGATGCACATTACGATACATCATTGTGATGCCTGTCATTGCGATGAGTCATTCCGATGACTCATTGCGATGGGCTATTGCGATGAGTCATTTTGATGGCTCATTGCGATGGCTCATTGCGATGTGTCATTGCGATGGTTCATTGCGATGGGTCGTTGCGATGGGTCATTCTGATGGCTCGTTGCGATGGCTCATTGTGATGGTCATTGCGATGGCTCATTGCGATGGCGTATTGCGATGGCGCATTCCGATGTGTCATTGCGATGGCTTCGCACTAGGTATTGCGATGGGTAATATGGCGATGAATTGTCATTTATTGCGATGGACATAAATATTGCGATAGGATGTTACTTCATTAGGATTCTGATGCTTGATTCATTGCGATGATTTGGTTAGGATTCCGATGGTTTGCTACATTGCGATGGAATTAGGTTTCTTAAGATTATGCACTTGCCTTAGAATATCTAATGAGTTCGGCCTAGCTTGAACTATTTCCTCCTTAGGTTTAAGTACTTTAGGGCCATTTAAACGAAACCAAGTGTTATTGAAACAAGTTAATTTTTATCTCATAAGAATACTTGAACGGTTTCTTATTACAGAAGTTCATCTTATTTAATAAGTTGATTCCTATGTAAACAAAAGAGATACAAATTACTTAGTCAATGTCTTGTGTTTTGTTTCCAGGCCATGGAAGACAAAGCTTCATCTTTGTTCAAGCCTACTATCTTTTGGGTTGAGGATAATCCTACAATTCCTGACGTAGTGGTTGAAACTAAATCAAAACCCACTGAAGTTTTGGTTGAAATCAACCCAAGACCTACTGAGGTGTTAGTAGAAATCAAACTTAAACCTACTGAGGTTTTGGTCATGACCACCAAGAAATCCAAATATTTTAAGAACTAATGCTAGGTCGGTATCTCTTTAGAATAAAAATGTCTTTGGCAGTTATGTCATTATCCTAAGTGTATTGCTAAATGTAAGGACCTTGTTCACCTGATGTATGTGTGAATGTTGTGGTAATAATTGTAATGATATTTTCCCTATGTTTCAACTTGGCATAGACTTAAGACATCTACATATTTTGTGTATATCATATGTGCTTATGTCATCAAAGCAGGAAAATGTCAATCACCGAGGAACAACAACGACTTCGTGATCTTGAACTTGTTTCGCTCAGTAATAGGCTTCCATATGCTAAGAACAACTCTCAATTACAAGATGATTTTGATCCGGCTTTACCAGCTTTCAAAATAGCCACGGATATCCTTGACATATCACCCATCAGAGACACACTCAGACGTACTGCATCTGTTCCCGAAGTCTACATGCATGAATTCTGGAACACTGCATCTTTCTCCAAAAAGACTATCTCTTTTGAACTGAACAAAACACCAAGGGTACTCAACTTGAGCATTTTTCGGAAATTGTTTAAACTTCCTAAGTTGGCACAAGGAGAACAATTTGTGGCTAACCCAAATAATGATGAAATGCTTCGAGTCATTCGTGCCATGAATTATGAGGGTGAAATCAACAACCTATCACAATTTAACACCTCACACATAGGGCAACCCTGGAAAGCACTTATCACCATCACCGTCAAGTGTCTTACTAGAAAAACTAGGGGCACCGATGCAATGAGACCACCACAGGCTCACTTATTTTGGGGATTGTATACTGCATCCAAAGTCGACTATGCACTTCTTCTCTGGCAAGAATTTTGTTATCAGTTTATTGGAACGAATAAGAAATCCGTGCATCTTCTATTCCCGAGATTCACCAAGCTCATTATCCACCATTTTATGAAGAATGACCCAACCATTGACACTCGCGGGAATTTCTTCTATCATACCAAAGATGATGATTATGTGATTCTCTCAATGAATGCAGACACTAATTCCACAAAGTATGCATTACTTCCTGCACTAGTACCCGACACAATGCTTAATGGTGGAATCAAGGAGAGTGATAAATACCAAGAGATGCTTAATGATATTGACGCACAATTTCATCGTGCAAATTCACATCCTTCAGAGAAGAAAAAAGGTAAAGGCAAGAAACGAGTTTCAAAGCGCCAATCAGCTGCTTCTAAAGATAAAGGCCCAGGAAAAATGCAAATTGTTGATGAAGATGAGTTGATCCAAACTGAAGAAGAACAGGAAGAAGTACCACTCCGCAGGCCTAAGAAAGCAAGGAAAGCTAAAGGCAAAGAGGCAAGTGTTGCTCCAAATGAACTTGCTCAACAACAAATTTCTGAAGCCAAAAGACTTCGTATTATTCTTCAACAAAGCCGACAGGAAGCTTTTGGCGGATCAGGCTCAAGAGTATTTGAAGACTTGGCAGATTTTGGTAATCCTGATGATGATACGGCATTTTTCGACGATCCTAATGAGGAAGATACTTATGACGATACTTATGAAGATGCTGCTAACTATCATCTTGAAAGTCGTGAACCAAGTGAAGAACATGAGAACAGTGCTGTCACTGATACAAGTATGATGTATCGAGATGCCAATATTACCACATCTTTGCCACAACCGACTCACATGGTGCTAAATGAAGATGCTCATGCAACTTTCATACCTGAAACGTAACTTCAAAGTAAGTCTACTTCAAACTCTGATGATGTTATGAAATATCTCAATTTAGAAGGAGAGGGTGTCGAGGTCACAAACAATGATCCGTCAACAAGTGAAGGAATGGTGGATGTTCCTATAACCACTATTACATCGACCACCACTTCACTACTATCCACCCCGGTCATCAGTGAGGTCATAACCACCACTATCACACCCGCACTTGTTGAACAACCAGTATCAACCACCACCCTCACCACTGAATCTACACCGTCATCCACAGCCGAACAACCTGTATCATCCGCCGCCCCTATCACTGAATCTACATCAACACCGATAGATGTACAACCAGTATCATCCACCACCACCTTAACGGTTATGGTTACACCTCCACCAACATAACCAAAAATATCATCCACATCAAATCCTTTCCTCACAGTCAATGATCCATTGATCCAGTCACTTCAACAACAGCTAGAGGCTCAAGCTACACAAATAGCTACGTTGACTGAAAGGTTTGCCACTCCTCCCAAGGAACCGCAACCTGACGAGCCTACTCTTCAGAAGCTAACAGACAAAGTGTCAAAGCTTAAAACACAACACAAATCATTTCTTAAAGAGAAGAAAACTCGGGATAAAGAAAATGCTGCTTTTCTCGGGTCAATTGACGAGCAGATGACCACGATCATTCGACGCGAAGTCAAGTCTTATGTTGATCAACAACTACCACATCTTGTCGGTAATGGGCTATCTACTCTTCAACTAATGACATTGCTACAGACACGTCTGCTAGATTTGGGAGCTCATAAATCGAAATACAAACGCAAAGTTCTGCAATATCTCAACAAAGCAATTGTTGAAGAGAAACCTGCAGACACTACCGACTCTGAGTTTGACGATGAAAATGAGTTAGAAGAAGGAAGATGACGCGGAAAATGATGAAAAGGATGATGAGGATAAGGATAAGGAAGGAGATGAGGAGGATGAAGAGGATGAACAAGGAAAGGATAAGAATGACGATGAAGATGAGGACGAGGACGAGGATACAGATGATGATCAAGATGACGATGATGATAGTGAAAAGGGTAATGCAGTCAACAAGGGTGATAAGAATGACGACACCAGTACAAATGCCGAAGAGACAAACAAGAATGACAATGATACGGCCACCGAGAAAGGTTTAGAGGACACTGCAGAAAAGATTGCTGACATCACAGAAAAGACACTGGAGTCAACAGTATCAGAAACTCAGCAGGTTGCTACAGGTATATCTACTGCACCAGAATTCACTACTGATTCTCACATTGAATCTGTAGAATACATGCAAGTAGAAGAACCGACAGAGACAATGCTTGAAGAAGAACCTCACAAGGATATACCGGTGAAGCAAACTCAACCTTCAACATCATTTGCAGTTCAGCATGACGATGACATGGAAGTTGAAGATTTAAATGTTCCAGAACCGACATTTGCTGAATCCCTTATCATTGATGATACTGTACAAGAGCAGCTTTGGCTAACAAATGCAGCACCACAACATCCATTTGACACTGCAACTGAAATGGAGATGACTCAATTCCTCAACAACCCTATCGACTTCTCGGATTTTCTAAGGTATTCTCATGGGAAACCGACGATGACCCCGGATCTGATCAAAATGGCAGCTGCAAATGTGGACTTCTTTGACACGTTAAAGATCAGCCATTATGAAGCAGAATATCACTTGAATACAAAAGCAATGAGAGCGACAACTACAGGAATTCAGACTCCCGTGTTGCAACCTCTCACACCAACGGTCATCACCGGTTCTGCCACTATCCCAATAGAGCATTTTGTCTCTCACGATCTTGAATACCTTGAAAATGGAGCAAAGAAATATGCCACGTCACTAACAATGCTCAAGGCCGTTAACTTGGAGAATGTTCCATGGATAGAGGATAAAGTGCCTTTTTCAATATGGAGAAAGAAGCCACTCAAGTTTTATGATACCTATGCTTCACTTGGCATATCTCACTGGGATAAAAAGAAGAAGTTAGCTTATAATCACTTCCATCGTCCTAAGAGAGGTGCTTCTATTGTCTCAGCTCACAGAATCAAAAGCATCCAAGGAGCAACCACTCAGACTGTCTTCGGTTATGATTACTTAAATGTAATTGTGTTCAAACGTACCGATGAGAAAGAATACCGCATTGACGAAAGTGATCTCCAGTACCTTCAACTTGAAGACATCGAAGATCTTTTGTTGCTATTGGCTCAAGAAAAAGTTGATCATCTATCACCAGAGATTGTCATAGCCATGAGCTCCAACTTTCGTCAATATGCCAGGAAAATAGTCATTCAAAACCGGGTGGAAGACTTTCAACTTGGAGTAGAAAGCTATCAGCAGAAGCTTAACCTGGAACGTCCCCATACGACTCCACTCAGTAATTTCCATAAGAACAAGAAGGTCTACATGGGGACAACAACGCCGAAAGCAGTGATCTTCTATCCAAATGAGACTGGGGTCATCCAATACATGCGCTTCTCAGAACTGCACAAATTCAGTGATGGAACGCTAAAGAATGTTCGAGATGATCTGTCGGTTCTCAATGCCAACTTACCTCTTCCGGCAGTCACATACACCTGGACAACCCAGTGCAGAAAGGGATCATCGTACACAATCAGGAAGATTGAGGAACTTCTAAGGAAGCGCTGGTTGCTACGAAGTATAGAACGATTCGTCGGTGGACGACCATATGGAGCTCACCATCGGTTCACGGAACGAACCAATTAATTTTGGTTCGTCTTATATCAGGTCAACTCCATATGTTTATAATTGTGAATATGTTATCTTTTTGCTTTATCAGCTTTTGTGGCTTGTTGTAGTGTAAAAGTATGATATTTTTCAGGAATTTCTCTCGAGATTCTAAATCTTTCAAACAAATCATACTCAAGCACTACAACTTACCCTCATTATTTTGAGGGGGAGCATTAATATGTTCTTTGGCCAACATCTAATTTCATTTTATTACCCAAAGACCGGTTAATCCATTCATATCCAAAATATTGATGGTTAACATTTTGGAAAGGGGAGAAAATGGGATTAAGGAGACTTAATGATATTTGGCTAAAACAATGAAAAAAAAGTCTTAAAAGATAAACCAACTTAACATGTGTAATGCACATGTTAAGGGGGAGCGTTTTTGATGATCAAAACACTTAAGGCACAAAAACTTTGATTACAATATCACAAGTGCTTTAAGTGACTTTTAAGGATTTTTCATGGTGACTATATCAACCCAAAACACACTTAACTCACGACGGATGTGGTGACAAAAGGGTGGTAGGTATAGGTATTAGTCCAATGATTCATCAGAACCGATGGAATTTTCCCAAGGACAACTCCCTAGATAGAACTAGAAGTCCTAGGAAAGATGGAGAATGAATGTGAACGTAGCTGAATGCCGACCAAGTACTTAAGCTAGCACTGGAACAATCACAACAAGGTGCTAGTGATGACGTATTGGTAAGCATTGAAGGGGTTGAAGAATGAAAAAGAATTGTAAAGATAAAGGGTGTAAAGAAAGAAGCCCTCCTTACAACTTTAGGCAGAAACCGGGTCAATACATATGCTATTGAGATCATTTGTTAATGATTCTCGATATTGAAGAAAGCCATCATGGACCCAGTGATGCAATGCACAACACTCCCCAGCTAACTCAAATATCTCTCAAAAGGTATTTGTTTTAATCACACGGAGATCAACACGTTATCTATTGGTTTATTCACTCCGAATAGACTGATATTGAATAGGTGGCACTCCTCTCTAGCCATCGATCACTAAATCAAAACGTACTATCGAGTCTAGAGCCACGAGATCATCAAAAGTCTCATTAGGACACTTTCCATTTATTCCTTGCTTCTTCACACACTGTGAAAAGTAAGAGATCTTTTATGAGTCCTACGTAGTATTCTTGTAATATTGCCAGAACATCCGAGTGATACGTAAGTATTACAGTGAAGATGGAAATCCTGCTTGAGCCAACATCAAACAAGCTCATGGTAGGTGACACGTGTGGTTCTTTACGAACTAATCTTGTGACAACTGGAAAGAAACAGTAGTTTAATTCTTAATTGAACTTAAAATTGTTCTAGGCCTCTACGCATTATCGTATGATCTTGCCAGAACACTCAGAGTGACACTCTTTAGTGTTCATAGTGACGAGTGGAAATCCTTCTAGTGTTAACATCAAACAACATTTGGTAGGTGACAAGCAAGATTCAATTTGAATCAAGTTTGTGACAACTGGAAAGCAACGATGGTGAATATCTTAATCGAAATTCACTTGTTCCAGGTTTCATGAATTGACGGCTTCAATCATAAGGATTTTTAATCTAAATGATTCACTCTTTATGTTCGCAGTCAGCTTTGGACGGTCGAATAAAGAGAACGGGTTTACCCGCGAAATCCTGTCAGGAAGTTACTTAATTGAAACTATCCGTCACGGGTACGATATCTAATATCGTCCAACGGTCTTCACCGACCGGAGGTAAAACGCTACCGAATTAGAATAAAATGTCAAAGCCATTTTATTCGTGTCGTTGCTGTGTACCTGTTGAAGACGGTGGCGTTGCTGTGTACCTGTTGAAGACGGTGGTGTTGTTGTGTACCTGTTGAAGACGGTGGCGTTGCGGTGTACCTGTTGAAGACATCCTCACATGCTTATTCCTTCTGCATCAAATACTCCTGCAAATTCAAGAAAGTATGACCTGAAAGTCTTCCGCTGTATCGACTCTGAAACTTTCAAGAATTCAACAAAGGATAAGTGTGTGGAACATGAAGTCACAAAGAGGCGAACCTCACAAGAAAATAAAGACTGCACGTGAAAGGCCAAAAGAACGTGTTCCAAGCAAAAGGCTGATATCATTCAACACATATTCACAAAAGAAAGAAAAAGAAAGAAAAGAAGACTACGAGCTCAAGAACAAGATCTAACATGCTAGATTAGGACTTTGTAAATTTGGAGTGACCTCCCTCTGGGGGAGATTGTTGGAAATACGTTTTATGTATATAGAAAGTCTCGGTCACTCCAACAATGTAGTTATAGGCTCGTAGTAATGTTAAGTCTCATTTATTAAATAGCCCGACCCATGAGCATGTTCATGGGCCGGAAGCCCAAGTCCATTAAGGACTTGGGGTATTTAAACCTCTTTCCACCATGGAAAGAGGTGTTGGTTGTTTATTTCTTTCATTTCAATATACAAGTTTCTTTCACTTCTCTCTCTAACTTTCTCTCTCTAGAAAAACATCAACCCCCTTGTTTCACAAAGATTATCATTGTTTTACAGAAAATGATTATACGGTTTATTACCAAAGGTCATTCATTCAAACATAAAACAGCACTTATATTACTTTGTATCGTTACTTTACCTCGTCCCTTCGATTTGGGGTGGTACATAGTACTCTCATCAAGGTTCGTTCTCAATGATTTCTGAGCAAATCTCAAGAAATTCGATGCGAAGCGAGGATCTTGATAAAGATGTTCGATACAGGCACACTATGTTTACATAACTCTTTTGCATTTATCATTAACGGGAATGATATTAGCAGATTTGGTCAGTCTGTCGACGATGACCCAAATCGAATCAAATTTAGATGATGACCTTTGCAATAGCTAGACGTTTACTAATGTATGAGGCGATGTCTGCCTTCATAATTTGTCATTAGTACAACTTCTTTAGACAAAGATACTTTTAGTCATAAATGACATAAATAGAATACTTATACTTACAAATTCCAACATAACTATATCTCACAATCCTCCATATTTAGACAATCACAAGTGGCCTTTTATACATCTAACGCCATCGGCTTCTCAATTCTAATGGTTCATATTTGCCGCGAACCCCTTTTTATTATCTATATTATCCTTTTTATGAGCATCGGCTATATTTTAAATTGTTCGGAAATTTATTTTGTACAGTCATTATTAAGGAACATGTCCTAATTGATTCTTTCTCCTTTCTATATTATGTGTCGATATCTACATTCACCTTTCCTGATGATATAATTATCATGACCAAATTCACTCATAATTTCTTTCTTCATATTTTCTAAGTTTTAGTTTCATCTCAACTATTATTTTTATCTGTTTTACTCAATCCGACGTCTAAAGCGTTGATAATTATTACAACTAATTAAATATTAAATATTCAATTTTTGTGAAACGTAAACGTAAAGATTTTAAATTTCTTAGTCCATCCAATTATATGAAAATGTTCAAAATAATTTTTAATTTAATTAACACGATTTTTGTTGATTTATCAAAAATAGTTAATAGGATTCGTAAATGTTCGAAAAATCTTTGCTTATATTTTGGTCAAAATTTTCTTAGTTGAAAAGCAAAAATTTCGTTTGAAATTTCAAGTTATGGTTTAAATGGGTTTCCTCATTCCTTCTTAGGTTATCTTAAGGTATGCAAAAACATTTACCCCTAAACAAGAGTTTAGTTAAATGTTTTGGTTATAAGGGAATGATCCCTTATAATCCTTTGTTAAAACATTTGTCAAAACATATTTCCATTTCTTTTTGGTAAAATCCAAAGTCTTAAAAGGGCTCTTAATTTTGAAGAGTCAATATGCATATATCTTACCATCATTAATCCAATGGTCATTTTATGTAAAGGATTAAGCCTTAGATCACATGTTAAAAATTCGAGGTACAGGTTTTTATTGTTCGGCCAATTCAGGGCAATCTATAAATAATTATTAACTCATTCTTATTCTTAGAAACAAACAAATGATCCTTAATGATCACAAGCATGAATTTATCAAATTACAGCCTTCACACGTGATTCACCAAATTTATGAATGCTACATGTGCATTGGTCAATCCAAACGACATCACGTGAAACTCATAATGTTTATTACAAGTTATAGATGTAGTGATTGGAAAAAATAATCTTCTTCGCGGACGCGAAGTTGATAATAACCATGTCGTGGATCAAATCTTTAAAACATACGCTAGAACCTTGTAAATGATCGAACAAATCTTCCATTTCGAGTTATGGATATCGTTTTCGATTGTCAATTTACTCAGTTCACAGTAATCTATAAATACAAGGAATGATAACACCATAGCTCTTCATGATGACGAGCTCGGTAGAATAAAATCTTTCTCCGACAACTCTCTCAGTTGTACGGTAATTCCTTTTAATTCAGATGGTGCTGACGTACAATGCACACGCCACAGGTGCAGCACCGGGAATATAATCAATACCGATTTCAATCTGCCTTAATGGCAAAATTCTAGGTAATTCACCAACAAATACCTCCTAAAGTTACAGATAACATAAACATCTTTTAATAAATTCATATTAGGTTCTTCTAGATTATAATATCTATGACTAATTTATAACCATTCATGGTATAATTTCAAGTCTAATGCAGGATATGGTCATCCATCAAGAATTATTTAGATCCCTTTTGATAATCAACATCTTATCATTTAGGGGAATTCTACTCGAGTTCCCATCAATTAAGACAATGTCGTCATTTCATAATCAATCAATCCATTCTACTGGCACTTATCAACTTTCCAGTTTCATTACCGTTGATAAGATATGAAATTCTCAAAAGACTAATAATAACTCATAATCCTTCACAAATTCAAGGATATCCGGAGACATAATTACTATTAAAAGAGTAAGATCAACGCATAATCTACGCGATAGAATTTCAAATCAGATACAGACGAAAACATTTAACGAATATGAATATATCCCATGTTTTCATAATTTGAGTACGCATTCAAAAGCTCCTCGGATCGTTACCCAGGTCATTCAAATGAAATCAAATCATAAGAAATGATAGGAACGTCGATACATCCAGTCGGGTATCAACACTTGGTAATCAGATACTTTTCCTAAGAATCTCACTACGGGAGAATTGGACAAGAAAGAGTTGTCAATTGTCAAATAAGACAATTTCCACAAATGAGTAAATTCGACTCAGAATAATAAATAGTACGGGCACATATGTAGGTGTCCCTAACACTATGTCCCTATTTTTCACTTCTTGCAGATCTCATAAAATTTAATCTTTCACAATCTTCAAAGAAAATGTAGTGTTTATTCATTAATTTTATGGTGACTACTTATCAGCCTTGCATGGTCCATTCCAAATTGTATGTAGGCGCGCAACTATATACAATTTCAAGATTAACGATGCAATACTCAGTTCGTCAAAATTCATCATGTTTATAATAAAAACATTTTCAGGCTTAATTCTTAAATAAGAATCAAAAATAAGTTTACAAGGGTTTTCTTTGTTATGGAAACAATTTAGTTTTCCAAGGTATTTCATAATCAACTTTATTTCAATAATGATCATTTATAAATCTTACTTTGAATAATCCGTATGGTGATGAAAATTAAATTTTTTTTCTCAAGGGATACTATTGTATCTTATAAAACAATGAGTAATCTGCAAAAGAGTGATGAAGAGTGGTTCACCAAGAACTAACTACAATATATCAGGAAATGAGCTTAGCCAAATAATCATGAGGTTCATGACCTCGATGGCACTCAAAAAGAATAATCCACAACGTAACTCAAATCGAGATGAGTACTTGTTCAATGGTTGCATCACTAATGCGAACATTAGGATGAAGCAATAAGAGATAGATCACATCGATACATGTAGGATTTAGCAATCAGAGGTAGTCTTTTCATTAGTCACAAACAAGTCAAAATTGTACCGTAACACATTACGTGTCACTATGTCATACACTTCTCAGAACTCATCCTACCAACTGATGTCTTAGTTAAGTTAGGGATTTTTAAAAGATACCACAATGAATACTGATCTACAAGAGTCATTAGGTGTTCCACATGTCCCAAAAGATCCATCGGTCTCAATTTATTTATTTGACACTGGGCATCCTCGTTAGTGGATAATGGATTAGGAACAATCCTTAACACAAACCTACAATCAATTAAAACCTTATAATTTAATCACAGGACTTAACGACTTCCTCTTAACAATCTCATATTCCATACGGGTTGAATTTTACTTTATTCAAGTTTCAATCAACGTATACTCAATGCAATATCCTACCTCATTTTCCAATACTTTCAACCTTATTCTTATACCTTAATAGGGCAATAAAAGCTTGATATGATCAATACTTAATTTCCAATCCTATATCTCTTACATCAACAATTATCAAATGAGTCACTAGTATTAAATGACTTGATCATTCAACTAGACTTCTCGGAAAGGTACTAGTGGCATGAGGCTTTTGGGTAATGGTTCCAATGACAGCCTCAAGTGCAACATTCACCCTTTCGATTTCAATTTAAGAATTGGATGACAACGAATCAGATGACATCTTTCTAGGTGGTAACGTTTTGTAAAACTCCACTCTATAAGGAAAGATCGTCATGACATCGATATCAGATTTAATCTCGCCAATCCTTTTTTTATCACAATCAACTAATATCTACATTTCTATGAATATCAACCATTTGTCGGGATCATAAATATCCACAACTTGATTTAGATCTAGGATAGCTAGAATTCCTACGAGAATAGCTTCGATTAATTACTAGGGAGGTTAGGGTTTCTTGTGACAATCTATGTCGTATAAATACCTCGTATAAATATCAAAATAATCATCAAACAATAATGTAATAAAATTACATCATATATATATATATATATATATATATATATATATATATATATATATATATATATATATATATATATATATATATATATATATATATATATATAATCCAAGTTATATATATATTAAAATAACACTTCTTAGTCTGGCCTTGTCGGTAACTCGGGAATTCTTCGGCACCGTTATAGTCAAAAGATTTTTAGACATTTTATGAAAAATGTTTATAGTTAAAAGATTTTGAAATGTTTTATTCGAAACCTTAGTTTTAAAAATCTTTCGTTCTCTATAACGAGAGCTCTGATACCAAACTGTAACACCCCCAAAATTTATACAACTCAATACAGCGGAAGACTAGTTGGTGTTACGGGATAGCACATTACTCACATCATAGACAACGCATAAAAATCGCGTCGTTTAATAATAAAGCATTTCCATTCATAAATATCAAATTTACATAGGTCCCAAGTCATATTATTTCATACAAAGTTTTACAAAGTATTTGAATGGAAAATATAGTTTAAGTGCGGGCCATGAATTCTTGTCGTCTTCCCGAGAATTACCTTCAAGTACCTGAGATAAAACATGTTAAAAGAAAAGGTCAGCGATAACGCTGAGTGAATTCATAGAGTTTAATAAACCATCAATATAGTATCGGTATAAAATTATTACCGAAAATCATTTTGTACAAATCATTTTAATAGGCCATAAAATAGCCAAAGTCATTTTATACAAATCCTTATCGAAAATCATAATATAGGCATTTGCCTTAAAAATCATTATACGAGCCAATGTCGTAAAAACATCATACAATACGTTTGATAACGTTGTATAGATTAAATAAAAACCGTTATATGTGTAACACTCTCATTTTTCGTATCGGTACAGCGGAAGGGTCTTTCAGAGTGTTACGGGATAGCACAATAACTCCAATCATAGACAACACATAAAAATGGTTGTACAAGGTTTAACAAACATTCATTCGATAAAAAGGTTTAAAAGTGTACAACAGGTCCCAAATTATACAGGTCATTAAGTTTACAAAACACAGATCGAATGAACATTTTTAATATTAAGTGTGGGCCATCAGAGTCGATCTCCATCCGGATTACCTTCAAGCACCTGAGATAGAAAACATGCAAAAATCATATCAGCGAATGCCGAGTGAATTCATAGAGTTTAATGAAAACCGTTATATAAAACAATCATTTACAATCATTAAAATCAGAACACAAGTATAATATCGGAAGTAAGTCCACATATTGCTAGTCAGGCAATATATAAATCAAGCATACATCTGAAACCGTCCATGAGACCGCAGTCTCTATATTACCATGATAGGTAATATATTCCTCGTAATAGCGTCGTTATCGTTTATTATTTATGTCTTATATTGTATTATTTGTATAGGATTATTATTAGCCGCATGACATTGTTACCTTACTGTGAAAACAGCGGGCCGCGAACCCGACAAACAATTTGCCCATCTAAGTTAGCGTGTCGTCACAAAAATCACGCTATGGAATCTTCTCATACATAAATTCGCTTACCAATCAATGTGGTACGACGGGGATCAACCGTCAAGGCGCGAACTGGGGTGATCGTCCCCAAATAGTACTATCAAATGCATAAGCGTCTACCAAAACCCGGTAGTTCACAATTCATGCTAATGGGACTTTAAGTGACATAACCTAACTACTAATAATCCTTTTAGTCTCGAATATAGGGTCATAGCATCATTCGGGTCCATCTCATTAAGCATACAATCGGGACTACTTGTGTTCTATTTTTATAAAAATCTAGCATGTTATCTCCCTCGCGGGTTTACAAATCATTTTATAAAACATTTAAAAGAGTGCGAGGCTATGAACTCACGTTGTTAATGAAAGGCGGATTATCGGCTACGGGCGTGCTTCGGTCACGGAAACCTATATAAATAATAATCGGTCTTAGACTCGGTCCAATGACTTTTATCAAAATAACAATATACATATATATGATTATTGTACATATGATGATGATCAAGTGGGTTTATAAATCCTCATTTACTCATTTTAGTGTTTACGTTTTAGTATCGTCTTACTAGTTCACTAGTTTTACCGATTTTACCTATTTTAAGTTCATTAAGTCTTTTATAAGTTCTTTTACTTGTTTTTACCCATTATATACTTATATGATCAGTATATATGCTTTTCATGTTGGGCACTATTGGGTTAAGCCCAAATAATTCTTTTTACAAGTATTTATCTTATTAAGTCCAATTATTAGTCTAATAGGTTTAGTTAGCTCGTAATTGTCCGTAATTCTTATAGTTCGGGTTTTATCGGTTTTTACTTGTCTTAGTTACTTATACATCAGTGTATATCTTTTATAAACTTTACATTAGACGGGTTTGGTCGTCTAAGTTTTATTTGATGAAAAACGTTAATTTCACGGCGATAGCCGAAAAAGTCGTAAAAATCAAGTTTATAGTTTTTATTACTTATAAATATTATTTTTACCACCATTTATATATTTTACCCATTTAATTAACCTTTTATACATTTATATAAATAAGTTTTACAAGTTAGTGGGTTTATACTTTACATTTTATAAATTATAAAGTGAGTGCTTATATAATAATAATAAACATTATTTCCAAAAATCTGATTTTTAACTTCACATTCACCATTTTTATCATATCTAGAGTTCTACAATGACTTAGAAGCTCATTTTTAAATGACAACTTCTTCATGATATGTGCTAAATATAACTTAGTTATAGCTACTGCCCATTTTAAGCTTAAGTTGCCTTAACAGTCCCTACAAAACTGCTTATTCAGATTGTACCACCTAACTTGTTTTGATCATATCTCACTCATTATTTTGATTCCATTGCATGGCCAACTCTCACATGTGTATAACATCATCTACTTTACTGTAAATAGATTAAACCATGCATTTTTATCAGTTCTTTATTTAGTTACCTACTTTTTTTATACAGCCAACTATTTAGACATGATTTTAGCTTCATTTCTTATGGTTATCATCATTTTTAAGCATGTTTATCAACACTTGATCCCCACACAACATTTTTATCATCATATATACATCATATACATATACAAAATGAAAGAAAATACATTTGTTCTTTACAAAATAATAAGAGAAAAATGTAGAGGATGATCTTCTTTACCAATCCAAGTGGATTTCTTGTTTTAAGAAGGCAAGAACTTGATGAACACAACAAGTATCTCCAAGACCATCAAATAGCAAGATCATATGTTGGAAAATCAGCCCTAGGACACAAGCAAATCACCTCCAAAGTTGGTTATATGGCCACCAAATGATCAAGGTTTCAAGGAATCACCTTAATAGGACTAGTAAACATGTGGTTTGTAGTTGGAAGAGATCAAAAATGGTGTTTATGGCTTGATATGGGACGGCATAGATGGTGAAGTAGAGAGAGTTTGAGAGTAAATTGCATGGATGAAAATGGTTAAGTGAAACCATTTGTTGGTTTTGATAAGTTTGGTGGTAGTTTAGCCTAAAGTGTAAGCTAAGGCTTACACTTGTTACTAAACAAGTTAAGTTAGTGCCACCTAATGGTGGTGAGGTGTTTTGGCCGTCCCATGTAAGCTAGTGGGATGGGGCAAAGTGTTTTGTCCCATCTCACTAGTTTACGGGTATTTCTCGATTCTAGTTTTCTCGATTTGCGTGCCCTCGGGTCGTTTTACGAAAAACGTTTTTATAAATTATGAATCACCGTTACAAAACGAATCCAATAAAAATTGTCTCATCAAAAACGGAGTTCAAAAACGTAAATACGTAATCCTAAGGTTTCCGGTTTAGTCGTAAAAGACGCCAAATTATGCACGTAAGCCCAAATTTAAATCCGTAAATTGTGAGTTCGTCAACCAACATAAAAATAAGTTTCAAAATATTATACGAGAAAATATTTAACTACCTGAAAATGTTAGATTTGTCACAGCTTTTCCTCCTAAAAGGGATCAACGTCCTCGTGATCCATTTCATTTGGATGTCCGTTTCTTATTGAAATCGAAGAGGTGCGGATATTTCTTCCACATTTCATCCTCTCGTTCCCAAGTATACTCCGGTCCATGCTTTGAATTCCATCGGATCTTGACAATAGGTATCCGACTTTGTTTCAGTTGCTTTACCTCACGGTCCATAACTTCTACGGGCTCTTCGATAAAATGCAACTTCCCATCTATTCGAACCTTACCTAACGGAATTTTCTCATCACTCACTGCTAGACATTTCTTCAGATTAGATACATGGAATGTGTTGTGAACACCATGAAGTTCTGGGGGTAACTCTAGTTTATAAGCCACCGGACCTACTCTAGATAGAATCTTAAAGGGTCCAATATAACGGGGATTCAATTTTCCTCGTTTTCCAAATCTTATAACGCCTTTCTATGGCGATACTTTCAACATTACTCGGTCACCCACTTCAAACTCCATTGGCTTCCGCCGCACATCCGCGTAACTTTTCTGTCTACTACGGGCAGTCAACAACCTCTTCTTAATTTGAACTATCATCTCCGTAGTCTCCCGGATCAATTCTGGTCCCGTGAGCTGGGTATCCCCAACTTCACTCCAACATACAGGAGATCTACACTTCCTACCATACAAAGCTTCAAACGGTGCAGCCTTAATACTAGAATGGTAACTATTGTTATACGAAAACTCTGCTAACGACAAATGTTTATCCCAATTCTTACCAAAGTCTAACACACAAGCTCTCAACATATCTTCAAGTGTTTGTATCGTCCTTTCACTCTGCCCATCAGTCTGGGGGTGATAAGCAGTGCTCATATCGAGATTCGTTCCCAAAGATCTTTGGAGAGATTTCCAAAAATTCGATGCGAATCTAGGATCTCGATCTGAAATGATCGATACAGGCACTCCATGCTTGCATACAACATTATCCATGTATATTCGAGTCAGCTTCTCCAGTGAGAACTGCTCCTTAACCGGAATGAAGTGTGCTGATTTGGTCAGTCTATCGACAATAACCCAAATCGAATTGTTTCCAGATGATGTTCTAGGAAGCTTGGTGATAAAGTCCATTGTAATTCGCTCCCACTTCCATTCAGGAATCTTTGGTTGTTGAAGTAGTCCTGATGGCTTTTGATGTTCAGCTTTAACTCTAGCACAAGTCAAGCATTGAAGAACATACATAGCTATGTCAGCTTTCATATTCGGCCACCAATACAACTTCTTCAAATCATGGTACATCTTATCAGATCCTGGATGAATGGAATACTTAGATTTATGGGATTCTAACATAATCAAATCTCTTAAGCCTCCAAACTTAGGTATCCACATACGACCTCTTAAACATTTCACTCCATCAGCTCTAACCTCTAAAGGATCTCCTTCTCCTCGGAACCCTTCATTAACAAAATTCTCCTTCTTACAAGCTTCTATTTGCGCATTTCTAATTTGCTCAGGCAAATTATTGTGCACGGTCAAGACTAGAGAACGCACCCTGATAGGCTCTCTATCTTTCCTACTCAACGCATCAGCAACAACATTGGCTTTTCCTGGGTGATACTTTATATCACAATCATAATCACTCAACAACTCTATCCATCTTCGTTGCCTCATGTTCAACTCTTTCTGGTCGAGAATATACTGTAGGCTTTTGTGATCGGTGAATACCGTACACTTGGTGCCATACAGATAATGCCTCCACAACCTAAGAGCAAAGACCACCGCTCCTAGCTCAAGATCGTGAGTAGCATAATTCTCCTCATTCTTCCTTAATTGCCTAGAAGCATAAGCTATCACTTTCTCTCTCTGCATCAACACAGCTCCATAACCTCTAAGAGATGCATCACAATACACTACAAAATCTTCACTCCCTTCGGGTAATGATAAGATTGGCGCACTACATAATTTTTGCTTCAATGTCTGAAATGCTCCATCTTCATCACTTCCCCAAACGAAAGGTTTATTCTTCTGAGTAAGCTTAGTCAAAGGTTTAGCTATTAAAGAAAATTCTTTAATGAATCGCCTATAATAGCCAGCTAATCCTAAGAACTGTCGCACTTCCGTTGGCGTTGTCGGTGCAGACCAATTCTTAATAGCTTCAACCTTTGCAGGATCAACATGAATTCCATCTCTGTTAATCACATGACCAAGAAATTGCACAGAATCTAACCAGAAATCACACTTCGAAAACTTAGCATACAATCTTTCATCCTTCAGCAACTTCAAAACAATCCTCAAATGTTCTCTATGCTCATCTTCATTCTTAGAATAGATTAGAATATCGTCAATAAACACAATCACAAATTTATCCAAGTAGGGCTTGCACACTCGATTCATTAAATCCATGAAAACCGCAGGTGCGTTAGTTAACCCAAATGGCATTACTTGAAATTCATAGTGTCCATAACGAGTTCTAAATGCAGTTATAGGAATATCTTCTTCACGGACGCGAAGTTGGTGATATCCTGACCGCAAATCTATCTTAGAATACACACTAGATCCTTGCAGTTGATTAAACAAATCATCAATCCTAGGTAAAGGATATCGATTCTTAATTGTCAACTTATTCAGTTCCCTATAATCAATGCACATACGAAAAGATCCATCCTTCTTCTTAACGAACAAGACTGGAGCTCCCCAAGGCGACGAGCTCGGTCGAATAAAACCTTTATCGGACAACTCCTTAAGTTGCTCAGATAACTCCTTTAATTCAGAAGGGGCTAATCGGTAAGGCGCACGTGCCACCGGTGCAGCACCAGGAATTAAATCGATTCGAAACTCTACTTGCCTTATCGGTGGAAGTCCTGGTAAATCTTTAGGAAATACCTCAGGAAATTCACAAATAATAGGTACATCTTCCAATCGTTTCTCCCTAGACTCATTCCCGGTCACTTGAGCTAAGAATAACTCACAACCGTTCCTGATGTACTTTTGGACTTTAATACATGAAACGATTTTCAAACGGGATTCACCTCGACTACCATCAATTACTAACGTTCTATTCCTAAGAGGAATCTTAACCTTCTTCTCTCCGCATAAAATAGTAGCATTGTTCAACGACAACCAATCCATACCAATAATAATATCGAAACTACCTAATTCTATCAACATCAAATCAATCGGAAAGGAATGATTCAAGAGATTTAGAGAGCATCCTTCTAATAGCTTATTAGTTTTCACTAATTTACCATCAGCCAATTCCACCTCGTAACTGGTACTTATCTCAACAGGTTCAATATCAATAAGGGCACTAAATTTAGTGGATACAAAGCTCCTATCGGCACCCGAATCGAATAAAGCAACAGCATAATGATTGTTGAGTAAAAACGTACCGGTAACGACATTCGGATCCTCTTTCTTCACCTCAATTGTTCCAAGTTGGTAGATACCACCCTGGGGGTTTCTTCCAGGTACAATCGCTTTCAACTTGGGGCATTCCGATTTCCTATGACCTTCTTCATTACAGTTGAAGCAAATCGTTCCCTTCTTACACCTTTCAACCTTGTGTCCAAGCTTTCCGCAATTTCGGCACTTCCAGCAGTCGCCAGGATGCCTCTTGTTGCCACACTTAGGACATCTATCATCGTTGCGCGGTGCATTGTTGGTAATAGCATTTGCATTCCCCTTTCTCTGGTTCTGACGGCGATTGAAATTCTTCCTATTATCACCTCTATCTACACGATCACCGTCTCCCTTTCTTTTCTCACCAACACGGGCTTCATCTTCCTTATCCTGAATTATCTGTCCAATGAGTTGGTAAGCCATTCGAACAGCATCATCAATGGTCAGTGGTTTCGATGATGTCACGTCCCCCCGGATATTCCTGGTCAATCCTTTCACATATTGCTCAATTCGGATCTCTTCGGGTTCAACCAATCGAGGACATAGCAAGGCCAACTCATGGAATCGATTCGTGTAACTATCAATGTCCACACCTTTCATTCTCAAATGAATCAACTCCTGTTCTAACCTAATGATCACACTACGAGGACAAAACTCCAAAGTCATCCACTTCTTAATTTCAGCCCAAGGAGTAGCATTAGCAGCATCAAGACCCATGAAAGCAATTCTCCCGTTCCACCAAGTCAACGCACGACCTTTAAGAGTAGCCATAGCAAAAGTCACCTTATCTTCCTCCTTACACTTACTAATCCTAAACACCGATTCAATCTTCTCAATCCACTGACTTAATCCTACAGCACCTTCAGTTCCATTAAAAGGTAGAGGTTCACACTTCATGAACGTCACATAAGTACAACCACCAATTTCAGGTGCATTCGTTCCAAGTACTCCTACATTTCCTCCAGCATTAGCATTCACATTATTAGCATTCACATTCACATTAGTACCGCCAATTCCACTACCGCCAGCTCCACTACCGCCAGCTCCACTACCGCCAGCTCCACTACCGCCAGCTTCATTTCTAGCATTTGCCATGAATTCAGTCATAGATGCGGTAACTTGCTCCGTAATAATCCTACGTACATCATCCTCAGTCACAGCCTTCTTGGGCGGCATAGTTCTATAATTCCACAATTTCAAAGCATTAAGCATTCATCCAACAAAGGATTCATATAATATGGATCGAATTCATAATCAAGATACAAATAAGGCACAATATGGAATTCAAGACAAGATACATATTTCATTCGATCTGAAACAAAAGTATTGTCTTAGTACATCCATATCAAAGTTCTAACACTATATACACTCAAAATTCGTGCCAAGTCTACAACTAACAAGTCGGTTCAGTCAAAGCTATAAACACAAAAGATCTAAAGGTCACTACTAAACACAGACTGGTCTACTGAGAACCGCCAGATGGTCCATCATCCATCGTCTTCTGGATCTTTGCCGGACGATCACTAGACTCATCTTCAGCTGGGCGCTTACGGATTACTCCTCTTTCAACCATGTCGGCATAAAATCTACTGTTCCAACCCACGGATACATTCAACTCCTTTTCAGCTTTCTCACGCATCGCACGAGCCACACTCAACTGAATCTCCAAAGAATTCACCTTTTTCTTCATAGCAGCATACTCACCACTTTCCAATACCGATAACCTCCTAAAAGCCTCATTCAAACCACGTTCTACATCACTCAAATCCAAACTAAGCAATTCTCGCTCTTTCTCTCCAATCTTAGTCTTCGACTCCAAATAAGCAACCTGAGTCTGAACAACACCTAATCCAACCTCTGTCACACAACTCTTAACACGGGAAGCATCTAGATCACGTCTCAAGGCCCATGGTGCAAGACCATCAATATGAGTAGCCTCTCGAGTACTAGACGACTCTCCTATCTCACGTCTACGAGCAGCAATACCGTCGGTACCGTCAGGTGCATCGTCATCCTCATCCTCCTCTGATTCAGAATCAGATTCAGACGATTCAGACATTTCATCCCTAGGTAACTCATCCTCGGAATCAGACAAACAAACTGGTGGGGGCAAAGGCTCGCCCTCTGGAACATCATACGGATATATAAGCTCAGCTTCCTCATCGTCATCAACCTCAACATCTATACCTACATCCTCCTCGACATCCTCGTCGTCAATCTCATCATCTAACTCATCTAACCCAATCTCATTCTCATTCTCAATATCAGCATTCTCAATATCCACGTCCTCATTACCCACATTCTCAATATCCACATTCTCTACTAAGTCTTCCTGAGGGGCAATCTGATCTCCTAGTCCTAACTCGGGCTCGGGATCCTCAAATGGTTCCTCCTCGTCATCAATATCAAAATCTACTAAGTCTAAATAAGGATCATCTTCTATATTAGGTTCGGGAATAGCATGGTTTTCTACAGGAATATTAGGGTCAGCCATGACAATCTGCATTTATATATATTTATCTCGTATTAGGATAACATACTAGTTAAACAATTACATAATGAAATCACGATATATACATATATATAAATTAAATTATATATATCAAAATATATATCTTCTCAATAAGGCTTGTTGGTAACGTCGGAGATCTCTGGCACCGTTATAGTCAAAAGATTTTTCAAATATTTTCTCAAATGTTCATTGTCAAAAGATTTTGAAAAGTTTTGTTCAAAACCTTGGTTTTAAAAATCTTTTGTTCTCTACAACGAGAGCTCTGATACCAAACTGTAACACTCTCATTTTTCGTATCGGTACAGCGTAAGGGTCTTTCAGAGTGTTACGGGATAGCACAATAACTCCAATCATAGACAACACATAAAAATGGTTGTACAAGGTTTAACAAACATTCATTCGATAAAAAGGTTTAAAAGTGTACAACAGGTCCCAAATTATACAGGTCATTAAGTTTACAAAACACAGATCGAATGAACATTTTTAATATTAAGTGTGGGCCATCAGAGTCGATCTCCATCCGGATTACCTTCAAGCACCTGAGATAGAAAACATGCAAAAATCATATCAGCGAATGCCGAGTGAATTCATAGAGTTTAATGAAAACCGTTATATAAAACAATCATTTACAATCATTAAAATCAGAACACAAGTATAATATCGGAAGTAAGTCCACATATTGCTAGTCAGGCAATATATAAATCAAGCATACATCTGAAACCGTCCATGAGACCGCAGTCTCTATATTACCATGATAGGTAATATATTCATCGTAATAGCGTCGTTATCGTTTATTATTTATGTCTTATATTGTATTATTTGTATAGGATTATTATTAGCCGCATGACATTGTTACCTTACTGTGAAAACAGCGGGCCGCGAACCCGACAAACAATTTGCCCATCTAAGTTAGCGTGTCGTCACAAAAATCACGCTATGGAATCTTCTCATACATAAATTCGCTTACCAATCAATGTGGTACGACGGGGATCAACCGTCAAGGCGCGAACTGGGGTGATCGTCCCCAAATAGTACTATCAAATGCATAAGCGTCTACCAAAACCCGGTAGTTCACAATTCATGCTAATGGGACTTTAAGTGACATAACCTAACTACTAATAATCCTTTTAGTCTCGAATATAGGGTCATAGCATCATTCGGGTCCATCTCATTAAGCATACAATCGGGACTACTTGTGTTCTATTTTTATAAAAATCTAGCATGTTATCTCCCTCGCGGGTTTACAAATCATTTTATAAAACATTTAAAAGAGTGCGAGGCTATGAACTCACGTTGTTAATGAAAGGCGGATTATCGGCTACGGGCGTGCTTCGGTCACGGAAACCTATATAAATAATAATCGGTCTTAGACTCGGTCCAATGACTTTTATCAAAATAACAATATACATATATATGATTATTGTACATATGATGATGATCAAGTGGGTTTATAAATCCTCATTTACTCATTTTAGTGTTTACGTTTTAGTATCGTCTTACTAGTTCACTAGTTTTACCGATTTTACCTATTTTAAGTTCATTAAGTCTTTTATAAGTTCTTTTACTTGTTTTTACCCATTATATACTTATATGATCAGTATATATGCTTTTCATGTTGGGCCCTATTGGGTTAAGCCCAAATAATTCTTTTTACAAGTATTTATCTTATTAAGTCCAATTATTAGTCTAATAGGTTTAGTTAGCTCGTAATTGTCCGTAATTCTTATAGTTCGGGTTTTATCGGTTTTTACTTGTCTTAGTTACTTATACATCAGTGTATATCTTTTATAAACTTTACATTAGACGGGTTTGGTCGTCTAAGTTTTATTTGATGAAAAACGTTAATTTCACGGCGATAGCCGAAAAAGTCGTAAAAATCAAGTTTATAGTTTTTATTACTTATAAATATTATTTTTACCACCATTTATATATTTTACCCATTTAATTAACCTTTTATACATTTATATAAATAAGTTTTACAAGTTAGTGGGTTTATACTTTACATTTTATAAATTATAAAGTGAGTGCTTATATAATAATAATAAACATTATTTCCAAAAATCTGATTTTTAACTTCACATTCACCATTTTTATCATATCTAGAGTTCTACAATGACTTAGAAGCTCATTTTTAAATGACAACTTCTTCATGATATGTGCTAAATATAACTTAGTTATAGCTACTGCCCATTTTAAGCTTAAGTTGCCTTAACAGACCCTACAAAACTGCTTATTCAGATTGTACCACCTAACTTGTTTTGATCATATCTCACTCATTATTTTGATTCCATTGCATGGCCAACTCTCACATGTGTATAACATCATCTACTTTACTGTAAATAGATTAAACCATGCATTTTTATCAGTTCTTTATTTAGTTACCTACTGTTTTTATACAGCCAACTATTTAGACATGATTTTAGCTTCATTTCTTATGGTTATCATCATTTTTAAGCATGTTTATCAACACTTGATCCCCACACAACATTTTTATCATCATATATACATCATATACATATACAAAATGAAAGAAAATACATTTGTTCTTTACAAAATAATAAGAGAAAAATGTAGAGGATGATCTTCTTTACCAATCCAAGTGGATTTCTTGTTTTAAGAAGGCAAGAACTTGATGAACACAACAAGTATCTCCAAGACCATCAAATAGCAAGATCATATGTTGGAAAATCAGCCCTAGGACACAAGCAAATCACCTCCAAAGTTGGTTATATGGCCACCAAATGATCAAGGTTTCAAGGAATCACCTTAATAGGACTAGTAAACATGTGGTTTGTAGTTGGAAGAGATCAAAAATGGTGTTTATGGCTTGATATGGGACGGCATAGATGGTGAAGTAGAGAGAGTTTGAGAGTAAATTGCATGGATGAAAATGGTTAAGTGAAACCATTTGTTGGTTTTGATAAGTTTGGTGGTAGTTTAGCCTAAAGTGTAAGCTAAGGCTTACACTTGTTACTAAACAAGTTAAGTTAGTGCCACCTAATGGTGGTGAGGTGTTTTGGCCGTCCCATGTAAGCTAGTGGGATGGGGCAAAGTGTTTTGTCCCATCTCACTAGTTTACGGGTATTTCTCGATTCTAGTTTTCTCGATTTGCGTGCCCTCGGGTCGTTTTACGAAAAACGTTTTTATAAATTATGAATCACCATCACAAAACGAATCCAATAAAAATTGTCTCATCAAAAACGGAGTTCAAAAACGTAAATACGTAATCCTAAGGTTTCCGGTTTAGTCGTAAAAGACGCCAAATTATGCACGTAAGCCCAAATTTAAATCCGTAAATTGTGAGTTCGTCAACCAACATAAAAATAAGTTTCAAAATATTATACGAGAAAATATTTAACTACCTGAAAATGTTAGATTTGTCACAATATGAATATGGTTATATAAAACCAAAACACGAACATAATATCAATAGTATGACCCTGTATTGCTAGTCAGGCAATACATCGTAATTCGGTACGTATAGGAGTATTTCGTTAATTGAATTATTATAAGTCGCATAACATTGTTACCTTACTAAACCAAACAACGGGTAGCTAGCCCGAAACTCAATTTGCCCATCTAAGTTAGCGTGTCGTCACAAAGGTCAAGCTATGGAAATCTTCTCATACATAAATTCACTTACCAATCAATGTGGCACGACGGGGATCAACCGTCAAGGCGCGAACTGGGGTGATCGTCCCCAAATAGTACTATTATATGCATAAGCGTCTACCAAATCTTGGTAGTTCACAATTCATGCTAATGGGACTTTTAGTGACATAACCTAACTTTAATAATCCATTTTATTTCATCTATCGGGTCCTTTAATCATTCATAGGGTCATACAATCATCCGGGTCCAAATCAATAAACAAACAATCGGGACAAATAGTGTCCTATTTTATAAAAACTAACATGTTATCTCCCTCACGGGTTTATAAAACATTTATAAAAATATTTAAAAGAGTGCGAGGCTATGAACTCACGTTGATGTGGGAAGGCGGGTTATCGGCAATTCGGACGTACGGTACGTGCTTCAATCACGGAAACCTAGACAAATAATACTTGTCTTAGACTCTTGTCCAATGACTTTATAAAAATAACAATTATGTATACATATGATGATGATATATATATATGATGATCAAGTGGGTTTACATTCTCTTTTACTCATTTTAGTGTTTATGTTTTAGTAACTTCTTACTAGTTTACTAGTTTTACCTATTTACGTGTTTTAGGTCCAATAAGCCTATTATAAGTCCATTGACTTGTATTAATCCATTTCATACTTGTATTATCAGTATTTATACTTTACAAGTTGGGCCCAAATGGGTTAAGCCCAATAAATAAGTTTATATGTGTTTTAGCCCATTTTGTTGTATTATTAGTCCAATAACGTTAACTTAGCCCGTTAATGTCAATATGTTATATAGTTCGGGTTTTATCGGTTTTTACTTGTTATATATGTTTATATATCAGTATATGAGTTTATAAAAGTTTACATTAGACGGGTCCAACCGTCTAAGTTTTATTTAACAAAAACATTAATTTTATGGTAATAGCCGAAAAAGTCGTAAAAATCATGTTTATTGTTTTATAACTTATAAAACTTATCAAACTACCATTTTTATAAAATGTCCATTTATTTATCCTTATACATGTTTATATAAATGTATTATATAAGTTAGTGGGTTTTAATTCACATTTTATACTATATTTACATGAGTGCTTATATAATACTATTATACTTTAATTTCCAAAATCTGATTTTTATTTTCATGTTCACCAAAACTGCCATATCTAGAGTTCTATATGGAGATAGACGCTTAAATTTTTATGACATAAACTACATGATATGTGCTCCATTTAACACTACTATAGCTACTGTTGAATCAGCCTTTAAGTATTTTCTAAAAATCGTCCAAAACAGTGAACTCAGATTTGTACTTTAAACTTGTTTTGATCATATCTCACTCATTACAATGATTCCATTGCATGGCCAACTCTCACATGTGTACAAGACATATTACTTACTGTATATCTATTAATCTATGCCATTTTTATCAGTTCATCATATTATTCTTTACTATTTTATACAGCCAACAATTTAAACAAGATTTTAGCTTTGTTTCTTATAGTTTTTCATCCTTTTAAGCATGTTTATCAACACCAAATCCCCACACAATATTTTTAATCATCATTCATCATCATATACATATACATAAGTAAAAGAAATACAAGATTACATAATCAAAAATAACAAGAGGATGAGGAGGACAATCTTTATACCACCAAGTTGATGTAGGTTGTGTTTTGGACATGGATTTTGATGGAGAAACTTGTGAATAACCAAGACCATCTTCAAGACCACCATTCTTCATGAACACCTTGTGGAAAATCAGCCCCAAGACTTCATGGAAACTCCTCCTTGGATGTTATAAGCACCACCAATCTATAGAGCTTCAAAGGGCTTCAACATATGTGTGAATAACACATGATTTTGTGGTTTAAATTGATCAAATAAGAGTGTTTAGGGTGGAAGTGGACGGCAATAAGAGAGAGAGATGAGAGGATTTAGCTTGTTTTGCATGTATGAATGGAGAGCTAGTGGTATGGTGGAGTGGTTTTGTTGTAGCTTAGCTTACATTGTAAGCTTAAGACATGTGTAAGCAACTTAGCTTACACTTGACACATCAAGTGGTGTAGTGGCTAGTTAAGGCCGGTTTTGAGTGGGGTTGGGAAAAGTGTCCCACTTGTCTCATCCCCATTTATTTACGGGTACTCCTCGATTCTAGTTTCCTCGATTTGCGTGCCCTCGGGTCGTTTTACGAAAAACGTTTTTATAAATTATGAATCAACGGCACAAAACGAATCCAATAAAAATTGTCTCATCAAAAACGGAGTTCGAAAACGTAAATACGTAATCCTAGGGTTTCCGGTTTAGTCGTAAAGGACGTTAAATTAAAATCGTAAGTCCTAATCTCTCCTCATAAATTTGTGAGTTTATGAACCAACACAAATTTAAAACTCCAAAATAATATTCATGGACAAATTTATTTTCTGAAATGTCGGACTGTCACCAAAGACGGTGTATGTAAACGTAAGCACGTAACGTAGAATCCTCCGGTTTAGACGTAGTCGATGCTACTTCAAGACGTAAATCCAAATTTCTTCCCAAAAATTAAGTGAGTTCATAATGTAACATTAAAATAATGTTTTTAAATAATATTTGAGAATAAAATATAAACCATAAATTGACGGATTGTCACAACTGTTATGTCTATCTTGCATAAGCAAGTGTGCATAACTAGACAGTGCTTTCCGCCCTATAATAATTATCAACTTATAGGTTATCTTCACTAGGATAAATTGCTTTGTTAAGGTCCTTTTTCATTTTTATTCATTTTATTTTTGGACGCTGACAAGTATTTTTCCAAGCGTTGTTATGACCAATTTAGACGCTGACATGGCTTTGGCAAACGTTGACAAGAATATAGCCGTTGGGCGTTGATGGGTTATTTTTTACCGTTGACACTAATTGGGACCTACCTAGTTGTTATTTTTGACGAATTTTGGGGCCGTAGTTTTGGGAGTAGATAACTTTTAATTAATGCACAAGGATAACTTATTTTCTTTTCAATATTTTCATGATTATATTTTGAAAATAGTTGCCTAATTTTTGACCAATCACATGTGCCTATCTCTCCTATATATTTGGCTCCTATTTTTAAACAGGGTATCTTATATTCTTGTCTAACAATTTTCTCCTATAATTCATCTTTCTAAATCATTCACAAACAGCTTTCTTCAACAATGGCACCAAAGTTTAAACCAAGTGACTTGGTATTGGGATTCAAGAGTCAACACAACATGATTTCATATTTGGACGCTGATGATACTCTGTTTCCCCAATACACCCAGATGGTGGCGTATTTGAATGCATCCCCTATTAGGTATGCTCTTTCTCATGCTCCTCTCATCTCTGTCACTCATATTAAGAAGTTTTGGAATACTGTCAGTTCCTCAAGAATTAATAATGTGACTACATTATCAGCTATTGTTCATGGGCGTACTTGGGTGGTTAGTGACGCCTTGGTTCGCCAGGGTTTTCATCTTGATGATGCTGATGGTATAACCACCCTTTCCAATCATGAAATAGAACAAGGACTTCGGGCTTTGGGGTATCCTTTCTCTGATGAGGGCACTTTAAACAAATATCATAAACAAGAGCTTCCCCCTGCCTGGAAGTACCTCATACATGTCATCTTACAATGTTTGAGTCCCAAGTGTACTACACACAATGAAATTAATAGATCAATTTCTAGTGCAATTGTGTGCATTGAAAATGGGCAAAAGTTTAATTATTCTAAAATTATTTTTGATGGCATGTGTAAAAACAGAGGGAATAAGATGACTTTAGCTTATCCCAGATTTTTGCAAATGGTTTTTGATGTGCAAAATTACTGCACAAGGGATCATGATGAATTTTATGAGATCCCTGTGCAAAAGAAAGCTATTTTTACCAAGATGAATTCGCCCCCTCACCGTGAATTACCCCTCACCCCAGCTATGCTTGCTGTTATTGCAGCAGCACAACCCCAACAGACCCACAACCACAACTTTCCCCAATACCAGAACCTTTTCCTTCACCTCAACACATGGAAATTGACCAAGAACCCTTCAACGCTGACATCTTAAATGTTGGCGTTGACACAAGTAATCCAGACGTTGACACCTTTCCTTCACAGACCCAAACACCCCTTAACCTTCCAACATCCACTAAATCCACATCATCTTCTACCCCACCACAATATAGGTTGCAAAAATACCAAAGGACTACTGGAGTGTTCTCCTCTAGTGGTCCTAGCCATGTAGCAGAGAGAACCACCACCACAAGTGTGCTTGGTGCTATGGATGAGGCTGGGACTATTGGTTCTGGCTTAGATGCAAGCCAAGACAGTCCTAACATCTTTAAAACCTCATCCATGCCCCATGACTCTAACTTGGGAGGTCAAATACCCATTTTAGAGGAGGGCAGATTGGAACCACATACATTGATGGAATTGACGGTTGTCTGCATTAGCTTGCAAAAGCAAAATGCAGACTTGGTACAAATTGTCAACATACAAGGCCTTGAACTCAAGCAATTGAGGGAGAGGATTGTCATTTTGGAGAATGCTGGCACTAGGCGTGGGATGGAGGAATTTTCCAAAGGGGAGGATGAGCAGATTAATGTGAGTGATAAAGGCTCACATGATAGAGAATCTTTGGGTATTGCTGAGGCCCTAACTGAATTGAAGAAGCAACCAGGTTTTGATAGATCTCTGGTAACTCCTACAAATTTAAACTTGTCTTTTACAGGTATGTTGGAGCAATTTACAAGAGACGCTGAGACAAGTAAGTTACGCGTTGACAAGCAAATTTGAACGCTGACACACCAAGCGCTGACAAGAGTAATTTGGGCGCTGACACAAGGAATTTGAGCGTTGACACCTACAGATATGGTTGATGTATTCCAGTCATCAGCTATCATCAAAGACATGTCTTCACATGTATTACCATCATCCTTACCCATCATTGATCCATTTGATAAGGGTAAAAGAATCATGGTAGAAGTAGAAGTTCCAAAGGATGCAACATAGGTAGAGTTTGATTCAAGGTTGGCTGCACAACTCATGAAACAAGAGAGTAAGAAGGTTGGTGAATCACCATTTGTTGTCACTTCAGAGGAACAAGAAGGAAGTGATGAAGAAAGTTCAGATTCAAGTGTGATGATAATAGAGCAACCAGAAAGACTTGAATATGGTGATGATTTGGCAAGAGAGAAGCTTAGAGAATTGAAATTGCAAGTAGATTTTGATATGCCAGAAGTTGTTCAGATGTACCATGCTTGGGTGAATAGGTGTATGGAGAATCCAGATTTTACTATTTCAGACCAAATTTGGGGTTTGGAGATTCTTCTAAGAGTTCAAAAAGACTGCAAGGTAATTGTGAAACACAAAGCTAGCAATGTTCGCTCACTGCTGAAGAGGGATAGAAGGGAGCTTTACTACATGCTACTCAGATGTCATGGAATAGGATGGACCTATAAGAAATTAATGGGATTAACCTTTGAAGAATTGGAGTATAAAGCTTATCCCATTTGCGTAAAAGTGCAGGAAATGAATACTATCAGACTTCTTTCAGATGAAAGGAAAGAAGAACTTGCAGAGGAGATGGAGCTTAAGAAGGCAATGATTGTTCCAAGACCTTTGAAGAAGGGAGTTCCTCTTGAGTTTCCTAAAGATATGGATAAATTAAATCCCAGTGAAGCTGTTATAAGAAGGAGCATCAAGCTCTCACCCATGGAAGCTTCAGATATGGTACAAGTGTTACCTCTTGATGCCAGAAACCCTATCATAAGCTATAAAGAAGATACAAGTGGGTTTTGGAAGATTGGCAGGTATCGGAAAGAGGTGCACACATTTACTACTCTTGTATCTCTCTTTGCAAGTGTGGATAGAGAAGACTTGGTAGACCTTTGGAGGTTGTTGGAGGCTAAGTATGAGACTGAAGCTCCTACTTCAGTCAATGGAACAAAACTTTTGTCAACATTCAAGAGAATGTGTGGACCAAGAGAAGAAGATCCTACTGTTAGGAAGGGTCTTGAGGATGATATCTGTGGTCTTCAATGGCGTTTGTATTCAGCTGCTGGTGTGAACTACTTGAGCTCTATAAAGTTTGCTGAGTATCTTCTTGTAGATGGTCAGTATCCCATGTCCAAAGAAGTTTCGGAAAAGATAAAGACAACACAGCTGGAGATTGACTATTCAAGTGACGTGGCCAAAGATTTGATTAGGCATGTTTATTACCAATATGATAAGAATTGTAAGATTCCTCCTAGTTCTTAATTTTTATTCAGAAACTTGATTACTAGAGTAGATATCAAGTTTAGGGGAGGATTGTTGGGAATAAAATGTAGCCAGTCCACTTGAGCACTGACAAGAGGAAAACAAGCGTTGATAAGAAGAAAACAAACACTGACAGATCAAGCGTTGACAAGAAGAAGTCAAGCGTTGATAGGTTGAAGACAAGCACTGATAGAAAGATATGGTCTACGCGTATTATGTTTCTAGTTTGTTTCTAGTAAAGATAGGATCAACATTGTATTTTCTATAATTATCTTTACCTAGAATAGTTGATACGTAGACTCTTGTACAAGGCTTCTTATGTCTATAAAAGAAGACCTTTAGGTTATGTGTCAAATAGGTTTTCATACGTTAAACACTTTCATTGAAAGCAAGTTCGTTATTATCAATCAAGTGAAAGTTTGTTTTACATCCTTTGTGTGTTCTTGTTTAAGTGTTAATTCCGCATAACACTTGAATTATTTAATACATAAACAAAGTTTCTCTACGTATATAACTTGATCTAATCTCGTTTACACAAGCTAAATCGATCTAAGTTTGGGATCAACAAGTACATCTCTTTTCCACAGGAACTTCTCTTCTAGCAGCATTTCCATTACTCGTACCGGCTACATTGGTGGCTTGTGCTTGTAAAGCTACAATCACACTCTCAGCAACCAATTGCCTTATTTCTTCAGGTGTCATATTTATTGTCGCAGATATTGATGCTCTTTTAGGAGCCATCCTACCACATAATAACACTTGATATTATTTAAATTTTTATACGTGGAGTATGGAATAAATTTAATATATCATTGTTGATTTCTCATTCTTTTGACAATTTCATATATGAGGATTCATAATATGAATGACAAATTTCTTAAAAATTCATATATGAGGATTCATAGTATGAATTATGATAAAACTAAGACAAAATTACAAGAGTTATCAAGAACAAAAGCACACTTCTTTATTTATTAACAACTTATCGTGCATATTTACACGATAAGTGTCGCTGTTACATAAAGGAAATTGTACATATTTACAAACTGAGACCAGATTTCTAAGCTTAATTTCTCATTTTGATCTCCTCAATTATGTCCAAAATATATCCGGAGTCAGATTGTTGAGTAGTTTTGAGATCTTCGATGAATGTTTCTAAATTAAGCCCAGTTCTCATATGTACTTCTCTCAGTTCAGCGTTCTCCTTATCCAGCCTTGCCATTTTTATTTCATAATGATGCATTCTTCTACTCAGTTTAATATTATGGCATCGAGTAACGTCTATTTTATATTCCAACTGCGTAAAATGATCTTCAATTTCTTTTCTTCTTCTTATTAAATTTTTGACATTACTTTCTACTCTTCTAAAAGTATCTAAGGATATTTCATCGTGATAAATTGCAATTGCAGATAATTGTCGGTCGTGCTTTTCCACAATCCGTGCTCTATAGACCTCTTTAGTTTCATAAGGCTCTTCGATACTTCGATTGGGAGACGAATAAAGATCCTCAGGTAACAGAAAATGAGACGTAGGTGCAGGTGTACTATTCATCACTTCAGTTTGATGTGAGAAATATTCTTGTACTTCAAGGGTATCGTAAAAAGACAAATTCGGAACACGCACATTTGTGGAAGATGGAGTGAACATCGGTATTTCTCTTTCATCATCCTCGGAGATGAGAATATAGGTGGAAGTAGACACCCTTGTAGTTTTTATAACGTAATAACATAAGATATGCTACTAAAGGGATAAAAATCTTACGATGGCGCTGCTGATGGCTGATAGTCTTGAATTTTTAAAATTTCAGTTATAGTTTAGGAAAAACGTATTCTCTGTAACTGCAAGCTACGATGCCAATCTGTAACACCCCCATTTTTACCATATAGCAACGGAAGCTAATCTGGGGTATTACCTAATAGTACCATAGTCACAATAATAGAAAATGCCAAAAAGACATTTTTATAAAACAAATCTTATCATTTATTTATTTAAGTCAGGGTTAATAAACAACTGTACATACGCTGTACAAACACATGTTTCCCAAAGATATAGTTTTATTGATAGAATAATAACTTATTCAAGACACCACCCTTCGCAGCACGTCGGTCTTCATTCACCTGAGATATATGCTTAAAGTCAACACAAAGGTTGAGTGAAGTTATAGGTTTTAAACATCATTTGAATACAAGTATGACTCTCGGGCTATAGTGTTATACACCCAGTTTTTAAATTCATTGATTCTTATTGCACTAGCTCATGACCCGCGACTAGAAATTATCAAAAAAATCCAACAAATTGCCCTTAAGCAGGAAGATTGCTAGGCTATCCTGAATTTTAGCAAAATAAAACATATTTGTTTAGCCTAAGAATGGACCATTAGCTGCTAGCAAGTGCGACTTGCCCAGATAGGAGATGTCAGTCTCCAATACTACTATTCACAATATTAGCGCTCATTAAATGATTAGCGGTTCACGATTAAAAAGGAACTTTTGATGGCAACAAGTAAACATAGTGTCAATAATCATATAAGCAGAATAAAAAAACACTTGTATTCCAGTTTTGCATATATCCCCCTTACGAGTTTTCAAATTGTTTATAAGCTTTTAAAAGTGAGGCTATAAACTCACCTTAGCCTATAGAGTCTTTTGATTATCCAACCACAACCTTCTCACGGAATTTGAACTGACACACAATATGCATATATATCAAGTGTTATTCCCTGATTTCAATCTCTTTATATAACATTCTTTGATTGATTTATTTTGGAGTAATAGTATCATTGTTCGGGCCATTAAATCGTAAACCTAACCACTCAGTCAGAACGTAATATCGAGATGGACCATCTTTGTACAAAGCTCCCTACTAACATGACACAATATATTTTATTACATTTTGAGTTTCAATATTGGTAAATATAGCCCTTGTTGTTATAGTTTGGTGTATTTACACTTTTTACCCTTTAAGTATATAGTTTTATAAATTGCAATTTTAACCTTCAGTATTTAACCTTAAGGTATCAAACTTTAAAACATTTATTCTTATAGATTTTACTTTCATAAAATGACACTTTTGGCCCAAAATGATTTATATTTTCAAAATTGACAGTTTTAGTCCCTAAACTTGTTAAACTCACATAACAAGCTCAAAAATGATCCAAATGATCTAGGATTTGAAAGAAAAGTTTATGAACTCATTTATAATCATAATAACAACATTTATTTATAATTATAGCTTTTGAAATAGGTTTTTGCTCATTATATTATATAAATTACAAAATTAGGGTTTTAAGACATCTTTAACTTATAACTTTCATTTAGAATGATGAAATGAATTGCCTTCTTTTAGATTATCTTTCTAACATAATTTTGGCATTATAAAAAGTCTAAATAAACATTATTAAAAGATTAAAGCCTTGGTTAACATAGATTTACCTAGGTAGCTCCAAAATGGCTCCTTATGGCTTCTTATGAACATAACTTGCTACCAAAGCTTCAATAGCTTTAATGGCTAGCTTCTAGACCTGGTTTTTGGTCTTTTGGGATGTCCTAAGACGTATATAGAGGTGGAAATGGAGAATGGGTAGGAGATACAAAGAAAACGGGGTGCAAGTTCAAATGAATACTATACGCCTCTATTTATACTTGTTTTCACCCATAGCCTCCAAGTTAAGTATCTAAACGTGTAAGAAGGATAGATAGATGACTAATGAAGTCTAGTGAAGATCTACACAAGTTTATAGGTCCTAGCTTAGTCCTAATCTTTCCTTGTGGTTCAAAATGGGTCACGACATATATATGATAAGAATAGTGATATGTAGCAAGCAAGGAAGTGATTTACCTACTTGTCACACTCCTAAAATATCTTAGGATTCATAAATATCAGGTTTTCAAACTTGGAATGGAGGGAAATGGTTTGAAAATGTGTTTTGGAGGGAAAATAAAAAAATCGGATTCAAAAATGCGGGCTTGTAACTTATGTTTTGTGTTTTTGTTGATTAGGGGCTAGTAAAGTGATTAGTGAATGATTAGGACGTAAGTAGGGTTTAGACATTCTATTTAAGAGATTTATGTCCTTGGTTTGAAGTTAAACAAAAGTAAAATGTGAAAATGGGAAGTATACATTTGTAGATTAGGGTTTTCTAATGATCTAGGGTTTAATATTAGTAAATGTGATTATCCTCCTCTTAGCTACTGATGTAAACTTAATTTAGGTCCTAGACATTGTGTCTTAAGTGTCCAAATAGTTCTCACACTTGGTTTAAGGGTTTAGTTTAGGTAAACATGTCTAAAGAGTGAAAATACCTATTTTGACCTAATTTACATGTCATGCATTGAAATCTTGTACCTTGTGCATTAGGGTACTTTTACATTATCTTAATTTAATCTTATAATCTTAGTGAAGTCTTATGTGTATTTGTATACTTGTCCTTAAAGAACTAGGTGATGATTCCATGTAGATTTCTTAATATAAGGGTTTTTAGGTTATTAAGCCTAATTACTTTCTATCTTGGGTAATTAGGGTTTATATCTTAATGTACACTTATTCTAAGTCTTATATAGTATGTTTATGACTTCTAAGGGTTCTACATTCTTAGTTTGAGGGTTTATATGAGTTGATCATATTCTAAGGTTATTTAAGCAAGATTAAGGTTCTATGCTTTAAAAACTTGTACTTTATTCTTTAATAATTTGTAACTTGGTTCAAGATAAATGTATGATAACATTATGATGCTTAGTTGAGTTTTATGTTTTGTTGCAAAATATTAGAGTCTAATTCATTATAGGGTGGATTTTATATGCTAATCTTGGCTTTAGGTAATTTTCTTGTAACTAGCTTGTGATTAGTGAATATTAGTATTTTGTGATTATTTACCTTTACTTTATATAGTGGATTATAATTAGTGTAGAGTGTTTAATAATAGTACATAGTCATTTTATGGTTACATTGCTTGAAATATTAGTTTATAAGGGATTTCTAGGGTTTCTATAGGAATTTAGGGTATCCTTGTTATATTTGAGTTGTTCTTATTCATAGTTTATTCATATGATAACTTTTTAGAAATCATACTTGATATATACATATTGTTTACAACATATAGGCATATGTTGATGTGGCAATTGTGAAAGTGAGCTCCATAAGTTAGTCATGTAGTATAGTGAAAATGCAAAAATTTATGAGTAAAATCACCTCTTTATTAATAAACATGGATATTACATTAACCAAAACTACTGGATGTTATACCTGCGAAGGTTGAAGCTATCACTAAATGGCCAAGACCGACGTCTACAACTGAGGTTTGTAGTTTTCTAGGCTTAGCTGGTTATTATCGCAGATTCATGGAGAACTTTTCAAGACTAACCTTACCTTTGACCAAGTTGATGAGGAAAGGGGAGAAATTCGTTTGGACTGATGACTGGGAGAAGAGCTTTGAAGAACTCAAGCAACGATTAGTATCTGCACCTATTCTTATTCTCCCATCTGGCACAGGTGGATTTCAGATCTACAGCAACGCTTCGGGTAAAGGATTAGGTTGTGTACTCATGTAACATAGGAAGGTGATTGCATACGCATCACGTTAGGTGAAGCCTTAGGAGGATAATTATCCTACCCATGACTTAGAGCTAGCAGCATTAGTCTTTGCACTTAAAATCTGGAGACACTACCTATATGGTGAATCATGTGATATCTTCACTGATCACGAGATCCTCAAGTACATTTTCACTAAGAGAGAGCTTAATATGAGATAGATAAGATGGTTTGTACTACTCAAGGACTACGACATCAATCTTCAGTATCATCCCGATAAGGCGAATGTAGTGGCAGATGCTCTTTGCAGGAAGTCGGGTATGATTAACGGCATCAAGATACAGGAGGAAATCATACGCGACTTAGAGAAACTAGACATGTAAATCTTAGTATGTGGATAACATGGGTACTGGGCTAATCTGAGAATTGAGCCAGACTTAATTTCTCGGATCAAGGTAGCTTAGAAAGATGATGGTGAGATTTGGGCTATCATTCAGAATCTTGATCGGTAGACAGAATTTCGTGTAGACGAAGAAGGCATCTTATGGCAAGGAACTAAGTTATGTGTTCCAGATGACCAGACACTCTGAGAAGCTTTATTAATAGAAGCTCACAGCTCTCCATTCTCTATTCATCCAGGATCCACCAAAATGTATCATGATATTAAACAACATTTCTGGTGGAGTGGCATGAAGCAGGATATTTCTACTTTCGTATCCAAGTGTCTAACCTGCCAGCAGGTTAAGATCGAGCATCAGCGGGCTAGTTGTTTACTGCAACCGTTAGAGATTCCTGCATGGAAGTGGGACAAAATCTCCATGGATTTCTGATAGGTGTGAAAACACCCATCCTTTTTACCACTTAATTGCAATAATAACCGAGCCAAAACGTGTATTTTATGTCATTTATGTCGGAATTATGCGTGGTTTGTGTTTTTGTTGTGATTTAGGACGAAAAGGTGAAAAGTGGAGAAAACACGGCATTCACGGGCTTTTATCGAAGAAAAAGACGAAAGATGAAGTCGAAAGATCAAGAGTGGAAAAAGAACGGAAGTCCAAGACCAATTTCGTCACCAGACTTCCGCTTACTCGGAGCAAACATGATGCTATATGGGTGATAGTAGATTGTTTAACCAAGTCAGATCTTTTTCTTCCAATTCGCAAGGACTTCTCAGTTATCAAATTGGCAGATATATACTTTACGGATAGCATACAACTACATGGAACACCATCAAACATCATATCAGACCGAGATCCTCGTTTCATGTCAAAATTCTGGAAAGGTATGCAGAAAGCTTGGGGCACTAAACTTAAGCTTAACATTACCTTTCATCCTCAAACCGATGGACAATCGGAGCGTACCATTCAGACCTTAGAAGACATGTTGCAGGCTTGTGCAATGTAATGGTCAGGAATTTGGGACGACTACATTTGTTTGGTTGAGTTTGCCTACAACAACAGTTGGCATGCAAGTATTAAGTGTGCACCTTTCGAGATGCTCTATGGCAGGAAGTGTCGTGCTTCAATCTGTTGGGATCAAGTTGGAGAACAAATCCGTGAAGGACCATAAATGATAGAGGTGACCAATGAGAAGGTTGCCATCGCCAAGGCGAAGCTACAGGAAGCTAGTGCTCGACAGAAGAGCTATGTTGATAAGCATCATAGAGATCTAGCATTTAGGTTAGGTGATCATGTTTTCCTTAAGGTATCACCAGCACGTAGTGTCAAGCGTTTTGGACTCAAGGGAAAGCTCAGTCCTCGTTTCATCAGACCGTTTGAAATCCTTGAACGTGGCAATGAAGTATCATATCGTCTAGCTCTACCTCCTCAGCTATCTCATGTGCTTGATGTATTCCATGTATCCTTACTCCGAGGTTACAATTACCATCCATTTCATAAAGTTTCGTATGCATTCGAGCATATTTGAGAGGATCTATCATATATTGAGGAACCCAAGAGAGTTCTCGACCGTCAAGAACGAGTCATGAGGAGAAAGACGATTCCATTCGTTAAAATCATTTGGAGGGATCATTCCGAGCGGGAAGCCACTTGGGAAACAGAGGTGTCTATCTGGACTTCTTAGCCTCATTTCCAGTTCTGACTCGGGTATGTCATTAACAGCTTACATGTCTTTTCAGCTTATGTGTCATTTCAGTATTTTACTATCTCATCAGCTTATCGTATCTCTAATTCAAGGACGAATTATTCTTTTAGAGGGGAAGAGTTGTAAAACCCGTTTTAAAAACCCTAAGATCATTAAATGCACGAGTTTACGGTTATTTAAACTTTATAGTTAATTAATATACGACATGAATCATGAATATTTAATACGAACGTTATGTATATTAATTAATTATTATAAGTATCACGTATGTAAACATGCATGTAAATGCCCGATAAGTATTCACGTATAATACTTAATATATACAAGATATAAAACACGAACAATTAACGATCACACACGATAATAATTTAAAGCACGGAAAATTAAGGAATTGGTATATGTGTGTGTTAGGCCGGCGTCCAAAGCAAGAGAAGGGGCCCAAGGTCCAATCCAATAATAAATCCTTATGTAAACAAATAAGGAATCATAAAACATAAAAACACAGAACTTTAGCAAAACCATAAACACTTTCTCCCTCCTTCTTTTTCTCTCTTGGCCGCGGCGACAACAAGGAACCATAAGGATGATTTGTTTTTTTTATCATTTTTTTAACAATGGTATCATGTTCGTGTCATTCCTTTCAATCACGTGTTTGGTATCTCGAATCCTTTTATTTGTTTTTATTTTAATTATGTTATGATCATTAAAAACAAATCAAGAACACGTAATAGTCCTAGATCAATCAAGATTTAAAACAAGTAAGGGTTGGGGGTTTGGTTTTCTCCCGATCGCAGCCAACCGATACCACAAAGGGACTCGGTGGTGTTGTTGTTCCAGCAGCCGCAACCCCAAGTGGGGTCGGCGTTGGTCTTGAACCATCAGCCACAACCTTAGGGTTGGCGGTGATGGTGTTATGCTGCCAGCTGCAAGGACCAAGAACCCCACAGTGGGGAACTTGACCCAGTAGTGGGAAACCGAGACCAACCATGGTCTTGTTAGGAAGGCTGTCGCAAGCAGGGGAAACCCTAACGTAAGTTGGGGGTTGGTTTGGTTCGGGCAGCAGTGTCAAACCGAGAGCCCTTGGCTCTTAGTGTGGGGTTGTTAGCTCGGACGAGTCATGGTAGCAAGAGGCTGCAGCCTTCGGGCTGTGGTACTCGGTTGTCGGGTCTCAGGTTTTGGGCTCGGGAACTTGAAACTTTTACAAGAACACGTAATTAAACCATTATGTAAAAATACTTTATGTTATGTTTTTTCTAATTAATTCTATTAATTAAATTATGGTTTAATTAAAACAAGACTTAGGTTATAATTTTATTTAAATAAAATCATGTTATGTTAGTATGTACATTTTATTTAAATAAAAGTTATGTTAAAATAATTAATAATTTAATTATTATGTACATTGATTTATCTAATTAAAACTTAGGTTAATTAATTAATGTCTTTTAAAGTAAAGTTTAAATACATGAAACATGTAGTATTATTAATTAATAATAACTTATGATAAACATGAAATAACATTATTAATTAATAATAATAAGTTAAGCCTAAGTATTTATTATTTATTAAACTTTACAATATAATAATACATGATATAATATAAGCTTATTAAACTATAGGTTATACCATTTAATCATTTAATAAGCATACGATTAATTAAGGAAATATATTAATTATGGAAACAAGTTAATTATGGAATTATACTAATTATGACAACATGTTATTTATGGAAACTTTCTATTTTTAGAAACTTACTAATTATGGAAACTTTCTATTTTTGGAAACTTACTATTTAAGGAAACATACTACTTTTGGGAAGTTACTATATATGGAAACTTGCTATTTTTGGAAAGTTACTATATGTAGAAACCTGCTATTTTTAGAAAGTTACTCATTATGTTATAACAAATACTATAACACATAAAACATGAAATACATGAATCTAAAACACATGAAACTATAAGAAACACATGATTTAAACATGAAATAATAAGACAAGACAAGAACAAGTATAATAAGTATGAACACATCAAGTAAACTTATTAACAAGTATGTATAAGTAAAACCGACTCTTATTCATGTCCCTTCATTATGTAGCTATCGTGAAGCCAGAGTGATCATCTACGTTCATTTCGTCTTCATTTACTGGACATAAGGTACGGATATTCCATCCTTCAGTAAGGACATCTTTCCTATATTAGGATTCCCCGTTTGCAGCCATCTGTTTTCCCTAGTAGTTAAGTGTATTAAACACATCAGTATATGTTATGATTATTTTAGATTGTCTGAGCTATATACATGCATGCCAATTTCACCTACTTATAGGGGGTTCCATAACCATAGCACTGGAGGCACCGGTGTTATGACTCTTCTACGGTGAGAGTGATTGCTTGCAGCGTCCCTTTACGTTATTTAGCCTTTGTTATTATTATCACGTGGGGCGAATGGGTGCATCATAGGACAAGTTAGTAAGATTTCATGGTAACTACGGTGTGTGCCTTGCATCTGTTACAGTAGCTGATCCCTCCACTCATTTTATATATTAATTAGAAGCAGCCTCTCTAATTTCTTGATAAGGTCACCCCTTTAAGTATTCATGCACGTTGATATAACATGACCTATATGGGCTCCGGGCATATTTAAAATACAGATTTTCAAGATAAACTAAACATAAGTCTTTTCAGAAATATATACTAGTTTTATGAACTTAAACCAGGTTTTCCAGGACACACACTTATTCCGCTGTTATTCATTTCATTTCATTACTTGCTTATGTTTATGTTTTACATTCATTGTTATATATCCGCACACTAAGCGTATTGCTCATCCGTATTTTCTTTCCATGTCCCAATACGGCAGGTTCTAAAGGGAAAAGCTAGGAACCAAGAGTACGTACATGGAATGAGGCGCCGGTCTTCTTTCCTTCTTTAATGCATTTACATAATTTTCCTTTGTTTGACATTGTTTAGTCCTTTCCTTTACATTCTATACTTACGCATTTCGTGTGTGGGGCTTATGTTGGAACCGAAGTTTGTTTCTAGTTTCCTTATATGGTCATTTAATGTTTAGACATTTACCTTGCATGCTTTGATGACACGCCATAATTACTACATAACGGTCCATTTATCCAAATGGGATGTTACAGATGTCGGCTGTAACACCCCCAAGTTGGTCAAATGCAGCGGAATAGTACGAGGGGTGTTACTTGGGTGGATCGATAGCACATAGCATATAGAGCAATGATCATAAAAGCTATTTAATACAAATTACATGAATTAATTGTACACACTTAGTATCTTGTTTGTAAACCACATTTATTATAAAACTGAAATAAATATCCCAGCCCAATGGTAGTCATGATGCTCCCTAAAATGCTGTAATCCAATGCATGAACCTACTTTATTTTCCTGAGAAAACATATAGAGTAAAATGTGGGGGTCAACACGAAGTTGGTGAATTCACAGGTTTAGTTAAATAATAAGTTAATAATAATATGCCAAAACATCACGATCATGGTAAGACAGTCATAGTCCAATACCAAAGTAGTTCCTATTGCCCTGTAATAGAAGCTAGACAAAAAGTTGTTTAGTACGCCCATTTGGATCTGTCCTGATGTTGTTCCCTCAGTCCGAAAATGATGTAAACCTGTTGCTTGGCCTAAGCTTATCGTGATAGCAAGTCACGCAGGCCGGGTGTTGTCAATACCCATATAGATCTATTCACACATTTCGCGCTACACTATTAACTATTACAGTCCACGGGGATGGGGCAAACAATAGGCAATAAGTTGTTGTTTTCATCAGTGCATGTTTTGAATATTTAAAATATATATAGTTTTTGTATGTTTTCTCCCCCAGTTATAAAACAGTAAAGATGGGGCCATGAACTCACCTTAGTGGTAATGATGTGATGATGATGTCACTGAATAAACTGGCATAGTATGATCACGAACTGGAGTAATTACCTAATTAATTTTAAGTGCCTTAGTAAATGCATAAATAACAATGCATGATGGATGTATGATTGAAAGAATGCATGATCACAAATTAATGAACTGTTACGACCGTTTAAGTGTTTACACTTATAGTGAATTGTAAATATATATATTTTTAGTTTCTAATTATATATATATAAATATAAATTTTTTAGTAAAGTGGGTAATAAATTAAATAACTATGTTTTACATTATTTAATTATTGTAAGAAAATAAGTACAATTTACTTTTCTTAAGTCCTCATAATATAGTTAACGGGATTTGTCAGTTTATACGGTTTCGTGAATAAATTAATAATTATCCAAACGGCTAAGTTAACTTATTAATAAAATAATTTATTAATATTTTTAATTAACTTAAATTACACATGAGTCCTTGTTGGTATAACAGTTTACCAAAATACCCTTTAAGGTTTCGTTCGTTAAGTATATTGCGTCGTTAGTCCTTGTCCATTTAATTTATTTATAAAAACGCCCCTAGGGCTTACAAAACTTTTGGGGAAATGACCAAACACCCCCCAAGTCTCGGAAATTAATTATGTTAGGGTTAGGGTTTGTTTTAGTTTGCCAAAGTGACACAAATGGTGCTTAAAGTTTCGGATTGTAAAAGGAATAATTAGGGCTTGTAATAGTTTCCCAAAGTGACACTTTTAGTCCTTCATGTCTCGGCTTATTTAAGTATTAAACTTAGGGTTTATATTAAGTTTCTAAAAGTGGCAGAAGTGGCCCTTAAGGTCTCGATGTATCTACAAAATAGGGCTAGGGCTTGTAACAAGTTTCATAAATGGCAAAAATGACCCCTTGAGGTCTCGGGTTATTTATTAAGGCAACTAGGGCTCAAATTAAGTTTAAGTATTTGCAATAATGGCCCTTGTGGTTTCATTTGACTCGCGGTTTGAAACAAACGCACCTTATAGTTTGGGAATTGACACATTTGACCCTTGTACTTATATAAAGTCACGAAATTATTAATACTTGTTTTATAATGTTACCAAATCAACCATTACTTTCACCACTTGTCAAAATAGGCACCAAAAGTCTCCCCTAATAGGTTTTGGGCTTGACCGGCCCAATTGGGTCTCGGCTTAGGTTAAATGGGCCTATAAGGCTTGTTTAAATTTAACTAATATTTACCAAGTGGGCTTATACCTATATTTACCTTATGGGCTTATACCTTATTATTTCTAAGTCCAAAATTTAGGCATGGGCTTATTTAGATTTGGCTTATTTTAGCTTATAAGACGGCTTATACAACTTGGCCTATTTTAACATTTCAAGGGCTTAAATAAGCTAGATTAAATATAATTAAGTCTTAGCTTATATAGCTTTTAGGGTTTTCTTGGCTAGCTTATCTAGGGTTTTAAGTTTCGGCTTATATAAGTTTTTAGGGCTTATATGACGTGGATTATATAAGTTATAGTTTTTGGCTTATATTAGGTTATAGAAATCCTATATCATGGCTTATATAAACTTTTAGGTCTCGGCTTATATTTGTTTTAAGGGATTAAATATCCAACTTAAATATGACTAGGCTTTTATGACTTATGGGCTTATATAAGCTTAATGTTTCGGCTTATGTTACTTTTTATAGACTTTTATGGTATAGTGGTTTACTCTAGGGCTTAAATAAGTTCTCATGCATAACTTTACAAGTTTTAGGGTTTTTAAGAAAAGACTACTCATAGATATCATATAAGCCGTGGGCTTATATGTCGTCTAGGGTTTGTTTAGAAGTTTCAAACGTATGCATGTACTTCTAACTCCATTTTTGTAGTAAAAACATGCATGAGAAGTACATAAGTAAGGAAAAGTTTAGGGAGGACTTATACTTACTTGTTACAAAATAAACTTGATGATGACAATGGTTTAAGAGTTCTAAACGTCGGGTTCCACTAGGATGATATTGGATTCGTCTTAAATGCTAAATATCTTGGATATGAACACTAAATGCTTGGAGAAGACTAAGAGTAAATGATAGGAGTCGTCTAGGTGTTTTGTTAAGTTTGTATATCTGAATGTTTTGTGTAGTAAGGGATAAATATCACAAATGAGATTGTGAGGAGTGGTTTGAGCTTATACACGTCCAAGAGAGATAATAAGTTAGATTTTGAGAATTTTGGGAGTGTACTTGGTGAGTACATGTTTTAATGACTTAAGAATGTACATATGTCATATACTTCCTTGTTGCCGTCGCATGCGAGGCTTCCAAGGGAACAAAAGAGAGTTGCATAGTTTTTTTTATCAATTGGAATGCTTGTACAAGTGAAAAGGTTGTGTGGAGGTATGCTATCACACGTCTAACATCACAAGACGTGTGCTAGGTGGCTTGTTTATGTAATAGAAGTATAGTAAACCTAGTACATCCTTTAAATTCAATTGTTGTACATGGTGCCATGGTTTTGATAATAAAACCGGTGGTATATGGCTAGTCAAAGGAAAAGAAATGTTTTCTATAGTGTATGCCTTAATGATATATGTTGTACATAGTCTAAAAGTCAAGAGTGTATATGGTAAATGTTTTTGGTATTTAAATGTTATGTATATGTATGTATTCGGCTATAATTGAGTCTAGGGTATTTTTATGTTTAATTTTTGTGTCTAAGTATAGTCACTAGGAGTATAGGTGTAGTATTATGTGAGTATGTTTAAGTCTAGGTTGATTTTGGTTAAGTTTGGGATCCTTGGTGAAGTATGATCATTTTTAGATGAGAAAATACTTTACTATATTAAAAGTATGACAACTTAGTTCAAATAAGTTAAAATGATTAAAGGTAATGTTTAAATATAAAAACAGTTGATGTCGTAACGTAAAAGTCATTTATAATGTAAGAATATATATATATATATATATATATATATATATATATATATATATATATATATATATATATATATATATATATATATATATATATATATATATATATATATATATATATATATATATATATATATCTTTACATTATATATAAGAGGAGGGATATGCCACATAAGCATGGCATAAATCCACGTCAGCACTTTTATTTTAAGTATTATTATTATTTAAAAATTTTCGGATTATTATTGATATTTTATAATATTCGGTTTTTTATTGATAAATTTTTATGACCAATTCACCATTAGCGGCATCTCATCCCCATCGCTTTTACTCTTTCTTCAACTCTTAGACAATAAACCTTGTGCTGTTTAATCCAAAACCCTATTTTATTTCTATAACATCCCATTAACAAAGCATCCACTTGAAATTATCACTGGCTTCATGCTAATCTGTCGAGGTAATCTTATTTTTAATTTGCTCGCATTGATTCGAGGTAGGTTACCTGGTCAATTTTTATGTATGTCGATTTACAGATTAATTTTTAATTCTTGATTTAGGGCTTCATAATTATCTCTGTCTTTGGCTTCGCGATGACTAATTCTCATTGAACACGACGACAAGACGAGGATAATTAGGGTTTTAATTCAAATTATGATTAAAGGTAATGATTTTAGTTTAATTTTATGAATTTTGATATTTCAGTTTTTGTTATGAATCAGTGATTATTTTATTATTTCAATCAAGTGTTTGCATTCATAATTGGATTTGACGGCACGCTTAATTATTTTCTAATTTATGGATCCCTAATTTTCTTGTTAAACAAACAAGCACTTACGTAACCAATCGCAAACTCTGAAAATTTTGATTTTCATTAAACTTCAGGTTTTCTGGTATGCTCTAACTTTATGGAAACATAGCAAGAATGATAAGGCGTTGTCTGTGGTGAGGACTCTTGCTGGAAGTGTTAAATCATTCTTACCGAGATGGGCTTCAACATCTATACATACCATGAAACTAGACTGATGTATAAATGACTAAATTTAATAAAGTATAACGATTAAAAGGTAAAAATAGGTGTAATATCTTTTATAAGCCTGCTACCTTTGGGCGCAATTAACACATATGACATACTTCCACAATACTTGCTCTTTCAAGTTGGTCTTTTAAGATTGTTTATCAGTTATGAAAAATAGGATTTTTATATATTGATTGTGACGTGATACATGTTAGAGATGAGGACTATTGTTCGATCACTATTGATGGAGGCTCTCATCATGAATAGCCACCTTTAGGTATAAAGTTATATGTGTCTTTGTATTTTAGCACACTATGAAGAGAACTTGGGACAACCTAACGTTTTGGATAAATGATCTATGGGTATAGTAGACTTAATACAGTAGGGTAGTTTTCTTTAAAGGTCAGAATATTTTGTGGTAAACTGAAATTGAATAAAAACATTGTTTCGTTTTAAGATTCTTAAATTGAATGCCTATAATTTATCTGCTGATATAATTTTTTTCAGGATGACTCCGCTTCTTTGTACTGCGGAATAGATCATAGATGATGCTAAACCCGCTATCGAGAGTGTATGTCCAATGGATACTATTCATATCATGTCAAGTAATATGGATATTAAATACACGCTAGGTGTTGCAGTTTTGATGCTTCTGTCAAGGTAATAATACTATATCCATTTCTTACCTAAAGTTTCTCTAATTCCATAATTAGTATACTGATAATTAAACTAAGGTTTTGTATGATAAAGATATGTGACCTTGATCATATATAACTAAATATATAGGTGGGCGGTCCATAATTGAAGTAAGTCTTGGAAGAAGACTCTACAGTTTCAACACCTCTCAAGTTGTTATTGATCTTTGTCCAGGGAATACTAATCTTTCTGAACTAATTGAAAGCTTTGATCAAAAGGGACTTAGCGTAAGAAAGTGGATGCAATTGTTTTTCTGTTAAAAATCAGGCTTACATGATACAGTTCAGCTGAAATAACTTCCTAGGCAATTTGACCATTTTTTAGGATCCCACACCATCTGTCTAATATCTTAATTTTGAAATGATCGTTGTCTTGCAGGCTCTCATATAATAAGGCTTGTCAATGATGTATCTGAACATGTGCCTATCATGTTACTCTATGTTCCAGTAACATGCAACGCAAGCATGTCTGAGCCAGAATGGTGCATCGAGCGAATCACAAAGTTGAAATCGTAACAGATATGTATTCTTCCCATTATTAGGTACGACTTATTTGAAATATTTAAATGCATTCAGGTTATGTTCTATATGTAACAGGTCAAACTGGTAAATATGAAAGTAGATGAAAAGGGCGGTTGGTGGTAAAGATTACTATGCTGAAATCAGTACTTACTTGTGAGCATCTACCGCGTTCCTTATTTTGTATGTGACCAAAGTTAAGAATACGCAATAAAATGTATTCTCAAACACATTAATACAGAGTAGGATATCAACATATATTGATGAGCCAAACATATTTATTTTTCCCCTTCGTAGTCAGGTAACTCGAATCAGTGAGCTAAAGAATGTTGTAGCGTGCACAAATAAAATACAATTATTTAATTAATGGTAACCAAAACTAATGAAAATTGGGTGGCTCGTGCAATAACCTCTTGGTTTACAAATCTATCAGTTTTGATATTTTTTTAGTCTTATATCCTAATTTACTATATTTTGAATCTGGTAACTAACTTCAAAAATGTTTGCAGGGAAGATATTTGTGGATGTCATGAAGGAGGCTGGAGAGGTTGACAAAGCTTGCTGGAACCAACGATAAGACAACAACCCAAGGTCTTGATGGTCTTTCCTAGCGATGTGACCAATACTGCACAGCTGGTGCAAGGTTTGCCACGTGGCGTGCAGTCTTAAAGATTGGACCCAACGAGCCATCTCAGCTTGCAAGACCCCAAATACCCTAACCTTGCAAGAAAATAGGTATAATTATCGCCTTTCTTTAATCATACATTTTGAGGCCGTGTTTGGGATTGCTTATTTCAAACTGCTTGCCTGTTTGAAACGAAACTATACCATAAGACGTTATGCTAAAACACTTAAAACTGCTTATTTACTTAGAAAGTAAGAAGATAAAACTTAAATAAAAAATTCAAATGATCCCTTTAAAACTTTATATGCGCTTATTGTTATTTGACGAAAAGCTTTTATAAGATAGTTGCTTTTTCAGAACAATTTCAAGCTACTGTTGTATATGTACTTAAGTTGGCGGCGTGTAATGATCAGATAATTGTTTACTTGAGTTTTGAATTTTGGTTTTAAACTTTCATTTTTCTAATCTCTAATTTAATCCCTTTGGAAATTCAACGTTGGTGATTTCGTCATATTACTGATATCTAATTCTTAAACTTTAATTTATCAACATCACAATGAATAATGTGCACATATCCTTCCCTGTACTAAAAAACAAAACTGAACCAATGACAATTATCTTGGACTTTCAGGATCTTCCGAACTACGCAACATACTTTACCAATCTTTTGGAAATGACAAGAATGGTTGTTGTGTGAGTCTTGGTGTGGCAACTCCAGAAAACCCCGTGCTAAAACCATTGATCTTTGCAACTATCTGATGACCAAGGAGCTAAAGCTTCAGGTTCGTAATTTTCTTTGCGTATTTTCACTTGAGATCATGTAGCTGCAAATCGTACATACCTCATAGGTAATGAAATTGGAAATAAATTTTTTAGAGTAACTGTTGCGTTATTATTGTCAGGTAGCTGCAATAAGAGTATCATTATTTTTTTATAAGTATATACACATATTACAACAGTTATGTTTTTATTGAATTCTAACTATACTAAATATTTAATATTTTGTAACATTGTGAGAAGCCTTCTGAATGCATGGAATGTTGTTACGAAGTCACATGAGAATGCTGATGCTCCATCAGGAAATCAAGTTGATATTCAAGCACCCCCAAGTACTACCTGAGAACAATTAAATGCATCTTCAGTAACTAATAGATGGTCCAGCATTTGTCTGATCCTGTCGATGGTACGGAATAGTGCAATAGCAGGATTCTTTGACGCTGCTGTCAAGCAGTGGGTACGCATTGGATTGTGGAATTTGGTCTATGAGTACTTTTGATATGTCTGATGTCCGGTATGCTGTCCCAAAGGAAATGTAGTAAGGGGTTAACTAAGTATGATAATTGAAGCTTAGTATTGGATAGTCATTAAAGAACGTTTTTCTCATTGTTAAATTTTTATGTTTTGTGTGATCTGATAATTTTCATTATAAATCTCAATATTAGATTGTTAATTTACTTTCGCGATCATACCTCTCCATAGCCATCCATGGATGATTGTTTTCAGCAAGTTATTGCTTAGAAAATTACACATTAATCAGGCTCATTCATGTGACAACTAAATTCTTTTTTTTTGCGTTGTTGAATAAACTCTGATAGTATCTACACTTTTCCCGACTGGATTTTAGTTACAGTCCTAAGGGACACAAAGTAAAAGATTTGGGCTACATACGCAACATGTTAAGGTTTCCATAATTACTTACAAATGAGTCCACTCTTAGATATGTCTCAACTCTAAAATAACTATATCGGAATACTGTAAGTGACACCTGTTTTGTCTAATCAATCTGCTATGTATTATATGTATCTTTGATTTAGTCGTTGTATTTTAATTAGCTATTAGTCAATGATGTATGTCTTTCAGCTCTAACACAAGAAGCTAAAGAGCTTGAGAAAGAGCTTAGGCAGATGACTAAGAGAAGCATGAAGCATTTCGTGGCCCCATGATGATATATATTTTCGTGCAGATTCACAATGAAATACTCGAAAAACAACTTGACATTTGCTACTGTATAGGTGAGAAATATACCTCGCACTACGAGTTTTATTTCATTTGTAATGCATTTTTCTCCACCAGACATGCCTTTTGTCATTTGATATGATGTTTTACATTTTTGTGTTGTCGAAGGAGTAGCTGAACTCTTTTGCAGGTAGAGGAAGATCTGGAAACATCGCTGCAATTGGTGCAACCATTGCTGGTGTTGTGGCTCCTACAACTATGAATTCGGGGAAGATTACTCCAGAAGTACTCTTCAACAGTGGATTGAAAAGGCCTTTGATTTGAGTGTTTTATGTCTTTCTTTTTTCTAAAATTAGTCCGAATACATGGTTCAAAATTAACAGGTTGGCGTTTGCTTATATATTTAAGGAAACAATTTGCTCAGAATGATAAAAATGAAGAGACAATTCATTTAAAGAACTTAACTAATGCATTTTATATTATAAGCTTGCGATATGTAAGGACTTGATAATGTAATCACACCAAGTTACTTTTTGATTTTTTAGAATGATGGTCAAGATGAACTCAATGAAGATTAGAGCTGTGCACAAAGTGGGCAGCTAGACCAAATCAATTTTTCTAGCGATGCTATAAAGAATGAACACATCAAGCGTAGTTCTTTGGCGGATGTTTTCCTATGTATTCTATACAAACTCTTTGTATGTATGGTGTATGATCTGCAAGGAGCCGATGAAGAAAATAGAAATTTTCTAGGTATAAAGTTATTAGCGAATTCCCATAGTTATTCGACGACTGTATTTTTTCTTTTCTGTTGTGCATAGTGTGGTTTTATATCTTATATACTTGTGCTCTCTAAGTTACAAGTCTAGATTCTTGGGCAGGTGATTTTGGTGGAGCTGCAAATATATTTGAGAAAGTATCAAGACTGTGGTATGTTTTTATTTTCTTTGCATGTGTTTCGGTATATAAGTGCAAGTCTAAAACGGGGCCATTTAATAGCAAGGTTATATAGGTGCATTAGTGGATAACGAAGTACTTAACATGCTGACTTGTGTGCTGGAAAGTTGGGATGTTTTCTTACTTTAGCCATACAAGGGAGTCACTAATTTTTTTTCCTTTTATTTACAACAGTGATGATTGGTTTATCATTTTCTTGGTTATTTGTTGGAAGATGACGGTAGGTTGTCTACGGTGGCTAATAGCCCTTCAACCCAGGTGATAAATGCATTGGTTCTTTAGGTAAAAATGAAGCTGAATAGTGTCTAAGCCGTTCCGCAACTTCTGCAATGGTTCAGCTGCTTTGAGAGACTAATTATATACACTTTATATGTTGTTTCAAGGGTGCGGAAGAGAATTTAGGTTTGGAGATGATGGAAATTGATGGAATTCTCACGAGTGTGGAAGGGGGAAAACATGCAGTCTAATTGTCCAAACCATGTTTATGATCATTTAGATACAAACAGTAAGGAGGATCTGATAGTAGAAGATGATCAAGGAAAAATAACTCTCAAAGGGCTTTCCAAGGCAAGTTAAATGTAGTATCATTTTTTGGCAGGTACATGTAAAAACTAATTATTGAATTTTGTAAATTAAGAAGAATATGTATTGCAAGTAGCCAAGTAGTAATTAGATTTCATATATAGAGATGCAGATAATTTTGGTTAATGAAACCATGTGCAAAATATTTTAGTTGTAATGAAACCATTCTCTAAGCACATTGAAAATTATACGTAGTATGTAGTTTGTATTTGTACAGAACTATTAGATTACAAGGTCTGTAACCACATCTTATTGATTTGTAGTTATCAAGTTATCAAGATTTAGTTCCTTATATGACTCGATAACTAATCTTAGGATGTGAGGTGGTAGTAGCTAACTCTTAAGAAACAAGAACACTATTGTGTTGGATGAACTCCACCATGTGTGTGTAGGAGATTCAACTGAGACCGATTAACTGGGGAAAAGTGTAAGCAAACTAACTTTGTGTCTATAAAGGTTACCGAGCCGTGTTAGAGGGTTGTAGTGACAATTGTTGATATTATATTATTTCCTAAAAGAGGCTTTTTCAAAGTACATGTCCCTAATATAGTGCTCTTCCACCCAAATAATTTCTTTTCTTTGTTTATAATTATTACTATATTATCTTTTAAATAGTTTGAATGTTTCTTCAAGAAAATCTCTTTTACTGAATTTGAGTGATATCGAGTCTTATAATAAAAACTCAACTTGAAAAATAATCAGTATTTTGTATTATGTAGAAACCTAACATAGAAAAAACAATTGTATTACTTTTTTTTTTGAACAGGATTCCATTTCACACCTCACAAACGGATGAAAGTTGTACAAAACAAGTTACATCGAACATAAAAGGTAAAATCGAAACTGATTTGCCAAACAAAATACACGAAGTAACAAGTTGAGACAAACCAAGACATACACCGAAAAGGTTGTGGCAACGAAGCAACACAATATAAGGGTGAGGGGGAATCACCAATGTAAGCTTTTTGTAGACACAACCATATAGTGTAGCTTGGAGCAAAAATACACAAGATACATAAAAACATACAAAGAAGATAAAACCTAACATCCTTAAAAAAGCCAAACTTAAGCCAAACGAATCTAAATCCAAACTCCAAAGCAGCAACAATCCATCAGTGGCATAAAAGGACGGCATCGGTAGCAGACGACATGCGGCGCTGGCGGGCCTCAAGCAGCAAACCATCTGATTTAGATGCGACAGCGGTGGACAGTAAACAGTGGTGGAAAAGGATAGATCTATTGGCAAGAGGCTATTATTGAGAGAGATAGGAGAGATACTATTTACAAAGGCAGAAGATGAAAATCCAAACGTCCGGCCGAAGCCGGCCGTCGGAAAGTCAAAAGAAAAAAAGATGGTGGTAATTTAGAGGGGAAGGTAATATGTTAGAGAGAGTGTTGTCACTTTAACAATTGTATTACTTGGAAAAGAAGATTCTTATATACAAATACAAAATATAAATATAAGAAAACTTTCAATTTTTTTTGTGGTGATTGTAGGAATCTTTGACCTAACATATTAATATATAAGCTCAACTATGGTTTTATTTTAAAATTTATATGTTGATTTTTTTTTAAGAAAGACAATTTTTTACAACTCACATTAACTATCTCACAAATACTATCTCACATGTCTCCACACATGTCACTATCGAAATTTGAACCCACAACCTTTAGGTTAGAAGACTATTCACATACCCCTATGCCAAGAAGCCTTTGGTTTTAAAATTATATTTTCACTAAAATAGTGGGTTCAACAATATTTGCGAACGATATCACTATGAGAATGAGAGAGTAGGTCAACTTAAGTGGTAAAATGTTGGTTTTTAGCGCATGCCAAAATGTTTCAAGGGGGCTGGGAGCCACGTACATTTTTCGTTAAATCTCTTTATCTTTAATCATTTTGACCCACCGAGATGATACTTAACCCAAGAGCACGAATGTATGAGGAACATAATATGTTATACCAGTTTCATTTTCTAAGTAATTCAAATATTTAAAGGGTTAATTCAACAATGGACCAGAAGAAGGTTAGTATTGATGTTAAGAGGTACTTTTCTTAATTAACATAAAAATTACATGTAAATTTACTTTAATATTAAATGTGGCAGGTTCATTATGAAAGTAATCCCAATTATACTTTATCAGAAGCATATAATATTTTAAAAATAGATTTCTAAATTGAATTTTGTAAAAACTATATTTTTACTGTCATTATATCTTATCGGAATGACCTGATAATCTGATAAGAAACTAACTAAGTCCTTAACTCGACCCTATAATCTGGTCGGATACATCGGGTTGACCCATAAACTTAGTTGGACTTGAATCAACCCGGTCCTATAAAGTCTTTTTAGGTGCGGGTCGAATCATGTCGTGCATGTGACACCCTTACTTATAACATTAAGAAGGTCTTCGTTCCGATTACATGAGGGTGTAATTTGATTTTCTAATATGATATGATCTTTTTCTCAATGTTGACAGATCCATAATACATAATATGATAGGAAAGTCATAAGCAGCGAACACATTCTTTTGGCGACATTAGGCGATTTGACATGTTAAGGAAACTATAATTTATATCGATTTAGTTTTAAGTAAATGCAGAAACCTATATTTTGTTTCACACCATTTGTAGATAATTTTAATCTTTGGTTTCATATTGTTTGTTTAAATGTGTTAATTGGTGTTTGGAATTGCGAATTGGGTAAAGAAAAGAAAAAAATGTGTCACCAATGGAGCTGCATGGTTCAAAGAAAGGTAAAGCGCGTACGTGATTTAAGATGTAAGAACAATATAAGGAAAAACGTGACACCCAAAGAGTCGTATGTTTTGAAGACTCTTAATAAAATGAGAGAAGAAATTAAGGAAACCGTTAAGGGTTCAGAATCAACAAAACATTTCAAACTAAATGGCATTAATGGTTTGGGTTTGAAGATTGCTTCCAATAAACTTGAGCTACAAAGCATTGTGTAAACTCTAATAAAGTATAGATGATTGTAGCAGAAGCAACTTATTCTATTAACATTCATTTCTTTTTGTTCAATTATTAATTGTATATAAATTTTTCTTTTACTAGGGACAGTCCCTTTTACCAAAAAAAAGTTGTATATAAATTTTACAACATCTTAATTTATTAACCGTTACTTAATTTTTTCTTGAATAATAACAACGCAAGCATGCTAAAAACTATATAAAAATACAAAATCTCTTAACACCAATAATTAGCAAAGTAAACAAATATAAACAATAATATATAATTAAACAACGTAAACAACAATTAGAAGTCATACCCGCCCATCGGGCGTGTTTTGCAACTAGTATATATATATATATATATATATATATATATATATATATATATATATATATATATATATATATATATATATATATATATATATATATATATATATATATATATATATATATATATATATATATATATATATATATATATATATATATATATATATATATATAGGGGTGAGATATATGTAGAACCCATTTTAAATGTAGAACTATGCAGAACTCTCTTAGACCAATAAGAATTTACTATCATTAATTTTATTTATTTAATTCAAAAGGGCATTATAGTAAAAAGCCATTTTTATTTTTTAATAATGTTTTAAACAAAAAACGTTATGAAATTACCTTAATTTTTGAAATTAAAAAAAAAATTTATTTTCTATATTTGTTTTTTTTTTTGCATACATGTTTAAAAAAATCGTGCATATATGTTTGTTTACTTAAATACTGTCATTATACGTATGTTACATAATTGTTTAGTCATTACTTGTTTTACTTAAAAATGATAATTATATATAGGTTTCTTATGAACAAAAATTTAATCATTTGAAATTTATACAAAAAAACATAACGATATACATGTAGAGCAACTTACCTATATAAAAAATTTGGTATAAAATGGAATACAACTCAAATGCATCTTTTAAATATATATCTATATGTGCACGCTATTAAAAAACATGGGTGCACTCTTCAAGGAACATCCATGCACTCTTCGACGAACATGCATGCACTCTTCGAGGAACATGCATGCACTTTTCACTTTCTCATGGTCATGCCTTTTAGAAACATAGATGCACTCTTCAAGAACATACATGCACTTTTCACCAATATAAATGCACTCTTCCACGAACATATATGCACGCTTCACTTTCTCACCAAAAATATTAGTATAACATATGAGTAAAAGCCTTCTAAAACATCTATGATTGAGCCTGAAAAAATGAATAGAAAGCAAAAGATATATCAAAGTACGCCATGTTAAATTAATGTAAAACTTGTTGACAAAATAAAAGATGTGACCTATGACAACCAAGCTGGTGTATAGTCAAACATATGGCGCATAACACACATGAACGATCTTATTTACATTGTAATAGTTTAACAAGAAATCAAAATTTTGATTTCAAAATAAGTACGATAGTTTAAGGCTATGATTTTTAATAAATAATAAATAAACTAAATGTTAAAAAATTAAAAAATGTGCCAATGAAATTAACCAAATATCAAAGACACGTATATTTTTCCATACATATTTAAATATTAAATAGACAAATGAACATGTATGTACAAATGATAACTTACCAGAGGTTGTTTGATACAATAGGTTGTTTGATTCATTTTGATGCGTACCAATATATTCGAATCCATCCAAAATCCGAACAAAAAAGGACACCAATAGGTGTAGATCTGAACATGGATCTAGCCAAGTACAACATGGATCTAGCTAAGTACAACTTCACATCCCGATCAAACCATCATTGGCGACGGTAATGGTTGTTGTGGTGTTCGCACACTTTAATTGATATGAGGTTGGTGTCAATGAGATCAGTTGGATTTATTCAAATTCACAACAGGTGGTGGTGGTGAAAAGGTGGTGCGACTAGGATATGTGGTGGGGAAGAAACAGTTAGCAAAATGAAAATTTCCTGGGACAACTAATTAAGAGATAAAAATGAATTATAGATAAAAATGAATAAAAGTGTAACACCGCCGCCACTGTCATCGTTCTCGGGTCGTATCACAACTGCCTTGGTTGTCAATGACACAGATTTCGACTTAAAACATCACCCATGTGTCGTCGCCGTCTTTATTTCATACAATATTTATGCACCTTCTGAGTAATTTTGACGGACGGTTTGAGAGATTTGTAGATTTGATGGATGGTGATTGACAGTTTTTTTTAATAATGATGGTTGTTGGGATGGAGGCTAGGGTTTTGAAGGAGAAAAAAATAAGTGAGAGAAAAGGATATAAATAAAAATACTCGTAAATGATTCATTGGTTTTCAAAAAAAGTGTATGAATTTTAATAAATTATGTAATTAGTAAATACCATTGGTGCCCTATCAGCCTTTTACCTAATTGAAAAAGAGTATCTAATCTTTTGTGTTATTACATTTTTATCACATTTAATCTTAACCTTTCATCAACCTCATCCAAAGTCTCATATTCATTATAAGAGTTCTACATAGTTCTACACATTAAATAGGTTCTGCATATGTGAGATTCGAACTCAAGTCTATAAGACCAAATACGGATGCCTCAACCGGTAAACCAAGCGACTTTTTGTGAATTGTAATTAAAAACAATATAATTAAACTAACGAAACTAATTGACTAATTACAACAAATGCTTAAATTAAATAACTAAAATAATTTATAACACAAAACCTTTAATATTATTTGTATCACAAAACCTTAAAACCATAATTCGAGATCGTTAAAAGATAAAAAAAAACCTTCCTGGTGGTGCTCTAACTAAAGGCCGGCCGTTTACAGGTTTGTTTATTCAATTATTCATGAATCACGTGTGGTCACAGCAAGATTCTTGATTACCTATGTCTTCTTTTTTTTATTGGGCTTTTTTTTTTTAATTTTGAATTCTTTGTTAGCACCATATCCTTTTTTTTATGAATAATATGTTGCAAACTTTCAGTTGATAAATTTAAGGTGTTCTATCTAATTATTGTCGGTAACAGTGAAAAGAAAAAATCGACCACAAATACTTCAGCAGCACAAGGGAGCAAGGTTGAGCCTACATTGAAAATGTAGGTAAGTTATAAATATTAGTATTACTTTGTATTTATTCGAGTATTTTTGTGTTTTTAGCTAAATCTGATCATATGTAGTACTCTAACTGAAAAAAAAGGCCAATGGCTCACTTCTTTCGCAAAGGTCAAAAAAACCAATCGCATTAAACTTTCTAATGACCTTATTTACTTATAGTCTGTTTATTGGAAAAAGGTTAACTAACCAACAAAAGGTCTTCCCTTTTCTGCTTTAGTATATCTCAAAAGCTTTTTTTACGTGAATTGACTGCATATGTTTCCAAAGATTTGAGTGTACACAGTAACCCATTAGGCTACTCATCTAATGTGCCCATCAGCTATTGCTATTTTATTGGAAAAGATAGTGCGAAACCAACAGACCGCACCTGATGTAGAGGTATACTTTCTTCAATGGACCATGTTAGTTACTGTATTATACGTGATGGACTAAAATGTCATTATTTTTTTGTTTTCAACCGTTAATGGACATGGCCAATTAAATTGTCCATCATCACAGGAAGTTAACTTAAATATTGTTGTCTTTGACGTGCGGTTTCATACAGATAGCACGTGCACTTGGTACTATGACAATATCTATTCTCCTTTCTTTGTTAGTTTTTATCACAATTAAAGGATGTAATGACCGTGTTCATCACGATCTTAGCAGATATTACATTTCCCTGCAAGAAACCTTCATGCATGATCACAAATTCGTTGAGGTGCTTTTACTTGGTGAAAATCAACTTATAATGCTTATTTACGTATGCTTAGTAGAAACAGGATAGCAGTTTGTAGTTTTAACTTTTAAGAGAGATTGATAACTTATTATCCTGGTGTGGTGTTGATTCATGTTTTACGATTTACAAACATCATCATTCGAACTAAACTGTTTTTTTAACTTAACATCTAGAATAATTAACGGCACAATAAATCCGAAGATACATATGGCCATATGGAGGCAGATGTTGGTGTTTAGTCGTTGTGTTCAAAGAAACCTTGAAGGATATGACCCTAAAGGTAATAATATATACATGTAATAATGAAGATGCAATTTCTCTAGCCAATTCTCTTTTCGTTTCTCTTATATTTTAATGTTTATATGTGGTTGTTATATCAGGTGCTTGGCCTTAAAGTTAGTTCGTCGAGCATCTGTATAGGTACAACTTTTACCCTTAAAGTTCTTTTAATTATGCAACACCTATTTTCATTTGTTCGATATGAAAGTAATCAATGGTCTTATTTATTACTGTTTTGTGCAGGATGCCAGGGTCTGATGGTACTCAGAATTTGATTTGCGAATGTCCTCTAGAACCTCAATTGATTTATCAGCCTCAACCTGGTAGACAATCAATGATAACAGTAAATTAGAAACAACAATATTTAAATATACTAAATTACTAATCCTGCCGTCTCATGACACTTGCAGGACTGAAAGTGTTCCCTGGCACGAAGAGGAAGTTGAATGAGGACTCACAAGCCCAAGAACCCATGGATGCATTTATGATCTCCAAGAGAAGGTATATTGATTTAGCTGATTACGGTAGGGGTTACCAGCAAATTATTCCTATATCTAATTACATGGAGCATGCTATGCATAACAACCCGATGGGATGTTCTAAACCTTCATGTGCAGTTGAGGGCTACCTCTCAAACGGTTTTGTAGAACTTTTATCTGGTCGGTCCTGTTTGACTTTTAATCATGAAACTATAGTTTCGTATACATAGAAACAGGCACGTTTTAAAGCAATGTTAACCATTTTACATTATGTTCTTTCGATTAGGATGGTTTTTTCTTGCATTTTATCACTATGTCATCCTAGATGTCAAAAAGTTACAGTTGGTTGAGTTGATTGTGTAGTATAATCAACAAGGTTTTTATCAGGGTATCTGTCATTGGGTTTCTAAAGTAATCATATAAAATAACCAGCTTTAACTATACTTTCTGTATGAGGCAGTGTCATGATGTGGTTTGTTGTTTTAGTAGTCATAATCAGTGTTTGTATTTTTGGAAAATGCAGATATATTCAGATACATAAATAAATAGCTACTTCTAAACTGAAATTTCCTCTTGATAATATGTATAAAACCCAATGCAACACACCGGACGAGTATACCCTGCAAAGACAAAAAAATATGTGAAGAGTGACCAAAATTTACGCAGTGCTTATATTTTATGTAGGCAGCAAATTGACCAAAATAGTATGGGGTATCATACTTCTATCCAGTTTATTCTTTAAAGCAAATTGACCAAAATAGTTGGTTGTGGAAAAATGAAGACCAAGTATGTTTTTTTAACTTTCTCGCACGTTAATGCTCTAATTATGTCCTTTAATTTAAATGATGCGGAACTTAAGAACATTAGGTGGCCCAATCCAAGGTAAGGGACATCGTATTGGCAAAACCTGTAGCACTACATAATATACTAATTGATATGCATACAGGAACCAATAATGTAAAGAACGCTGCTCCGAGAATAAAAATACCATCTTTCGTAATCTGTAGTTGATACACTTCTGATTATAATTGGCATTCTTAGATAAAATAAATATATCTACCGGAAATAATGTATGAGTATACGTTAGTTACTGGCGGTGACAAATGAGCAGGCTATTTAGCGGTCAAACAAATTAGCAGGTTATGTAACACGTCAAAAGGGACTACCTTTTGGTTCTGTTCGACTATCACTATATATTATATAAATATTACTGTAATTTCTTGTGATAGAATAACTGATCTATAGGTTGGTTACATGATGATATTAGAAGGGAGGCCCTAACAATGAGTTTGATAGGTCACCTTAATGTCATAAGCGCATTTTGATTTGTTCATTTGCAGTCGACCAAAACCTGTGGGTGGTTATGCAATTCATGGCTGAAGGTTCTTCTCTGCATCTCAACAACATATCCAGATGGCTTTGAAGAATCTACTATTGCTTCTATTCTCAAAGAGACTCTCAAGGCATTGGTTTACTTGCATCGACACGGTCACATACATTGTTATGTTAATGTAATTCCTGATACATAACATACTCTTATTTTTTGTCATATAAACGATTTATTCAAACATTGTTTTGATTCAGGCTGGAAATATACTTTTCAACACTAATTGGTAGTTTCAAAAAAGCATGGCATTGCTGGAGGATAGTGTTTGGGACTAACTTTCTTACCTCTCTTTGTAACCTTTTCAGAGGAAAAGCTGAGCATCATAACATAAAAATGACAAAATGAGATAGCATCATTTTATTTCTTGGATGCTTGATTCTTCTTTCGCCACAGTATAAATTAACTTTTGAGTTGAGTTTAGGGCATTTGCAGCATATAAATGGAATGGTACATATAAAAAAAGTAAAATAAGATAAATAGTCATTTGGGATTTAAAAATTGGCTATGTGTTGCTGTTCCAATATCAAGTATGGCTTCACCTTTTGCATCAGCTTGTCAATATTAGTCTAGGTTCACCTTATCATTTTACGTTATTAATGAATTAATTGAATGTCGTGTAGGAACTACAACATGTGGGAAGCCCGTGGTTCATCCTGCTACTGTTGATTTAAGAGGAAAAGTATACAAGTATGTGAAGTTTCCTTTCATTTAAAAATTGTTTTATTTTAACATTATACATTTTCATGCTCTCATATGTCATTGTGTCATATCAGGGGTTAAAAAAGTGTTATAAGTAGCCTTCATCACTCCCTGACAGAGTGGCAGCCATACACCCCCTGACATCAGTTCCCAAACACCCATTGACAAAGCCACCCAAACACCTTTTTCTACATAAACAACTATTTAATCTCCCTAAGAGCAGGTAGCTAACCAAAAACCCTATACATAAGTAAAACAACTGCATTTCCCTATGCAAATTCAAGGGTATTTTTCCAAGAAACTGTTAAATTAGCAATGAAGTTTTTACACTTTTTTGTCGGTCATATTGCTTTTTTCACCTTTTTATATACCAAATTTGTTCTTCAAAGTCGGTGACACCTGAACTTTTATATTCACACATTGAGTTAGGATTGGAAAATGTAGGCTAGAAAACCAAATTCAGTTTTAAGATCCCTTTTCTTTGATCTTTTATTCATTTATTAACCTCTCAAATGGCACATATTCAAGTAACACTAGGCTAAGTTGTGTGCTCATGGAATAAACTTGTCAAGCATAGCCCCATATCAACGGGAAAGTACGCAATACAACCTTCTAACCACCTATAACTATAAAGTTTATAACCACCTTCTAACCTATAACAGAAGGCGGAGCTGCATAATGTTTCCTTCTAACCACATGTAGCCCCATATCAACGGAATAAACTTGTCACTCATAGCCCCATATAAACGGGAAAGTACGCAATACAACCTTCTAACTACCTATAACAGAAGGCGGAGCTGCATAAGGTTTCCTTCTAACCACCTATAACAATATACAAAATATATGTATCCCCTCAAAGTACTATGATGGCGCATTATCTTTATGCAATGATATTTATGAAGTGATGGAGAGTAGTAAGTGGAAAATCAAGGAATGCAGTCAAGTAAGTGTTTGTAATAACATCTTCATTACATAATGTTATATTAAGTTGTAAATGCATTCTAAACAATAGTACTACCAAAACATAAATCATATTGGACATATGATCCAACTAAATATGAAATTTAATAATTTGTATTTATTTTGTGTTGCTGGAGGGTGATCAATGAGTATCAATCGATGTACATGAGACTGTGCATGTGCAGGATGAAGATGCTAACTCGATGGTACTATTTTTTACAACTGTTGTAGAAAACATGGTACGTATACTCGATGTGGACACTCAAGCAGTTCGACATTCATCACCGTTCCTTAATTTTTATTCCTTTACTTGATAGTACTATTTTCTAATATATAACTGATGGTATAGGGACATACAAAGCCTACTTATTCTATTTTCCGGGAACCAAGTGATGCGTATTTGGCATCAGTTAGTGAGGACTTGGTGCATTTCTGGTTTATGATCTCAGGAAACAAAGGGGAACACTATTGCATTCGCCGCAATATGGAGATGGTTCAAGAGGAATTTGAAAAATAAGGTATTATCATTCTTTCAAATGTTACAATGAATTTGTAAGAGTTCTAATGAAGATGAATGTTATTAAAACTAGATCAAACGGAAGAATCTTAATGAGGGCTTTATGAAGTCTTAACTAAAGTTGCAGTTCAAAAACATCAAGACAAAATCAAGGATTGCAAGTCTATCCTCAAGTATAAATTTATATCTTTTAAAATGCTTCTTACTGTTATATAATAAATGATTCCATTGAACTTATTCTTACTGTTATATATTTAAATGATCTTCTAGGATTTAAATAAGAATTTTAAATATTCTGCAACAAAGGTGTTGCTGGAAGTTCAAGGTCGGAGTTACTAGACACTATATAAGTTAAATGCATTGAAAACATGACATGAGTAGGGTTGATTTTACCCTGGGGTCTTTTTTTATAATAGAAGCCAACTTCAAAGAAAACAAACCATATGAGCATGTGCATATCATCCATCGGCATATGGTACTGCTGTTGAATTCGATGGTGACACAATAACTGAATGAGTAGCCGAGGAAAAGAAATCACATACAAAAGGTATATAATCTATGCTTTTTTTAATTGATGTACATATGATAAATTGATTAAGTTTGCATAACTGATTATTTTAATAATTAGTTGTCGGTTATTTAGTTGCACACTTCTTGAATGATCAGAAGATCTCAAACACTAAACATTTTATTATTGAATCAGATTTTGATGATGTTGCAAGCCATGAAACCAAGATCATAAAGAGGTTTGCAATAAAGCTCGGTTAGTTTCACTCTAATTTTAAGCTTTTAGATCGGTTTATATAGGCATACGGTACTTTGAGCCTTCGATATGGACCTGTATTACCCATGACTTCTGGGTTTTCTTCAACATAACTTAACCTTTTTTCGTGTATTCGTCCCATCAGGACCCAAAAGGCATTGAGAATAGGAATGAGACAACATAAGATCAAAGAATCAATAAAAAATGAATCTTGTAAATATCAGATGGAAATGATTAACAACGGCTGAATGATGAAATCAAATATCATCAAAAAAGTGGAGTTTGACCACAAAATATATTTACGAACAAACAAGTGAACTTGGTGGTTTTTAGCATGTTGCCAGTGATGTTGAAGTTTGGACCGTGGTTAATGGCCTGGTGTTTAAAAATACTTTGATCTGAACCATATTTGAAGATCTAATCATTAATGGTCAGATCTAATCGGAGATACTGCTTTTGTAAATTAATCGGAGATGCGGCCGGATATAAGTGAGAAGAAAAATGAGAAGAAGAAAAATGAAAGAAGTATAAATTGAATGTGTTATTGTGTGAACGGAAGAGAGGAAAGTGGGATTAATCATTTGGCCTTTTTGTCTAAACAACAAAAATCATACATGTTATTTAAATAAAATATGAGTTCGTTTTTTTTGTGATATAGTAGTAAAAGATAAACAAAATATAAGTTTGTATTTTTTGCAATGTTTTGAAACCCGGGTCAATATGACTCGTTTTCTCGACCGGAACCGGGTCAACCAGTTGACCCGGCCGAGTTGACCCGAGTTTCAAAACATTGATTTTTTGTGTAATGTGGTACAAGGATCGTCTAATTATGGTTTTTCTTCTTAAAATAACACATCAAGTGTTTTATTACACCATATGCTTTTATACTCAGGTTGATTCGGCCATGTAAATTTATCCGGTTATAATTGAAAAAATGTATTATATTCAACATGTTTTTATATTTTCTAACCCCCAATTTGAGGTTATCTAAGTCAACTGGGTTCTCGAGACCCAACAATAATTCGATATTTTGGGTTTCTTTTTAAAAAATATATGTAAACTATATTTATAAGCAACAAAATTTTATTTTACATATTACGTTGGTTGGTAAATAGTTTATGCACTTGATATACGGAAGTTTTCATGGTTCTCATACACAATTTTTGTTAATTATAGAAAATATGAAGAAAATTTTATTTTTTTAAAGAAAATCGAGATCACCCAGACCAGGTGACTCGACCGACTCATAACCAGTTTTTAAAACAATTATATCAAACCCGGATTTCAAGTCTATTTACCAATTTGTTAACAAAAACCTACTCTACCGCTTGACATGGTGAGGTCGAACCCGGTTACATAAAATTTGATTACACAATACAAGACAACTAAGAAGTCTTAAAAACAAAAAAAATATATATATATATATCTCATATATAAAATACATACACTATTAAAAAACAAAATATATAATATATTTTACCCGTAAACAATTATTTTAGAGTGACCATATTTTTAACTCAAAAAAAATGTTACGTCTAAGCAACCTCTTTAAGTCGAAAAATAAATATATCATACACTTAAGCCATAGAATAGTTCTTTAACCATAAAAATATTTTACATGATATTCACAAAACAAGCTCCCACATCAACTAATTACCAAAAAAAATACCAGTCAATCAGATATTTAATGCAAATTTACCAAAAAAAGTGTTAAACGACAATGAGAAGTCATACCCGTCCATCGGACGGGTTTTGCCACTAGTATATATATATATATATATATATATATATATATATATATATATATATATATATATATATATATATATATATATATATATATATATATATATATATATATATATATATATATATATATATATATATATATATATATATTTAAAGCTTAAAAATTAATACTTAAGTAAATGTTATTAATTGTGATCATGAGTTTGGATTTGTGAACCAACATAATGAATGTTTATGGTTATAAGTTCAGGTGTCTAAAATGTCCCAAAAGGAGTGATTGGTTATTGTCTTGCATGTTCACATAATGTAGTCATCCAAATGTGAATGTGTCCTTATGATTAAGTGATGAAAATCATCAAGTATGCTATCAGATTAAATGTCTCCATGTTTTGATGATTAAAATAATGTATGCTATGTATGATGGATATGATTTATCAAAGGATTTCATGCAAAGGTGGTAATATATATTAAGATATCATAAGGTGACGTATACAATGATGACATAGTTAAAACCTGAAATTTATAGGTTTTACAACATTAACCTGTTATTTTAGCTTTGTCCTTAAAGCTTAAGATGACTTTACTGCTCAGGTGAACAGCTGTTGGTACTTAGCTCTAAATGAGTCTTCGCGTTCCCATGTGAACTCAGGACCTTTCCTAGAGTTCCATCATATCTTAACTAACGGGATTTGGCTTCGCTTTAGCTTCTTGAGTACTCTCTCCATGACTTTCACCGGTTCTTCTATGAATTGGAGTTTGTCATCGAATTGGACTCCCTCCAATGGCATGGCTAGCGGCTCATCCGCGTAGCACTTCTTCAAGTTTGAGACATGGAATGTAGAGTGTACCCCGACTCGACTGCTGGGGCAACTCTAGACGATAAGCGACTTCACCTATTCTGGCAATCACCTTGAAGGGTCCCACATAACGTGGGTTTAGTTTCCCACGTTTCCCAAATCGGATAACGCCCTTCCACGGTGATACCTTCAGCATAACACGGTCACCTACTTCAAAATCCATAGGCTTCTGTTTCGTGTCTGCATAGCTCTTCTGTCTATCCTGGGCAGCCTGAATTCGCTGCCTAATGAGAGTGATCTTCTCAGTCGTCTCTTGGATTAGTTCGGGTCCAGTCAGTTGGAACTCCCCCACCTCTGCCCAGCATACGGGTGATCTACACTTGCGGCCATAAAGGGCCTCAAATGGTGTTGCTTTTATACTGGCATGGTAGCTGTTGTTGTAGGAGAATTCAACTAATGGTATATGTTCGACCCATCCTTTTCTAAAATTGACCATGCATGCTCTTAGCATGTCTTCTAGGGTTTGGATTGTTCGTTCAATCTGGCCGCCAGTCTGCGGGTGGTATACGGTACTCATGTCCAAGTTTGTTCTAAAATTCGTTGGAAGGCTCTCCAAACGTTTGACGTAAATCTACCATCTCGATCACAAATGATTGAGACTGGTATATCATGTCTAGTCACTATTTCCTCTAGGTACAACTTAGCTAACTTGTTCAGAGAGTCATTCTCTCTGATGGGCAGGAAGTGAGCGGATTTTGTGAGTCGGTCAACGATTACCCAAATTGTATCGTAACCGTGAGATGAAGTAGGGAGTTTGGTAATGAAGTCCATGGTGATGTTTTCCCATTTCCATTTTGGTATTTCAGGTTGGACTAACAAACCGGATGGCCTCTGATGTTCTGTCTTTATCTGGCACAAGTCAGACACTTCTTCCCGTACGTGGCAATGTCTGCTTTCATGTTCGACCACCAATATAATTTCTTCACGTCCTGATACATCTTTTCAGATCCCGGATGTATAGAGTACTTGGACTTATGAGATTCGTGCATGATCACGTTTCTCAAGTCTCTGTAACATGGTAACCAACTTCTTCCGTGTAAACATAACGTTCCGTCTGCTCTAGCTTCCAACTTCTCCTTGCTTAGGTCAGTCCTAAGCATTCCTCCTATGTCTTATTTTCCGATGTTTTCAGGCTTCTGGGCTTGGAGTTGAGCCTCTAGTATTTGCTTGGGTAGGTCCAAGCTAATGGTCATGACTAGGGCTCGAACTCTCATGGGAGGATCAGTTCCTTTTCGACTTAGTGCATCCGCAACTACGTTGGCTTTACCTGGGTGGTATTTGATGTCGTAGTCGTAGTCATTGAGCAATTCTATCCAACGATGTTGCCTCATGTTTAGCTCCTTCTGGTCTAGGATATGTTGCAAACTCTTGTGATCAGTATGCACTGTGCACTTTGTTCCATACAGGTAGTGTCTCCAAATTTTCAAAGCAAAAACTACAGATCCAAGCTCTAGATCATGGGTTGAGTAATTTTTCTCGTGTTTCTTCAATTGTCTTGAAGCATAGGCAATCACTTTCTGTCTTTGCATCAATACAGATCCTAAGCGTTTGTGTGAGGCGTCACAGTAGACAACGAAGTCTTCATTGCCTTCTAGTAAATCTAAAATGAGTGCACTACACAATTTCTGCTTAAAGGTTTGGAATGCGACCTCTTCTTTTTCTCCCCAATCGAATTTTACGCCTTTCTGAGTAAGCTTTTTCATAGATTTAGCTATCTTAGAAAATCCCTCTATGAATCTCCGGTAGTAACCGGCAAGGCTTAAAAATTGGCGAATCTCCTCTGGTGAAGTGGGTGATGCCCAATCCTTCACGGATTCGACTTTTGCGGGATCTACTTGAATTCCCTTATGATCGATCACATGACCGAGGAAATGAACTTTAGGAATCCAAAAATCACACTTCAAGAATTTTTCGTACAACTTCTCTTCCTTAAGTAATTTTAACACTTGCGCAAGGTGTTCACCGTGCTCTTGCTCATTCTTGGAATAGATGAGTATGTCGTCGATAAACACAATCACGAACTTATCTAGATAGGGTATGCACACTCGATTCATGAGGTACATGAATATGGCTGGAGCATTGGTCAGGCCAAATGGCATGACTTGAAATTCATAATGACCGTAACGAGTTCTGAAATCTGTTTTCGGTATGTCCTCTTCTCTGACCCTCAACTGGTGATACCCAGATTGTAGGTCGATCTTGGAGTATACACTTGATCCTTGTAACTGATCAAATAGATCGTCGATTCGTGGTAGTGGGTAACGATTTTTCACAGTTAACTTATTCAGTTCTCTGTAATCGATACACATTCGGAAAGTTCTGTCTTTCTTTTTGACAAAAAGTACTGGAGCTCCCCAAGGTGAGGAACTGGGTCTGATAAAACCTTTGTCTGACAGTTCTTGAAGTTGTTCTGCGAGTTCTTTCATCTCGGTTGGTGTTAATCGGTATGGTGCTTTAGCTACAGGTGCAGCTCCTGGTATCAAGTCGATTTGAAATTCCACCTGACGAGTCGGAGGCAAACCAGGTATGTCGTCCGGGAAAACTTCGGGATAATCACGGACAATTTGCACGTCCTTGATTTGTTTCTTCTCTGATTCCTCTTCTTTGTCGGTTTTTGAAATATATGCTAAAAAGATAGGGCATCTGTTGGAAATACGTTTTACGTATTTATGAAGGATCGGTCGCTCCAACGATAATTATGTAATGGGCTCGTGATCTATTTAATTATTGTATAGTCCATATAGCCCACATGTAGGGTGGGCTATATATAACCCCTCCTAGCATGTTAGGAGGGGGTTGTTGATCACCATCTTTCACATTAATCATATTTATCTTTTCTTTCTCTCTCTACATTTCCCCTTTTCTCTCCTTTCTCTCTCTAATCCTTCATCTCTTTCCTTCATTTCCTTATGTTTATCATCTAAATCAACCAACCTAATCCACCAAATCCATGATATAGAATAGGCCATTAATCTCGTAGACCTTCAATTGGTATCAAGAGCCATGGTTAGTTTGGTTTATTCTTGTTTTATTTCTTTTTGATTTTGGTGGGTTTTGATTTAATCATGCTTAAATCATAAAAAGTTTGTATTTTTTTTATAAAAAGTTTGTGTTTTTATATGTTAAATCATATCGAGTCTTCAAATTTAATTACATTTTAGATAAAAAAATCACAAATTTTTATATAAAAATCAAATTTTTTTATAAAACCTTAAAAAGTTTGTGTTTATAAAAAAGTTGGTGTTTTTTTATAAAAGTTTTTGTTTTTCTCTTTTTAATTTTGTAGTTTTTTATAAAAAGTTTGTATCAATTTTATCAATTTTATAAATCTCTAAATTTTTATCAAGTTTATCAATTTCTAAATTTTTTTTAGTTTTATCAATTTTATTTTTTTATTTAAATATTTTTTTTACTCAGTTACGTCCTATTATTGCTTTTTCGTTTATCCGTTTTCTTTTTTTTGGTCAAGTTTTCAGTTATCAGTTTATCAGTTATCATTTTTCTTTAGGATTTTTCTTAATTTTTTGGTCAAACTACCTATTTGGTCAACTGTCCAAAGTTTCTGGTCCATTGTTTCTGTCCATCTCAGTCCCATCAAATCTGTCATACCCAAAAGTTCTGAATCAAATACAAGAGTTCCGGATGAACAAAAAATGTTCCGGGTGAACAAAACTTCCGAGTGAAGTAAAAGTTCCGGGTGAAGACAAGAAGTTCCGGATGAAGAAAAAACTTCCGAATCAATTTTTTTTGAAAAAAGTTCCGAATCAAACCCAAACTTCCGAATGATCAAAAAAAACATCCGAATGAACAAACATCCGAATGAACAAAAAACATCCGAATGAACAAACATCCGCATGAACAAAAAACATCCGAATGAACAAAACATCCGAATGAATGACTCATCCGAATGAATAACTCTTCCGAATGAATGAAAAGTTCCGAATGAAACCATTTCAAACATAACGGACAAATTGGGCAAATCATCGTCTTTTATTTAGACTCATTCCCTCGAGACTAACACAAAACAAGACCTTAGACTCGAACCTCTCACTCACAGACTCTCATTGTTCACCTCTCGTATTACCCACCCTGACAAAACTCGACAACCCTCTCTCGACTACTGACCCTCACACTCTCGGACCCTCACACCCTCTCGTTACGACTCTCCCACACCCCACAAACCCACACACTCACACTCTCACAACCTCGAAGACCCACCCAACCTCGATTCAAATTTCTCGACTCAACAGAACCCATCCTATTTGACCACACCCTCACACATCCTCTCCACACCCTCTCGGACACCAGACTCAAAGTTACTCACAAAACAATTTTACACTCACAACAAAAGCTAGCCAAGACACACTTTTGAAATCAACTCTCGAACCGCTTGACTCAAACACAAACAACCTCGTATCTCGACCATACATCACTCGACTCATTGACCCACCCTCACCACCTAACCCAAACCGACTCTAACCCAAACCGACTCTAACCCCAACCGACTCTAACCCCGACACCCTCTCGTCCCCACACCACCAACCAGACTCGACACCCTCCTTCACCGCAATACTAAAACCACAACTCTCGACACTTTAACACATCAAACACCCTTCCAAACCCTCTCTTACCCACACTCTCGGACACCCATCTCACAACACCACTCGACCCCCTCACACCCTCACTCTCGACTCATTGCAAATCACAACAGAAAGGACACTACAGATGAAGAAGAAAGACTCACACATGCACAATTAAAACCTTACCCGAGACCCAACAATGGATCTTGAAGCATCAGATTCTTCAGAATATTAAAAGATGCATGGGATATTTTCGTTTTGGTTAATTGATTAATAGATAAATCTTGCTTTGATTGAGATTGTTTAGTTTTTGGTTGAGAGGATTTAAAGGAGGCGGAGGTTACAAGAGTTTTAGTTCTGTGAGATTAGTTTTCTGAGTTGTGGTTTGAGAGAAAAGATAAGAAAGAGAGTTATTCCAGTGACGGAGGATACAAGAATTGTGAGAGAGAGATTAAATATCAAGGGGCGGAGTAAACAAGGAAAACACAAGTGGGGCGGTGGGATTTCCTTATTGGGCCACGTGTTTTTTGGTTGACGGAGAAAACTAGGGAAGATTTTTTAATATCCGTGTCATTTTGTTACACGTTTCTATTTTTTTTTATATATCAGAAAATGATTTTTTTTTAAAAAATATCACATTCTAAATATATCAGATTTTTTATTATTTCCTTTTCTATTTTAGTTAAGTATTTTTTTCTTAGTAAAACATTTTTTTCTTTAGCCGAGTAAAACATTTTTTGGACACGTTTTTTTTTTTAAAGTAAAATATTACGTTTTATTTTAGTTAAGTATAAGTTTTTTTTTTTAAAAAGTAAAAAGACGTTTTTATTATCTTAGTTAAGTTAAAAGTTAAGCAAATTTTTTTTTATATATTTATATTTTTAAATTAATTTTTTTTAGTTAGTTAAGTTTATTTTTCTGGCCGGATTTGAAGTCAAATTTACGAGTGCAAGTGACGGGATATATTTTTAGCAATTACGGATTTTTGATCGGGTTTTAGTCATAATCTTTTGAGCCGATAACAATTTTTGAGCCAAGTCGTATTGTTAAAACCCGACAACAACAACAGCCACATCGTTTTTCCTCGATTACCAATGGAATCGTTAAAATCGACACTTAAAGAGGGAGACTTGCATCAAATGCACGACAAGGCTAGAGAAAGTGGTATAAATTCATTTCAAATGCTTCAGTCTCATCTGGTCACTCTTTCGGGGATTCAAGGAGGGAGCGAATTTGTGACAATCTTTGGACAAGATCGTCATATATTCATCGACTCCATTTTTACCGCTTTGACCCAACTCGCCGAGCAACTCAACCATGGAAACTTTAATCACTCTGCATCGGTACTTGCATATAAGGCTCTTGTGACACACCTCACGCCTTTCCTCCAATTTAATATCATCAAGCCTGAAAGTTCAATGATTTGCCAATCGTTTCTTCGAGATACACATACCGAGCTTCGAGTTTTCCGTGATACGATTTTGAAACTCATGTCATCGGTCTCGTCTTCGATATATCAAAGATCACAACTTCAGCAAGTGTATGTTAATGGAGTGCAAGAATCAATGACGCAGATGCAAGAGGATAATGGTCATACGGTTGACAACTTGGAGCCTAACGATGGCACGAGCAAAGAATCAGGAGGACAACATGATGCCAGTGGCACGTCAGGGAATGTTCACGAGATTTCTCTTGATGACACCTTACCCATTTATGACGCAGAGCCTGCAAACATGGTACAATGTAATGTGGTTTATGATGTATATGCTGATGACATGCCGCATATTGAGCATTCTGAACCTAATTATGACAAACATGGGATGGACAAGAGTGATAGCAATACCACTTCTGATTCATCCGATGTAAGTCATAATGGGGGAGAGATTGTTCAGAATGCTAAACATCATGATAATTATCCTATAACTGATTCATTGACTGCTTCTGATTCCAAGATTAAAGAGCTCGAAACGATCATAGCTCGGCAATCAAAAGATCTTGAGGATGCCAAACTTGAATTTTCTAAGAAAACGGACAAATTTGAAACATACTTTGAAAAACTTGAAAAGTCAAACGTTGTTCTTGAAAGAAAATTGGATCAAACTGTTCTAGATTCTAAAGCTGAAAAGGATAATCTTTTGAAACAAATTCAACTGCTTGAATCTAAGCTGGCATCCCAAGATAACGTGCTCAAAGAAAATGAAACATTAAAGGCCCAATTACAGGAAAAGGTTTTTGCTATAGCTGCGTTGAAAAACGAGTTAAGGAAAACTAGAGAACCTAGTGTGGACACTAAGCTTGAAAAACCATCAATCTTGGGGAAACCGCCTACAAATCAGTTCGTCAGACAACCGATTGTCAGACAACCTACTGCATTTAGTTCCGAGCGACCACAATCCTCGAGACCGCGGTTTGCCTCCCAAGTTGATTTGGTTCATCTTATTAGACCAGTCACTCCAGCAACTAGGCCCAATGTGATCACTCCAGCTTTAGCAAGACCAAATCATATGATTGCCTCTAGTTTCCCTAAAAATACCAAGACCACGTCTAGAACTAGTTCAAATGACGTTTGCCATGAATCTGATCTTAGGGAAGCTAAGCAAAAGACACATGTAAGAGATAGCAATGTCCAACCTAGTCAGATGCCTTCTAGTTTACCCAACACTGCTAACCGTAGCATGTCCAATCCTAGGAGCATCAATCAATCGTCTAGGGATTCTAGATCTTACTCGGACATTAAATATGCTACTTGTAAAACATGTAGAAAATGTGTCTTTACGGCAAATCATGATGCTTGTATCAAAAAATTGCTTAATGAGGTGAACTCCCGTGCTAGACTTAAATCCCAGTGGGTCGCTAAAATCAAACCCTTTGGTAAAATGTGGCGCCCCACTGGTAGAACTTTCACACTTGTAGGAAACGAGTGCCCTTTAACTAGGATAGTCTCCGATTCTACAAAGACTACTAGGGAGGAAATTGCAAAGGATGATACATCACTTAAGCCTGAACTTAAGGTTTTCTATAAAAGGAAACGTTTGCCAACTAAGACAAGTGAATCATCCCCTCAGGCCACCTCTGACACAAGTAAAGCCAACTGTGAACCCCCACGTGCTTCAAAAATAGATATCTCTAACCCATGCAAAAGTATACAAACTCCTAATGAGAATGCAGGTACCAAAGTTGATGTTCCAAAAGAACGAAGCGGTCCAATCGTTGTGTACCGTTCAACTAAGGACACTCTTAGAGTTTGGTTGCTGAAGAAGCAGATATCAGAGAAACAAATGTCTCAGGGGATTCATGGTTAAGCTGCAATACAAGGACTTATAGTCATATCACAGACTATAACTCGATCCTCAAAGAAAGGAAAGTTCATCCCGATGATGACTTATCCTAAAAACGAGAAATTCATTTTTCTCGGGCATGAGCTTATATCAAAAACATTCCATGTTTTTAAGCTCATGCACAATGACTTACAGTTAAATGTCAGACTGTAACTCGAACTTAAAATAAAGGAAAGATTATCTTTTATGATAACTTATCCTCTTAACGAGAAATTCACCTTTCTCGGTCATGAGCTTGTATTAAAACATTCGAAGTTTTAAGCTCAGAAAGGAAAGTGTATCTTTTAAATAAGAGAACTTCTCCTCGTAACGAGAAATTAACCTTTCTCGGTCATGAGCTTTCCGTTAAAACAATCAAAGTTTTCAAGCTCATGAACACGACTTCTAAGTAAATGTCAGCTTAGGACTCGTTCTTCAAATAAAAGGAAAGTTTATCGCCGATGATAAACTTATCCTTAACAAACGGGAAGTTTACAACTTCTCGGACTTGAGCTCGTTTTATAAGATATTCAACATCCTAAGCTCAAGTAATTGTTTTTCAAAACTTTGAACACAATTTTTCGAGAATTTCTCAAAAGGTTTTTCTAACTCTTTCAAAATTGTGTGTTCAAAAATGTTTTGATAAAAAGAGCATGTCTTCTGGAATCGATAATATTTACGAACCTAGAAATGTCATTCAATAATGACACGGGGTTGTAAATAAAGTTCGAGCAGAAGTTCAAAATTTTAAAACATGCTCAAAATGGTTTGCTATTATTTCAGATAGCAACCCGCTTTTCATAATCAAGTCAAGCATTTCATCGGAAAGCTTTGACTCAACAACGGGAATTAATTTTCTCGGGAACGTGACGAGGAGACCAACATTCGTGAACAAGAACCATGTGAATCTCTCATATGATGTTCTCCATCATTCAGGTCCAACCTCGTAAATTGCTAATCTTGTGAATTCATTATCATATATGATCTTTGCACGTAATAAATACCTTACACTTGTGTTTAAAGGTATTTAAGTTACGTTTCAGCACACCCTCATTAATTTGAGGGGGAGCTTGTGTAATTCATGAAGATAATTGGACTTGCATTTTTCTTCCCAAATTTTCTTAAAATGCTATTAAATCAATTGATATTAAAAACATCGATTGGGTTAATATTTTTAATATGGGGGAGAAAATGTGATTTAATATGGGATATGATCAATCATAAATGGTTTGACTTAACGTGATAGCTCATCCCGACATGTGCAAAATGTTTTCGAATATCGTAGCATATGTTAAGGGGGAGCAAAATGGATTTGCACTTCAAAGTGGATTTCATGGTGACATACACTTACCCAAAAACATCTCTATTCACGACGGTGACGATTGTGGTGACATAAGGATGGTAGGATAGGTTAAAGTCCAATGATTTCTCTAGAACCGGAGGAATCTTCCCAAGGACATTCCATAGCTAGAAATAGTAGTCCTTAGGAAAGATGGAGAAAGATTGTGAACGTAGCTAAATGCCGACCAAGTACTTAAGTTAGCACTGCAACAATCACAACAAGGTGCTAGTTATGACGTATTGGTAAGCATTGAAGGGGTTGAAGAATGAAAAAGAATTGTAAAGATAAAGGGTGTAAAGAAAGAAGCCCTCCTTACAACTTTAGGCAGAAACCGGGTCAATACATATGCAATTGAGATCATTTTTGTTAATGATTCTCGATATTGAAGAAAGACGTCATGGACCCAGTGATGCAATGCACAACCCTTCCCAACTAACTCAAATATCTCTCAAAAGGTATTTGTTTTAATCACACGGAGATCAACACATTATCTATTGATTTATTCACTCCGAATAAATTGGTATTGAAAAGGTGGCACTCCTCTCCAGCCTCCGATCACTAAAAATCCAAAATGCACGATCGAGTCTAGAGCCATTTGAGATCATCAAATATCTCCTTAGGACACACTTTCATATTTCCTTGCTTCTTCACATACTGTGAAAAGTAAGAAAGTTCTTAAGAGTCCTACGCAAAATCTTCATGATCTTGCCTGAACATCCGAGTAATACGAAAGTATTTACAATGAAGATGGAAATCCTTCTTGAGCGAATATCAAAAAGCTCATGGTAGGTGACTTGTGCGATTCTTTATGAATCAAACTTGTGATAACTGGAAAGCAACAGTGGTTTAATTCTTAATTGAACTTAAACTCGTTCCAGGCCTCTTTGCATTATCATATGATCTTGCCAGAACACTCAGAGTGACTCTTTATTGATCACAGTGACGAGTGGAAATCCTTCTAGTGTTAACATCAAACAGCACTTGGTAGGTAACTTGCAAGATTCTATATGAATCAAGCTAGTGACAACTGGAAAGCAACGATGGTGCGGTTCTTAATTGAACTTCACTTGTTCCAGGAACATGAATTGATGGCTTCAAATCATGCGGATAATATTATCCAAATGATTCACTCTTTACGTTCGCAGTCTGCTTTGGACGGTCGAGTAAAGAGAACGGGTTTACCCGCGAAATCTTGTCAAGGAGGTTCTTTATTGAAACTACCTGCCACAAGTACGATATTTAATATCGTCCAACGGTCTTCACCGACCGGAGGTAAAATGCTACCGAATTAGAATGAAATGTTCAAAGCCATTTCATCCGTGTATATTGTTTGTTGCTAACTGTCTTATGCAGCGTAACAAGAAGGTGGCATTGCGGTGTACAATCCAGAAGAAGTCGTCACCACATGCTTATACTACATACAAATAGTACTTCAACAAATTCAAGAAAGCCTGAAGGTCAAGTCTTCCGCTGTATCAAACTCTGAAGCTTTCAAGAATTTAAAAGTATAAGTATGTGGAACATGAAGTCACAAAGAGGCAAATATCACAAGTGAAGAATGCAAAAGGTCAAGGCAAGGAAACATGCTCAAGACTAAAGTCAAAGATCACATCAAGCATATTCACAAGAACAAGATCGAAGACTCAAGCATAGATGCTAGGTTTAAGATTTTGTAAAAAGATGTGACCTCCCTTAGGGGGAGATTGTTGGAAATACGTTTTTCCCAATAAAGTCTCGGTCACATCTTAGTTAGCATAGATCACGAGTTATAGACTATTTAGAACTTTGTTTCTTGGAGCGACCTCCCTTAGGGGGAGATTGTTGGAAATACGTTTTACGTATTTATGAAGGATCGGTCGCTCCAACGATAATTATGTAATGGGCTCGTGATCTATTTAATTATTGTATAGTCCATATAGCCCACATGTAGGGTGGGCTATATATAACCCCTCCTAGCATGTTAGGAGGGGGTTGTTGATCACCATCTTTCACATTAATCATATTTATCTTTTCTTTCTCTCTCTACATTTCCCCTTTTCTCTCCTTTCTCTCTCTAATCCTTCATCTCTTTCTTTCATTTCCTTATGTTTATCATCTAAATCAACCAACCTAATCCACCAAATCCATGATATAGAATAGGCCATTAATCTCGTAGACCTTCAGCATCCTTTTAGTATATACTTCTGGACTTTAGTGCATGAGATAACACTCAGTCTGGTGTCAGCTCTATCTGAGTTTCCTTCTCCTCGAATGATTAGATTTTCTTTTCCCCATGGTATACGGACTAGCTTTTGGTCGCACACAATGGTTGCGTGATATTTAGCTAACCAGTCCATACCAATGATAACGTTGAAACTACCCAAAATTACAGGTATTAACTGAATATCGAATGGATTTTTTAGAAGGTTTAAGGTACAACCTCTTAAAAGAGTGTCAGTTTCAATGATCTTACCATCTGCTAATTTGACTCTGTAACAGTCATCTAAAGGTGTAGGTGTGATGTCTAGTAAGCTACTAAATTCTGCGGATATGAAACTCCTATCGGCTCCCGTATCAAATAATATATTTGCATAGCGATTGTTTAGAAGGAACGTACCAGTAACCACATTGGAGTCTGGGTTGGCCTTGGCGTCTCCTATCACATAGACTCTAGACGGTGCTCCTCCTCTGCTCTCGTTCCTAACTGCTCGCTTTGGGCAATCAGGGTTGATGTGCCCGATCTCTCCACAACCATAGCAACGAACTTCCCTACGAGTCTGTTACCGTTGCCAGTGTGCTGACGGTTTCCCTTCTGTCCATTCCCACGGAAGTTCTGACTGTTGCCATTGCGGGGCTTGTAGTTGGTGCTGGAGTTGTTCCTGATGGCTGGAACATAAGGGTTGCCCTGTCCGGGTGTTCGGAATTCGATGTATAGAAATGATGGAAATTGCACTTGGTGCACTTCGGCTTGTTTCCTGCATATGGCGGTGGTGCTGAGGAAACAGCACTACAGATCTGGCCCAAGTTTTGCTTCTTCGGTAGCTGGGCCTGATTGTAACCACGGTAGTTCTCCTCAACTTTTCTCTTGTACTCAGACTGCCTAAGCACATGATCACGTCCCCGTTTTTTCATCAGTTATGTGGCAAATTCTATGGCACCCTCGACTGTAGTGGGTCGAGATGCGAGTACACTGTCATGCACAGAATCCGGAAGTCCACTGACATACTTTTATATTGTCCTTCACGTCAGGGAACATTCGAGTAGACATCAAAGTTAGCTCCTGAAATCTCTGGTTGTAAGTCGTGATGTCATGATTTGAGCATTTGAGGTTCCACAAGTCAATCTCTAGCTTCTTGATTTCACCTCGAGGACAGTATTTCGTGGTAAGTCTTTCCTTAAATGCACTCCAGGTCATCCCATACGCTTCATCATGCCCAAGGGTAGCAACTAGGGAGTTCCACCAGGTGAGAGCATGTTCCAAGAGAGTACAGGTGGCAAATTTCACCTTGTTCTCCCTGGTGCAATCACTAATGTAACACCCCCAAATTTATACAACTCAATACAGCGGAATACTCGTTGGTGTTACGGGATAGCACATTACTCACATCATAGACAACGCATAAAAATCGCGTCGTTTAATAATAAAGCATTTCCATTCATAAATATCAAATTTACATAGGTCCCAAGTCATTGTAATTCATACAAGTTTTACAAAGAGTTTGAATGGAAATTATTATTTAAGTGCGGGCCATGAATTCTTGTTGTCTTCCCGAGAATTACCTTCAAGTACCTGAGATAAACATGTTAAAAGAAAAGGTCAGCGATAACGCCGAGTGAATTCATAGAGTTTAATAAAATCCATCAATATAACATCGGTATAAAATTATTACCGAAAATCATTTTATACAAATCTTTGTAATAGGCCATAAAATAGCCAAAGTCATTTTATACAAATCCTTATCAAAATCATAATATAGGCGTTTGCCTTCAAAATCATTATACGAACCAATGTCGTTAAAAATATCATACAATACGTTTTATAACGTTGTATGAAGTCAAATAAAAACCGTTATATGAATATGGTTATAAAAAACCAAAACATGAACATAATGTCAACAGTAAGACCCCATATTGCTAGTCAGGCAATATATCGTAATTCGGTGCGTATAGCAGTATTTCGTTAATTGGATTATTATAAGCCGCATGACATTGTTACCTTACTACAACAAACAACGGGTAGCTAGCCCGAAACTTAATTTGCCCATCTAATTTAGCGTGTCGTAACAATAATCACGATTTTGTAAATCTTCTCATACATAAATTCGCTTACCAATCAATGTGGCACGACGGGGATCAACCGTCAAGGCGCGAACTGGGGTGATCGTCCCCAAATAATTATATGCATAAGCGTCTACCAAATCCTGGTAGTTCACAATTCATGCTAATGGGACTTTTATTGACATAACCTAACTTTAATAATCCATTTTATCTCATCTATCGGGTCATTTAATCATTCATCGGGTCATACAATCATTCGGGTCCAAAATCAATAAACAAACAATCGGGACAACTTGTGTCCTATAAAAACAAACATGTTATCTCCCTCGCGGGTTTATAAAACATTTCATAAAAACATTTAAAAGAGTGCGAGGCTATGAACTCACGTTGATGTGGGAAGGCGGGTTATCGGCAATTCGGACGTACGGTACGTGCTTCAATCACGGAAACCTAGACAAATAATACTCGTCTTAGACTCTTGTCCAATGACTTTATAAAAATAACAATTATGTATACATACGATGATTATATATATATGATGATCAAGTGGGTTTACACATTCTCATTTACTCATTTTAGTGTTATGTGTCGATAACTTTTATACTAGTTTACTAGTTTTACCTATTTACATATTTTAAGTCCAATAAACTTATTATAAGTTCTTTAACTTGTATTAATCCATTTTATACTTGTATTATCAGTATTTACACTTTACATGTTGGGACCAAATGGGTTAAGCCCAATAAGTACTTTTTATAAGTGTTTAACTTATTTAGTTAAATTATTAGTCCAATATGCTAACTTCGCTCGTTAATGTCCGTATGTCCTATAGTTCGGGTTTTATCGGTTTTTACTTGTATTAGATACTTATATATCAGTATATGACTTTTAAAAACTTTACATTAGACGGGTTTGATCGTCTAAGTTTTAATTGGCGAAAAACGTTAATTTTACGCTAATAGCCGAAAAAGTCGTAAAAATCATGTTTATAGTTTTTATACTTATAAATCTTATTCAACTACCATTTTTATAACATGTCCATTTATTTAGCGTTATACATATTTATATAAATGTATTATATAAGTTAGTGGGTTTTAATTCACATTTTATACTATTTTTATTTGAGTGCTTATATAATACTATTATACTTTAATTTCCAAAATCTGATTTTACTTTCACTTTCACCATTTTTACCATATCTTGAGTTCTACATGAAGATAGAAGCTCATTTTTGGACACCATAAACTACATGATATGTGCTACAATTAACTTAGCTTTAGCTACTGCTCAATCCAACTCTAAATATCCTTAACAGTCCGTCCAAAACTGACTATTCAGATTGGTACTCTAAACTTGTTTTAGTCATATCTCACTCATCCTAATGATTCCATTGCATGGCCAACTCTCACATGTGTAAAAGACATATTACTTACGGTATATCCATTAATATATGCCATTTTATCAGTTCATCACATGGTTCTTTACTGTTTTATACAGCCATTATTTTAAGCATGATTTTAAACTTTTTACATATAGTTTTTCATCTTTTTTACCCATGATTATCAACACCAAATCCCCACACAATATTTTTATCATCATATATTCATCATATACATATACAATAGGAAAAAAAATACATGATTACATAATCAAAATAACAAGAAGGATGGGGAGAACAATCTTTATACCACCATGATGATGTAGGTTGTGATCAAGACATGGATTTTGATGGAGAAATTTGTGATAGACCAAGACCATCTTCAAGACCACCATTCTTCAAGAACTCCTTGTGGAAAATCAGCCCTAAGACTCCATAGAAACTCCTCCTTGTATGTTATAATCACCACCAATCAATAGGGCTTCAAAGGGGCATCATCATATGTGTAAATAACATAGGATTTGTGGTTGAATCAAGATCAAGTGTGGGTATTTTTGGGGTAAAGTGGACGGCTCAAATGGAGTGTGAGAGAGAAGTGTGTGGTTTTGCATGAGAGAATGAGAGGAAGTGGTATGAGGTGGTGGTTTTGCTACGTGTTAGCTTGATTTGTAAGCTTGGTAAGACAAGTGTCTTACTTAGCTTACAAAATTGACACCAAATGTGGTGTAGTGTAGCAAGTTGGGCCGTCCCATGTGTGGGGTGGGGCAAGATTTATCTTGTCTCATCCCACTAATTTACGGGTACTCCTCGATTCTAGTTTCCTCGATTTGCGTGCCCTCGGGTCGTTTTACGAAAAACGTTTTTATAATTATGAATCAACGGCACAAAACGAATCTAATAAAAATTGTCTCATCAAAAACGGAGTTCGAAAACGTATATGCGTAATCCTAAGGTTTCCGGTTTAGTCGTAAAGGACGTTAAATTAAAATCGTAAGTCCTAATCTCTTCTCGTAAATTTGTGAGTTTATGAACCAACACAAATTTAAAACTCCAAAATAATATTCACGGATAAATTTATTTTCTGAAATGTCGGACTGTCACCAAAGAAGGTGTATGTAAACGTGAGCACATAACGTAGAATCCTCTGGTTTAGACGTAGTCGATGCTACTTTAAGACGTAAATCTAAATTACTTCCCAAAAATAAGTGAGTTCATAATATAACATTAAAAATAATGTTTTTAAATAATACTTGAGAATAAAATATCAACCATAAATTGACGGATTGTCACAGCATTTACCCCTAAACAAGATCTTTGTCCTCAAAGATCATCTTACCTTACTACTCGCTTCTTATAGAGTTAAAGCCATGTGGGTATTTCCTCCACATTCGGTCTTTTCTCACAAGTGTAATCCATTACAATACGCGAGTTTCATCAAACATAACTACGGGAATAAGATCAGGCTTAATGTTGACTTACTTTCTCTATCCATGATGTTCACGGGTTTTTGATGAATGCAACTTTTCGCCGATCTAAACTTCATTAAGGAATAGTCAGATTTTCACTTGATAGGCATTTTATCAAGTTCGATATACGAAACATAATTCACGCAGCCCTTGTAGTCCTAGGGTAGATCCAGCTTATATGCTTTTCAAACCAACTTTTACATCAACTCAATGGTCCCATACAACGGGGACTTATATCCCATGATCTTTCAGATCATCAATTCATTTTTCCATGGTTAAAATTTTTGGCATAACTTCGCTACCCATCTGGCACTTCAAGATCTACATTTCATATTCACATAACCTCCTGCCCACTACCGGCAGTCAATAATCAGATCCTAATTTCAACAATCATTTCAGGTCTCGCGGGTCGAGTATTTTGTAAGGTTAGGTTCGCCATCATAGGAAACCTTAAACCTAAAAGACATGTCCAACTCACAATGAGTGTTTGTCGGGTGTCTTCATCTCAACTCCTGCTTACAAATGCTCTAATATATATCCTCACAAGATTCGATCTCGATCCTAACACGATAAATATCAATGGTAATCTTTCCTAAGGAAAACGATTATACGGTTCATTACCAAAGTTGTAACACCCCCAAATTTATACAATTCAATACAGCGGAAGACTCGTTGGTGTTACGGGATAGCACATTACTCACATCATAGACAACGCATAAAAATCGCATCGTTTATTAATAAAGCATTTCCATTCATAAATATCAAATTTACATAGGTCCCAAGTTATTTTATTTCATACAGGTTTTACAAAGCATTTGAATGGAAATTGTTATTTAAGTGCGGGCCATGAATTCTTGTTGTCTTCCCGAGAATTACCTTCAAGTACCTGAGATAAAACATGTTAAAAGAAAAGGTCAGCGATGACGCCGAGTGAATTCATAGAGTTTAATGAAATCCATCAATATAACATCGGTATAAAATTATTACCGAAAATCATTTTATACAAATCATTGTATTAGGCCATAAACTAGCCAAAGTCATTTTATACAAATCCTTATCAAAATCATAATATAGGCTTTCGCCTTCAAAATCATTATACGAACCATTGTCGTTAAAAACATCATACAAAACGTTTTATAACGTTGTATAGATTAAATAAAATCCGTTATATGAATATGGTTATATAAAACCAAAACACGAACATAATATCAATGATAAGACCCCATATTGCTAGTCAGGTAATATATCGTAATTCAACGCGTATATTAGTATTTTCAATATTGGATTATTATAAGCCGCATGATATTGTTACCTTACTACAATAAAAAACGGGTAGCTAACCCGATACTCAATTTGCCCATCTAAGTTAGCGTGTCGTCACAATAATCACGCTATGGAAATCTTCTCATACATAAATTCGCTTACCAATCAATGTGGCACGACGGGGATCAACCGTCAAGGCGCGAACTGGGGTGATCGTCCCCAAATAGTACTATTATATGCATAAGCGTCTACCAAATCCCGGTAGTTCACAATTCATGCTAATGAGACTTTTAGTGACATCACCTAACTTTAATAATCCATTTCATTTCATCTATCGGGTCATTTAATTATTCATCGGGTCATATAATCATTTGGGTCCAAATCAATAAACAAACAATCGGGACAAATGGTGTCCTAATTCATAAAAACTAACATGTTATCTCCCTCGCGGGTTTATAAAATATTTCATAAAAACATTTAAAAGAGTGCGAGGCTATGAACTCACGTTGATGTAGGAAGGCGGTTATCGGCGATTCGGATGTATGGTACGTGCTTCAATCACGGAAACCTAGACAAATAATACTCGTCTTAGACTTTTTTCCAATGACTTTATCAAAATAACAATTATGTATACATATGATGATTTTGTATATATGATGATGATCAAGTGGGTTTATACCTTCTCATTTACTCGTTTTAGTGTTATGTATTGGTAACTTTTATACTAGTTTTACCTATTTACATGTTTTAGGTCCAATAAGCCTATTACAAGCCCAATACTTTTCATTAGCCCAATTATAATTTTAAAATCAGTATTATACTTTACATGTTGGGCCCAAATGGGTTAAGCCCAATAAGTAAGTTTATAAGTGTTTTACCAACTAGTCGGGTTTATAGTCCAATAAGGCTAACTTAGCCCGTTAATGTCCATATGTTATATAGTTCGGGTTTTATGGGTTTTTACTTGTATTAAGTACTTATATATCAGTATATGACTTTTAAAAACTTTACATTAGACGGGTTTGATCGTCTAAGTTTTAATTGGCGAAAAACGTTAATTTTACGGTAATAGTCGAAAAAGTCGTAAAAATCATGTTTATAGTTTTTATAACTTATAAATCTTATTCAACTACCATTTTTATAAATTGTCCATTTATTTAACCTTATAAATATTTATATAAATGAAATTTATAAGTTAGTGGGTTTTAATTCACATTTTATACTATATTAGTTTGACTGCTTATATAATACTATTAAACATTAATTCTTCAAAATCTGATTTTTAGTTTCATCTTCACCATTTTTATCATAACTTGAGTTCTATAAGGAGATAGAAGCTCATTTTTGGATGACATAAACTTCATATTATTTTCTACAATTAAGTTAGTTATAGCTACTGCTCATTCCATGTCTAACTATCCTTAACAGTCCCTACAAAACAGACTATTTAGATTGGTACACTAATCTTGTTTTGATCATATCTCACTCATTTTGATGATTCCATTGCATGGCCAACTCTCACATGTGTATGACATCTAACACTTACTGTAAATTGATTCCACCATGCAATTTTATCAGTTTATAACTTGGTTACTTACTGTTTTTATACAGCCAACAATTTAAGAAAGATTAACCACTTTTACATATAGTTTTTCATCTTTTTACCCATGTTTATCAAATCTATCAACACCAAATCCCCACATAATATTTTTAATCATCATTCATCATCATATAAATATACATAAATAAAGAAATTACAAGATTACACAATAAAAATAACAAAAGGATAGGAAGAACAATCTCTATACCACCATTAGTGATGAAAAGATGAGTCTTTGATGAAGAAGGCTTGATTTTGATGGCAAAACTTGTGATAAACCAATATCATCTTCAAGTCTACAAACCTTTATAATGTTCTCATGGAAAATCAGCCCTATGACACCAACAAATCTTCTCCTTGGATGTTAGAATCACCTCCAATCTTCAAAGCTTCAAAGTAGCATCATCATGTGTATGAGTAACACATGATTTTATGGCTATCATAGATCAAATAAGGGTTGTTTTTGATGAATAGTGGACGAATTTTAGAGAGAGAGGAGAGTGTTTATGGTGGTTTGCATGTGAAATGGAAGTAAATGGTAAAGTTTAGTGGTTTTTGCTTGTTTGGTGGGAAAAGTTAGCTTTCATGTGAAGCTAAGCTTCCATGTGTAAGCTTATAGCTACAAGGGTGCCACATCATGGATGTGGTGTCCTCTTTTGGCCTTCCCATGTGTTAGTGGGGTGGGATAAACTTGTTTTGTCCCATCCCGCTAATTTACGGGTATTCCTCGATTCTAGTTTCCTCGATTTGCGTGCCCTCGGGTCGTTTTACGAAAAACGTTTTTATAAATTATGAATCAACGGCACAAAATGAATCTAATAAAAATTGTCTCCTCAAAAACGGAGTTCAAAAACGTAAATACGTAATCCTAAGGTTTCCGGTTTAGTCGTAAAGGACGTTAAATTATAACCGTAAGTCCTAATCTCTTCTCGTAAATTTGTGAGTTTATGAACCAACACAAATTTAAAATCTCAAAATAATATTCACGGATAAATTTATTTCCTGAAATGTCAGACTGTCACCAAAAACGGTGTATGTAAACGTAAGCACGTAACGTAGAATCCTCCGGTTTAGACGTAGTCGATGCTACTTCAAGACGTAAATCCAAATTTCTTCCCAGAAATAAGTGAGTTCATAATATAACATTAAAATAATGTTTTTAAATAATACTTGAGAATAAAATATCAACCATAAATTGACGGATTGTCACAGCATTTACCCCTAAATAGGATCTTTGTCCTCAAAGATCATTTTATATTATTACTCGCTTCTTATAGAGTTAGAGCCATGTGGGTATTTCCTCCACATTCGGTCTTTTCTCACATGTGTAATCCATTACAATACGCGAGTTTCATCAAACATAACTACGGGAATAAGATCAGGCTTAATGTTGACTTACTTTCTCTATCCATGATTTTCACGGGTTTCTGATGAAAGCAACTTTTCGCCGATCTAAATTTCATCAAGAAGAAATCAGATTTTTACTTGATAGACATTTTATCAAGTTAGATATACGAATCATAATTTACGCAGCTCTTGAAGTCCTAGGGTAGATCCAGCTTATATGCCTTTCAAACCAATCTTTTACATCATCTTAATGGTCCCGTATAACAGGGACTTATATCCCATGATCTTTCAGATCATCAATTCATTTTTCCATGGTTAAAATTTTCGGCATAACTTCTCTACCCATCTGGCACTTCAAGATCTACATTTCATATTCACATAACCTCATGCCAACTACCGGCAGTCAATAATCAGATCCTAATTTCAACAATCATTTCAGGTCTCGCGGGTCGAGTATTTTGTAAGGTTAGGTTCGCCATCATAGGAAACCTTAAACCTAAAAGACATGTCCAACTCACAATGGGTGTATGTCGGGTGTCTTCATCCCAACTTTTGCTTATAGATGCTCTAATATTATATCCTCACAAGATTCGATCTTGATCCTAATATGATGATTATCAATGATAATCTCTCCAAAGGAAAACGATTTTACAGTTCATTACCAAAGGTCAATCATTCAAACATAAAACAACACTTATAGTATTTTGTATCGCTACTTTACCTCGTCCCTTCGATTGGGGTGGCACACAGTACTCTCATCAAGATTCGTTCTCAATGACTTCTGAGGAAAACTCTAGAAATTCGATGCAAAGCGAGGATCTTGATAGAGATGATCGATACAGGCACACCATGTTTACACAACTCCTTTAAATACAAAAGAGTCAATTTCTTCATCAAGAATCTATCATTAACAGGAATGATATTAGTAGATTTGGTCAGTCTGTCGACGATGACTCAAATCGAATCAAATTCAGATGATGACCTTTTCAATAGTTAGATGTTTACTAATGTATGAGGCAATGTCTGCCTTCATAATTTGCCATCAGTACAACTTCTTCTGATAATGATACATTAAATCAGAAATGACAGGAATAGAATACTTATACTTAAGAGATTTCAATATGACTAAATCTCAAAATCCTCTATATTCAGGCAACCACAAGCAGCCTTTTATACATTTAACACTATCGGCTTCTCAATTCTAATGATTCATATTAGCCGCAAACCCCTTTTTATTATCTATATTATCCTTTTTACAAACATTGTTTATTTTTATATTGTTCGGCAATTTATTTTGCACCTTCATTATTAAGGAACATGTCCTAATTGGTTCTTTATCTTTCCTATATAATGTGTCAGTAATTACGTTCACTTTCCTAGATGGAATAAATATCATGACCGTATTTATTCGAAAATTCTTTCTTCACATTTTCTAAGTCTTAGTTCTATCTCAACTATTGTTTTTATCAGTTTTGCTCAATCCGACGTTTAAAGCGTCGATAATTACTACAAGTAATTAAATAATAAATATTTAATTTTTATGAAACGTAAACGCAAAAAGTTTTTAAATTTTCTCAGTTTGTCCAATTATATAAAAATGTTCAAAATAAATATGAATTTAATTAACACAATTTTTGTTGATTTATCAGAAATAATTAGTAAGATCCGTAAATGTTCGAAAAACCTTCGTTTATTCTTTGGTAAAAATTTTCTTAGTTGAAAAGCAAAAATTGTCGTTTCAAATTTTAAGTCATGGTTTAACGGTTTCCTCAATCCCTCTTAGGTTGTCTTGAGGTATACACAAACATTTACCCCTAAACAGCTTTTTAGTTAAATGATTTGTGTATAAGGGAATAATCCCTCAAAAGTTCTTTTTGATAAAACATTTGTCAAAACATATTTGCACCTACTTTTTGGTAAAACCCAAAGTCTTAAATCACATGTTAAATATTCAAGGTACAGGTCTTCACTACTCGGCCGACTCAGGGCATTCTACAAATAAATATTAACTCATTCTTATTCTTAGAAACAAACAAATGGTCCTTAATGATCACAAGCATGAATTTATCCAATTTCAGACTACACATGTGATTCACCAAATTTATGGATGCTACATGTGCATTGGTCAATCCAAACGACATCACGTGAAACTCATAATGTTCATTACAAGTTCTGGATGTAATAATTGGAATAGATAATCTTTTTCGCGGATGCGAAATTGATGATAACCATGCCGTGGATCAAATTCCTGAATATACGCTAGAACCTTGTAAATGATCGAACAAATCTTCCATTTCGAGTCATGGATATCGTTTTCGATTGTCAATTTACTCAGTTCACAGTAATCTATAAATATAAGAAATAATAATACCATAGCTCTTCATGATGACGAGCTTGGTAGAATAAAATCTTTCTCCGACAACTCTCTCAGTTGTACGGTAATTCCTTTTAATTCAGATGGTGCTGACGTACAATGCACACGCCACAGGTGCAGCACCAGGAATATAATCAAATACCAATTTCAACTTTCCTTAATGGCAAAAGTCTAGGTAATTCACCAACAAATATCTTCTAAAGTTTCAGATAACAGAAACATCTTTTAATAAATTCATATTAGGTTCTTTCTAGATTATAATATCTATGACTAATTCACAACCATTCACGGTATAATTTCAAGTCTAAATGCAGGATATGGTCATCCGTCAAGAATTATTTTGATCACTTTTGATAATCAACATCTTATCTTTTAGGGGAATTCTATTCGAGTTCCCATCAATTAAGACAATGTCGTCATGTCATAATCAATCAATCCATTCTACTGGCACTACCAACTTTTCAGTTTTATTGCCATCGGTAAGATGTGAACTTCTCAAAAGATTGATAATAACTCATAATCCTTCACAAATTCAAGGATATATGGAGATATAACTATCATTAAAAGAGTAATGTCAACGCATAATCTACGCGATAGAATTTCAAATCAGATACAGATGAAAACATTTAACGAATATGAATATATCCCATGTTTTCATAATTTGAGTACGCATTCGAAAGCTCCTCGAATCGTTACCCAGGTCATTCAAATATAAAATTTAATCAAAAGAAATGATAGGAACGTCGATACATCCAATCGGGTATCAACACTCGGTAATCAAATACTTTTCCTAAGAATCTCACTACGAAAGAATTGGACAGGAAAGAGTTGTCAATTGTCAAATAAGACAATATCCACAGATGAGTAAATTCGACCCAGAATAATAAATAGTACGGGCACATATGTAGGTGTCCCTATCAATATGTCCCTATTTTTCACTTCTTACAGATCTCATAAAATTTAATCTTTCACAATCTTCAAAGAAAATGTAGTGTTTATTAATCAGTTTTATAGTGACTACTAATCAGCCTTGCATGGTCCATTCCAAATTGTATGTAGGCGCGCAACTATATACAATTTCAAGATTAACGATGCAATACTCAGTTCGTCAAAATTTTATCATCATGTTTATAATAAAAACACTTTCATGCTTAATTCTTAAATAAGAATCAAAAATAAATTTACAAAGATTTTCTTTGTTATGAAAACAATTAAGTTTTCCAAGGTGTTTTATAAACAACCTCATTTCGATGACGATTATTTATAAGTCTCACTTTTAAATAATCCATATGGTGATGAAAACCCAATTTTTCTCAAGGGATACTGTTTTAACTTATAAAAACAATGAGTGATCTGCAAAGGAGTGATGAAAAGTTGTTCACTAAGAACTAACTATAATATGATAGGAAATGAGCTTTAGCCAAATAATCATGAGGTTCATGTCCTTGCTGGCGCTCGAGAAGAATAATCCACAACGTAACTCAAATCAAGATGAGTACTGGTTCAATGGTTGCATCACTAATGCGAACATTAGGATGAAGCAATAAAGGATTGATAACATCGATACATGTAGAATTTGGCAATCAATGGTAGTCTTTTCATTAATCACATACAAGTCAAAATTGTACCGTAACACATTACGTGTCCCTATGTCATACAATTTCAAGAACTCGTACTACCAACTGATGTCTCAGTTAAGTTAGGGATTTTTAAAAGATACCATAATGAATACTAATATACAAGAGTCATTAGGTGTTCCACATGTCCCGAAAGATCCATCGGTCCCAATTCAGAAGAAGATTTCTTCAATTTATTTCCTGGACACTAGCCATCCTCGTAAGTGGACAATGGCCTAGGAACAACCCTTAACACAAACTAACAATCATTTAAAGCCTTATAATTCAATCACAGGACTTAACAGATTCCTCTTAACAATCTCATATTCCATACGAGTTAAATTTTACTTCATTCAAGTTTCAACCAACTTATACTCAATGCGATATCCTACCTCATTTTCCAATACTTTCAACCTTATTCTTAGACCTTAAAAGGGCAATAAAAGCTCGATATGATCAACACTTAATTTCCAATCCTATATCTCTTACAACAATAGTTATCAAATGAGTCACTAGTATGAAATGACTCATACATTCAATTAGACTTCTCGGAAAGGTACTTGTGGCATGGGGCTTTTGGGTAATGGTTCCAATGACAGCCTCAAGTGCAACATTCACCCTTTCGATTTCAATTTAAGAATTGGATGACAACGAATCAGATGACACCTTTCCAGGTGGTAACATTTTGTCAAATTCCACTCTATAAGGAAAGATCGTCATGACATCGATATCAGTTTTAATCTCGCCAATTCTTCTTCAAGATTACAATCAACTACTATCAACACTTCTACGAATATCAACCATTTTGTTGGGATCATAAATATCCACAACTTGGTTTAGATCTAGGATAGCTAGAATTCCTACGGGAATAGCTTCGATTAATTTACTAGGGGATTTAGGACTCCTTGTGACAATCTACGTCGTATAAATACCTCGTATAAATATCAAAATAATCATCAAACAATCATGTAATAAAATTACATCATATATATATAATCCAAGTTATATATATATTAAAATAACACTTCTCAGTCTGGCCTTGTCGGTAACTTGGGAATTCTTCGGCACCGTTATAGTCAAAAGATTTTTAGACATTTTTAGAAAAAAGTTTATAGTTAAAAGATTTTGAAATGTTTTATTCAAAACCTTGATTTTTAAAAAAATCTTTCGTTCTCTATAACGAGAGCTCTGGTACCAAACTGTAACACCCCCAAATTTATACAATTCAATACAGCGGAAGACTCGTTGGTGTTACGGGATAGCACATTACTCACATCATAGACAACGCATAAAAATCGCGTAGTTTATTAATAAAGCATTTCCATTCATAAATATCAAATTTACATAGGTCCCAAGTCATTGTATTTCATACAGGTTTTACAAAGCATTTGAATGGAAATTGTTATTTAAGTGCGAGCCATGAATTCTTGTTGTCTTCCCGAGAATTACCTTCAAGTACCTGAGATAAAACATGTTAAAAGAAAAGGTCAGCGATAACGCCGAGTGAATTCATAGAGTTTAATGAAATCCATCAATATAACATCGGTATAAAATTATTACCGAAAATCATTTTGTACAAATTATTGTATTAGGCCATAAAATAGCCAAAGTCATTTTATAAAAATCCTTATCAAAATCATAATATAGGCTTTGGCCTTCAAAATCATTATACGAACAATTGTCGTTAAAAACATCATACAAAACGTTTTATAACGTTGTATAGATTAAATAAAATCCGTTATATGAATATGGTTATATAAAACCAAAACACGAACATAATATCAATGATAAGACCCCATATTACTAGTCAGGCAATATATCGTAATTCAACGCGTATATTAGTATTTTCAATATTGGATTATTATAAGCCGCATGACATTGTTACCTTACTACAATAAACAACGGGTAGCTAACCCAATACTCAATTTGCCCATCTAAGTTAGCGTGTCGTCACAATAATCACGCTATGGAAATCTTCTCATACATAAATTCGCTTACCAATCAATGTGGCACGACGGGGATCAACCGTCAAGGCGCGAACTGGGGTGATCGTCCCCAAATAGTACTATTATATGCATAAGCGTCTAACAAATCCCGGTAGTTCATAATTCATGCTAATGGGACTTTTAGTGACATAACCTAACTTTAATAATCCATTTCATTTCATCTATCGGGTCATTTAATTATTCATCGGGTCATACAATCATTCGGGTCCAAATCAATAAACAAACAATCGGGACAAATGGTGTCCTAATTCATAAAAACTAACATGTTATCTCCCTCGCGGGTTTATAAAATATTTCATAAAAACATTTAAAAGAGTGCGAGGCTATGAACTCACGTTGATCTAGGAAGGCGGTTATCGGCGATTCGGATGTATGGTACGTGCTTCAATCACGGAAACCTAGACAAATAATACTCGTCTTAGACTTTTGTCCAATGACTTTATCAAAATAACAATTATGTATACATATGATGATTTTATATATATGATGATGATCAAGTGGGTTTATACCTTCTCATTTACTCGTTTTAGTGTTATGTATTGGTAACTTTTATACTAGTTTACTAGTTTTACCTATTTACATGTTTTAGGTCCAATAAGCCTATTACAAGCCCAATACTTTTCATTAGCCCAATTATACTTTTAAAATCAGTATTATACTTTACATGTTGGGTCCAAATGGGTTAAGCCCAATAATTAAGTTTATAAGTGTTTTACCAACTAGTCGGGTTTATAGTCCAATAAGGCTAACTTAGCCCGTTAATGTCCATATGTTATATAGTTCGGGTTTTATCGGTTTTTACTTGTATTAAGTACTTATATATCAGTATATGACTTTTAAAAACTTTACATTAGACGGGTTTGATCGTCTAAGTTTTAATTGGCGAAAAACGTTAATTTTACGGTAATAGCCGAAAAAGTCGTAAAAATCATGTTTATAGTTTTTATAACTTATAAATCTTATTCAACTACCATTTTTATAAATTGTCCATTTATTTAACCTTATACATATTTATATAAATTAAATTTATAAGTTAGTGGGTTTTAATTCACATTTTATACTATATTAGTTTGAGTGCTTATATAATACTATTAAACATTAATTTTTCAAAATCTGATTTTTAGTTTCATCTTCATCATTTTTATCATATCTTGAGTTCTATATGGAGATAGAAGCTCATTTTTGGATGGCATAAACTTCATATTATTTTCTACAATTAAGTTAGTTATAGCTACTTCTCATTCCATGTCTAACTATGCTTAACAGTCCCTACAAAACAGACTATTCAGATTGGTACACTAATCTTATTTTGATCATATCTCACTCATTTTGATGATTCCATTGCATGGCCAACTCTCACATGTGTATGACATCTAACACTTACTGTAAATTGATTCCACCATGCAATTCTATCAGTTTATAACTTGGTTACTTACTGTTTTTATACAGCCAACAATTTAAGCAAGATTAACCACTTTTACATATAGTTTTTCATCTTTTTACCCATGTTTATCAAATCTATCAACACCAAATCCCCACATAATATTTTTAATCATCATTCATCATCATATACATATACATAAATAAAGAAATTACAAGATTACACAATCAAAATAACAAAATGATAGGAAGAACAATCTCTATACCACCATTAGTGATGAAAAGATGAGTCTTTGATGAAGAAGGCTTGGATTTTGATGTCAAAACTTGTGATAAACCAATATCATCTTCAAGTCTACAAACCTTTATAAACTTCTCATGGAAAATCAGCCCTATGACACCAACAAATCTTCTCCTTGGATGTTAGAATCACCTCCAATCTTCAAAGCTTCAAAGTAGCATCATCATGTGTATGAGTAACACATGATTTTATGGCTATCATAGATCAAATGAGGGTTGTTTTTGATGAATAGTGGACGAATTTTAGAGAGAGGAGAGTGTTTATGGTGGTTTGCATGTGAAATGGAAGTAAATGGTAAAGTTTAGTGGTTTTTGCTTGTTTGGTGGCAAAAGTTGGCTTTCATGTGAAGCTAAGCTTCCATGTGGAAGCTTATAGCTACAAGGGTGCCACATCATGGATGTGGTGTCCTATTTTGGCCTTCCCATGTGTTAGTGGGGTGGGATAAACTTGTTTTGTCCCATCCCGCTAATTTACGGGTATTCCTCGATTCTTGTTTCCTCGATTTGCGTGCCCTCGGGTCGTTTTACAAAAAACGTTTTTATAAATTATGAATCAACGGCACAAAACGAATCTAATAAAAATTGTCTCATCAAAAACGGAGTTCAAAAACGTAAATACGTAATCCTAAGGTTTCCGGTTTAGTCGTAAAGGACGTTAAACTATAACCGTAAGTCCTAATCTCTTCTCGTAAATTTGTGAGTTTATGAACCAACACAAATTTAAAATCTCAAAATAATATTCACGGATAAATTTATTTCCTGAAATGTCGGACTGTCACCAAAAACGGTGTATGTAAACGTAAGCACGTAACGTAGAATCCTCCGGTTTAGACGTAGTCGATGCTACTTCAAGACGTAAATCGAAATTTCTTCCCAGAAATAAGTGAGTTCATAATATAACATTAAAATAATGTTTTTAAATAATACTTGAGAATAAAATATCAACCATAAATTGACGGATTGTCACAAAAGATCAATCATTCAAACATAAAACAAGACTTCTAGTGTTTTGTATTGTTACTTTACCTCGTCCCTTCGATTTGGGGTGGTAAACAACACTCTCATCAAGGTTCATTCCCAATGACTTCTGAGCAAATCTCTAATAATTCGATGCGAAGCGAGAATCTTGATAAAGATGTTCGATACAGATACACTATGTTTACATAACTCCTTTAAATTCAAAAGAGTCAATTTCTTCATCAAGAATTTATCATTAACGAGAATGATATTAGCAGATTTGGTCAGTCTGTCGACGATGACCCAAATCGAATCAAATTCAGATGATGACCTTTGCGATAGCTAGACGTTTACTAATGTATGAGGCAATGTCTGCCTTCATAATTTTTCATTAGTACAACTTCTTCAGACAAAGATACATTTAGTCAAAAATATAATGAATAGAATACTTATACTTACGAGATGACTACATCTCAAAATCTCCATATTTAGGCAACCACAAGTGGCCTTTAAAACATTTAACGCCATTGGCTTCTCAATTCTAATGGTTCACATTAGCTGTGAACTCCTTTTATTATCTATATTATCCTTTTTACAAACATCGTTCATATTTAAATTGTTTGGAAATTTTATTTTGTACCATCATTACTAAGGAACACATCCTAATTGGTTCTTTATCCTTTTCTACATAACGTGTCAGTATTTACATTCATTAAAAATTTCTTTCTTCACATTTTCTAAGTTTTAGTCTCGTCTCAACTATTATTTTTATCAGTTTTGCTTGATCCGACGTTTTAAAGCGTCGATAATTATTACACGTAAATTAACAATAAATATTAAGTTTTTATGAAACGTAAACGTTAAAAGTTTAAATTTCTTAGTTCGACCAATTATATAAAGGTATTCAAAATAAATTTGAATTTTATTAACACGATTTTTGCTGATTTATCGAAAATAATTAATAAGATTCGTAAATGTTTGAAAAATCTTTGGTTATATTTTGGCCAAAATTTTCTTAGTTGAAAAGCAAAAAGTATCGTTTCAAATTTCAAGTAATAAGTTATATAGTTTCCTCAATTCTTCTTAGGTTGACTAGAAGTATACACAAACATTTACCCCTAAACAGGAGTTTAGTTAAATGATTTGTGTATAAGGAAATAATCCCTAAAAAAAAATTTTCTTTGATAAAATATTTGTCAAAACATATTTCCCCTTTCTTTTTGGTAAAACCCAAAGTCTTAAAAGGGCTCTTAAATTTTTGAAGAGTCAATATATTCCATTTTCTATTAATCACACGGTCAAATAATGTAAAGGATTAAACCTTAAATCACTTGTTAAATATTCAAGGTACAAGTTTTCACTACTCGGCCAATTTAGGGTTGTCTATAACTAATTGTTAACTCATTCTTATTCTTATAAACAAACATATGGTTCTTAATGATCACGAGCATGAATTTATCAAATTACAGCCTACACACGTGATTCACCAAATTTATGAATGCTACATGTGTATTAGTTAATCCAAATGACATACGTGAAACTCATAATGTTCATTACAAGTTCTGGATGTAATGATTGGAATAGATAATCTTTTTCGCGGACGCGAAGTTGATGATAACCATGCCATGGATCAAATCTTTAAAACATACGCTAGAACCTTGTAAATGATCGAACAAATCTTCCATTTCGAGTCATGGATATCATTTTCGATTGTCAATTTACTCAGTTCACAGTAATCTATAAATATAAGAAATAGTAACACCATAGCTCTTCATGATGACGAGGTTTGTAGAATAAAATCTTTCTCCGACAACTCTCTCAGTTGTACGGTAATTCTTTTAATTCAGATGGTGCTGACGTACAGTGCACATGCCACAGGTGCAGCACCGGTAATATCATCAATACCAAATTCAACTTGCCTTAATTGCGAAAGTCTAGGTAATTCACCAATAAATACCTCCTAAAGTTTCAGATAACGGAAACATCTTTTAATACATTTATTTTAAGTTCTCTCTAGATTATAATATCTATGACTAATTCATAACCATTCACGGTATAATTTCAAGTCTAAATGCAGGATATCGTCATACATCAAGAATTATTTAGATAACTTTTGATAATCAATATCTTATTTTTTAGGGGAATTCTACTCGAGTTCCCATCAATTAAGACAATGTCGTCATGTCATAATCAATCGATCCATTCTACTGGCACTCTCAACTTTCCAGTTTCATTATCGTTGATAAGATGTGAACTTCTCAAAAGACTAATAATAACTCATAATCCTTCACAAATTCAAGGATATATGGAGACACAACTACCATTAAAGAGTAAGATCAACGCATAATCTACGGGAGAAAATTTCAAATCAGATACAGACGAAAACATTTATTGAATATGAATATATCCCATGTTTTCATAATTTGAGTACGCATTCGAAAGCTCCTCGGACCGTTACCCAGGTCATTCAAATGAAACCAAATCAAAAGAAATGATAGGAATGTCGATACATCCAGTCGGGTATCAACACTCGGTAATCATATACTTTTTCAAAGAATCTCGCCACGGGAGAATTGGACAAGAAGGGAATATCAATTGTCAAATAAGACAGATTCCACAGATGAGTAAATTCAACTCAGAAGAATAAATAGTACGGGCACATATGTAGGTGTCCCTAACACTATATCCCTATTTTGCAATTCTTGCATATCTCATAAATTTTTAATCTTTTCATAACTTCAAAGAAAATTTAGTGTTTATTAATAATTTCATGGTGACTACTAATCAGCCTTGCATGGTACATTCCAAATTGTATGTAGGCGCGCAACTATATACAATTTCAAGATTAACGATGCAATACTCAGTTCGTCAAAATTTTATCATCATGTTTATAATAAAAACATTTTCATGCTTAATTCTTAAATAAGAATCAAAAATAAATTTACAAAGATTTTCCTTGTTATGAAAACAATTAATTTTTCCAAGGTGTTTTATAAACAACTTCATTTTGATAACAATCACTTATAAATCTCGCTTCGAATAATCCTTATAGTGATGAAAATTCAATTTTTCTCAAGGGATATTGTTTTATCTTATAAAAACAATGAGTGATCTGCAAAAGAGTGATGAAAGCTTATTCACCAAGAACTAATTACAATATAATGGAAAATGAGCTTAGCCAAATAATCATGAGGTGCATGACCTCGATGGCACTCAAAAAGAATAACCCACAACATAACTCAATTCGAGATGAGTACTTGTTCAATGGTTGCATCACTAATGCGAACATTAGGATGAAGCAATAAAGGATAGACAACATCGATACATGTAGGATTTAGCAATCAATGGTAGTCTTTTCATTAATCACAAACAAGTCAAATTGTACCGTAACACATTATGTGTCACTATGTCATACAATTCCAAGAACTCATCCTACCAACTGATATCTCAGTTAAGTTAGGGATTTTTTTAAAAGATACCACAATGAATACTAATCTACAAGAGTCATGGGGGTTCCACCTGTCCCGGAAGATCCATCGGTCCCAATTCAGAAGAAGATTTCTTCAATTTATTTATTGGACACTGGGCATCCTCGTCATTGGACAATGGCCTAGGAACAACCCTCAACACGAACTAACAATCAATTAAAACCTTATAATTGAATCACAGTACTTAACGACTTCCTCTTAACAGTCTCATATTCCATATAGGTTAAATTTTTACTTCATTCAAGTTTCAACCAATTTTATACTCTATTCGATATCCTACCTCATTTTCCAATACTTTAGCTTTATTTTTAAACCTTAAAAGGTCAATAAAAGCTCGATATGATCAACACTTAATTTTCAATCCTATAGCTTCTTACAACAATAGTTATCAAATGAGTCACTAGTATGAAATGAATCACACATTCAATTAGACTTCTCAGAAAGGTACTAGTGGCATGAGGCTTTTGGGTAATGGTTCCCTTTCGATTTCAAATTTAAGAATTGGATGACAACGAATCAGATGACATCTTTCTAGGTGGTAACGTTTTGTCAACTCCACTCTATAAGGAAAGATCGTCATGACATCGATATCAGATTTAATTTTTCCAATTCTTCTTCAAGATCATAATCAACTAATATCAACATTTCTACGAATATCAACCATTTGTTGGGATCATAAATATCCACAACTTGGTATAGATCTAGGATAGCTAGAATTCCTACGAGAATAGCTTCGATTAATTTACCAGGGGATTTAGGGTTCCTTGTGACAATCTACGTCGTATAAATACCTCTATCAAAATAATCATCAAACAATCATGTAATCAAATTACATCATATATATATATATATATATATATATATATATATATATATATATATATATATATATATATATATATATATATATATATATATATATATATATATATATATATATATACACATATATAATCCAAGTTAAATATATATTAAAATAACACTTCTCAGTCTGGCCTTGTCGGTAACTCGGGAAATCTTCGGCACCGTTATAGTCAAAAGATTTTTAGACATTTTAGAAAAATGTTTATGGTTAAAAGATTTTGAAATGTTTTATTCAAAACCTTGGTTTTAAAAAATCTTTCGTTCTCTATAACGAGAGCTCTGGTACCAAAATGTAACACCCCCAAATTTATACAACTCAATACAGCGGAAGACTCGTTGGTGTTACGGGATAGCACATTACTCACATCATAGACAACGCATAAAAATTGCATCGTTTAATAATAAAGCATTTCCATTCATAAATATCAAATTTACATAGGTCCCAAGAATTACCTTCAAGTACCTGAGATAAAACATGTTAAAAGAAAAGGTCAGCGATAACGCCGGGTGAATTCATAGAGTTTAATAAAATCTATCAATATAACATCGGTATAAAATTATTACCGAAATATATTTTATACAAATCTTTGTAATAGGCCATAAAATAGCCAAAGTCATTTTATATAAATCCTTATCAAAATCAATATATAGGCATTTGCCTACAAAATCATTATACGAACCAATGTCGTTAAAAATATCATACAATACGTTTTATAACGTTGTATGAAGTAAAATAAAAACCGTTATATGAATATGGTTATGAAAAACCAAAACACGAACATAATGTCAACAGTAAGACCCCATATTGCTAGTCAGGCAATATATTGTAATTCGGCGCGTATAGCAGTATTTCGTTAATTGGATTATTATAAGCCGCGTGACATTGTTACCTTACTACAACAAACAACGGGTAGCTAGCCCGAAACTCAATTTTCCCATCTAATTTAGCGTGTCGTCACAATAATCACGCTTGTGTAAATCTTCTCATACATAAATTCGCTTACCAATCAATGTGGCACGACGGGGATCAACCGTCAAGGCGCGAACTGGGGTGATCGTCCCCAAATAGTACTATTATATGCATAAGCGTCTACCAAATCCCGGTAGTTCACAATTCATGCTAATGGACTTTTAGTGACATAACCTAACTTTAATAATCCATTTTATCTCATCTATCGGGTCATTTAATCATTCATCGTGTCATACAATCATTCGGGTCGAAAATCAATACACAAACAATCGGGACAACTTGTGTCCTATAAAAACTAACATGTTATCTCCCTCTCGGGTTTATAAAACATTTCATAAAAACATTTAAAAGAGTGCGAGGCTATGAACTCACGTTGATGTGGGAAGGCGGGTTATCGGCAATTCGGACGTACGGTACGTGCTTCAATCACGGAAACCTAGACAAATAATACTCGTCTTAGACTCTTGTCCAATGACTTTATAAAAATAACAATTATGTATACATACGATGATTATATATATATGATGATCAAGTGGGTTTACATATTCTCATTTACTCATTTTAGTGTTATGTGTCGATAACTTTTATACTAGTTTACTAGTTTTACCTATTTACATATTTTAAGTCCAATAAACTTATTATAAGTTCTTTAACTTGTATTAATCCATTTTATACTTGTATTATCAGTATTTACACTTTACATGTTGGGCCAAATGGGTTAAGCCCAATAAGTACTTTTTATAAGTGTTTAACTTATTTAGTTAAATTATTAGTCCAATATGCTAACTTAGCTCGTTAATGTCCGTATGTCCTATAGTTAGGGTTTTATCGGTTTTTACTTGTATTAGATACTTATATATCAGTATATGACTTTTAAAAACATTAAATTAGACGGGTTTGATCGTCTAAGTTTTAATTGGGGAAAAACGTTAATTTTACGGTAATAGCCGAAAAATTCATAAAAATCATGTTTATAGTTTTTATACTTATAAATCTTATTCAACTACTATTTTTATAACATGTCCATATATTTATCCTTATACATATTTATATAAATGTATTATATAAGTTAGTGGGTTTTAATTCACATTTTATACTATTTTTATTTGAGTGCTTATATAATACTATTATACTTTAATTTCCAAAATCTGATTTTTACTTTAACTTTCACCATTTTTACCATATATTGAGTTCTACAAGGATATAGAAGCTCATTTTTGGACACCATAAACTACATGATATGTGCTACAATTAACTTAGTTTTAGCTACTGCTCTATCCAACTCTAAATATCCTTAACAGTCCGTCCAAAACTGACTATTCAGATTGGTACTCTAAACTTGTTTTAGTCATATCTCACTCATCCTAATGATTCCGTTGCATGGCCAACTCTCACATGTGTACAAGACATATTACTTACTGTATATCCATTAATATATGCCATTTTATCAGTTCATCACATGGTTCTTTACTGTTTTATACAGCCATCATTTTAAGCATGATTTTAACCTTTTTACATATAGTTTTTCATCTTTTTACCCATGATTATCAACACCAAATCCCCACACAATATTTTTATCATCATATATTCATCATATACATATACAATAGGAAAGAAAATACATGATTACATAATCAAAATAACAAGAAGGATGGGGAGAACAATCTTTATACCACCATGATGATGTAGGTTGTGATCAAGACATGGATTTTGATGGAGAAACTTGTGATAGACCAAGACCATCTTCAAGACCACCATTATTCAAGAACTCCTTGTGGAAAATCAGCCCTAAGACTCCATAGAAACTCCTCCTTGGATGTTATAATCACCAACAATCAATAGGGCTTCAAAGGGGCATCATCATATGTGTAAATAACATAGGATTTATGGTTGAATCAAGATCAAGTGTGGGTATTTTTGGGGTAAAGTGGAGGGTACAAATAGAGTGTGAGAGAGAAGTGTGTGGTTTTGCATGAGAGAATGAGAGGAAGTGATATGAGGTGGTGGTTTTGCTAAGTGTTAGCTTGATTTGTAAGCTTGGTAAGACAAGTGTCTTACTTAGCTTACAAAATTGACACCAAATGTGGTGTGGTGTAGCAAGTTGGGCCGTCCCATGTGTGGGGTGGCCAAGATTTATCTTGTCTCATCCCACTAATTTATGGGTACTCCTCGATTCTAGTTTCCTCGATTTGCGTGCCCTCGGGTTGTTTTACGAAAAATGTTTTTATAAATTATGAATCAGCGACACAAAACGAATCTAATAAAAATTGTCTCATCAAAAACGGAGTTCGAAAACGTAAATACGTAATCCTAAGGTTTCCGGTTTAGTCGTAAAGGACGTTAAATTAAAATCGTAAGTCCTAATCTCTTCTCGTAAATTTGTGAGTTTATGAACCAACACAAATTTAAAACTCCAAAATATTATTCGCGGATAAATTTATTTTCTAAAATGTCGGACTGTCACCAAAGACGGTGTATGTAAACGTGAGCACGTAACGTAGAATCCTCCGGTTTAGACGTAGTCGATGCTACTTCAAGACGTAAATCCAAATTACTTCCCAAAAATAAGTGAGTTCATAATATAACATTAAAAATAATGTTTTTAAATAATACTTGAGAATAAAATATCAACCATAAATTGACGGATTGTCACAACTAATGCTGAATACTGTCTCGGTCCTTTCGAACCATTGCATGAGTCCTACTACCCCTTCCTTGCCCTTCAAGTAACTGGGCTTGCATTTCAGAAAGTCGGGATAGGTACATCATCTGGCAGTTCGATCTCTGGCATTCGAGTTTTGACTGTCACCCTGGTTTCCGCTAGGGTGTGTTTCCCTGGCGGCTAGGGCATCAGCAATGCCTTGACCGATAAGCACTATGAGTTGTGCTTCTGAAACAGTCACTGAAGGAGCAGCATTAGTGTTCTGTCGAGTGACCCTTTGTGCCATTGTTCTATCATACACAAAGATGAGATTTATCAATTGGTTAGTAGGATTATTATATTAAGCTGCATAAAAATGGGTATGCATAGAATTCACAACAAATTGGATAACTTGTCAAGATTTCATAATAATATAAATTCAAACAAACAAGTAGATGATAATATATCAGTGCTGGTGAACATCAATATCATATAAATAGAACCGATCTAAGACAGAGATACAACCATCATGTCTGAGATAGTGGTACAAATGTTTGTAGTACTACAAAAGATAACCTACCTACTAAGGTTAGGTGCTACGATACAAATATAACTGAAATGGAAATACAAGTACAAAAGATCTAAATCATGCGAGCTGAGATGCAACTCAATGCTTGTCATGATGTACAATGAAATCTAGCCTACACTAGTATGGCTGTCTGCAGGTGCAGGTGGTCCAGCTGGTGGTGTGGGTGCACGATCATCCTGCATATGAATCATCGCTCTCCTGGTCTCTCGGGAGAATCTCATAGTCTCGAGCAACTGGTGCTGACGTGCAGTATCGGCATTCCGTAGGTGGTCTGTCTCAGCAATGACTCCCTGATGGCGAAGGTCTACCAGGTCTATGAATGTCCGAAAAGTCTCCTCCTGAGTGAGGATAGCAGCCTGGGTCTCGTATGAGTGACCCTATAGTGCAGCTAACCGACAGCGGAGGTAAGCAACCTCATCCAGTAACCAATGAATAGTTCCCTGGGTTATACCAGAGAACTCTGTGTGGTGTGTGACTCACTAGCCACAACCCAGTAGAGAGAACTATATCTCTCATGAAGTAAGGCACGACCCTGATGGTCCGCCTGCAATAGGGCATGAATGAGAGCGGTGTCCTACGCCTGTTGGGCCACAAGTGCGTTGACCTGTGCCTGTAGGGCGCAAGACTGGGCTGTCCAGCTCTTGATCCCTCTCCTACCTCGAAGGTCAAGTCAGGAACAGAATCATTCCTCCTCTTGCGAGGTGGCAGAGTACTGGTGGGGTAAGGGAGATGTATAGAAGGTGGTGGCAATCGTGGTAAGGAAGGCACAACCTGGTCCATCTCTCTAGGAGGAGATGCAGGTATTACAAGCAGTGGTGAAGTAGGGGATACAGTAGGTGGTGATGGGGTAGGTGAATCTGAAAGTACGATGACTCCGTCTGGCTGGTCATCTCTGGACTCGGTGTCAGATGCGGGTCCATCGAATACTGATGTTGCTGATAATGGAGTGGTGGTAGGAGCCATGAGCTCCTCGAAGGTAGTCACAATAGTAGGTGGTGTCATGATATCTGAAAATAGCATTTCAAAGTTAGGTATGTTTTTAGCTTACACAATTCAAAAAGTTTTTAAAGTGCATATGCGATGCGGTTTATGTCTTTTAACTACGCTTGTTAAAAGTATAGCTAGATACTTAGGTGATTTATTAACTCGAAGGTTATAAATCAGTGTGAAACTAGTTCACATAATGTGTATGCTCTATGTACTATATGCCTAACTTATAAAGGTTCCCAAAAAATCAAATTCTTTTTATTTCATTGATTGTTAAAAGTTCAGTTATAGTCTAGTTCAAAATTTTTATTATATTTAAATTTTTTATTATCGATCTGGTTCTCTATAACTATGCGCTCTAATACCATTTCTGTAACACCCCCAAGTTGGTCAAATGCAGCGGAATAGTATGTGGGGTGTTACTTGGGTGGATCGATAGCACATAGCATATAGAGCAATGATCATAAAAGTCATTTAATACAAATTACATGAATTAATTGTACACACTTAGTATCTTGTTTCTAAACACATTTATTATAAAACTGAAGTAAATATCTCAGCCCAATGGTAGTCATGATGCTCCCTAAAATGCTAGAATCCAATGCATTAACCTACTTTATTTTCCTGAGAAAATATATAGAGTAAAATATGGGGGTCAACACGAAGTTAGTGAATTCACATGTTTAGTTAAATAATAAGGTAATAATAATATGCCAAAACATCACGATCATGGTAAGACAGTCACAGTCCGATATCAACGTAGTTCCTATTGCCCTGTAATAGAAGCTAGAGAAAAAGTTGTTTAGTACGCCCATTTGGATATGTCCTGATGTTGTTCCCTCAGTCCGACAATGATGTAAACATGTTGCTTGGCCTAAGCGTTTTGTGATAGCAAGTCACGCAGGCCGGGTGTTGTCAATACTGTCACACCCCACCATGGCGGAATATGGGGCACGACGTATGGATATCATCACAACAAACGGCGTCTCTATAGAGAAAACTAAATGCAAAAGAAATGTCATAAATAGCGACACAATGTCATGACAACATCTCAACTAAATGTAGGAGTCTAGATAAGTAGGTAACATGCCTACCTCTTACCAAAGACAAACAAATAAACAAACATCAAACATATAGGTGTCTAAAATGTACCACTTATTCAAACATTAAATAAATACTAAGAGGAAAGGGATTCCTCCTAATGCAATCATAGAAGCCTCTAAACTCTAGCCACTTCTAACACCATCCTTCATAACTACCTCACCTGAAAATGACACTAAAATCTGTCAACATAAAGTTGGTGAGAACATAGGTTTAAGTTATCTAGAACATCATAAGAAACCTTGACATTCGCTGTAAATAAGTTGAAGAAAGACAATTTGTAGTAATGGACCATAATGTGATAATCATGTTACATGCATCCACAACAAAACTTAAACCAAGTACCAATCACATATACAATTCACAAAGCACACTATAACAATCAAGAAGTATCCCGTCACATACACACAAGAACACACACCACACTATCCGGATCTTTCCCACACCACCTGTGGAAGATGAACTATATCCCCGTGGAGATATCTTGCCTCCGAAGAGACGATGCACAAGTACTTAGGACGGATCGTGCCTCACGAACCAAGAACTCAGAACCAAGAAATCGAAACGGATCGTACCCCACACTCCACACACATCACAACTAGTCCCATAGACGCCCATACATCTATGTACCAATCCTAATCATAACACAATCAAGATTCACATATCAGAACACACTTCAGAACACATATGAGAACACATAAGCACACAAATCACACAATAGCACATTTATGTCCACACATTTTAAAACATAGTACTAAATCATTTTAAGAACATTAGAAGTGTCATTTCCATCCCATACTGGAAAAACATTTAAAAACGTAGCAAAAATGGGAATATGAACTCACCTGATAGCACAAGCTAGCACTCTTGCAAACCTATAAAATCATACACAGTACACTTAGCTCAGGTCCTAACACCCAAGTTAAGTAACAACCATGGAAATGAATCTAATCCCCAATTCTCACTATCTAGTTCTCCCACTACAAGCTATTTTATACGTAAAAATTCAGTTTTTCCCGGTACAGTTTACTAGTCATTAAACGACCACATGAAGTGAACTTAACACCACACTTGGATTCTACCCTACTGGAGTTATGTTATTATATGATATATGAACTCCAAATACCAATTTTACTTTCTACTTACATGTTTAACCCTTTCGTTTAGTCTCTACACCAAAAGTCGTTTTCATAAAGCTGATTTTCTGTACATGCTAAATGTTTGACACCAAAAGCCCGACCTAAACACCATAACTTTTATTGAAAACCTCCAGTCCTTTTATATACATTATAAAGAGTTCCCAAATCAACAATCTTTGGCTATCTCATCCGTTTGGTTAGGTTTTGACTCAAATTCCCGAAATCCAAATTTACTCATGAACAGCGCACTGTTTTTGTAAAAAATGTTTGACGACCTTCCCGAACTCCATTTTCGACCAACCTTACATTTTTGAAAAGTAGACTCTCTGAACTTAATTTAAAAAAAGAAACGCGACCAAAGGTGCTACCAACTGCCCGTAACAGTCAACACAAGACATACCTAAAAATCAGACTGTTTTACACCTTTATGCACTAACCCTCTAAACATCATTAATTATCCCTAAATTATTAAACAAGAACCCTAAAATCATTAATGGATTTTAATTAACTATAATTCCCAGAAAATTAACAAAACCCTAATCATCTCAATGATGGTTAATTAACATTGTAAACATAATTAATTAATAAATCATGAATTAAATTAAAGCTAAATTGATCACTTACCTTGAATCAAGAAAAGTTTGATGAAACCCTAAAAAAACTTGATGAACCGATTGATTATAAATCTCCAGAGATTTTTATGATTTTTATTTTTACTAAAAATCTTTATATAGTTTAGTTACACAATCCTATCCCAATACAAAAACCTTGTTTCCTTTTTATTCCTTTTTTCTTTTTCCACCGTCCTTTTTAATTTTTTTACCAAAATTATATTTTTTTTTCTTTATTTATTTATTTCGTTTTTTATTATATTATTCCTTTTTTATATTTATTTTATATTTATTTAATTAATCCCTTAATTAATTTATTTACACCTAAACCTTTTAACTAGTCAAATTTTACGCGTATACCGTAAAAGACGTACAAATATACAGTTTTATAAGAACTATTGAAATATGAAATAAACTAAATAACTAAGTCCTAAATGACTTAAAACCATATTGAAAAATATTCCCGTGAATAATTACCTTATCCGAAACCTCCAAATGCTAAATCCTAAATCGCAAAAATACGATTTACTATAATACATATACGTACACATAAAATATTAAAATAACGCCATATAGTATCCTAGCTACATCCAAGTGAACAAATGAGAATGAACTAACCCCATCATAACATCATATAATGTACCACACAATACACGAACGATGATTAACATCCAATCCAAGGCTCAAATATGAACATATTGCACATAAACACACACTAAGCACATAATCAAAGTCAAAAAGTCACAAGTGACAAATCCAAAAATCTAGGGTTGTCACATCACTCCCTCCTTATAGAAATCTCGTCCCGAGATTTACTCCATAAGCTCAATAACTTCATTTCACAACCAACTCACTATCTCTTCTCATAAGAACGTAACCGGATCATCCGTATGACTACAACAACGCTTTCAATGAATATAAGCTCACGGCAAATTTTAGGACCCCCAAGTTCGGATAACAGATTAAACCCATGGAAAACTAACGGATGTTCTCATGAACAAATTTAAAAATATGAACCAAAACCATGAAACTCTAAAAGATACTCAAACATAAAACATGTATCGACTCCAAACGAACCATGGAAACGGACCAATGACACAAGAAGCACCCAACGACAACCGAAACATATTACGACCGTAGACATACTATTAAAACCTTGTGCAAAACCAAATTTTACCCAAGAATCAATTTTGTACTGTAATTTTATATTAGTTGTTCTAAAACAATGGTATCACATTAGTAATGTATGTAATCATCTGACAAAAGCAATCTAAATTCTTTTTACGAAAGACCAATTGTCTAAAGCACACAACACAATATCACACGTCAACATTGACTCTAGAACCTACATCCTTCATCAATGTAACAATCCCTATGATGGATACATCTCAAATCCTATCCCGAATCAGCCCTGTGTTAGCACTCTAAGTGTCCACTCTCCCAAAATACCCAAAACACGAGTTTAAACCATGTTGTTCGAAAATTAATCTTGAACCCGACACTTGTACAATTAATTCGACCAAGCTAGTGAACTCCAATTACTAAACTTTCTGAATATTTGAAAAGTATGTTCCGAGTACATAATTTTAGGCATTTGAATCACCCAAAAAGCTTTAAAAACGAATAATTTATAACCAAAACGATTTTACTCAAAATCTGCCTAGGCATTAGCGACAGTTTCTGACAGTTAGCGACATATTTTGACAGTTTAGCGACAGTTTCTGCCTACTCCGATTTATACAAAAAAAAACGATTTTTAAACCTTAAAATCCCTCATTAATTACCAAATTTAAAACCTAATTTATTTTAATTCCAGAAAATTAAAATTCTCACCCATCATATGATTAATTACATGATTTTAACATATTTAACTAAATAAGAAAAAAATTTTAACTAAAGAACAATAACTTTAGGTGATCAAAACCAAAATATTTTAAAAATAAATAAGTCATGCTTATATGTTAAAGAATTTATATTCCACCTTATTTTGAAACATGTTTCCGACACTTCCTTATTTCATCGACTACCAACAAATATTTTTTCTCAATTTTCAAGTTCAACTTTTTTACCATGTATAACTCGAAACAAAAGATATCGTTACCCCAAAAAGAAATCTCCACCATCTCAAAAGCCTTCACGCCAAAAGTACCATACAAAAGAACACATGAAATGAGAACTCGATAAATGTACTACTACGGAAGTTAAACATCTCGAAGAGGAATGAGCTAGCAAACCATCCCAAGAATACAACCGATAAGTAGAAGGGAATTATACATATATAGGCATATGCATACATACACTCAAATTCATCCAATATATACTATTACAAGCATGTATTAACCCTCTTTCATGCAACCATACTTAGGAATCCATTGGTGTTGTGATACTTGTATAACTATGTTGGCCACCATACTTATACAAGTCCCCTTTCACCAATGCACTCCCTCCTATGATGACACTTATAAGAATTAATACTACACATAACACATCGGTCTACCAACTCAAATAAGCACATAGATCCTACAACTCATATAAGCACATAACCACAACATAAAATAAGATCCAAAATCCATGTATTAAAATAACGTAGCCAATGCACGAAACATATAAACTCGTAATCCAGCTGAACCACCGTAGACAAAATTCAAAATGTATAAAGAACATGAAAATGTAATTAAACGGAATCGAACAATGACTAGCGTATACGACTATAGTTCAACCCGCACTATTCAATACTCGAAAAGAAAATAACATGTAGCTAAGTATGAACCATAGTAGTTCATAACCTAACAAATACTACGAAAATAACATTCAAACACATCAATTACTATAAAATGCACACATACTCCTATGACGCCTATATGCAGGGACCCTTAAGCTAGAGACTAGGCTACGCGACTAGGCAACCTAATTCTCTATAACCATTGTCTCTGATACCATTCTGTCACACCCCACCATGGCGGAATATGGGGCGCGACGTATGGATATCATCACAACAAACGGTGTCTCTATAGAGAAAACTAAATGCAAAAGAAATGTCATAAATAGCCACACAATGTCATGACAACATCTCAACTAAATATAGGAGTCTAGATAAGTAGGTGACAGGCCTACCTCTTACCAAAGACAAACAAATAAACAAACATCAAACATATAGGTGTCTAAAATGTACCACTTATTCAAACATTAAATAAATACTAAGAGGAAAGGGATTCCTCCTAATGCAATCATAGAAGCCTCTAAACTCTAGCCACTTCTAATACCATCCTTCATAACTACCTCACCTGAAAATGACACTAAAATCTGTCAACATAAAGTTGGTGAGAACATAGGTTTAAGTTATCTAGAACATCATAATAAACCTTGACATTCGATGTAAATAAGTTGAAGAAAGACAATTTGTAGTAATGGACCATAATGTGATAATCATGTTACATGCATCCACAACAAAACATAAACCAAGTACCAATCACATCTACAATTCACAAAGCACACTATAACAATCAAGAAGTATCCCGTCACACAAAAAAGAACACACACCACACTATCCGGATCTTTCCCACACCACCTGTGGAAGATCAACTATATCCCCGTGGAGATATCTTGCCTCCGAAGAGACGATGCACAAGTACGCAGGACAGATCGTGCCCCACGAACCAAGAACTCAGAACCAAGAACTCAGGACGGATCGTGCCCCACGCTCTACACACATCACAACTGGTCCCATAGACGCCCATACATCTATGTACCAATCCCAATCGTAACACAATCAAGATTCACATATTAGAACACACTTCAGAACACATTACATAAGCACACAAATCACAAAATAGCACATTAATGTCCACACATTTTAAAACATATTACTAAATCATTTTAAGAACATTAGAAGTGTCATCTCCATCCCAAACTGGAAAAACATTTAAAAACATAGCAAAAATGGGAATATGAACTCACCTGATAGCACAGCAAGCTATCACTCTTGCAAACCTATAAAATCATACACAACACACTTAGCTCAGGTCCTAACACCCAAGTTAAGTAACAACCACGGAGATGAATCTAATTCCCCAATTCTCACTATCTAGTTCTCCCACTACAAGCTATTGTATACGTAAAAATTCAGTTTTTCCCGGTACAGTTTACTAGTCATTAAACGACCACATGAAGTGAACTTAACACCACACTTGGATTCTACCCTACTGGAGTTATGTTATTATATGATATAAGAACTCCAAATACCAATTTTACTTTTTACTTACATGTTTAACCCTTTCGTTTAGTCTCTACACCAAAAGTCGTTTTCATAAAGCTGATTTTCTGTACATGCTAAATGTTTGACACCAAAAGCCACACCTAAACACCATAACTTTTATTGAAAACATCCAGTCCTTTTATATACATTATAAAGAGTTCCCAAATCAACAATCTTTGGCTATCTCATCCGTTTGGTTAGGTTTTGACTCAAATTCCCGAAATCCAAATTTACTCATGAACAGCGCACTGTTTTTGTAAAAAATGTTTGACGACCTTCCCGAAATCCATTTTCGACCAACCTTACATTTTTGAAAAGTAGACTCTCTGTACTTAATTTAAAAAAAAGAAACGTGACCAAAGGTGCTACCATCTGTCCGTAACAGTCAACACAAGATAGACCTAAAAATCAGACTGTTTTACACCTTTATGCACTAACCCTCTAAACATCACTAATTATCCCTAAATTATTAAACAAGAACCCTAAAATCATTAATGGATTTTAATTAACTATAATTCCCATAAAATTAACAAAACCCTAATCATCTCAATGATGGTTAATTAACATTGTAAACATAATTAATTAATAAATCATGAATTAAATTAAAATTAAATTGATCACTTACCTTGAATCAAGAAAAGTTTGATGAAACCCTAAAAAAACTTGATGAACCGATTGATTAAAAATCTTCAAAGATTTTTATGATTTTTATTTTTACTAAAAAGCTTTATATAGTTTAGTTACACAATCCTAGCCCAATACAAAAACCTTGTTTCATTTTTATTCCTTTTTCTTTTTCCACCGTCCTTTTTAATTTTTTTTACCAAAATTATATTTTATTTTCTTTATTTATTTATTTCGTTTTTTATTATATTATTCCTTATTTATATTTATTTTTTATTTATTTAATTAATCCCTTAATTAATTTATTTACACCTAAACCTTTTAACTAGTCAAATTTTACGTGTATACCGTAAAAGACGTACACATATACAGTTTTATAAGAACTCTTGAAATATGAAATAAACTAAATAACTAAGTCCTAAATGACTTAAAACCATCCCGAAAAATATTCCCGTGACTAATTACCTTATCCGAGACCTCCAAATGCTAAACCCTAAATCGCAAAAATACGATTTACTATAATACATATACGTACACATAAAATATTAAAATAAGGCCATATAGTATCCTAGCTACATCCAAGTGAACAAATGAGCATGAACTAACCCCATCATAACATCATATAATGTACCACACAATACACGAACGATGATTAACATCCAATCCAAGGCTCAAATATAAACAAACAACACATAAACACACACTAAGCACATGATCAAAGTCAAACAGTCACAGGTGACAAATCCAAAAATCTAGGGTTGTCACAAATACCCAAATAGATCTATTCACACATTTCATGCTACACTATTAACCATTACAGTCTACGGGTATGGGGCAAATAATAGGCAATAAGTCGTTGTTGTCATCAATGCATGTTTTGCATATTTAAAATATATATAGTTTTTGTATGTTTTCTCCCCCAGTTATAAAATAGTAAAGATGGGGTAATGAACTCACCTTAGTGGTAGTGATGTGATGATGATGTCACTGAATAAACTGGCACAGTATGATCACGCACTGGAGTAATTACCTAAATAATTTTAAGTGCCTTTGTAAATGCATAAATAACAATGCATGATGGATGTATGATTGAAAGAATGCATGATCACAAATTAATGAACTGTTACGACCGTTTAAGTGTTTACACTTATAGTGAATTGTAAATATATATAGTTTTAGTTTCTAATATATATATATATATATATATATAGATATATATATATATATATATATATATATATATATATATATATATATATATATATATATATATATATATATATATATATATATATATATATATATATATAAATTGTTTAGTAAAGTGGGTAATAAATTAAATAAATATGTTTTATGTTATTTAATTATTGTAAGAAAATAAGTACAATTTACTTTTCTTAAGTCCTCATAATATAGTTAACGGGATTTGTCAGTTTATAAGTTTTCATGAATAAATTAATAATTATCCAAACGGCTAAGTTAATTTAATAATAAAATAATTTATTAATATTTTTAATTAACTTAAATTACACATGAGTCCTTGTTAGTATAACAGTTTACCAAAATACCCTTTAAGGTTTCATTCCTTAAGTATATTGCGTCGTTAGTCCTTGTCCGTTTAATTTATTTATAAAAACGCCCCTAGGGCTTACAAAACTTTGGGGAAATGACCAAACACCCCACCCACCAAGTCTCGGAAATTAATTATGTTAGGGTTAGGGTTTGTTTTAGTTTACCAAAGTGACACAAATGGTCCTTAAAGTTTCGGATTGTATAAAAGGAATAATTATGGCTTGTAATAGTTTCCCAAAGTGACACTTTTAGTCCTTCATGTCTCGGCTTATTTAAGTATTAAACTTAGGTTTTATATTAAGTATCTAAAAGTGGCAGAAGTGGACCTTTAGGCATGGGCTTATTTAGATTTGGCTTATTTTAGCTTATAAGAGGGCTTATTAACTTGGCTTATTTTAACATTTCAAGGGCTTAAATAAGCTAGATTAGATATAATTAAGTCTCGTCTTATATAGCTTTTAGGGTTTTCATGGCTAGCTTATCTAAGGTTTTAAGTTTTGGCTTATATAAGTTTTTAGGGCTTATATGACGTGGCTATATAAGTTATAGTTTTTGGCTTATATTAGGTTTTAGAAATCCTATATCATGGCTTATATAAACTTGGGTAAAAGCCATAAAATACCATCGTACTTATCGAAATGTATCGACTTTAAACACTTACTATTTAATCACTAGACATTACCAACCTACTTGTTTGTTTTGTAATAATGTTACCAATATGACCTGCTAAATTTCCACGTCATTAATTTTTTTAATTTTTTTCACTTTAAAAATTACACATCCTTATTAATAAACTATCTGGATGATGATTGAGTTAGCCAACCTTTTTATCTTTGACAATTCATTTCATATGCTGCCAAAAATACATATATCATCTTCATCATCCTACTAGAAAACTCATATTACTTACTCATGCATTCATTCATACTAAAAATTATCATTTTACAAAACCTAATCTTAAACCCATTAACACACATTACAAAAAAATCATCAACATACTTTATGTAGTTTATCAGGAGATCCATATCTTTGAATGTTTATGAATTCTTAGAACAATAATTCGTCCATTTTCTTGCAATAATGCTATGTGCCATAAAAGATGTGACCCGCGGATGTAAGATCCATAGATCTAGAAGCGCATGTAAGATCATATATCAAGTCACCAGCAGCGTTGACGGTAAGCTATCATTTGTGTCGTACCCACAAAGGATGTGACCTCGCGGATGAGGAATGGAGAGGAATGACCGGGTGATGGGTAGTAAATCGTACGTGTATGACCCACAAAGGATATGATGGAGTTCAGCGATTAACAACGACGGTATGTGGTGGTGATTGAATCTATATGACTGTACGGGGGAATAGTGATCGACGGTGGGTGGTTGTGGCAGCTGGGGTTGGGGAGTTTGATGTTGAAGAGTTTATGTTTCATATCTGGGGTTGGGGGTTTGATGTTATCTATTATGTGTTGATGCAAATCTTGAGAATCAGTTGAAGTAAAAGATGAGGATGTTGTAGCTAAAGTTGACTTTATTTGGTGGAATATCTTTTTCCTAGTAATATATATTAGTCAAAAAGTCTTGGTAAGGGAAAATCATACATGGAAAAAAAATTAAATTAATTAATTACGTGGATATTACCGTGCCAGCGTGTCGGTAACAGATAACTAAATTGGTAAAAACGAAACAGTTTTGAAAGTTCGTTGGTAATGTCTAGCGATTAAATTGTAAAAGTTTAAAGTCGATACATTTCGATAAGTACGATGGTATTATATGACTTTTACCCTATAAACTTTTAGGTCTCGGCTTATATTTGTTTTAAGGGATTATGTAACACCCCCAAATTTATACAACTCAATACAGTGGAAGACTCGTTGGTGTTACGGGATAGCACATTATTCACATCATAGACAACGCATAAAAATCGCGTCGTTTAATAATAAAGAATTTCCATTCATAAATATCAAAGTTACATCGGTCCCAAGTCATATTATTTCATACAAGTTTTACAAAGAATTTGAATGGAAATTATTGTTTAAGTACGGGCCATGAATTCTTGTCGTCTTCCCGAGAATTACCTTCAAGTACCTGAGATAAAACATGTTAAAAGAAAAGGTCAGCGATAACGCCGAGTGAATTCATAGAGTTTAATAAATTCCATCAATATAACGTTGGTATAAAATTATTACCAAAAATCATTTCGTATAAATCATTGTAATAGGCCATAAAATAGCCAAAGTCATTTTTATACAAATCCTTATCGAAAATCATAATATAGGCATTTGCCTTAAAAATCATTATACGAACCAATGTCGTAAAAATATCATACAATACGTCTTATGACGTTGTATAAAGTTAAATAAAAACTGTTATATGAATATGGTTATATAAAACCAAAACACGAACATAATATCAATAGTATGACCCCGTATTGCTAGTCAGGCAATACATCGTAATTCGGTGCGTATAGTAGTATTTCGTTAATTGGATTATTATAAGCCGCATGACATTGTTACCTTACCAAACCAAACAACGGGTAGCTAACCCGATACTCAATTTGCCCACCTAAATTAGCGTGTCGTCACAAAGGTCACGCTATGGAAATCTTCTCATACATAAATTCGCTTACCAATCAATGTGGCACGACGGGGATCAACCGTCAAGGCGCGAACTGGGGTGATCGTCCCAAATAGTACTATTATATGCATAAGCGTCTACCAAATCCTGGTAGTTCACAATTCATGCTAATGGGACTTTTAGTGACATAACATAACTTTAATAATCCATTTAATTTCATCTATCGGGTCATTTAATCATTTATCAGGTCATACAATCGGGTCATACAATCATTCGGGTCCAAATCAATAAACAAATAATCGGGACAAATGGTGTCCTATTTTATAAAAAATAACATGTTATCTCCCTCGCGGGTTTATAAAACATTTTATAAAAACATTTAAAAGAGTGTGAGGCTATGAACTCACGTTGATGTGGGAAGGCGGGTTATCGGCAATTCGGACGTACCGTACGTGCTTCAATCACGGAAACCTAGACAAATAATACTCGTCTTAGACTCATGTCCAATGACTTTATAAAAATAACAATTATGTATACATATGATGATTTTATATATATGATGATCAAGTGGGTTTATATATTCTCCTTCACTCATTTTTGTGTTATGTGTCGATAACTTTTATACTAGTTTACTAGTTTTACCTATTTACATATTTTAAGTCCAATAAACTTATTATAAGTTCTTTAACTTGTATTACTCCATTTTATACTTGTATTATCAGTATTTACACTTTACATGTTGGGCTCAAATGGGTTAAGCCCAATAAATAAGTTTATAAGTGTTTTAGTCCATTTTGTTGTATTATTAGTCCAATAACGTTAACTTAGCCCGTTAATGTCCGTATGTTATATAGTTTGGCTTTTATCGGTTTTTACTTGTTATATATGTTTATATATCAGTATATGAGTTTATAAAAGTTTACATTAGACGGGTCCAGCCGTCTAAGTTTTATTTAACAAAAACGTTAATTTTACGGTAATAGCCGAAAAGTCGTAAAAATCATGTTTATAGTTTTATAACTTATAAAACTTATCAAACTACCATTTTTATAAAATGTCCATTTATTTATCCTTATACATATTTATATAAATGATTATATAAGTTAGTGGGTTTTAATTCACATTTTATACTATTTTTAGTTGAGTGCTTATATAATACTATTATACTTTAATTTCCAAAATCTGATTTTTAGTTTCATGTTCACCAAAACTGCCATACCTAGAGTTCTATATGGAGATAGAAGCTCAAATTTTTATGACATAAACTAAATGATATGTGCTCCATTTAACTCTCCTATAGATACTGTTGAATCAGCCTCTAATATTTTCTAAAAATCGTCCAAAACAGTGAACTCAGATTTGTACTTTAAACTTGTTTTGATCATATCTCACTCATTACAATGATTCCATTGCATGGCCAACTTTCACATGTGTACAAGACATATTACTTACTGTATATCCATTAATATATGCCATTTTATCAGTTCATGACATGCTTCTTTACTGTTGAATACATCCATCATTTTTAAGCAAGATTTTAGCCTTGTTTCTTATAGTTTTTCACCTTTTTAATCATATTTATCAACACCAAATCCCCACACAATACTTTTATCATCATATAATCATCATATACATATACAATAGGAAATAAAATACATGATTACATAATCAAAAATAACAAGAGGATGAGGAGAACAATCTTTATACCACCATGATGATGTAGGTTGTGATCAAAACATGGATTTTGATGGAGAAACTTGTGAATAACCAAGATCATCTTCAAGACCACCAATCTTCATAAACTCCTTGTGTAAAATCAGCCCCAAGACTCCATAGAAACTCCTCCTTGGATGTTATAAGCACCACCAATCTATAGAGCTTCAAAAGGGCTTCAACATATGTGTGAATAACACATGATTTTGTGGTTTAAATTGATCAAGTGAGGGTGTTTTGTAAGGAGAAGTGGACGGCAATAAGAGAGGGTGAGAGAAAAGTGTGAGTTGATTTGCATGTTAGAAATGGGAGTAGTGGTATTGCTAGTTTTTTTGAGGTGTGTTAGCTTAACATTGAAGCTTAACTAGACAAGTGTTGTTAGTTTGTTAAAGTTTTGACACATCATAAGATGTGTTGGTGAGTTTTAGCCGCCCTTTTGTGTATAGTGGGGTGGGATAATTTATTTTGTCCCATCCCGCTAATTTACGGGTATTCCTCGATTCTAGTTCCTCGATTTGCGTGCCCTCGGGTCGTTTTACGAAAAATGTTTTTATAAATTATGAATCAACGACACAAAACGAATCTAATAAAAATTGTCTCATCAAAAACGGAGTTCGAAAACGTAAATACGTAATCCTAAGGTTTCCGGTTTAGTCGTAAAGGACGTTAAATTAAAATCGTAAGTCCTAATCTCTTCTCGTAAATTTGTGAGTTTATGAACCAAGACAAATTTAAAACTCCAAAATAATATTCACGGATAAATTTATTTTCTGAAATGTTGGACTGTCACCAAAGACGGTGTATGTAAACGTAAGCACGTAACGTTGAATCCTCCGGTTTAGACGTAGTCGATGCTACTTCAAGACGTAAATCCAAATTACTTCCCAAAAATAAGTGAGTTCATAATATAACATTAAAATAATATGTTTAAATAATATTTGAGAATAAAATATCAATCATAAATTGACGGATTGTCACAGCATTTACCCCTAAACAGGATCTTTTTCCTCAAAGATCATCTTACTACTCGCTTCTTATAGAGTTAAAGCCATGTGGGTATTTCCTCCACATTCGGTCTTTTCTCACAAGTGTAATCCATTACAATACGCGAGTTTCATCAAACATAACTACGGGAATAAGATCAGGCTTAATCTTGACTTACTTTCTCTATCCATGATGTTCACGGGTTTTTGATGAATGCAACTTTTTGCCAATCTAAACTTTATCAAGAAAAATTCAGATATTCACTTGATAGATATTTATCAAGTTCGATTTATGAAACATAATTCACGCAGTCCTTGAAGTCCTAGGGTAGATCCAGCTTATATGCCTTTCAAACCAATCTTTTTACATCTCAATGGTCCCATACAACGGGTACTTATATCCCCATGATCTTTCAGATCATCAATTCATTTTTCCACAGTTTAAATTTTTGGCATAACTTCGCTACCCATCTGGCACTTCCAGATCTACATTTCATATTCACATAATCTCCAGCCCACTATCGGCAGTCAATATTCAGATCCTAATTTCAACAATTATTTCAGGTCTTGTGGGTCGAGTATTTTGTAAGGTTAGGTTCACCATCATAGGAAACCTTAGACCTAAAAGACATGTCCAACTCACAATGGGTGTATGTCGGGTGTCTTTATCTCAACTCCTGCTTACAGATGCCCTAATATATAAATCTTAACAAGATTCGATCTTAATCCTAATACGATAATTATCAAGGATAATCTCTCCAAAGGAAAACGATTTTACAGTTTATTACCAAAGGTCAATCATTCAAGCATAAAATAACACTTATAGTATTTTGTATCGTTACTTTACCTCGTCCATTCGATTTGGGGTGGTAAACAGTACTCTCATCAAGATTCATTCCCAATTACTTCTGAGCAAATCTCTAGAAATTCGATGCGAAGCGAGGATCTTGATAAAGATGTTCGATACAGGCACACTATGTTTACATAACTCCTTTAAATACAAAAGAGTCAATTTCTTCATCACGAATCTATCATTAACAGGAATGATATTGGCAGATTTGGTCAGTCTGTCGACGATGACCCAAATCGAATCAAATTCAGATGATGACCTTTGCACTAGTTAGACGTTTACTAATGTATGAGGCGATGTCTGCCTTCATAATTTTTCCATTAGTACAACTTCTTCAGATAAAAAGACATTAAATCATAAGTGTCATGAATAAAATACTTATACTTACAAGATTTCAACATAACTATATCTCACAATCCTCCATATTTAGACAATCACAAGTGGCCCTTTAATCATTTAGCGTTATCGGCTTCTCAATTCTAATGGTTCACATTAGCCGCGAACCCCTTTTATTATCTATATTATCCTTTTTACAAACGTCGTTCATATTTAAATTGTTCGGAAATTTTATTTTGTACCATTATTACTAAGGAACACATCCTAATTGGTTCTTTATCTTTTCTATATAATGTGTTAGTATCTACATTCATCTTTCTTCGTATTTTCTAAGTTTCAGTTTCGTCTCAACTTTCATTTTTTATCAGTTTTGCTCAATCCGACGTTTTAAAGCGTCGATAATTATTACAAGTAAATTAATAATAAATATTAAGTTTTTATGAAACGTAAACGTTAAAAGTTTAAATTTCTTAGTTCGACCAATTATAAAAATGTTCAAAATAAATTTTAATTTAATTGACACGATTTTTGTTGATTTGTCGAAAATAATTATTAAGATTCGTAAATGTTTGAAAAATCTTTGGTTATACTTTGGTCAAAATTTTCTTAGTTGAAAAGCAAAAATTGTCGTTTTAAATTTTTAAGTCATGGTGTAACGGTTTCCTCAATCCCTCTTAGGTTGTCTTGAGGTTTACACGAACATTTACCCCTAAACAGGAGTTTAGTTAAATGATTTGTGTATAAGGGAATAATCCCTTAAAAATCCTTTGTTAAAACATTTGTCGAAACATATTTGCACTTTTATTTTTAGTAATACTCAAAGTCTTAAATGGGCTCTTAATTTTTGAAGAGTCAATATAGATTCCATTATCTATTAATCACATGGTCAAATAATGTAAATGATTAAGTCTTAAATCACATATTAATTATTCAAGGTGTAGGTTTTCATTGTTCGGCCAATTCAGGGCAGTCTATAAATAATTATTAACTCATTCTTATTCTTATAAACAAACAAATAGTCCTTAATGATCACAAGCATGAATCTATCAAATTACAGCCTACACACGTGATTCACCAATTTATGAATGCTACATGTGTATTAGTCAATCCAAACGTCATCACGTGAAACTTATAATGTTAATTACAAGTTCTGGATGTAGTACTTGGAATAGATAATCTTTTTCGCAGATGCGAAGTTGATGATAACCATGCCATGGATCAAATCTTTAAAACATACGCTAGAACCTTGTAAATGATCGAACAAATCTTCCATTTCGAGTCATGGATATCGTTTTCGATTGTCAATTTACTCAGTTCACAATAATCTATAACTATAAGAATTAATAACACCATAGCTCTTCATGATGACGAGTTTGGTAGAATAAAATCTTTCTCCGACAACTCTCTCAGTTGTACGGTAATTCCTTTAATTTAGATGATGCTGACGTACAGTGCACACGCCACAGGTGCAGCACCGGGAATATAATCAATACCAAATTCAACTTGCCTTAATGGCTAAAGTCTAGGTAATTTACCAACAAATACCTACTAAAGTTTCAGATAACAGAAACATCTTTTAATAAATTCATATTAGGTTCTTTCTAGATTATAATATATATGACTAATTCACAACCATTCATGGTATAATTTCAAGTCTAAATGCAGGATATGGTCATCCATCAAGAATTATTTGGATCACTTTTAATAATCAACATATTATCGTTTAGGGGAATCTTATTCGAGTTCCCATCAATTAAGACAATGTCGTCATGTCATAATCAATCAATCCATTCTACTGGCACTATCAACTTTCTAGTTTCATAGCCGTCGATAAGATATGAACTTCTCAAAAGACTAATAATAACTCATAATCCTTCACAAATTCAGGGATATATGGAGACACAACTACTATTAAAAGAGTAAGGTCAACGCATAATCTACGCGAGAGAATTTCAAATCAGATACAGACGAAAACATTTAACGAATATGAATGTATCCCATGTTTTCATAATTTGAGTACGCATTCGAAAGCTCCTCGGATCGTTACCCAGGTCATTCAAATAAAATCAAATCATAAGAAATGATAGGAACGTCGATACATCCAGTCGGGTATCAACACTCGGTAATCAGATACTTTTCCTAAGAATCTCACTACGGGAGAATTGGTCAAGAAAGAATTGTCGATTGTCAAATAAGACAATTTCCACAGATGAGTAAATTCGACTCAGAAGAATAGATGCTACAGGCACATATGTAGGTGTCCCTAACATTATGTCCCTATTTTTCACTTCTTGCAGATCATAAAATTTAATCTTTCACAATCTTAAAAGAAAATGTAGTGTTTATTCATTAGTTTTATGGTGACTACTAATCAGCTTTGCATGGTCCATTCCAAATTGTATGTAGGCGCACAACTATATACAATTTCAAGATTAACGATGCAATGTTCAGTTCGTCAAAACTTTGTCATCATGTTTATAATAAAAACATTTTCATGCTTAATTCTTAAATAAGAATCAAAATAAATTTACAAAGATTTTCATTGTTATGAAAACAGTTAAGTTTTCCAAGGTACTTTATAAACAACCTCATTTCGATAACAATCACTTATAAATCTTACTTTGAATAATCCTTATAGTGATGAAAATTCAATTTTTCTCAATGGATACGATTTTATCTTATAAAAACAATGAGTGATCTGCAGAAGAGTGATGAAAGCTTGTTCACCAAGAATTAACTACGATATGATAGGAAATGAGCTTTAGCCAAATAATCATGAGGTTCATGACCTCGATGCCACTCAAAAAGATTAATCCACAATGTAACTCATGCGAACATTAGGATGAAGCGATAAAGGATAGATAACATTGATACATGTAGAATTCAGCAATCAATGGTAGTCTTTTCATTAATCACAAACAAGTCAAAATTATACCGTAACACATTACGTGTCACTATGTCATACAATTCTCAGAACTCATCCTACCAACTGATATCTCAGTTAAGTTAGGGATTTTTAAAAGATACCACAATGAATACTAGTCTACAAGAGTCATTAGGTGTCCCACCTGTCCCAGAAGATCCATCGGTCCCAATTTAGAAGAAGATTTCTTCAATTTATTTCTTTGACACTAGGCATCCTCGTTAGTGGACAATGGCCTAGGAACAACCCTTAACACAAACCTACAATCAATTAAAACCTTATAATTCAATCACAGAACTTAACGACTTCCTCCTAACAATCTCAGATTCCATACGGGTTAAATTTTACTTTATTCAAGCTTCAATCAATCATATACTCAAGGCGATATCCTACCTCATTTTCCAATAATTTCAACCTTATTTATAAACCTTAAAAGGGCAATAAAAGCTCGATATGAATCAACACTTAATTTCCAATCCTATAGCTCTTACAACAATAATTATCAAATGAGTCACTAGTATGAAATGACTTACACAATCAATTAGACTTCTCGGAAAGGTACTAGTGCCATGAGGCTTTTGGGTAATGGTTCCAATGACAGCCTCAAGTGCAACATCCACCCTTTCGATTTCAATTTAAGAATTGGGTGACAACGAGTCAGATGACATCTTTCTAGGTGGTAACGTTTTGTAAAACTCCACTCTATAAGGAAAGATCGTCATGACCTCGATATCAGATTTAATCTCGCCAATTCTTTTTCAATATCACAATCAACTAATATCTACATTTCTACGAATATCAACCATTTTGTTGGGATTATAAACATCCACAACTTGGTTTAGATCTAGGATGGCTAGAATTCCTACGAGAATAGCTTCGATTAATTTACTAGGGGATTTAGGGTTCCTTGTGACAATCTACGTCGTATAATACCTCGTATAAATATCAAAATAATCATCAAACAATCATGTAATCAAATTAAATCATATATATATAATCCAAGTTATATATATATATTAAAATAACACTTCTCAGTCTGGACTTGTGGGTAACTCGGGAATTCTTCGGCACCGTTATAGTCAAAAGATTTTTGGACATTTTTAGAAAAATGTTTATAGTTAAAAGATTTTGAAATGTTTTATTCAAAACCTTGGTTTTAAAAATCTTTCGTTCTCTATAACGAGAGCTCTAGTACCAAACTGTAACACCCCCAAATTTATACAACTCAATACAGCGGAAGACTCGTTGGTGTTACGGGATAGCACATTACTCACATCATAGACAACGCATAAAAATCGCGTCGTTTAATAATAAAGCATTTGCATTCATAAATATCAAAGTTACATCGGTCCCAAGTCATATTATTTCATACAAGTTTTACAAAGAATTTGAATTGAAATTATTGTTTAAGTGCGGGCCATGAATTCTTGTCGTCTTCCCGAGAATTACCTTCAAGTACCTGAGATAAAACAGGTTAAAAGAAAAGGTCAGCGATAACACCGAGTGAATTCATAGAGTTTAATAAATTCCATCAATATAACGTTGGTATAAAATTATTACCAAAAATCATTTCGTAGAAATCATTGTAATAGGCCATAAAATAACCAAAGTCATTTTTATACAAATCCTTATCGAAAATCATAATATAGGCATTTGCCTTAAAAATCATTATACGAACCAATGTCGTAAAAACATCATACAATACGTCTTATGACGTTGTATAAAGTTAAATAAAAACCGTTATATGAATATGGTTATATAAAACCAAAACACGAACATAATATCAATAATATGACCCCGTATTGCTAGTCAGGCAATACATCGTAATTCGGTGCGTATAGTAGTATTTCGTTAATTAGATTATTATAAGCCGCGTGACATTGTTACCTTACCAAACCAAACAACGGGTAGCTAACCCGATACTCAATTTGCCCATCTAAATTAGCGTGCCGTCATAAAGGTCACGCTATGGAAATCTTCTCATACATAACTTCGCTTACCAATCAATGTGGTACGACGGGGATCAACCGTCAAGGCGTGAACTGGGGTGATCGTCCCCAAATAGTACTATTATATGAATAAGCGTCTACCAAATCCCGGTAGTTCACAATTCATGCTAATGGGACTTTTAGTGACATAACCTAACTTTAATAATCTATTTAATTTCATCTATCGGGTCATTTAATCATTTATCGGGTCATACAATCGGGTCATACAATCATTCGGGTCCAAATCAATAAACAAACAATCGGGGCAAATGGTGTCCTATTTTATAAAAACTAACATGTTATCTCCATCGCGGGTTTATAAAACATTTTATAAAAACATTTAAAAGAGTGCGAGGCTATGACCTCACGTTGATGTGGGAAGGCGGGTTATCGGCAATTCGGACGTACGGTACGTGCTTCAATCACGGAAACCTAGACAAATAATACTCGTCTTAGACTCATGTCCAATGACTTTATAAAAATAACAATTATGTATACATATTATGATTTTATATATATGATGATCAAGTGGGTTTATATATTCTCCTTCACTCATTTTTGTGTTATGTGTCGATAACTTTTATACTAGTTTACTAGTTTTACCTATTTACATATTTTAAGTCCAATAAACTTATTATAAGTTCTTTAACTTGTATTACTCCATTTTATACTTGTATTATCAGTATTTACACTTTACATGTTGGGCCCAAATGGGATAAGCCCAATAAATAAGTTTATAAGTGTTTTAGTCCATTTTGTTGTATTATTAGTCCAATAACGTTAACTTAGCCCGTTAATGTCCGTATGTTATATAGTTCGGGTTTTATCGGTTTTTACTTGTTATATATGTTTATATATCATTATATGAGTTTATAAAAGTTTACATTAGACGGGTCCAACCGTCTAAGTTTTATTTAACAAAAACGTTAATTTTACGGTAATAGCCGAAAAGTCGTAAAAATCATGTTTATAGTTTTATAACTTATAAAACTTATCAAACTACCATTTTTATAAAATGTCCATTTATTTATCCTTATACATATTTATATAAATGATTATATAAGTTAGTGGGTTTTAATTCACATTTTATACTATTTTTAGTTGAGTGCTTATATAATACTATTATACTTTAATTTCCAAAATCTGATTTTTAGTTTCATGTTCACCAAAACTGCCATATCTAGAGTTCTATATGGAGATAGAAGCTCAAATTTTTATGACATAAACTACATGATATGTGCTCCATTTAACTCTACTATAGATACTGTTGAATAAGCCTCTAAGTATTTTCTAAAAATCGTCCAAAACAGTGAACTCAGATTTGTACTTTAAACTTGTTTTGATCATATCTCACTCATTACAATGATTCCATTGCATGGCCAACTCTCACATGTGTACAAGACATATTAATTACTGTATATCCATTAATCTATGCCATTTTATCAGTTCATGACATGTTTCTTTACTGTTTTATACAGCCATCATTTTTAAGCAAGATTTTAGCCTTGTTTCTTATAGTTTTTCACCTTTTTAATCATATTTATCAACACCAAATCCCCACACAATACTTTTATCATCATATAATCATCATATACATATACAATAGGAAATAAAATACATGATTACATAATCAAAAAAAACAAGAGGATGAGGAGAACAATCTTTATACCACCATGATGATGTAGGTTGTGATCAAAACATGGATTTTGATGGAGAAACTTGTGAATAACCAAGATCATCTTCAAGACCACCAATCTTCATAAACTCCTTGTGGAAAATCAGCCCCAAGACTCCATGGAAACTCCTCCTTGGATGTTATAAGCACCACCAATTTATAGAGCTTCAAAAGGGCTTCAACATATGTGTGAATAACACATGATTTTGTGGTTTAAATTGATCAAGTGAGGGTGTTTTGTGAGGAGAAGTGGACGGCAATAAGAGAGGGTGAGAGAGAAGTGTGAGTTGATTTGCATGTTAGAAATGGGAGTAGTGGTATTGCTAGTTGTTTTGAGGTGTGTTAGCTTAACATTGAAGCTTAACTAGACAAGTGTTGTTAGTTTGTTAAAGTTTTGACACATCATAAGATGTGTTGGTGAGTTTTGGCCACCCTTTTATGTATAGTAGGGTGGGATAATTTATTTTGTCCCATCCCGCTAATTTACGGGTATTCCTCGATTCTAGTTCCTCGATTTGCGTGCCCTCGGGTCGTTTTACGAAAAACGTTTTTACAAATTATGAATCAACGACACAAAACGAATCTAATAAAAATTGTCTCATCAAAAACGGAGTTCGAAAACGTAAATACGTAATCCTAAGGTTTCCGGTTTAGTCGTAAAGGACGTTAAATTAAAATAGTCCTAATCTCTTCTCGTAAATTTGTGAGTTTATGAACCAACACAAATTTAAAACTCCAAAATAATATTCACGGATAAATTTATTTTCTAAAATGTCGGACTGTCACCAAAGGCGGTGTATGTAAACGTAAGCACGTAACGTTGAATCCTCCGGTTTAGACGTAGTCGATGCTACTTCAAGACGTAAATCCAAATTAATTCCCAAAAATAAGTGAGTTCATAATATAACATTAAAATAATATGTTTAAATAATATTTGAGAATAAAATATCAATCATAAATTGACGGATTGTCACAGATTAAATATCCAACTTAAATATGACTAGGCTTTTATGACTTATGGGCTTATATAAGCTTAATGTTTCGGCTTATATTAATTTTTATAGACTTTTATGGTATAGTGGTTTACTCTACGGCTTAAATATGTTCTCATGCATAACTTTACAAGTTTTAGGGTTTTTAAGACAAGACTACTCATAGATATCATATAAGCCGTGGCCTTATATGTCGTCTAAGGTTTATTTAGAAGTTTCAAACGTATGCATGTACTTCTAACTCCATTTTTGTAGTAAAAACATGCATGAGAAGTAAAATAAGTAAGGAAAAATTTAGGGAGGACTTATACTTACTTGTTTCAAAATAAACTTGATGATGACAATGGTTTAAGAGTTCTAGACGTCGGGTTCCACTAGGATGATCTTGGATTCGTCTTAAATTCTAAATATCTTGGATATGAACACTAAATGCTTGGAGAAGACTAAGAGTAAATGCTAGGAGTCGTCTAGGTGTTTTGTTAAGTTTGTATATCTGAATGTTTTTTGTAGTAAGGGATAAATATCACAAATGAGATTGTGAGGAGTGGTTTGAGCTTATACACGTCCAAGAGAGATAATAAGTTAGATTTTGAAAATTTTGGGAGTGTACTTGGTGAGTACATGTTTTAATGACTTAAGAATGTACATATGTCATATACTTCCTTTTTGAGGTCGCATGTGAGGCTTCCAAGGGAACAAAAGAGAGTTGCATAGTGTTTTTATTAATTGGAATGCTTGTACAAGTGAAAAGGTTGTGTGGAGGTATGCTATCAAACGTCTAACATCACAAGAGGGGTGCTAGGTGGCTTGTTTATGTGATAGAAGTATAGTAAACCTAGTACATCCTTTAAATGCAATTGTTGTACATGGTGCCATGGTTTTGATAATAAAACCGGTGGTATATGGCTAGTCAAAGGAAAAGAAATGTTTTCTATAGTGTATGCCTTAATGATATATGTTGTACATAGTCTAAAAGTCAAGAGTGTATATGGTAAAGGTTTTACGTATTTAAATGTTATGTATATGTATGTATTCGGCTATAATTGAGTCTAGGGTATTTTTATGTTTAATTTTTGTGTCTAAGTATAGTCACTAGGAGTATAGGTGTAGTATTGTGTGAGTATGTTTAAGTCTAGGTTGATTTTGGTTAAGTTTGGGATCCTTGGTGAAAGTATGGTCATTTTTAGATGAGAAAATACTATACTATATTAAAAGTATGACAACTTAGTTCAAATAAGTTAAAATGGTTAAAGGTAATGTTTAAATATAAAAACAATTGATGTCGTAACGTAAAGTCATTTATAATGTATATATATATATATATATATATATATATATATATATATATATATATATATATATATATATATATATATATATATATATATATATATATATATATATATATATATATATATATATATATATATATATATATATATATATATATATATATATATATATATATATATATATAGAGTTGGGTTATTGTAGTGTAGTACCTTAAAGTTGTTAAAATAAAAAGTCATCATAACCATTGATTTTATCAATTAACATGTGATTTATTTAAGATTAGACACAAAATAATAAATAGTATAGATAAAAATTTGATATAAAACCACTAAAATCTTTATACGTTAAAATTTACAACTGATACATATGATACATATTTTTGCTTCACAAAATATTATTAATAAACGAATTAAAATTTACATGAAATTCAGTTTTGATATAGCAAATCCATTTTGCTCCCCTTAACATATGCCACGATATTCGAAAACATTTCTCACATGTCGGGATGAGCCATCACGTTAAGTTAAACCATTTTTTATCAATCATGTCTCATATTAAATCAAATTTTCTCCCCCGTATTAAAAATATTAACCCAACCGATATTTTTGATATCAATTGATTTAATGAAGTTTAAACAAAGTTTTGGGAAGAAAAATGCAAGTCATTTTTATCTCCATGATACCAATATGTAATGATACCAATTTGTAAAAAGGTACCATATATGTTGAAATAGATCACATATTCACCATATTAGAAAAATAATGACAAGGTTGGACCAGATTGATGAGAACATCATATGATAGAATCACGTGGTTCTTGTCAGCAAATGTTGGTCTCCTCGTCACGTCTGAAGTTATCTCTTGACACCACATGTACGATTGATAGCTAGAAAATCGCTCCCCCTTAATTGTTGACCTGTAATCTATCTAAAGAGTTGTAGTCGTCGTTTGAGTAGTCACATCGTCGAGTATGTTGATACCAAATCGTAAAGATCTTCGATTGTAGATATGATAACTTCATAAAAGCAAGATTTCTCTCATTTTATCAAATAAATGCACTGATGGGTACATATATTCGTGTTATAAGGTAAACACAACCCCTTACATGATTATAAAGTAAACCATGCTCGAGAAAGTTTATTCCCGTTGTTGATACAACTGATACATATGATACGTTAAAATTTACAACTGATACATATGATACATAAACGAATTAAAACTAATCAATAATGTGTCATTTAGCTATTTTTTTATTGCTTCTTATTTTAAAAACTTTAAGCACCTACACCATTTTATCTAAATTATATATATATATATATATATATATATATATATATATATATATATATATATATATATATATATATATATATATATATATATATATATATATATATATATATACATATATATACATATATATATATATATACATATATATATATATATACATATATATATATATATATATATATATATATATATATATATATATATATATATATATATATATATATATATATATATATATATATATATATATATATATATATATATATATATATATCAGTATATTTAAAGCTTAAAAATTAATACTTAAGTAAATATTATTAATTATGATCATGAGTTTGGATTTGTGAACCAACATGATGAATGCTTATGCTTATAAGTTCAGGTGTCTAAAATGTCCAAAAGGAGTGATTGGTTATTGTCCTGCATGTTCACATAATGTAGTCATCCAAATGTGACTGTGTCCTTATGATTAAGTGATGAAAATCATCAAGTATGCTATCAAACTAAATGTCTCCATTTTTTGATGATTAAAATAATGTATGCTATGTATGATGCATATGATTTCTCAAAGGATTTCATGCAAAGGTGGTAATATATATTCCGATATCATAAGGTGACGTATACAATGATAACATAGTCAAAACCTGAAATTTACAGGTTTTACACCAGCCACGTCGCCACTCATTGGCTTCAGTGGAGAAACCATATGGCCACTAGCCCAGCTGCGACTCCTAGTTACCTTCGGAGACGACGAACACTCAACCACAACGTGGATGAATTTCATGGTGATACATTCACCATCGCCGTATAGGCATTATTGGAAGGCCAAGAATATTAGCTATCCGGGTCGTACCATCCACGGCACAAGGCATGATGAAATTCCCTGTCGAAGGAGGAATTGTCACTATCTTCAATACGGTGGTACCACCATCAGAGTGTCATGCAATAACCCCACCAGCGCAGCTAGCCCCCAAGGGAAAGGATTCACCACCAGCAAACTGGAAGGTAGCCATCCATCCAAACTATCTGGATCAAAAGATAGCAATAGGAGGAATCGTAATTGAGAAAGGCAAGAGCGCCATGTGCAATCTCCTAAAAACAAACCTTGACGTATCCGCTTGGGAACCAAAAGACATAACGGGCGTACCACGTTCGATGGCAGAGCATAGGTTACAAATCCGAACGGGATATCCCCCAGTGAAGCAAAAGACACGTGGGCAAGCCCTAGAGAGAAGCCAAATAATACTTCAAGAAGTAAAAAAGTTGGTGGATGCAGGCATTTTGCGGGAGGTATACTACCATGATTGGCTATCCAACCTTGTCATTGTAAAGAAGCACGATGGAAGTTGGCGCATGTGCATTGACTTCACAGATTTAAACAAAGCATGTCCGCAAGACTGCTACCCACTTTCGGACATTGATTTTGTAGGATTATGTAAATCTTGCTTATACAAGAGAGAGAGTAGAGAGGGAGATAGTCAGAACATACACACAATATTAGAGAAAATATGTGTAAAATACACTTTTTCTAAGTGTAAAATAAAGTGAACCACACCCTCTCCATCAAAGGAGAGGGTTTATATACCAAGCCCATAAGATGGGCTTGGGTTACATTTTGGGCCGTTGACCTACACAAGTTGTAGGCTTGGCTTGGGCTTGTTTGTTTAATATAGTAAAACTCAACTACGAGCTACTACTTAGACTATTGTTGGAGTGACCGATCCTTTCTAATACGTAAAACGTATTTCCAACAACCTCCCCCTAAGGGAGGTCCTCCAAACAAGGGTGTTACCCGAGTTACAAAATAAAATAAACATAGCATACTATGCTTTTCTTGAGCTCGTAGTCTTCGTCTTTCCTTTCTTTTTCTTTTCCGGTGAATATGTTGATGTGATCTCTGATATCAATCTTGAGCATCAATCTCTTGCCTTGATATCCATCACTTGTGATATTCTCCTCTTCATGACTTCATGTCCCACATACTTATACCTTTGTAATTCTTGAAAGCTTCAGAGTTTGATACAGCGGAAGACTTGACTTTGAGGTTTTCTTGAATTTGTTGAAGTATTAAGTGCAAAAAGTATAAGCATGTGGGGACGACTTCTTCTCGGACTCCGCAACACCACCGTCTTCAAATGTAGTAACATAAGTAGACACGAATGAAATGGCTTTAACATTTCATTCTGATTCGGTAGCATTTTACCTCCGGCCGGTGAAGACCGTTGGACGATATAAAATATCATACTCGTGGCAGGTAGTTTCAATTAAGAACATCCTTTACAAGATTTTGCAGGTAAACCCGTTATCATGACTCGACCGTCCAAAGCTGACTGTGAACGTAAAATTTGAATCATTTGGATAAAATTATCCACATGATTAAAGCCATCAATTCCGATTCATGGAACAAGTTTGATTTATTAAAGAATCCCACCATCGTTGTTTTCCAGTTGTCACGAGCTTGATTCAAATTGAATCTTGCAAGTTACCTACCAAATTTTGTTTGAAAGTTAACACTAGAAGGATTTCCATTCGTCACTGTAAATACTAAAAAGTATTACTCTGAATGTTCTGACAAGATCACTAAGATATTGCGTAGAGACCTGGAACGTGTTTAAATTCAGTTAAGAATTAAACAATTGTTGCTTTCCAGTTATCATAAGTTTGATTAATAAAGAATTGCACAAGTCACCTACCATGAGCTTTTTAATGTTCGCTCAAGAAGGATTTCCATCTTCATTGTAAATACATTCGTATTACTAGGATGTTCATGCAAGATCATGAAGATTTTGCGTAGGACTCTTAATATCTTTCTTACTTTTCATAGTGTGTGAAGAAGCAAGGAAATATGGAAGTGTGTCCTAATGAGATATTTGATGATCTCAAATGAGTCTAGACTCGATCGTGAACATTGGATTTTTAGTGATCAAAGGCTGGAGAGGAGTGCCACCATTTAATACCAATTTATTCCGAGTGAATAAATCAATAGATAACGAGTTGATCTTCGTGTGATTAAAACAAATACTTTTTGAGATATATCTGAGTTAGCTGGGATGGGTTGTACATTACATCACTGGGTCCATGATGTGTATCTTCAATAACATATGAGTTGACCCGGTTTCTACCTAAGGTTGTAAGGAGGGCTTCTTTATTTTCACCCTTTATCATTACAATTATTTTTTACATTCTTCAACCCCTTCCATGTTTACCAATACGTCATAACTAGCACCTTGTTGTGATTGTTATAGTGCTAACTTAAGTACTTGGTCGACATTCAGCTACGTTCATAAACTTTCTCCATCTTTCCTAAGGACTAATATTTTTAGCTATGGAATGTCCTTGGGAAGATCTCTCTGGTTCCGAAAGAATCATTGGACTTACCTATCCTACCATCGTTTTGTCACCACAATCTTCATCGTCGTGAAATAAATGGGTTGTGGGTAAGTATAAATCACCATGAAATTCAGTTTTGATATAGCAAATCCATTTTGCTCCTCTTAACATATGCCACGATATTCGAAAACATTTCTCACATGTCGGGATGAGCCATCACGTTAAGTTAAACCATTTTTTATCAATCATGTCTCATATTAAATCAAATTTTCTCCCCCGTATTAAAAATATTAACCCAACCGATATTTTTGATATCAATTGATTTAATGAAGTTTAAACAAAGTTTTGGGAAGAAAAATGCAAGTCCTTTTTTATCTCCATGATACCAATATGTAATGATACCAATTTGTAAAAAGGTACCATATATGTTGAAATAGATCACATATTCACCATATTAGAAAAATAATGACAAGGTTGGACCAGATTGATGAGAACATCATATGATAGAATCACGTGGTTCTTGTCGGCAAATGTTGGTCTCCTCGTCACGTCTGAAGTTATCTCTTGACACCACATGTACGATTGATAGCTAGAAAATCGCTCCCCCTTAATTGTTGACCTGTAATCTATCTAAAGAGTTGTAGTCGTCGTTTGAGTAGTCACATCGTCGAGTATGTTACCAAATCGTAAAGATCTTCGATTGTAGATATGATAACTTCATAAAAGCAAGATTTCTCTCATTTTATCAAATAAATGCACTGATGGGTACATATATTCGTGTTATAAGGTAAACACAACCCCTTACATGATTATAAAGTAAACCATGCTCGAGAAAGTTTATTCCCTTTGTTGATTCAAAGCTTTCATAAGAAAAACTTGACTTTAATATGAATGGCGGGTTGCAGTCTGAAATAACTACAAGCCATTTAGGCATGTTTTATGAAATATTTACAACTTTTGTACGGACTCTATATATGGCTCCGTGTCAATATTAATCAAAATTTCTAAGGCTGTAAATATTATCATACCAAAAGACATGCCTTATAAATTTTAAAAAGATAGTAAAAATATTTTTGGATTTTTCTGAATTTTTTAACTTTTAGGGTTTTTATATGGTTTTATATTTTTGTATTTTGCTTTTGTGGATAAACATATAAACAATATATAAAATGATTACCAAGGATACAGAGAATAGTTTACCACCACTATTCTTTCGTTTCATCTGCCAATGCCTTTAGAGTCTCGGGTGAGAAAGTTCTCATTCCTAGCTTGTCAGCCAAAAATTCAATTCGAGCGCGATTAAAGCCTTTGTGAAAATGTCTGCCAATTGACACTCAGATCTGACAAAGTAAAGCTTGATCAGTCCTTTTTCCACTTGCTCCTTGATGAAATGGTAGCGAATGTCAATATGCTTCGACCGGTAGAATTAGAGATTGTTGCAGTAGAGGGCAATGGCACTTTCGTTGTCGTAGTACATCGGAATTTTGTTGAAACCTAGACCATAGTCGGTTAATTGTGATCTCATCCAAAGAATTTGAGCACAACAACCGGACATAGCTATGTATTCTGCCTCCGTACAGGAAATTGCAACACTTTTTTGCCTTTTCGACGCCCAACTGATAAGTCGATCTCCTAGTAGTTGCAAAGTTCCACTCGTGCTGCGCTTGGTATCTTGACATCCCGTGTGGTCTGCATCTGCATATGCCATTAGTGCAATATAGGAGTCCTTCGAGTACCAAACTCCCCGATTAACAGTTCCTTTAAGATATCGAAAAATCCTTTTAACAACAACTAAATGTAACTCAATAGGCCTCGTTTAATACCGAGCACACATACAAATTGAGAACTGAAGGTCAGTCCTGCTAGTTTTAATATACAATAGGGTACCGATCATACCACGAAAAAGTGTAGGATCAATAGGAATCCCAGTTGGATTTAGTTCTTTCCACCATAGGAGTATCCACGAGGTCGCAAGATTCCATCTTATCTTTCTTAAGCGATTTAAGGGCATACTTGGATTGGTTGATAAAGATGCCTCTAGGACTTTGGGAAATCTGATGTCCTAAGAAAAATGATACCTTATCCATCATTGACATCTTAAACCGAGAATACATAATTCATCTGATAAAATTTGGTTCAAGGAAGCAATTATAATATCATCAATGTATATTTGTACCATAATCATGTCTTTTCCGCGTTTTTGAATGAACAGCGTTGGATCCACCTTGCCTTTTGTGAAGCCTTCTATAATGAGGAATTGTAACAATAAATCATACCACGTCTGAGGAGCTTGTTTCAACCCATAGAGAGCCTTTTTAAGTCGGTACACGTGATTAGGATATTTAGAATTCACAAAACCATCTGGTTGATGAACATAAACCCCTTCTTTGATTTCACCATTAAGAAATGACGTCTTCACATCCATTTGATAGACGATCATATTCATATAAGCTGCATAAGTGAGGAATAGTCTAATAGCTTCCAAACGGGCAAAGAGTGCAAAGGATTCCATAAAGTCGATGCCTAATAAGTTTTTGTACCCACGAGCTACTAGACGAGCTTTGTTTTTCAAAATTCCGCCTAATTCGTCGAGTTTCACCTTATAAACCCATTTCAAAGTGAGTAACTTCACTTGATCTGGGCATGGGACAAGTTCTCATACATCAAGTCGTACAAATTCATTAAGTTCTTCTTGCATAGCTCCTATCCAACAAGATTGGATAAAAACTTGTTGCCACGTGTTAGGTTTAACTTCACTGAGAAAAGCTTCAAAATGACAAAATAATGCACTTTCTTGTAACTGACTTCGTGTGGATACCGGACGATTAGGTTCACCAATAATAGAATCTATAGGATGATCCTTTGTCAACTTGTTGTCATGTTCACGAATCCGTGGATTGGAGTAGACCGTAGTAGGAGCTTCCTCTAAGGTGGACGACCCAACTTGATTAGGGTGGGGGATTGGTACACCAAAGAATGGAAGTTCACGCATTTGAGTGAATTCCAAATCGTGATTATCATCATCCTCTTCATCATAAATGGGCATAAGATGGGTAGTTGATACATGTGTTGGTTGAGAATTACTCGTTGAAGGCGTATCTTGACCAATTGTTGTCGACACATTTGATTGTGCTTCATTTGTTGGAGTTACAACTTCGTGGACCGGAGCGATTTCTCCAGTGACTAGAGCAACAATACTTGGAGGAGTAAAGAATTCATCAAAGAACGGTTGAAACAACGTATCCCACTCATTCCTAGTAGGTGGTGTAAATGATAATGAAGAAGGGTTGTTTGGGACAAGACAGAGCTAATATTACTGGGTCCCATTTCATGAAGTGCGGGTTTGGAGCTGCTTTGCTCAGAAGCCATTGCCGTCAGCTTATCAAAATCAACATTCATAGTTTTGAGGATCTTACAAGAATTATGAATGTAGATTCTGAAGGCCTTCTTTGCGGGTACATAACTAATGAAAATACCGATATCAGCCTTTGGTTGAAGTTTTCCCAAATTGTCACCATCATTATATGGAAAACAAAGAGAACCAAATACATGAAGGTATAGATAAATCTGGTACTTTTCCATGTAGAAGCTCATAAGGTGTTTTACCATGGCATTTCCAAATTAGTGATCGGTTTTGGGTGTATATTGTTGTAGAAACTGCTTCTGCCTATAAAAACAATGGCGCTTTTGAGTAAATTAACATCGTTCGAGCAGCTTCCATAAGTGTGCGATTTCGCCTTTCAACGACACCGTTTTTTGTGGAGTGCGAGCAACGGATGTTTCATGAGATATGCCAACATCTTCATAATAATTATGTAGTGTTTGTAAACAAATTCGGTTCCATTATCTATATGAATACGTCGGACAGTAGTATTGAGACACACCTGAATCATCTTGAGAAAGTTGATGATGAATCGAGGTGCCTCATCCTTAGTTCATAAAAATTTCACCCATGTAAACCGAGATTAATCATCTACAATGACGATGATGTACTTTTTACCACTAAGACTTTCAACATGTAGTGGCCCATAAAGACCCATATGCAACAAATAAAGTTTCTCTTGGTTGGTGTCTTCAGTCTAGCATTTTGTAAGATATTATAAATCTTGCTTATGTTTAGAGAGAGAAAGAGATAGAAAGATAGATGATTTCACACACACTTTAGAGAGAGAAAGTGATTAACTATGTGTAAAATGAAATGAAACCACACCTCTCCATCTAAGGAGAGGGTTTATATACCCAAGCCCATGTGATGGGCTTGGGCTTACATTGGGCCGCCGGCCTACACATGTTGTAGGCTTGGCTTGGCCTTGTTTGTTAAATATTAAGTTAACTAAACCACGAGCTATTACTTAGACTATTGTTGGAGTGACCGATCCTTTCTAATATGTAAAACGTATTTCCAACAATCTCCCCCTAAGGGAGGTCACTCCAAACAAAGGCGTTACCCAAGTTACAATAATAAAATAAACCTAGCATACTATGCTTGTCTTGAGCTCGTAGTCTTCGTCTTTCTTTTCTTTTTCTTTTCTGGTGAACATGCTGATGTGATCTTTAATATCAATCGTGAGCATTAATCTCTTGCCGTGATCTTATGCATCCATCACTTGTGATCTTCGCCTCTTCGTGACACCATGTCCCACATACTTATACCTTCGTAATTCTTGAAAGCTTTAGAGTTCGATACAGCGGAAGACTTAACTTTTTGGCTTTCTTGAATTAGATGAGCTATTAAGTGCATAAAGTATAAGCATGCGAGCACGACTTCTTCTTGGGTTCCACAAAGCCACCGTCTTCAAATACCTTAACATAAGTAGACACGAACAAAATGGCTTTGAACATTTTATTCTAATTCGGTAGCATTTTACCTCCGGTCGGTGAAAACCGTTGGACGATATAAAATATCGTACTTGTGGCAGGTAGATTTAATTAAAAATCTCCTTGACAAGATTTCGCGGGTAAACCCGTTCTCTTTACTCGACCGTCCAAAGCTGACTGCGAACGTAAAGAGTGAATCATTTGGATAAAATTATCCGCATGATTGAAGCCGTCAATTATGATTCCTGGAACAAGTTTGATTCATTAAAGAATCGCACCATCGTTGTTTTCCAGTTGTCACGAGCTTGATTCATATTGAATCTTGCAAGTTACCTACCAAGTAATGTTTGAGGTTAACACTAGAAGAATTTCCACTCATCACTGTGAACACTAAGGTATCACTCTGAGTGTTCTAGCAAGATCACTAAGATAATACATAGAGGCCTAGAACGTGTTTAAATTCAGTTAAGAATTAAACCACTGTTGCTTTCCAGTTATCACAAGCTTGATTAATAAAGAATCGCACAAGTCACCTACCATGAGATTTTTGATATTCGCTCAAGAAGGATTTCCATCTTCATTTCAAATACTTTCGTATTACTCGGATGTTCAGGCAAGATCATGAAGATTATGCGTAGGACTCTTGAAATCTTTCTTACTTTTCACAGTGTGTGAAGAAGCAAGGAATTAGGAAAGTGTGTCCTAATGAGATATTTGATGATCTCAAATGGCTCTAGACTCGATCGTGCATTTTGGATTTTAGTGATCGAAGGCTGGAGAGGAGTGACACCATTTCAGTACCAACTTATTCAGAGTGAATAAATCGATAGAAGACATGTTGATCTCCGTGTGATTAAAACAAATACCTTTTGAGAGATATCTGAGTTAGCTGGGTTGGTTTGTGCATTGCATCACTGGGTCTATGATGTCTATCTTCAATATCGAGCATCATTAAAAATGATCTCAATAGCATATGTGTTGACACGGTTTCTGCCTAAGTTGTAAGGAGGGCTTCTTTCTTTTCACCCTTTATATTTACAATTGTTTTTCATTCTTCAACCCCTTAAATGCTTACCAATACGTCATAACTAGCACCTTGTTGTGATTGTTCCAGTGCTAACTTAAGTACTTGGTCGGCATTCAGCTACGTTTACAATCTTTCTCCATCTTTCCTAAGGACTACTATTTCTAGCTAAGGAATGTCCTTGGGAAGATTCCTCCGGTTTTGGAAGAATCATTGGAGTTAACCTATCCTACCATCCTTATGTCACCACAATCTTCATCGTCGTGAAATAAATGGGTTTTGGCTAACTATATGTCACCATGAAAATCCATTTTGATATGCAAATCCGTTTTGCTCCCCCTTAACATATGCCACGATATTCGAAAACATTTCGCATATGTCGGGATGAGCTATCACATTAAGTCAAACCGTTTGTGATAATTTCCCATATTAAATCACATTTTCCCCCCATATTAAAAATATTAACCCAGTCGTTGTTTTTAATATCAATTGTTTTAATGAAGTTTTAACAAAGGTTTTGGGAAGAAAAATGCAAGTCCGTTTTATCTTCATGATACCAAATGTATGAGATATGATACCAATTTGTAACATGATCACATATTCACCATTTTAGAAAAAATTGACAAGGTTGGACCTGATTGATGAGAACATCATATGATAAGATCAAATGGTTCTTGTCGGCATATGTTGGTAGCCTCGTCACGTCTGAAGTCATCTCTTGACACCATGTGTACAATTGGTATTGTTGTCTTGACACCAATTAGTGAGCTTGGCACTTTCAGCATCGAAGATTTTGAATGCTTGACAATTGCTCCCCCTCAATTGTTGACCCGTGTTCTATCGAAAGAGCTGTAGTCGTCGGTTGAGTAGTCGTATCGTCGAGTATGTAGAGACCAATTGTAGATTGCTATGGTTGTAGAGATGATAGCTTTATAAAAACAAGACTTCTCTTGTTTTAACAAATAAATGCACTGAATCGTACATAGATTTGTGTTAGACCAAGTTATTGTGACAATCCTCAATTTATGGTCAATATTTTATTCTCAATAATTATTTGAAAATATTATTTTATGAACTCACTTATTTTTGGGAAGAAATTTGGATTTACGTCTTGAAGTAGCGTCGACTATGTCTAAACCGGAGGATTCTACGTTACGTGCTTACGTTTACACACACCGTCCTTGGTGACAGTCCGACATTTCAGAAAATAAATTTATCCGTGAATATTATTTTGGAGTTTTAAATTTGTGTTGGTTCATAAACTCACAAATTTACGAGAAGAGATTAGGACCTACGATTTTATTTTAACGTCCTTTCCGACTAAACCGGAAACCTTAGGATTACGTATTTACGTTTTCGAACTCCGTTTTTGATGAGACAAATTTTATTGGATTCGTTTTGTGACGTTGATTCATAATTTACAAAAACATTTTCCGTAAAACGACCCGAGGGCACGCAAATCGAGGAAACTAGAATCGAGGGGTATCCGTAAATAAATGGGGATGAGACAAGTGGGACACTTGTCCCACCCCCATCAAAACCGGCCATATTAAGCTACTTACACCATGAGGTGTCAAAACCTCATAAACAAATGCTACACATGTTAACAAGGCTTACACTTTAAGCCACTAGTAGCTAAAAACCATCAAACCATTCCACCATTTCTCATTTCCATCTTTCTAACATGCAAAACAATCTCCAAATTCTCTCACCCTCCTCATTTTTGGCCGTCCCATTTTCTTCACAAAACACCTTCACTTGATCAATTTAAACCACAAAATCATGTGTTATTTACACATATGTTGAAGCCCCTTTGAAACCCTATTGATTGGTGGTGTTTATAACATCCAAGGAGGAGTTTCCATGGAGTACTAAGGCTGACTTTCCACAAGGAGTATATGAAGTTTGGTGGTCTTGAAGATGGTCTTGGCTATGCACAAGTTTCTCCATCAAAATCCATGCTCAAATCACAACCTACATCAACTTGGTGGTATAAAGATTGTCCTCCTCATCTTCTTGTTATTTTGATTATGTAATCATGTATTTTATTTCCTATTGTATATGTATATGATGATTATATGATGATAAAAATATTGTGTGGGGATTTGGTGTTGATAAACATGATTAAAAAGGTGAAAAACTATAAGAAACAAGGTTAAAATCTTGTTTAAATGTGTTGGCTGTATAAAACAGTAAAGAAACATGTCATGAACTGATAAAATGATGAATTAGAATTAATATACAGTAAGCTATGGGTCTTGTACACATGTGAGAGCTGGCCATGCAATGGAATCATTGTAATGAGTAAAATATGATCAAAACAAGTTTAAGATACAAATCTGAGTTCACTGTTTTGGACGATTTTTAGAAAATACTTAGAAGATTATTCAACAGTAGCTATAGAAGAGTTAAATGGAGCACATATCATTTAGTTTATGTGGTAAAAATTTGAGCTTCTATATCCATATAGAACTCTAGATATGGAAGTTTTGGTGAAGATGAAAATAAAAATCAGATTTTGGAAATTAAAGTATAATACTATTATATAAGCACTCAAAAATTTAATAGTATAAAATATAAATTAAAACCCACTAACTTATATAATACATTTATATAAATATGTACAATGGTAAATAAGTGGACATTTTATGAAAATGGTAACTTGTTAAGTTTTATAAGTTATAAAACTATAAACATGATTTTTACGACTTTTTCGGCTATTACCGTAAAATTGACGTTTTTGCTAAATAAAACTTAAACGGTTGGACCCGTCTAATGTACACTTTATAAAACTCATATACTGATATATAAACATATATAACAAGTAAAAACCAATAAAACCCGAACTATATAACATACGGACATTAACGGGCTACGTTAACGTTATTGGACTAATAATACAACAAAATGGACTAAATAAGTTAAACACTTATAAAAAGAACTTATTGGGCTTAACCCATTTGGGCCAAACTTGTAAAGTTTAAATACTGATAATATAAGTATAACATGGATTGATACAAGTTAAAGAACTTATAATAAGTTTATTGGACTTAAAATATGTAAATAGGTAAAACTAGTAAACTAGTATAAAAGTTATCGACACCTAAACACAAAAATGAGTAAAAGAGAATATGTAAACCCACTTGATCATCATATATATAAAATCATCATATTTATACATAATCGTTATTATTTGTCCAGGTTTCTGTGATTGAAGCACGTACCGTACGACCGAATTGCCAATAACCCGTCTTCCCACATCAACGTGAGTTCATAGCCTCGCACTCTTTTAAATGTTTTATAAACCCGCGAGGGAGATAACATGTTAGTTTTGATAAAATAGGACACCATTTGTCCCGATTGTTTGTTTATTGATTTGGACCCAAATGATTGAATGACCCGATTGTATAACCCGATAAATGATTAAAGGACCCGATAGATGAAATTAAATGGATTATTAAAGTTAGGTTATGTCACTAAAAGTCCCATTAGCATGAATTGTGAACTACCGGGATTTGGTAGACGCTTGTGCATATAATAGTACTATTTGGGGACGATCACCCCAGTTCGCGCCTTGACGGTTGATCCCCGTCGTGCCACATTGATTGGTAAGCGAATTTATGTATGAGAAGATTTCCATAGCGTGACCTTTGTGACGACACGCTACTTTAGATGGACAAATTGAGTATCGGGTTAGCTACCCGTTGTTGGTTTAGTAAGGTAACAATGTCATGCGGCTTATAATAATCTAAATTAACGAAATACTAATAGACTCTCCAAATTACGATGTATTGCCTGACTAGCAATACAGGGTGAAACTATTGATATTATGTTCGTGTTTTGGTTTTCATAACCATATTCATATAACGGTTTTTATTTTCATACAACGTCATAAGACGTATTGTATGGTGTTTTTAACGACAATGATTCGTATAATGGTTTTTAAGGAAAATGCCTATATTATGATTTTGATGACGATTTGTATAAAATGACTTTGGCTATTTTATGGCCTATCAAAATGATTTGTACAAAATGATTTTCAGTAATAATTTTATACTGATATTATATTGATGGATTTTATTAAACTCTATGAATTCACTCGGCGTTATCGCTGACCTTTTCTTTTAACATGTTTTATCTCAGGTACTTGAAGGTAATTCTCGGGAAGACGACAAGAATTCATGGCCCGCACTTAAACAATATTTTCCATTCAAATACTTTGTAAAACTTTGTATGAAATAATATGACTTGGGACCGATGTAACTTTGATGTTTATGAATGGAAATGATTTAATATTAAACGACGCGATTTTTATGCGTTGTCTATGATGTGAGTAATGTGCTATCCCGTAACACCAACTAGTCTTCTGCTGTATTGAGTTGTATAAATTTGTGGGTGTACAGTTTGGAATCAGAGCTCTCGTTATAGAGAACGAAAGATTTTTAAAACCAAGGTTTTGAATAAAACATTTCAAAATCTTTTAACTATAAACATTTTTCTAAAAATATCTAAAAATCTTTTGACTATAACGGTGCCGAAAAACTCCCGAGTTACCGACAAGGCCAGACTGAGAAGTGTTATTTTAATATATATATAACCTGGATTATATATATATATATATATATATATATATATATATATATATATATATATATATATATATATATATATATATATATATATATATATATATATATATATATATATATATATATATATATATATATATATATATATATATATATATATATATATATATATATATATATATATATATATATATATATATATATATATGATGTAATTTTATTACATGATTGTTTGATGATTATTTTGATTTTTATACGAGGTATTTATACGACGTAGATTGTCACCAGAAACCCTAAATCCCCTAGTAAATTAATCGAAGCTATTCTCGTAGGAATTCTAGCTAACCAAGATCTAAACCAAGTTGTGGATATTTATGATCCCAACAAATGGTTGATATTCGTATTATTGTAGACATTAGTTGATTGTGATATTAAAGAAGAATTGGCGAGATTAAATCTGATATCGATGTCATGACGATCTTTCCTTATAGAGTGGAGTTCTACAAAACGTTACCACCTAGAAAGATGTCATCTGATTCGTTGTCACCCAATTCTTAAATTGAAATCGAAAGGGTGAATGTTGCACTTGAGGCTGTTATTGGAACCATTACCCAAAAGCCTCATGCCACTAATACCTTTCCGAGAAGTCTAATTGAATGTATGAGTCATCTCATACTAATGACTCATTTGATAACTATTGATGAAAGAGCTATAGGATTGGAAATTAAGTATTGATTCATATCGAGCTTTTATTGCCTTTACAAGGCCGAAGAATAAGGTTGTAAGTATTTGAAAATGAGGTAGGATATCGAATTGAGTATAAGTTGATTAAAACTTGAATGAAGTAAAAATTTAACTTGTATGAAATATAAGATTGTTAAGAGGAAGTCGTTAAGTTTTGTGATTGAATTATAAGGATTTAATTGATTGTTAGTTTGTGTTAAGGGTTGTTCCTAGGCCATTGTCCACTAACGAGGATGCCCAGGGTCCAAGAAATAAATTGAAGAAATCTTCTTCTGAATTGAGACCGATGGATCTTCGGGGACATGTGGAACACCTAATGACTCTTGTAGATTAGTATTCACTGTGGTATCTTTTAAAAATAATCCCTAACTTAACTGAGATATCAGTTGGTAGGATGAGTTCTGAGAATTGCATGACATAGTGACACGTAATGTGTTACGGTACAGTTTTGACTTGTTTGTGATTAATGAAAAAAACTACCTTTGATTGCTAAATCCTACATGTATCGATGTTATCTATCTTTTCTTGCTTCTTCCTAATGCTCGCATTAGTGATGCAACCATTGAACGAGTACTCATCTCGATTTGAGTTACGTTGTGGATTATTCTTCGTGAGTGCCATCGAGGTCATGAACCTCATGATTATTTGGCTAAGCTCATCTCCTATTATATCGTAGTTAATTCTTGGTGGACAAGCTTTCATCACTCTTTTGCAGATCACTCATTGTTTTTATAAGACAAAACCGTATTCCTTTGAGAAAATTGAATCTTCATCACTATAAGGAATATTCCAAGTGATATTTATAAGTGATTGTTATCGAAATGAAGTTGTTCATAAAACATCCTGAAAAAAAAAACTAATTGTTTTCATAACAAAGAAAATCTTTGTAAATTTATTCTTGATTCTTATTTAAGAATTAAGCATGAAAATGATTTTACTATAAACATGGATGATAAATTTTTGACGAACTGAGTATTGCATCGTTAATCTTGAAATTGTATATAGTTGCGCGCCTACATACAATTTGGAAGTGACCATGCAAGACTGATTAGTAGTCACCATAAAAATATAAATAAACACTAAATTTTCTTTGAAGATTGTGAAAGATTAAATTTTATGAGATCTGCAAGAAGTGAAAAATAGGGACATATTGATAGGGACACCTACATATGTGCCCGTACTATTTATTCTTCTGAGTCGAATTTACTCATTTGTGGAATTTGTCTTATTTGACAATTGATATTCGCTTCTTGTCCAATTCTCTCGTAGTGAGATTCTTAGGAAAAGTATCTGATTACCTAATGTTGATACCCGACTGGATGTATTGACGTTCTTATCATTTCTTATGATTTGATTTCATTTGAATGACCTGTGTAACGATCCGAGGAGCTTTCAAATGCGTACTCAATTATGAAAACATGGGATGTATTCATATTCATTAAATGTTTTCGTCTATATCTGATTTGAAATTCTCTCGCGTAGATTATGCGTTGACCTTACTCTTTTAAGGTTAGTTACGTCTTCAGATATCCTTGAATTTGCGAAGGATTATGAGTTATTATTAGTCTTTTGAGAAGTTCACATCTTATCGACGGCAATGAAACTGAGAAGTTGATAATGCCGGTAGAATGGATTGATTTATTATGACATGACGACATTGTCTTAATTGATGGGAACTCGAGTAGAATTCCCTAAAAGATAAGATGTTAATTATCAAAAGTGATCTGAATAATTCTTGATGGATGACTTGAAATTATACCGTGAATGGTTGTGAATTAGTCATAGATATTAAAATCTAGAAAGAACTTAAAATAAATGTATTAAAAGATGTTTATGTTATTTGAAATCTTATGAAGTATTTGTTGATGAATTACCTAGACTTTCGCCATTAAGGCAAGTAGAATTTGGTATTTGATTATATTTCCGGTGCTGCACCTGTGGCTTGTGCACTGTACGCCAGCACCATCTAAATTAAAGGAATTACCGTACAACTGAGAGAGTTTTCGGAGAAAGATTTTATTCTACCGAGCTCGTCATCATGAAGAGCTATGGTGTTATCATTCCTTATATTTATAGATTATTGTGAACTGAGTAAATTGACATTCGAAAACAATATCCATAACTCGAAATGGAAGATTTGTTCGATCATTTACAAGGTTCTAGCGTATGTTTTAAAGATTTGATTCACGACATGGTTATTATCAACTTCGCGTCCGCGAAAAAGATTATGTATTCCAATCACTACATCCGGTACTTGTAATGAACATTATGAGTTTCACGTGATGTCGTTTGAATTGACTAATACACATGTAGCATTCATAAATTTGGTGAATCACATGTGTAGGCTGTAATTTGATAAATTCATGCTCGTGATCATTAAGGACTATTTGTTTACTTACAAGAATAAGAATGAAGTTAATAATTAATTATAGATTGCCCTAAATTGGCCGAACAATTAAAAATTGTACCTTGAATATTTAACATAAGACTTAAAACTTAATCCTTTATATTAATTGACCGTGTGATTAATAGATAATGTAATATATAGACTCTTTAAAAAGTAAGAGCCCTTTTAAGACTTTGGAATTTTACCAAAAAGAAAGTGCAAATGTGTTTTGAAAAATGTTTTATCGAAAAGAACTTTTGAGGGATTATTCCCTTATACCCAGAACGTTTAACTAAACTCCTGTTTAGGGGTAAATGTTCATGTATACCTCAAGACAACCTAAGAGGGATTGAGGAAACCATTTATACCATGCCTTGAAAATTTAAACGATAATTTTTGTTTTCAACTAAGAAAATTTTGACCAAAGTATAACCAAAGATTTTTCAAACATTTACGAATCTTATTAATTATTTTCGATAAATCAACAAAAATCGTGTTAACTAAATTCAAATTTGTTTTGAACATTTTATTATAATTGGTCGAACTAAGAAATTTAAACTTTTAACGCTTACGTTTCATAAAAATTGAATATTTAATATTTAATTAGTTGTAATAATTATCGACGCTTTAGACGTCAGATTGAGTAAAACAAATAAAGATAATAGTAAAGACGAACCTAAAACATAGAAGATATGAAGAAAGAATTTTGAATAAATACGGTTATGATATTTATTTCATCAGGAAAGTGAACGTAATTACTGACACATTATGTATAAAAGATAAAGAATCCATAAGGACGTATTCCTTAATAATGAAGGTGCAAAAATAAATTGCCGAACAATATAAAAATAAACGATGTTTGTAAAAAGGATAATATAGATAATAAAAGGGGTTCGCGGCTAATGTGAACCATTAGAATTGAGAAGCCGATAGCGTTAAATGTATAAAAGGCCACTTGTGTAGAAATTCTTAATTTTCGGATCAATATTTATAAACCAACTTTTATTTATCATGTTTGTTTTTATAAAAAAAAAAACAAAAAAAATAAATAAATAATAATATAATAATAATAAAAAGATATTGAATTCTCGGTTAATCGACAAGGTTATAGCTTAACGTATCGAATACATGTCTATTATTACTTATCGAGAAAGTATATGTCCGACATCGACCGTAAATTACGGAAATTTTCCCTATTGTCGTCGTAATGATTTTTCGTTTTAAGGGCATTTTTTTTTAATTTTATGATAAACTTTTAAGTGTCGCTCGCTTATATAACGCGTCAACATTTAATAAATTATAATTCTTTATTTTTATATTAAAATATAAATTTTCTTCGAATGCCGATGTTTTTATTTCATATTGAGCGTTTATTTTTCGTGTTTTACGTGTAACTTTTAAAATCGCGTATTTATTAAAATATCGGATTTTAATAATACCCGCTTTTACAAATTTATAATACAAGCCATTATTTTAGTCCCACTTAGCATGCCTTGTGAAAATATTATTGATAACGCCAAAAACAATGTCAAACTTATACATATCTAGTTGATATGAAAGAAATAAACAAATAATAAAATATTGATGACTTACACTAGTCATCTAATGCTATGTTTATAACACATACACATGTGAATTGATATTAGTCCTTCTGCCACGTTATGGCTTGTTTGATGGCTAGCAAACTAGATTACTATATCAAGACACATAGTATATATTAATTGACAAACTTTAGAGTGGGCGCTAGCTCATAGCCCAAATGGTTGTAGGAATATAAATCATATAATGTTTCTTTCATTTGAGTTATATTATTTTCGCCCAATGCTTAAATAAAAGAGACGCATATATGAGGGATAGTTGGACTTGTTAAAAGTAATGACACAGTGGAATAACTGGGCATAGTGTTGCATACATACATAGTTGTGAGGGGACGACGTAAGAACTTACTTCAAAAGCAAAACTTATTGGCCGCATCTTGTGAGGTGTATGTTCGAGGGTTGATTTTTGTAATACTCGCTGAGCTCCCTTTTGTACTCACGTTTTACTCGTTAAGGTGAGTTCATAACCTCGCTTTTACCTATTTAATTGTTTTTTTAAACCCGCGAGGGGGATACATGCTACTTTTTACGAATGGACGCAAGTGCTTGAACTGTATGCTTATTTTATCACTTTTAATCATGAACCGTTAATTACTTGGACCGACTGTACTGGTCGAGTAAACGTGAATGCTGTGAATAGATCTATTGGGATTGACCTCTCCGTCCGGGTTTAACGGAAAACCGACTGGACGCACTGTATTTGAAACTTGAACGGAATAACGGATGTTAATGTTCGGTTTCATGAGCTAAATGCGATAACTGATGCTGTCTGAATTTTGTAATCTGAATACTGAAATCTTGTGGTCCACTGCTTTTACTTGCAAACCTATGAATTCACTCAACCGTTGTGTTGACGTTTTTAGCATGTATTTCTCAGGTACTCAGGTTTAAGAGCAGCTGGAGCATGGAGTCGCACTGGATATTTTAAAGGCAATAAAATACTTATTACCATTCGTTAAACTTTTTGAAACTTTTTTTTTTTATTAAATTATTGTTGGGACCTCTTTGTAAACTCTGATGTTTTATTAATCGAATGGATTAAACTTTTCAAACGCCTCTTTTTTTTAGTCGTTTTATGTAACATGTGTGTTGGACTATGAAGTAATACTCCCAATGACCCTTCCGCTGCTATCCAAAATTTGGGAGTGTTACAGATTGGTATCAGAGCACTTGTTATAGAGAACTAGGTCATTTTTAAAACATGGACTATAACAGCTCTTTCGCTAAAATAATTTTATTGCCTTGAAGATCATCAGTGCGCGATCATGCTACCCAAAAGCTTCTAAAATATGTATATTATTATATATATTTGCTTTTCATTGGTATGTTTATATGAAGAGTTTATTTATATAAACATCAAGCTAAAATACGTTGCGGGTGAAGCAATGGTCTTGGTAAATTTTTTTGATAATTTCTTTGATAACGATTTTATATAAGCGTGAACTCACCGTCAACTGCCAATTCTATTGATTATTCACCTTCAAGTCCCGATTCCACTGTTTATTTATCTTTTAGCTCAGATTTTGAATACTCGTCTTGTGCTTTGGAATCGTATACGTTATCTCGTAAGCCACCGTTGTAAAGTCTTCTGGTTTATTGGAGTACACCTTTGACTTTACACCTCGTGTTTTGCAAAATTGGCACACTTATTTCTTTTGTAACACGGATTAATTGTGTCCCTTGATTTTTCTTGCCACTCCGGATTATGCCGCCAAGGAGATTATTTCCTTTACAGATTATTTGATTTGGTCTTGATCACGTGCTTTGTGCAAACGATGCTTAGGTAGGATAATTTATAATTATCTTGTTGAAACGAATTCGTCACTCGTTTAAACAAGCATATTATAAATTACTGAACCATTAGTTTCTAAATATTAATTAGATGGATATGACGAACCCATGTAATTAATATTTTAGAAATGAGTGGACTTAAGCATGTGGATTTCGCACAAACTGTTTCATTTCGGCTCGTAATTCGATTGTACTATTCATCTGTTGTCTATCGCTATTATAATCCGTATCGTTATTATCTTGTACGAATGACTCTTTTTATTTTTTTTATATTTTTGATACATTTGTATGGATTTTTTCGGGCATGTGTCGACTGTTTTGAACTTAAAAGTACTCTCACTGTTTCTCGAACATATCATCAACATGTAAAACAACTGAACTCTGGGACAGAGTTCCTTTATGGTGGATAGACTGTAGCAATTCTTAATTTTCGGATCAATATTTATAAACCAACTTTTATTTATCATGTTTGTTTTTATAAAAAAAAAAATAAAAAAAAATAATAATATAATAATAATAAAAAGATATTGAATTCTCGGTTAATCGACAAGGTTATGGCTTAACGTATCGAATACATGTCTATTATTACTTATCGAGAAAGTATATGTCCGACATCGACCGTAAATTACGGAAATTTTCCCTATTGTCGTCGTAATGATTTTTCGTTTTAAGGGCATTTTTTTTTAATTTTATGATAAACTTTTAAGTGTCGCTCGCTTATATAACGCGTCAACATTTAATAAATTATAATTCTTTATTTTTATATTAAAATATAAATTTTCTTCGAATGCCGATGTTTTTATTTCATATTGAGCGTTTATTTTTCGTGTTTTACGTGTAACTTTTAAAATCGCGTAATTATTAAAATATCGGATTTTAATAATACCCGCTTTTACAAATTTATAATACAAGCCATTATTTTAGTCCCACTTAGCATGCCTTGTGAAAATATTATTGATAACGCCAAAAACAATGTCAAACTTATACATATCTAGTTGATATGAAAGAAATAAACAAATAATAAAATATTGATGACTTACACTAGTCATCTAATGCTATGTTTATAACACATACACATGTGAATTGATATTAGTCCTTCTGCCACGTTATGGCTTGTTTGATGGCTAGCAAACTAGATTACTATATCAAGACACATAGTATATATTAATTGACAAACTTTAGAGTGGGCGCTAGCTCATAGCCCAAATGGTTGTAGGAATATAAATCATACAATGTTTCTTTCATTTGAGTTATATTATTTTCGCCCAATGCTTAAATAAAAGAGACGCATATATGAGGGATAGTTGGACTTGTTAAAAGTAATGACACAGTGGAATAACTGGACATAGTGTTGCATACATACATAGTTGTGAGGGGACGACGTAAGAACTTACTTCAAAAGCAAAACTTATTGGCCGCATCTTGTGAGGTGTATGTTCGAGGGTTGATTTTTGTAATACTCGCTGAGCTCCCTTTTGTACTCACGTTTTACTCGTTAAGGTGAGTTCATAGCCTCGCTTTTACCTATTTAATTGTTTTTTTAAACCCGCGAGGGGGATACATGCTACTTTTTACGAATGGACGCAAGTGCTTGAACTGTATGCTTATTTTATCACTTTTAATCATGAACCGTTAATTACTTGGACCGACTGTACTAGTCGAGTAAACGTGAATGCTGTGAATAGATCTATTGGGATTGACCTCTCCGTCCGGGTTTAACGGAAAACCGACTGGACGCACTGTATTTGAAACTTGAACGGAATAACGGATGTTAATGTTCGGTTTCATGAGCTAAATGCGATAACTGATGCTGTCTGAATTTTGTAATCTGAATACTGAAATCTTGTGGTCCACTGCTTTTACTTGCAAACCTATGAATTCACTCAACCGTTGTGTTGACGTTTTTAGCATGTATTTCTCAGGTACTCAGGTTTAAGAGCAGCTGGAGCATGGAGTCGCACTGGATATTTTAAAGGCAATAAAATACTTATTACCATTCGTTAAACTTTTTGAAACTTTTTTTTTATTAAATTATTGTTGGGACCTCTTTGTAAACTCTGATGTTTTATTAATCGAATGGATTAAACTTTTCAAACGCCTCTTTTTTTTAGTCGTTTTATGTAACATGTGTGTTGGACTATGAAGTAATACTCCCAATGACCCTTCCGCTGCTATCCAAAATTTGGGAGTGTTACAGATTGGTATCAGAGCACTTGTTATAGAGAACTAGGTCATTTTTAAAACATGGACTATAACAGCTCTTTCGCTAAAATAATTTTATTGCCTTGAAGATCATCAGTGCGCGATCATGCTACCCAAAAGCTTCTAAAATATGTATATTATTATATATATTTGCTTTTCATTGGTATGTTTATATGAAGAGTTTATTTATATAAACATCAAGCTAAAATACGTTGCGGGTGAAGCAATGGTCTTGGTAAATTTTTTTGATAATTTCTTTGATAACGATTTTATATAAGCGTGAACTCACCGTCAACTGCCAATTCTATTGATTATTCACCTTCAAGTCCCGATTCCACTGTTTATTTATCTTTTAGCTCAGATTTTGAATACTCGTCTTGTGCTTTGGAATCGTATACGTTATCTCGTAAGCCACCGTTGTAAAGTCTTCTGGTTTATTGGAGTACACCTTTGACTTTACACCTCGTGTTTTGCAAAATTGGCACACTTATTTCTTTTGTAACACGGATTAATTGTGTCCCTTGATTTTTCTTGCCACTCCGGATTATTTTAAAGAATCATGCCGCCAAGGAGATTATTTCCTTTACAGATTATTTGATTTGGTCTTGATCACGTGCTTTGTGCAAACGATGCTTAGGTAGGATAATTTATAATTATCTTGTTGAAACGAATTCGTCACTCGTTTAATCAAGCATATTATAAATTACTGAACCATTAGTTTCTAAATATTAATTAGATGGATCTGACGAACCCATGTAATTAATATTTTAGAAATGAGTGGACTTAAGCATGTGGATTTCGCACAAACTGTTTCATTTCGGCTCGTAATTCGATTGTACTATTCATCTGTTGTCTATCACTATTATAATCCGTATCGTTATTATCTTGTACGAATGATTCTTTTTATTTTTTTTATATTTTTGATACATTTGTATGGATTTTTTCGGGCATGTGTCGACTGTTTTGAACTTAAAAGTACTCTCACTGTTTCTCGAACATATCATCAACATGTAAAACAACTGAACTCTGGGACAGAGTTCCTTTATGGTGGATAGACTGTAGCAATTCTTAATTTTCGGATCAATATTTATAAACCAACTTTTATTTATCATGTTTGTTTTTATAAAAAAAAAAACAAAAAAAAAATAAATAATAATATAATAATAATAAAAAGATATTGAATTCTCGGTTAATCGACAAGGTTATGGCTTAACGTATCGAATACATGTCTATTATTACTTATCGAGAAAGTATATGTCCGACATCGACCGTAAATTACGGAAATTTTCCCTATTGTCGTCGTAATGATTTTTCGTTTTAAGGGCATTTTTTTTTAATTTTATGATAAACTTTTAAGTGTCGCTCGCTTATATAACGCGTCAACATTTAATAAATTATAATTCTTTATTTTTATATTAAAATATAAATTTTCTTCGAATGCCGATGTTTTTATTTCATATTGAGCGTTTATTTTTCGTGTTTTACGTGTAACTTTTAAAATCGCGTAATTATTAAAATATCGGATTTTAATAATACCCGCTTTTACAAATTTATAATACAAGCCATTATTTTAGTCCCACTTAGCATGCCTTGTGAAAATATTATTGATAACGCCAAAAACAATGTCAAACTTATACATATCTAGTTGATATGAAAGAAATAAACAAATAATAAAATATTGATGACTTACACTAGTCATCTAATGCTATGTTTATAACACATACACATGTGAATTGATATTAGTCCTTCTGCCACGTTATGGCTTGCTTGATGGCTAGCAAACTAGATTACTATATCAAGACACATAGTATATATTAATTGACAAACTTTAGAGTGGGCGCTAGCTCATAGCCCAAATGGTTGTAGGAATATAAATCATACAATGTTTCTTTCATTTGAGTTATATTATTTTCGCCCAATGCTTAAATAAAAGAGACGCATATATGAGGGATAGTTGGACTTGTTAAAAGTAATGACACAGTGGAATAACTGGACATAGTGTTGCATACATACATAGTTGTGAGGGGACGACGTAAGAACTTACTTCAAAAGCAAAACTTATTGGCCGCATCTTGTGAGGTGTATGTTCGAGGGTTGATTTTTGTAATACTCGCTGAGCTCCCTTTTGTACTCACGTTTTACTCGTTAAGGTGAGTTCATAGCCTCGCTTTTACCTATTTAATTGTTTTTTTAAACCCGCGAGGGGGATACATGCTACTTTTTACGAATGGACGCAAGTGCTTAAACTGTATGCTTATTTTATCACTTTTAATCATGAACCGTTAATTACTTGGACCGACTGTACTGGTCGAGTAAACGTGAATGCTGTGAATAGATCTATTGGGATTGACCTCTCCGTCCGGGTTTAACGGAAAACCGACTGGACGCACTGTATTTGAAACTTGAACGGAATAACGGATGTTAATGTTCGGTTTCATGAGCTAAATGCGATAACTGATGCTGTCTAAATTTTGTAATCTGAATACTGAAATCTTGTGGTCCACTGCTTTTACTTGCAAACCTATGAATTCACTCAACCGTTGTGTTGACGTTTTTAGCATGTATTTCTCAGGTACTCAGGTTTAAGAGCAGCTGGAGCATGGAGTCGCACTGGATATTTTAAAGGCAATAAAATACTTATTACCATTCGTTAAACTTTTTGAAACTTTTTTTTTTATTAAATTATTGTTGGGACCTCTTTGTAAACTCTGATGTTTTATTAATCGAATGGATTAAACTTTTCAAACGCCTCTTTTTTTTAGTCGTTTTATGTAACATGTGTGTTGGACTATGAAGTAATACTCCCAATGACCCTTCCGCTGCTATCCAAAATTTGGGAGTGTTACAACTTGTGATTATCTAAATATGGAAGATTGTGAGATATAGTTATATTGGAAATTTGTAAGTATAAGTATTCTATTTATGTCATTTATGACTAAAAGTATCTTTGTCTGAAGAAGTTGTACTGATGACAATTATGAAGGCAGACATCGCCTCATACATTAGTAAACGTCTAACTATTGCAAAGGTCATCACCTGAATTTGATTCGATTTGGGTCATCGTCGACAGACTGACCAAATCTGCTAATATCATTCCCGTTAATGATAAATGCAAAAGAGTTATGTAAACATGGTGTGCCTGTATCGAACATCTTTATCAAGATCCTCGCTTCGCATCGAATTTCTAGAGATTTGCTCAAAATTCATTGAGAATGAACCTTGATGAGAGTACTATATACCACCCCAAATCGAAGGGACGAGGTAAAGTAACGATACAAAGTAATATAAGTGTTGTTTTATGTTTGAATGATTGACCTTTGGTAATAGACCATATAATCGTTTTCCTTTGGAGAGATTATCATTGATAATTATCGTATTAGGATCGAGATTGAATCTTGTTAGGATCTAAATATTAGAGCATCTGTAAGCAGGAGTTGAGATGAAGACACCCGACAAACTCCCACTGTGAGTTGGACATGTCTTTTAGGTTTAAGGTTTCCTATGATGGCGAACCTAACCTTGCAAAATACCCGACCCGCGAGATCTGAAATGATTGTTGAAATTAGGATCTGATTATTGACAGCCGGTAGTGGGCAAGAGGTTATGTGAATATGAAATGTAGATCTTGAAGTGCCAGATGGGTAGCAAAGTTATGCCAACAATTTTTAACCTTGGAAAAATGAATTCATGATCTGACAAATCATGGGATATAAGTCCCCGTTGTATGGGACCATTGAGATGATGTAAAAGATTGGTTTGAAAGGCATATAAGCTGGATCTACCCTAGGACTTCAAGAACTGCGTGAATTATGTTTCGTAAATCGAACTTGATGGAATATCTATCAAGTGAAAATCTGATTGTTCTTAGTAAAGCTTAGATCGGCGAAAAGTTGCATTCATCAGAAACCCGTGAACATCATGGATAGAGAAAGTAAGTCAACATTAAGCCTGATCTTATTCCCGTAGTTATGTTTGATAGAACTCGCGTATTGTAATGAATTGCACTTGTGAGAAAAGACCGAATGTGGAGGAAATACCCACCTGGCTTTAACTCTATAAGAAGCGAGTAGTAAGGTAAGATGATCTTTGAGGACAAAGATCCTGTTTAGGGGTAAATGCTGTGACAATCCGTCAATTTATGGTCAATATTTTATTCTCAATATTTATTTGAAAATATTATTTTATGAACTCACTTATTTTTGGGAAGAAATTTGGATTTACGTCTTGAAGTAGCGTCGACTACGTCTAAACCGGAGGATTCTACGTTACGTGCTTACGTTTACACACACCGTCCTTGGTGACAGTCCGACATTTCAGAAAATAAATTTATCCGTGAATATTATTTTGGAGTTTTAAATTTGTGTTGGTTCATAAACTCACAAATTTACGAGAAGAGATTAGGACCTACGATTTTATTTTAACGTCCTTTACGACTAAACCGGAAACCTTAGGATTACGTATTTACGTTTTCGAACTCCGTTTTTGATGAGACAATTTTTATTGGATTCGTTTGTGACGTTGATTCATAATTTATAAAAACATTTTCCGTAAAACGACCCGAGGGCACGCAAATCGAGGAAACTAGAATCGAGGGGTATCCGTAAATAAATGGGGATGAGACAAGTGGGACACTTGTCCCACCCCCATCAAAACCGGCCATATTAAGCTACTTACACCATGAGGTGTCAAAACCTCATAAACAAATGCTACACATGTTAACAAGGCTTACACTTTAAGCCACTAGTAGCTAAAAACCATCGAACCATTCCAACATTTCTCATTTCCATCTTTCTAACATGCAAAACAATCTCTAAATTCTCTCACCCTCCCCATTTTTGGCCGTCCCATTTGCTTCACAAAACACCTTCACTTGATCAATTTAAACCACAAAATCATGTGTTATTTACACATATGTTGAAGCCCCTTTGAAACCCTATTGATTGGTGGTGTTTATAACATCCAAGGAGGAGTTTCCATGGAGTACTAAGGCTGATTTTCCACAAGGAGTATATTAAGATTGGTGGTCTTGAAGATGGTCTTGGCTATGCACAAGTTTCTCCATCAAAATCCATGCTCAAATTATAACCTACATCAACTTGGTGGTATAAAGATTTTCCTCCTCATCTTCTTGTTATTTTGATTATGTAATCATGTATTTTATTTCCTATTGTATATGTATATGATGATTATATGATGATAAAAATATTGTGTGGGGATTTGGTGTTGATAAACATGATTAAAAAGGTGAAAAACTATAAGAAACAAGGTTAAAATCTTGTTTAAATGTGTTGGCTGTATAAAACAGTAAAGAAACATGTCATGAACTGATAAAATGATGAAGTAGAATTAATATACAGTAAGCTATGGGTCTTGTACACATGTGAGAGTTGGCCATGCAATGTAATCATTTTAATGAGTAAGATATGATCAAAACAAGTTTAAGATACAAATCTGAGTTCACTGTTTTGGACGATTTTTAGAAAATACTTAGAGGATGATTCAACAGTGGATATAGAAGAGTTAAATGGAGCACATATCATTTAGTTTATGTGGTAAAAATTTGAGCTTCTATCTCCATATAGAACTCTAGATATGAAAGTTTTGGTGAAGATGAAAATAAAAACCAGATTTTGGAAATTAAAGTATAATACTATTATATAAGCACTCAAAAATTTAATAGTATAAAATATAAATTAAAACCCACTAACTTATATAATACATTTATATAAATATGTACAATGGTAAATAAGTGGACATTTTATGAAAATGGTAAGTTGTTAAGTTTTATAAATTATAAAACTATAAACATGATTTTTACGACTTTTTCGGCTATTACCGTAAAATTAACGTTTTTGCTAAATAAAACTTAAACGGTTGGACCCGTCTAATGTAAACTTTATAAAACTCATATACTGATATATAAACATATATAACAAGTAAAAAGCGATAAAACCCGAACTATATAACATACGGACATTAACGGGCTACGTTAACGTTATTGGACTAATAATACAACAAAATGGACTAAATAAGTTAAACACTTATAAAAAGAACTTATTGGGCTTAACCCATTTGGGCCCAACTTGTAAAGTTTAAATACTGATGATATAAGTATAACATGGATTGATACAAGTTAAAGAACTTATAATAAGTTTATTGGACTTAAAATATGTAAATAGGTAAAACTAGTAAACTAGTATAAAAGTTATCGACACCTAAACACAAAAATGAGTAAAAGAGAATATGTAAACCCACTTGATCATCATATACATAAAATCATCATATGTATACATAATCGTTATTTTTATAAAGTCATTGGCCATGAGTCTAAGACGAGTATTATTTGTCTAGGTTTCCGTGATTGAAGCACGTACCGTACGACCGAATTGCCAATAACCCGTCTTCCCACATCAACGTGAGTTCATAGCCTCGCACTCTTTTAAATGTTTTTATAAATGTTTTATAAACCCGCGAGGGAGATAACATGTTAGTTTTGATAAAATAGGACACCATTTGTCCCGATTGTTTGTTTATTGATTTGGACCCGAATGATTGAATGACCCGATTGTATGACCCGATAAATGATTAAAGGACCCGATAGATGAAATTAAATGGATTATTAAAGTTAGGTTATGTCACTAAAAGTCCCATTAGCATGAATTGTGAACTACCGGGATTTGGTAGACGCTTGTGCATATAATAGTACTATTTGGGGACGATCACCCCAGTTCGCGCCTTAACGGTTGATCCCCGTCGTGCCACATTGATTGGTAAGCGAATTTATGTATGAGAAGATTTCCATAGCGTGACCTTTGTGACGACACGCTACTTTAGATGGGCAAATTGAGTATCGGGTTAGCTACCCGTTGTTGGTTTAGTAAGGTAACAATGTCATGCGGCTTATAATAATCCAAATTAACGAAATACTAATAGACGCTCCGAATTACGATGTATTGCCTGACTAGCAATACAGGGTCATACTATTGATATTATGTTCGTGTTTTGGTTTTCATAACCATATTCATATAACGGTTTTTATTTTCATACAACGTCATAAGACGTATTGTATGGTGTTTTTAACGACAATGATTCGTATAATGGTTTTTAAGGCAAATGCCTATATTATGATTTTGATGACGATTTGTATAAAATGACGTTGGCTATTTTATGGCCTATCAAAATGATTTGTACAAAATGATTTTCAGTAATAATTTTATACTGATATTATATTGATGGATTTTATTAAACTCTATGAATTCACTCGGCGTTATCGCTGGCCTTTTCTTTTAACATGTTTTATCTCTGGTACTTGAAGGTAACTCTCGGGAAGACGACAAGAATTCATGGCCCGCACTTAAACAATATTTTCCATTCAAATACTTTGTAAAACTTTGTATGAAATAATATGACTTGGGACCGATGTAACTTTGATTTTTATGAATGGAAATGATTTAATATTAAACGACGCGATTTTTATGCGTTGTCTATGATGTGAGTAATGTGCTATCTCGTAACACCAACTAGTCTTCCGCTGTATTGAGTTGTATAAATTTGGGGGTGTTACAGTTATAAAGTAAACTTGATCCCTTACAAGGTTTTAAAGTAAACCTTGCCCGAGAAAATTAATTCCCGTTGTGAGCCAAAGCTTTCATAAGAAATACTTGACTTTAATGTGAAAACCGGGTTGCAGTCTAAAATAACTACAAGCCATATAGGCATGTTTTATGAAATATTTACAACTTTTGTACGAACTCTATTTATGGCGCCGTGTCAATATTAATCAACATTTCTAAGGCCGTAAATATTATCGTACCAAAATACATGCCTTTGAAAAATAAAGTAAATATATTTTTGTATTTTTCTAGAATTTTTCAGTTTTTATGGTTTTTATATGGTTTTATATTTTTGTATTTTGCTTGTGAGGATAAAAATATAAATAATATATACGAATGATCACCAAGGATACGGAGAATAGTTTACCAACACTATTCTTTCGCTTCATCTGCCAGTTCCTTTAGAGTCTTAGGCGAGAAAGTTCTCATTCCTAGCTTGTCGGCCAAAAATTCCATTCGAGCGCGATCTAAAGCCTTCGTGAAAATATCCGCCAATTGATACTCAGATCGGACAAATTAAAGCTCGATAACTCCATTTTCCACTTGCTCCTTGATGAAATGGTAGCGAATGTCAATATGCTTCGACCGGGAGAATTGAACATTGTTGCAGCATAAGGCAATTGCACTTTTGTTGTCGCAGTACATCGGAATTTTGTTGAAACCTAGACCATAGTCGGTTAATTGAGATCTCATCCAAAGAATTTGAGCACAACAACCAGACATAGCTATGTATTATGCTTCCGTACTTGAAATTACAGCGCTTTTCTGCCTTTTTGATTCCCAACTGATTAGTCGATCTCCTAGTAGTTGCAAAGTTCCACTCGTGCTACGCCTTGTATCTTGACAACCCGCGTGATCCACATCTGCATATACTATTAGTGCAATCGAAGAGTCCTTCGAATGCCAAAGTCCCCGATTAATGGTTCCTTTAAGATATCGAAAGATCCATTTCACAGTAGCCAAGTGTAACTCAGTAGGCCGAGTTTGATACCGAGCACACATACATATAGCAAACTGAAGATCAGGTCGACTCGCTGTGATATACAGAAGGGTGCCGATCATTCCACGATAAAGTGTCAGATCAACAACAACTCCATGTGGATATACATCAAGCTTAGTTCGTTCCACCATTGGAGTATCCACGGGGTCGCAAGTTTCCATCTTTTATTTCTTAAGAGATTCAAGGGCATACTTGGATTGATTGATAAAGATGCCTCTGGGACTCTGAGATATCTGAAGACTTAAGAAGAATGATACCTTGCCCATCATTCACATCTTAAACTTGGAAGACAAGAGTTTCCCAAACTCGTCGGATAAGGTTTGGGTCGAGGCTGCAAATATAATATCATCAACATATATTTGTACCATAATCATATCTTTACCTCGTTTCTAAATGAACAGCGTGGGATCCACCTTGCCTTTAGTGAAGCCTTGTGTAATGAGGAATTGTGACAATAGATCATACCATGCACGTGGATCTTGCTTCAACCCATAGAGAGCCTTCTTAAGCTTGTACACATGATTAGGATAATTAGGATTCACAAAACCATCCGGCTGTTGAACATAGACCTCTTCCTTGATTTCACCATTAAGAAATGCCGTCTTCATATCCATCTTATAGACGATCATATTCATGTGGGCTGCATAAGCGAGGAATAGTCTAATAGCTTCCAAATGGGCAACAGGTGCAAAGGATTCCAGAAAGTTGATGCCCAATAATTGCTTGTATCCACGAGCTACTAGTCGAACTTTGTTCTTCAATATTCCGCCTAGCTCGTCGAGTTTCACCTTGTAAACCCATTTCAAAGTGAGTAATTGAACTTGATCCGGGCATGGGAAAAGTTCCATACTTCAAGACGTATAAATTCATTAAGTTCTTCTTGCATAGCTTCTATCCAACAGGATTGAGTAAAAGCTTCTTGCCATGTCTTATGTTCAACTTCAGTGAGAAAAGCATCAAAATGACAAAACATTTCATTTTCTTGTAGCTGACTTCGTGTGGATACCGGACAATTAGGGTCACCAATAATAGAATCTATAGGATGATCCTTTGTCCACTTACTGTTGTAAAACCCGTAAAAATAAGGTCATAATTTAATTCTATTTTCAATTATTTTGTAGTATTTATAACGTTAAATACTATTATGCTTAACGGTTTAAGTTGAAACCGATATTAAATATTATATTTTAATATTTTGACGAGTAATGAGGACTACTATTGATCGCGATACCGACGGATGCCAAAAAATTTATATTTTATTATCGATCGTTTCGATATTTAATACTTTCGACGATATCGTTTTAATTACGTATCAAGTCGTTATATTATTATTTTTTGTGTGCGTTTAAACTTTTAAAAAGTATTTTTACGAAACCCGAGTCCCGTAAGTATTTGTAAAATTGACTTTTAGTCATTTCCCGCTTTTTAACTAATATTTACATTTTGGACCAAAAATATCACAAATTGGCAAAAACTACCCTAACCTTACACTATATATAAAATTTCCACTATCTCATTTCATTTAAAAATTCATCAAAACAAAATCACCATCTTTCTTCCTCCTCTTTCTTTTTGGCCGTACACCCCATCAACACAAACCACCAAAATTTTTTATTTTCTTGATTGAATCTTCCAAAACTAAATCAAGTCTCATTCCTAATTTTGAAAGGTGATTCTAATGATATTAATTTTTCTTACATGCATTAAGTTTTTAATTTTGATAAAAACTCGGCTTGTTAGGTGGAAATTTTGATCATGCATGTGTTACTAGTGATGATCAAGAGATGTTTATGTTATGTTTTTGTTAAAAAGTTGATTTTTAATTTTTGGGTTTTTGATTTTGATGATGATATAAGTGTTAGGATTGGTTTATTGTGATATTAAGATGTTAGGTTGATGATAAAAGTTGTTGGTTTTGATCAAAAACTTAATTTGGTATGGTTTTTAAATGGTCAATTTTGGGCAGTAGGTTTGAGGCCATTTTCGGGGGTCTTAAGTCTGAAAATAGGTTGATATTATGGGATCATGTTGTAGAAATTTTCGTTAGCTTCGATTTGATATAAAGTAGGCCTTTCAACTCAAAACGAGGTGGAAGATACACTAGTTTGATTTTCGTGTACCGGGAGACGAGTGTTGACACAATCCGAAAATTGTTGTCGATATTTGGATCGAATCTCGGGGACTATAAAATGAGTTTCAAAAGGATTCAAGGGCTGTTCTCAGGCTCAAAGTTCATCATTTTGAGTCTATTTTTAGAATCAAGTGTTGGGTTTATAAATGGAGTTGTTTTGAATGGTCAAAATGGTTTCGTACGTCAAGGTTGCTAAACTATCCGAATTTTGTAAATCAAAGATGTGTCGGGCAGGGAACTTTAGAAGTAAAATCTTTTGATGGGCTCTTGGGAGGACTTTCTACATATAGTATGTGAGTTCCTCAGGTAGTATCATGAAATTTTGATGTGTCTAAGTATGGGAAAACGGCTTGGACATTCGGTATGTTCCGACATATTTTTATTAAAAGCATAGAATAATAAAGTGAATGAATAGGAGAGTATAATAGTATCACTTGTATCGTTTTCTCTCGAGTTTGTTGTGATTTTATGAGTCGAATTTTATATTCTTATGTATGGTTTATTTCTCGAGTCTATTATTAATGAACGCACCTTATTTGATAGGTTGCGGTTCTCGTGTTTGAAAGGCATCATCTATCGTCGACGATCGTCTCATTACCACTATTGGCTAAGGTGAGTCCATAGTCTCGCTTTATACTAGTTATTAAATGATTTTAAACCCGCGAGGGGGAATACATGTTTTTATAAACTTAGAACACAAGTCTTTTATGGTATGTTTGTCCCTCTTTGAATGGACCCGTGGTTGCCTTTAAATTGCATTAAGTGATTGCCATTGTTAAAGCCTCAATTATGGACCGTTAATTAACCTATGATGGGTTAACCGCTAGTACAATTAATAGATCTATGGGGGAATCCGTCCCGGTTCAGTTTGTGTGGACTTGTCACAGAAGCTTAGGCCCGACCTCCACACTGTTTGAACATATTGTATTGAGAAGTCATGTAACGGCAATGTACCAATAATCTGGAGGTAACGACAATTAATAAATCTCCTGTCTTAATAGACCTACAAGGGAGTGTCTAAGTGCTCGGTTCCATGAGCTTATTGCAATTTATGCTATATACAATTAATATTGTTGATGCAAATTATTATTCGATGCTTAATATGCATGCCACAAACTTATAATCTTTGCTTGTGTTCAAAATGATTATATAAACCTATAGATTCACTCGGCATTTTTGTTGATTGTTTTACTCACATGTATTTCAGGTAATCAAGAAGTGGAAGCTTGGAGGTCACGGGAATGAAGTTGTGCACTGCTTTTGTTGTTCAAACTCTTTGATTTATTTATCGTTCCATTTTTAAAACAAACTAATATGTTGTTTTAACTTATCTTTTGGTAACGATTACTTGGGACTACGCTACTCTGATGAATGTTTTAGGAACGATAAATTTGAAATGTCTCTTTTCGATTCGTTCTTTATAAATTGTGTGTTTTTATACCTTTGTTTAGCACCCAAAGATATATTTCGCTGCGTGTAAATTTGGGGGTGTTAAAGATTGGTATCAGAGCCATGAGTTATAGAGAACTAGGTCTTTTAAAAACCTAAACTATAAATGTCAGTTTTTATTTTTCAAAGAGTCGGTGCACATGACTTCGCGTGACTTCAGGTTTAAGCTACTTCTGAGATTACAGTTTTAGTATACGTTATTACGTATACCTTATTGGCAAATATTTATAAATAAATACTATGATCCGTTTATGGATATATATTTATATCTAGGATCCCTTTATCGATATATATTTATGTCGTTTAACTTTTCGATAAAAGTTTATCATTTATTAATGATTAACTTAAATAAATACAATGAATTTTCAAGATCTTTCTGTATTTATTTTTGAAGTATTTAAATTGTTTTTATTGCAAAATTTTATATTATGACCATACATACCTTCATCCGCGTGTGCTATGTTCATTGTTTAACCCTTTGAGATATCTATATAGATATCCAAATCGCTTTCCGGCTGTTTGTGCTTGGACGCCTTAAAACGTAGTCTCTAGACCATTGTGTAGCTCAATGTGTCCCTTGAAAATACTAAACGCCATCGTGTGAGTCACACATCTTGAAACATTTCTTAAAATCGTGTTGAATAATATCATGGTTTTTCTTAATATTTTGTTGATTTTTATCACCGTTTTACACGGCATGCGAAGATCTAATTGATTGACATTTATATGTATTGACTACGAAGTGTATTGTTCGCTTATATCTCGGTAACGTCATTGTCATTTTATAAATCATCGTCTAGATTATGGTGCTAGATTGGAATACGATTTTACTTCAATAAAATTGTATCACTTGTTTTTCATTTACCTTCTTGCTCCTAGAACGCAACCTATGAATGTTCCATTCTTTTCTTGTTATGTGTTGTGTTTTTGGACAATCGTGGCATCAAGGAGATTTGCCTACATTGCACCTTGAAACTTAAATTATGAACGTCATTCACCGTGTTGCTTCCTAAATTTTGAGTTGGATACCTTGAAGCATCTTCTGTCATTCATTATGCTATATTTTTATTTGATGCTCATTATGAGATTTATTTTTCGTTGTTGTAAAATCCACAAGACATGTGTGTATATATATATATATATATATATTTTGAGTGGTTAGGAAGTGTCGAAAAATACATTTTATGCAGAAACTGCAGGGGCAGTATAAACAGGTCAAAATTTAAGAGTAAAACATGCGTTATTAAAAAAAATATTCAAACCGGCACAGAACTTGCAGGGGTATTTTAGTCATTTTATATTGGGTTTCAGGTATCGAGTAAAACTAGAAAGTCGTCTGAAACATCGATTTGCATCAAAATGATTTAGACTCCGAGTCTTGGAGATGTCGTTTATCGGGTCAAGTAATCGGCTCATATTAAAAGTTAAATCTGATAGAAAATTCATAACATGAGTTTTAAACGTTTCTAAGCAGTTTTGATTTCATTTGAGATCGTAAAATTTTAAAAAATATTATTTTACAACTAACGAATACTAGTTTCATGTGAAAATGTTTAAAAATAGAAACATTACAGGATTAGCAATTACCGGATTAATAGTGTAATTTGAAAACGAATAATATACTTTTTTAAAAGCATGTTGTGTCGAGTATCTTACATAGAATACACATATGGATTGATTTATTCTTTTTATATATATGACTCATTTGTCATTCGATGTTATTTTATTTTTATTTTCTTCTAACCTTCCACTGATTTGGGTTGAGTTTTGAAGTTTTGCCTTCACCTTCTTCTTCGACATTTTCATCACGTGTCTCATGGCGTTTTCGTCTAAACCTTATAACCTTTTGAAACCTTAACAACTTGCAACCATTTCATTGGTTGTTTTATGAGCTACTATTTGCCACTTTTTGTAAACATTTTGCTACTTTATACGTTGTCATAATGTCACCTTATAAATAAATCTGATATTGTTTTACGATTATTTTCACCAATTGTTTTTACTTTGGTTTTATAAAATACTTTTCGTAACATTAAAAGTTGCTTATTGAGTATCTCACAAATTACTTGTATCCTATAAATTTATAAACTATTTTTAAATTCCATTTTACAAACGGCATGGTTTATATATAAACATAAGAAACGTAACTCTTCGACGAAATGGAGCACTGCATTGCTAGCCCTAAATTATACCTGGCATGATCACCTATGTCTAATTTAGAAGGAGCCATGCTAGGCTGAATAGTAGTCACCTTAAAAATCTTGATAATAATCAACTTTTACTTGTATTTATGATAAAGATAAATAAAATGAAATAAAGTGAAAAGATGTTTTGGAAACCTTTTTATTTTATGCAAGTAGCGCAATTTCTATGCATCCGCATACGTTTTCTTACCTTCTCTTGAATGAATTACGCGCTTACGAATACGTTTTTACTCGACGATCTTTTTTCCACTTGTTACTTGATTTTGTCTTATAACTGATTTCTTTTGACCGTTCGTCTAATTACTGACTGTTGATAAATGACTTGAAAGTCTCGATGTTTTATCCTTCCTTCTCGTCCAATGTTCTTTATGCGATTTTATAGATCTTTGGAATGTCTTTGCACGTGAATAATGAATTATCACTAGAGTGATTTCCGTATATCCGGGATGACGTCCGTCACTCTCGTTTGTCTTGAAATCCACTCTTGTGAACCGTGCTTTGACTTCTCTCTTTAAACACTAACATCGTTCATTTGATTTATTTTAATTACAAGTGATTATTAGGAATTTTCTTTTATTAAAATTTTTGTATGGATTTTATTTCCGATCGTGTATCGACCACCGCTAAGTTAATGAGCTGATGTTGGTGAACCACCGACCGCACTAACAAAATTGACAACTCGTTTAATCTATTATTTCTTATCGTCTTACCATCAACGCCTTTATTTTATTATTTTCTTTAAGAATTCATACGACATTTGCTTCGTCCCCTTTTGTACCGCTAATTTCGTACTAATTCTTGACCATTATTCCCATTCGTATTCGTTTGTTATCTTGTCACATTTTAAAACCCGAATATATCCCATGTTTAATTTTGAAATAATAAACACCTTTATGTATCTCTACAACGTATTATAAATTTTTTATGGAACTTTTATACATTTTTCCAATGATTTTCAGTTATCGAAATAACCATCACAAGTAAAAGGTCAAATTATACATCATCTTTTGTATAACTAAAACTAATGTTTAAAATGAAATTATGCTCTATTTTTTGAACTAATTGACTTATCATACTTTAATTTAAATGTAATAAAATTACCGGTTTAATTTATATTCCTAATAGTGATTTAATTTGGAAATTATATTTTCTAATTGTAACCATCAATATGAGTTTAATTAATAAATTCATATCATTCTTTCAAAGCTTCTTAAGACAACCAGATAAATTACGAAGCTATTTAACTTCAATTTTTAATATATCATCCTTATCAAAAAGGTACCTCAACTGAGTTTTAAGGTAATACCAAATCCGGGACTGATAATTATGACAAATGTTATTTTAATGTTAATATTTAATTCTTTCTTCGCCCTCATTTTCCTAGTATGGTGAATTATTATGCTTTACGGTTACGTGAGTCGAGATCCCTCGTCGATCGTCAACCTTAAATCATTTTACCACATCTTGTCCGTTTATGCGTTGATTGAATTCATTTTTTTTATCTCCTTCTGTTCCTCGTATTGAAGATCACTATTTTATTCTGAGTTTAAAATGAATCTCGCGAAGCAGTGTATAAGAAGAAACGATAAGTGTCACCAGGATTTATGCGTCATATTGAGAATCTTCACCAAAGGGACCGAATCTCTTAATGAATGGAGTTAATAAATTCGTTACAACCTCGAGGAGTATGTTGAAGCCGACACCGCAAGTGGAAAGACTCTGGAGATCAAGTGGTTATTATCAAGGGTTCGTTCAAGGTTTTCCCGATGATTAACGGTGGAGATATATACTTGATATTTATGTTCGACCTTTTATTTTTATGTACTTATGTGGTATGTGATCTAGTAAAATGATCGTAAGTTGTGGGAACTTGAGACGGAATTATCCAATGACGTCCGATCATGGCGAACACGTACCATGTAATATCTTTTTGACATACAACGACATGTTGCGTTTTGTAAAAGAACCAGTGGAGATCGTGGATCGAGATTCACGTAGGACGTGAGGACTTCTTTATAAGGAATGCCCTCATCCTTCCGGGTAGTGAACAACTCGAGTATGAGGAGAGTCGAGCACCGGGACGTCGCTCCCTTAAGGTGGTGAGGATGTAAAACCCGTAAAAATAACGTCATAATTTAATTCTATTTTCAATTATTTTTTAGTATTTTATAACGTTAAATATTATTATGCTTAACGGTTTAAGTTGAAACCGATATTAAATATTATATTTTAATATTTTAACGAGTAACAAGGACTACTAGTGATCGCGATACCGACGGATGCCAAAAAAATTTATATTTTATTATCGATCGTTTCGATATTTAATACTTTCGACGATATCGTTTTAATTACGTATCAAGTCGTTATATTATTATTTTTCGTGTGCGTTTAAACTTTTAAAAATTATTTTTACGAAACCCGAGTCCCGTAAATATTTGTAAAATTAACTTTTAGTCATTTCCCGCTTTTTAACTAATATTTACATTTTGGACCAAAACTATCACAAATTGGCAAAAACTACCCTAACCTTACACTATATATAAAATTTCCACTATCTCATTTCATTTAAAAATTCATTAAAACAAAATCACCATCTTTCTTCCTCCTCTTTCTTTTTGGCCGTACACCCCATCAACACAAACCACCAAAATTTTTGATTTTCTTGATTGAATCTTCCAAAACTAAATCAAGTCCCATTCCTAATTTTGAAAGGTGATTCTAATGATACTAATTTTTCTTACATGCATTAAGTTTTTAATTTTGATAAAAACTAGGCTTGTTAGGTGGAAATTTTGATCATGCATGTGTTACTAGTGATGATCAAGATAAGTTTATGTTATGTTTTTGTTAAAAAGTTGATTTTTAGTTTTTGGGTTTTTGATTTTGATGATGATACAAGTGTTAGGATTGGTTTATGGTGATATTTGGATGTTAGGTTGATGATAAAAATTGTTGATTTTTATCAAAAACTTAATTTGGTATGGTTTTTAAATGGTCAATTTTGGGCAGTAGGTTTGAGGCCATTTTCGGGGGTCTTAAGTCTGAAAATAGGTTGATATTATGGGATCATGTTGTAGAAATTTTCGTTAGCTTCGATTTGATATAAAGTAGGCCTTCCAACTCCAAACGAGGTGGAAGATACACTAGTTTGATTTTCGTGTACCGGGAGACGAGTGTTGACACAATCCGAAAATTGTTGTCGATATTTGGATCGAATCTCGGGGACTATAAAATGAGTTTGAGAAAGATTCAAGGGCTGTTCTGAGGCTCAAAGTTTAGCTTTTTGAGTCTATTTTTAGAATCAAGTGTTGGTTTTATAAATGAAGTTGTTTTGAATGGTCAAAATGGTTTCGTACGTCAAGGTCGCTAAACTGTCCGAATTTTGTAAATCAAAGATGTGTCGGGCAGGGAACTTTAGAAGTAAAATCTTTTGATGGGCTCTTGGGAGGACTTTCTACATATAGTATGTGAGTTCCTCAGGTATTATCATGAAATTTTGATGTGTCTAAGTATGGGAAAACGGCTTGGACATTCGGTATGTTCCGGCAGATTTTATTAAAAGCATAGAGTAATAAAGTGAATGAATAGGAGAGTATAATAGTATCACTTGTATCGTTTTCTCTCGAGTTTGTCGTGATTTTATGAGTCGAGTTTTATATTCTTATGTATCATTTATTTCTCGAGTCTATTATTAATGAACGCACCTTATTTGATAGGTTGCTGTTCTCGTGTTTGAAAGGCATCATCTATCGTCGGCGATCGTCTCATTACCACTATTGGCTAAGGTGAGTCTATAGCCTCGCTTTATACTAGTTATTAAATGATTTTAAACCCGCGAGGGGGAATACATGTTTTTATAAACTTAGAACACAAGTCTTTTATGGTATGTTTGTCCCTCTTTGAATGGACCCGTGGTTGCCTTTAAATTGCATTAAGTGATTGCCATTGTTAAAGCCTCAATTATAGACCGTTAATTAACCTATGATGGGTTAACCGCTATTACAATTAATAGATCTATGGGGAAGCCGCCCCGGTTCAGTTTGTGTGGACTTGTCACAGAAGCTTAGGCCCGACCTCCACACTGTTTGTTCATATTGTATTGAGAAGTCAGGTATACGGCAATGTACCAATAATCTGGAGGTAACGACAATTAATAAATCTCTTGTCTTAATAGACCTACAAGGGAGTGTCTAAGGGCTCGGTTCCATGAGCTTATTGCAATTTATGCTATATACAATTAATATTGTTGATGCAAATTGTTATTCGATACTTAATATGCATGCCACAAACTTATAATCTTTGCTTGTGTTCAAAATGATTATATAAACCTATAGATTCACTCAGCATTTTTGCTGATTGTTTTATACCATTGTTTAGCACCCAAATATATATTCTGCTGCGTGTAAATTTGGGGGTGTTAAAACTGTCATGTTCACGAATCCGTGGATTGGAGTAAACCGTGGTAGGAGCTTCCTCTGAGGTGGACGACCCGGCTTGATTAGGGTCGGGAATAGGTACACCAAAAAATGGAATTTCACGCATTTGAGCGAATTCCAAATCGTGATCATCATCATCCTCTTCATCATCAATAGGCATGACATGAGTAGTTGATTTGTGAGTTGGTTAAGAATTACTCGTTGAAGGTATAGCTCGACCAATTGTAGGTGCAGACGTATTTGATTGTGCTTCGGTTGCTGGAGCGACAACTTCGGTTACCGGAGCTATTACCTCAGGTTCTGGAGCAACAATACTTGGAGGAGTAAAGAATTCATCAAAGAACGGTTGAAACAACGTATCCCATTCATTCCTATATGGTGGTGTAAATGATGATGAAGTAGGGTTATTTGCGACAAGACCAGAACTAATGTTACTGGGTCCCATTTCATGAAGTGCGGTTCAGAGTTGCTTTGCTCAGAATCCATTGTTGTCAGCTCATCAAAATCAACATTCATAGCTTCGAGGATCTTTCGAGACTTACGGTTGTAGATTCAGTATGCCTTCTTTGTAGGTGCATAACCAATGAAAATACCAATATCAGCCTTGGGTTGAAGTTTTCCTAAATTGTCACCATCATTATTTGGATAGAAAAGAGAACCAAATACATGAAGATATAGTAAATCTGGTACTTTACCATGTAGAAGCTCATATGGTGTTTTACCATGACGTTTATGAATTAGTGACCGGTTTCGGGTGTAAACTGCTGTAGATACTGCTTCTGCCCATAAAAACAATGGAGCCTTTGCGTAAATTAACATCGTTCGAGCAGCTTCCATAAGTGTGCGATTTCGCCTTTCAACGACACCGTTTTGTTGTGGAGTGCGAGCAACGGATGTTCATTGAGATATGCCAACTTCTTCATAATAATCACGCAAAATTTGATTCACAAATTCGGTTCCATTATCTGTACGAATGCGTCGGACTGTAGTGTTGAGACGCCCTTGAATCATCTTGAGAAATCCGATGATGAATTTAGGTGCCTCATTTTTTGTTGTAAGAAATTTCACCCATGTAAACCGAGAGTAATCATCGACAATTACGAGGATGTACTTTCTGCCACTAAGACTTTCAACACGCATTGGCCCACAAAGATCCAAATGCAACAAATAAAGTTTCTCTTGGTTGGTGTCTTCAGTCTTGGGTTTGTATGATTTCTTATTGTTTTTCCCCATTGTACACGCGGAACACAAATGATCCTTGTGAAATGTAAGTTTAGGAAGACCACGAACAAGTTCGTTTTTCACCAACTGATTAATAGCGTCAAAGTTAAGATGAGATAACCGTTGATGACATAACCATGACTTAATCTTTGATGCTTTGGAGAGAAGACATATGGGAGAAGCGGCCATCATGTCTTGTAGAGACAAAGTGTACAAATTATTCCCTCAAGTACCTTTCAATAAATCAACCCCTTCTAAATTACGAATGAAGCAGGTATGCTCACGAAAAACAACTTCTAGGTTTGCATCACAAAATTGTCCCACAGAAAATAAGTTGTGACCGAGACCTTCCACATAATACACTCTTGAAATAATAACGTTCCCAATATGATATTCACCGTAGCCCATTATCTTTGCAATATGATCATTCCTAAGTCGAACCGTACCAAGAAACTTGCTGACGAAATTTCTGAGCTGAGAGCGATCTCCGGTCATATGCTTGGAGCAACCAGAGTCCAAATACCAGAGAACAATTTGGACCACCTGTTTTCAGTAACAACAGTAGACAATGCATTAGAAACTATTGGTTCCGGAGTGTTAGCAGATACAGATATGAAATTATCAGAATTGCTAAAATTTGTGTTATCCTTAGATTTCCTGCATTTTCTAATGTGAGTTTTACCATTAACAGTTTTTACTGTTCCAACTTTCTTAGGTTTTGGAATTTTAGCAGGCTCTACAGTGGGAGTAGACCTATTTAAAGGGCACTTGGTTCCTACGGTAGTGTTGGTGTTCCTAGTTAAAGGACACGCTTGTGTTTTGGTAGCCTTGGTACTCCTAGTTAAAGGGCGCGCTTTCTTCACTGTATTGGGAGTGATCCTAGTTAAAGGGAACGTATTTCCTACTATAGTGAAAGTTCTACCAGTGGGGAGCCACATCCAACCAACTTGGGTTAACACTTTCCCAGTCGGTTTCCATTCTAATCCATTTTTTCGGGCATTCATCTAATTCACATGGTCAATAAGAAAAGAATCATGACGACTAGAAAACATACATTCATTGCAATTCCAACATTTCAAATTAGAATTTACAGTAGGCTTAGAACGCTACACAACTGCAGAGCCTTTAGGTTTAGCTACATGATTCTTTTTATTCAAAACAGAAATAATATTCCTAGGATGGGCTTCTACTTTCTTCTTCACTTGACTACTAGATGGGGGCAAGATCCTATCATTCTTCTTGTTTCTTTTAAGCTTAGATCTTTGAGCCTTAGTAGTGGTGCTTAATCCTGTAGAAGGCAACACAGGAATATTAGAAGTTGGTTTTGATTATGCCTTATCTTTAGTGACTAAAGTTTGAGAGGGTTTAGTCCTAGGGCCCTTGTTAAGTGGTGTGACGGCAATGAGGTTCCTTTTGATTGCACTAGAGGACGGTGCTGAGACAGTGGCTACGTTATCCACAACATTCTTACCTTTTAGGGTACGAAGTGTTTTCTTTAACTCAGTTAAAGCCAGATTTTTATCACAAATTTGTTTCCTCAAATCAGATATTTCCACCGACTTTCGATTCAATTGTTCAATCAATGATTGATTCTGTGCAGTGGTATTAGCACATGCGGGATTTACTGAATCGAAGAGTTGTGTATTTTTCTGTTTTAAGTTATCAACTTTGGACAAAATCTTGGAAACTCGATTATCTAGATCAAGTTTAAAATTCTCAGCAGCCTCAAGTACGTTCACACAGTTAAGCTCTTTAGATTTCTCTATGTCTATCAGCAAAGATTTAGCAACCTTGTCACTCGGCTGACGCTGTTTTGATTCTAAATTCAATAGAAAATTCTTTTGAAAATTTGCCTCATCTATATTAACAACTTCGAATGAAGTTTCAAAGATCTCTTGAATAAATTTTTGCTTGCATTCAAGCGAAATACAATGTTTTTGGATCTCATCAAAAAAATTTGAAAGCAAAGTATAAGAATCTTGAAGCTTTAAAAATTCAGCGTCAGATTTGTGACAAGTACTATCTACCACATTATCCACAGATTCAACATTATGCACAGTAGAATCATTATCAACACTTTTATTCACACAGACGGAAACTATATCATGAGACATCACTTGCTTCAGAAGCTGATCATTTTGGCGTGAAACTCGTTCTATTTCAAGTAAACTGTTTTCATAAGCATCATCCATTTCATTGAAAACACGTCTAACTTCTTCTATTTCCAGAAGCAAATATTGATCAAGATTACTAAAACAAGCTTTAACATTCTTTACAAACGGAACAATTTCGTCTCGAAATGCAGCTCTAGTGTGCTCAAAATTCCATTCACCTTGCGTTATGGCCGAAGCCGTCGTACGTTCCAAAATGACCTTGTCAAAATCGGCTAAGTGTTGGTGTACCGCATTTAAGTTAACGGACGCCTTACTTACCGGTGGAATAGACTTCGTTAAATCCGTTTTGAAAAGTGTAGGAGACGTGCTAGGAGGGTTTTCATTTGACAAACTTTGGGGCACAAGAACTGTCAATTCAGGTAATTCCTTTTGTAAGCGAATACGTGTCTTTTAAGAAAATTAATCTTTATTATGTTTATCATAATCAATCTTATGGAATTTTGAAAGCATTTAAGAATGAGTTTCTTCCGCAAGTGACTGTGTCTCTTCACAACTACGAACATAAGGTGCTTCTTTCGATTTGCCAATTAGGGTCATATAAAAAAGTCACGGAATATATTCCTGAGCTTGTTTTGCATAACCGGGATTAGGTGGTAAATCTTGAAGACGCTTAAGTTCGAGTTCTTTAAACGATTTAGTTAAAAGATGAACCTTTTCTGTGGAAGCGTATTGTTTAAAAAAGCTGTTTTTCTTTGAATTTAAGAAGTTTGGTAGCATTAATTTCCGATTCAAACTTTTTAGACTCGAGAGTTTCGAAATCCATTTTAAGTTTCTGAAAATCATTGACAACCTACTCTTTTGCTTTTAATTCATTGGAAATATTAGCTTTTAATGATTCTATTGGTCAAATTCAGAACATGTTATTTTCTCTGCTTGAGGGACCAGTTCAAAAGATTTGACCTTTTCTTTTTGCAACGCAAGCTCAGCTGTTAGGGTGGAATTCGTATCTACGGATTGTCTGAGAGCCATATACATTTGATCAATAATATGTTTAGGCACCATGACCAAATCATGTTGAGCATAAGATTCCATACCCGTCGTAGCATTTGGTTGAGATTCACTCAAATGTGTAGGATTGGGTACCACATCATTTGAGTTACTAGTTCCCGAATGTTGTTCGAGGTTGTCATTTTCATGCCTAGCTTGATGTTGGTTATCATCAATATTATTAGATGTGGTTGGTACCTCACTGAAGAAATCAGAACCGTAGTGAGAGAGATTAGCAACGAGAGCAGCTTGGCCAGAGTGAATGTCATCACAATCCGAATCATATGCGTCAATATCATCTGCTTGATAGGCTGCATTAGAAGTGGAAACGACTGTAATGCCTTCATTATCTGTTGTCCCTGGGTCTGCAAGAAATTCTAACTCTTCTGAATCCAAAATATTTCCCTTAGACTGAGCATCGACCAAATACATCTTCTCACGAAACCACGTTGCATCCTTTCTCCTTTTTGGCTGAGTGCATTCCCTAGCCATATTGTAACACTCTCATTTTTCGTATCGGTACAGCGGAAGGGTCTTTCAGAGTGTTACGGGATAGCACAATAACTCCAATCATAGACAACACATAAAAATGGTTGTACAAGGTTTAACAAACATTCATTCGATAAAAAGGTTTAAAAGTGTACAACAGGTCCCAAATTATACAGGTCATTAAGTTTACAAAACACAGATCGAATGAACATTTTTAATATTAAGTGTGGGCCATCAGAGTCGATCTCCATCCGGATTACCTTCAAGCACCTGAGATAAAAACATGCAAAAATCATATCAGCGAATGCCGAGTGAATTCATAGAGTTTAATGAAAACCGTTATATAAAACAATCATTTATAATCATTTAAAATCAAAACACAAGTATAATATCGGAAGTAAGTCCTCATATTGCTAGTCAGGCAATATATAAATCAAGCATACATCTGAAACCGTCCATGAGACCGTAGTCTCTATATTACCATGAGGTAATACATTCATCGTAATAGCATCGTTATCGTTTTGTATTTATATTTTATATTGTACATTGTATAGGTTGTAGGATTATTATTAGCCGCATGACATTGTTACCTTACTATGAAAACAGCGGGTCGCGAACCCGACAAACAGTTTGCCCATCTAAGTTAGCGTGTCGTCACAAAAATCACGCTATGGAATCTTCTCATACATAAATTCGCTTACCAATCAATGTGGTACGACGGGGATCAACCGTCAAGGCGCGAACTGGGGTGATCGTCCCCAAATAGTACTATCAAATGCATAAGCGTCTACCAAATCCCGGCAGTTCACAGTTCATGCTAATGGGACTTTAAGTGACATAACCTAACTACTAATAATCCTTTTAGTCTCGAATATAGGGTCATAGCATCATTCGGGTCCATTTCATTAAGCATACAATTGGGACTACTTGTGTTCTATTTTTATAAAAATCTAGCATGTTATCTCCCTCGCGGGTTTACAAATCATTTTATAAAATATTTAAAAGAGTGTGAGGCTATGAACTCGCGTTGTTAATGAAAGGCGGATTATCGGCTGCGGGCGTGCTTCGGTCACGGAAACCTATATAAATAATAATCGGTCTTAGACTCGGTCCAATGACTTTTATCAAAATAACAATATACATATGATGATTTTTTACATATGATGATGATCAAGTGGGTTTATACATCCTTGTTTACTCATTTTAGTGTTTATGTCTCGGTAACGTCTTACTAGTTCGCTAGTTTTACCTATTTTACCTATTTTAAGTCCATTAAGCCTTGTATAAGTTCTTTAACTTGTTTTTATCCCTTTTATACCTATGTTATCAGTATATATACTTTTCATGTTGGGCCCAAATGGGTTAAGCCCAATAAGTCCTTTTTACAAGTTTTTATCTTATTAAGTCCAATTATTAGTCCAATATGTTTAGTTAGCTCGTAAATGTCCGTAATTCTTATAGTTCGGGTTTTATCGGTTTTTACTTGTATTAGTTACTTATACATCATTATATGACTTTTATAAACTTTACATTAGACGGGTTTGGTCGTCTAAGTTTTATTTGGCGAAAAACGTTAATTTTACGGCGATAGCCGAAAAAGTCGTAAAAATCAAGTTTATAGTTTTTATTACTTATAAATATTATTTTACCACCATTTATATAATTTAACCATTTAATTAACCTTTTATACATTTATATAAATAAGTTTTATAAGTTAGTGGATTTATATTTTTACATTTTATACATTATAATGTGAGTGCTTATATAATAATAATAAACATTATTTCCAAAATCTGATTTTTAACTTCATGTTCACCATTTTTAACATATCTAGAGTTCTATAATGACTTAGAAGCTCATTTTTGGATGACATGTTCTTCATAATATGTGCTACATATAACTTAGTTATAGCTACTGCCCATTTTGATTTTAAGTTGCCTAAACAGTCCCTACAAAACTGCTTATTCAGATTACACCACCTAACTTGTTTTGATCATATCTCACTCATTATTTTGATTCCATTGCATGGCCAACTCTCAAATTTGTATAACATCCTCTACTTACTGTAAATGGATCAAACCATGCAATTTTATCAGTTCATATTTTTGTTATCTACTGTTTTTATACAGCCAACTAAATAATCAAGATTTTAGCTTCATTTCTTATAGTTATCATCATTTTTAAGCATATTTTATCAACACTTGATCCCCACACAATATTTTTATCATCATATATACATCATATACATATAAAAAATGAAAAAAAATACATTTGTTCTTTACAAAATAACAAGAGAAAAATGGAGAGGATGATCTTCTTTACCAATCCAAGTGGATTTCTTGTTTTAGGAAGACAAGAACTTGATGAACACAACAAGTACCTCCAAGACCATCAAATATCAAGAACATAGGTTGGAAAATCAGCCCTAGGACACAAGCAAATCACCTCCAAAGATGTTAATATGGCCACCAAATGATCAAGGCTTCAAGAGAACACCTTAATAGAACTAATAAACATGTGGTTTATGGCTAGAAAAGATCAAAGAGGGTGTTTGTTGGCTTATTTGGGACGGCAAGAGGGAGGAGTTGAGAGAGTTTTTGGAGTGGATTGCATGTAAGAATGATAGAAATGAAAACAAGTTGCTTGTTTTGTGGTTAAGTGGTAAAGGTTAGCTTGAAAGGTAAGCTTATGCTTACACTTGGTGTAAGCTACTTAACTTGATGCCACATTAGTGTTGTGGTGTCAAGTGTAGCCGTCCCATATAAGCTAGTGGGGTGGGACAAAGTGTTTTGTCCCATCTCACTAGTTTACGGGTATTTCTCGATTCTAGTTTTCTCGATTTGCGTGCCCTCGGGTCGTTTTACGAAAAACGTTTTTATAAATTATGAATCACCGTCACAAAAAGAATCCAATAAAAATTGTCTCATCAAAAACGGAGTTTAAAAACGTAAATACGTAATCCTAAGGTTTCCGGTTTAGTCGTAAAAGACGCCAAATTATGCACGTAAGCCCAAATTTAAATCCGTAAATTGTGAGTTCGTCAACCAACACAAAAATAAGTTTCAAAATATTATACGAGAAAATATTTTACTACCTGAAAATGTTAGATTGTCACAGCTTTTCCTCCTAAAAGGGATCAACTTCCTCGTGATCCATTTCATTTGGATGTCCGTTTCTTATTGAAATCGAAGAGGTGCGGATATTTCTTCCACATTTCATCCTCTCGCTCCCAAGTATACTCCGTTCCATGCTTTGAATTCCATCGGATCTTGACAATAGGTATCCGACTTTGTTTCAGTTGCTTTACCTCACGGTCCATAACTTCTACGGGCTCTTCGATAAAATGCAACTTCCCATCTATTCGAACCTTACCTAACGGAATTTTCTCATCACTCACTGCTAGACATTTCTTCAGATTAGATACATGGAATGTGTTGTGAACGCCATGAAGTTCTGGGGGTAACTCTAGTTTGTAAGCCACCGGACCTACTCTAGATAAAATCTTAAAGGGTCCAATATAACGGGGATTCAATTTTCCTCGCTTTCCAAATCTTATAACGCCTTTCCATGGCGATACTTTCAACATTACTCGGTCACCCACTTCAAACTCCATTGGCTTCCGCCGCACATCCGCGTAACTTTTCTGTCTACTACGGGCAGTCAACAACCTATTCTTAATCTGAACTATCATCTCCGTAGTCTCCCGGATCAATTCCGGTCCCGTGAGCTGGGTATCCCCAACTTCACTCCAACATACAGGAGATCTACACTTCCTACCATACAAAGCTTCAAACGGTGCAGCCTTAATACTAGAATGGTAACTATTGTTATACGAAAACTCTGCTAACGACAAATGTTTATCCCAATTCTTACCAAAGTCTAACACACAAACTCTCAACATATCTTCCAGTGTTTGTATCGTCCTTTCACTCTGCCCATCAGTCTGGGGGTGATAAGCAGTGCTCATATCGAGATTCGTTCCCAAAGATCTTTGGAGAGATTTCCAAAAATTCGATGCGAATCTAGGATCTCGATCTGAAATGATCGATACAGGCACTCCATGCTTGCATACAACATTATCAAGGTATATTCGAGTCAGCTTCTCTAGTGAGAACTGCTCCTTAACCGGAATGAAGTGTGCTGATTTGGTCAGTCTATCGATAATAACCCAAATCGAATTATTTCCAGATGATGTTCTAGGAAGCTTGGTGATAAAGTCCATCATAATTCGCTCCCACTTCCATTCAGGAATCTTTGGTTGTTGAAGTAGTCCTGATGGCTTTTGATGTTCAGCTTTGACTCTAGCACAAGTCAAGCATTGAAGAACATACATAGCTATGTCAGCTTTCATATTCGGCCACCAGTACAACTTCTTCAAATCATGGTACATCTTATCAGATCCCGGATGAATGGAATACTTAGATTTATGGGATTCTAACATAATCAAATCTCTTAAGCCTCCAAACTTAGGTATCCACATACGATCTCTTAAGCATTTCACTCCATCAGCTCTAACCTCTAAAGGATCTCCTTCTCCTCGGAACCCTTCATTAACAAAATTCTCCTTCTTACAAGCTTCTATTTGCGCATTTCTAATTTGCTCAGGCAAATTATTTTGCATGGTCAAGACTAGAGAACGCACCCTGATAGGCTCTCTATCTTTCCTACTTAACGCATCAGCAACAACATTGGCTTTTCCTGGGTGATATTTTATATCACAGTCATAATCACTTAATAACTCTATCCATCTTCGTTGGCTCATGTTCAATTCCTTCTGGTCGAGAATATACTGTAGGCTTTTGTGATCGGTGAATACCGTACACTTGGTGCCATACAGGTAATGTCTCCACAACCTAAGAGCAAAGACTACAGCTCCTAACTCAAGATCATGAGTAGTATAATTCTCCTCACTCTTCCTTAATTGCCTAGAAGCATAAGCTATCACTTTCTCTCTCTGCATCAAAACAGCTCCATAACCTCTAAGAGATGCATCGCAATACACTACAAAATCTTCACTCCCGTCGGGTAATGATAAGATTGGCGCACTACATAATTTTTGCTTCAATGTCTGAAATGCTCCATCTTCATTACTTCCCCAAACGAAAAGTTTATTCTTCTGTGTAAGCTTAGTCAAGGGTTTAGCTATCAAAGAAAATTGTTTAATGAATCGCCTATAATAGCCAGCCAATCCTAAGAACTGTCGCACTTCCGTTGGCATTGTTGGTGCAGACCAATTCTTAATAGCTTCAACCTTTGCAGGATCAACATGAATTCCATCTCTGTTAATCACATGACCAAGAAATTGCACAGAATCTAACCAGAAATCACACTTCGAAAACTTTGCATACAACCTTTCATCCTTCAACAAATTCAAAACAATCCTCAAATGTTCTCTATGTTCATATTCATTCTTAGAATAGATTAGAATATCGTCAATAAACACAATCATAAATTTATCCAAGTAGGGCTTGCACACTCGATTCATTAAATCCATGAAAACCGCAGGTGCGTTAGTTAACCCAAATGGCATTACTTGAAATTCATAGTGTCCATAACGAGTTCTAAATGCAGTTATAGGAATATCTTCTTCACGGACGCGAAGTTGGTGATATCTTGACCGCAAATCTATCTTAGAATACACACTAGATCCTTGCAGTTGATCAAACAAATCATGAATCCTAGGTAAAGGATATCGATTTTTAATTGTCAACTTATTCAGTTCCCTATAATCAATGCACATACGAAAAGATCCATCCTTCTTCTTAACGAACAAGACTGGAGCTCCCCAAGGCGACGAGCTCGGTCGAATAAAACCTTTATCAGACAACTCTTTAAGTTGCTCAGATAACTCCTTTAATTCAGAAGGCGCTAATCGGTAAGGCGCACGTGCCACCGGTGCAGCAGCAGGAATTAAATCGATTCGAAACTCTACTTGCCTTATCGGTGGAAGTACTGGTAAATCTTTAGGAAATACCTCAGGAAATTCACAAATAATAGGTACATCTTCCAATCGTTTCTCCCTAGACTCATTCCCGGTCACTTGAGCTAAGAATAACTCACAACCGTTCCTGATGTACTTCTGGACTTTAATACATGAAACGATTTTCAAACGGGATTCACCTCGACTACCATCAATTACTAACGTCCTATTCCTAAGAGGAATCTTAACCTTCTTCTCTCCACATAAAATAGTAGCATTATTCAACGGCAACCAATCCATACCAATAATAATATCAAAACTACCTAATTCTATCAACATCAAATCAATCGGAAAGGAATGGTTCAAGAGATTTAGAGAGCATCCTTCTAATATCTTATTAGTTTTCACTAATTTACCATCAGCCAATTCCACCTCGTAACTGGTACTTATCTCAACAGGTTCAATATCAATAAGGGCACTAAATTTAGTGGATACAAAGCTCCTATCGGCACCCAAATCGAATAAAGCAACAGCATAATGATTGTTGAGTAAAAACGTACCCGTAACGACATTCGGATCCTCTTTCTTCACCTCAATTGTTCCAAGTTGGTAGATACCACCCTGGGGGTTTCTTCCAGGTACAATCGCTTTCAACTTGGGGCATTCCGATTTCCTATGACCTTCTTCATTACAGTTGAAGCAAATCGTTCCCTTCTTACACCTTTCAACCTTGTGTCCAAGCTTTCCGCAATTTCGGCACTTCCAGCAGTCGCCAGGATGCCTCTTGTTGCCACACTTAGGACATCTATCATCGTTGCGCGGTGCATTGTTGGTAAGAGCATTTGCATTCCCCTTTCTCTTGTTCTGACGGCGATTGAAATTCTTCCTATTATCACCTCTATCTACACGATCACCGTCCCCCTTTCTTTTCTCACCTACACGGGCTTCATCTTCCTTATCCTGAATTATCTGTCCAATGAGTCGGTAAGCCATTCGAACAGCATCATCAATGGTCAGTGGTTTAGATGATGTCACGTCCCCCCGGATATTCCTGGTCAACCCTTTCATATATTGCTCGATTCGGATCTCTTCGGGTTCAACCAATCGAGGACATAGCAAGGCCAACTCATGGAATCGATTCGTGTAACTATCAATGTCCACACCTTTCATTCTCAGATGAATCAACTCTTGTTCTAACCTAATGATCACACTATGAGGACAAAACTCCAAAGTCATCCACTTCTTAATTTCAGCCCAAGGAGTAGCATTAGCAGCATCAAGACCCGTGAAAGTAATTCTCCCGTTCCACCAAGTCAACGCACGACCTTTAAGAGTAGCCATAGCAAAATTCACCTTATCTTCCTCCTTACACTTACTAATCCTAAACACCGATTCAATCTTTTCAATCCACTGGCTTAGTCCTACAGCACCTTCAGTTCCATTAAAAGGTAGAGGTTCACACTTCATGAATGTCACATAAGTACAGCCACCAACTTCAGGTGCATTCGTTCCAAGTCCTCCTACATTTCCTCCAGCATTAGCATTCACATTATTAGCATTCACATTCACATTAGTACCGCCAATTCCACTACCGCCAGCTCCACTACCGCCAGCTCCACTACCGCCAGCTCCAATACCGCCAGCTCCACTACTGCCAGCTCCACTACCGCCAGCTCCACTACCGCCAACTCCACTACCGCCAGCTCCACTACCGCCAGCTTCATTTCTAGCATTTGCCATAAATTCAGTCATAGATGCGGTAACTTGCTCCGTAATAATGCTACGTACATCATCCTCGGTCACAGCCTTCTTGGGCGGCATAGTTCTATAATTCTACAATTTCAAAGCATTAAGCATTCATCCAACCAAGGATTCATATAATATGGATCGAATTCATAATCAAGATACAAATAAGGCACAATATGGAATTCAAGACAAGATACATATTTCATTCGATCTGAAACAAAAGTATTGTCTTAGTACATCCCATATCAAAGTTCTAACAATATATACACTCAAAATTCGTGCCAAGTCTATTACTAACAAGTCGGTTCAGTCAAAGCTACAAGCACAAAAGATTTAAAGGTCACTACTAAATACAGACTGGTCTACTGAGAACCGCCAGATGGTCCATCATCCATCGTCTTCTGGATCTTCGTCGGACGATCACTAGACACATCTTCAGCTGGGCGCTTACGGATTACTCCTCTTTCAACCATGTCAGCATAAAATCTACTGTTCCATCCCACGGATATATTCAACTCCTTTTCAGCTTTCACACGCATCGCACGAGCCACACTCAACTGAATTTCCATAGTATTCACCTTTCTCTTCATAGCAGCATACTCACCACTTTCCAACACCGATAACCTCCTAAAAGCCTCATTTAATCCACGCTCAACATCACTCAAAACCAAACTAAGCAATTCCCGCTCTTTCTCGCCAACCTTAGTCTTCGACTCCAAATAAGCAACCTGAGTCTGAACAACACCTAATCCAACCTCTGTCACACAACTCTTAACAAGGGAAGCATCTAGATCACGTCTCAAGGCCCATGGTGCAAGACCATCAATATGAGTAGCCTCTCGAGTACTAGACGAATCTCCTATCTCACGTCTACGAGTAGCAATACCATCAGTACCGTCAGGTGCATCGTCATCCTCATCCTCCTCTTATTCAGAATCAGATTCAGACGATTCAGACATTTCATCCCTAGGTAACTCATCCTCAGAATCAGACAAACAAACTGGTGGGGGCAAAGGCTCGCCCTCTGGAACATCATACGGATAAATAAGCTCGGCTTCCTCATCGTCATCAACCTCAACATCTATACCTACATCCTCCTCGACATCCTCGTCGTCAATCTCGTCATCTAAATTATCTAATCCAATCTCACCATCATTCTCAATATCCACATTCTCAATACCCACATTCTCAATCTCATTCTCTACCAAGTCAACCTGAGGGGCAATCTGATCTCCTAGTCCTAACTCGGGCTCGGGATCCTCAAATGGTTCCTCCTCATCATCAATATCATAATCTACTAAGTCTAAATAAGGATCATCTTCTATATTAGGTTCGGGAATAGCATGGTTTTCTATAGGAATATTAGGGTCAGCCATGACAATCTGCATTTATATATATATCTCGTATTAGGATAACATACTAGTTAAATAATTACATAATGAAATCACGATATATACATATATATAAATTAAATTATATATATAAAAATATATATATTCTCAATAGGGCTTGTTGGTAACGTCGTAGATCTCTGACACCGTTATAGTCAAAAGATTTTTCAAATATTTTCTTAAATGTTCATTGTCAAAAGATTTTGAAAAGTTTTGTTCAAAACCTTGGTTTTTAAAATCCTTTGTTCTCTATAACGAGAGCTCTGGTACCAAACTGTAACACTCTCATTTTTCGTATCGGTACAGCGGAAGGGTCTTTCAGAGTGTTACGGGATAGCACAATAACTCCAATCATAGACAACACATAAAAATGGTGGTACAAGGTTTAACAAACATTCATTCGATAAAAAGGTTTAAAAGTGTACAACAGGTCCCAAATTATACAGGTCATTAAGTTTACAAAACACAGATCGAATGAACATTTTTCATATTAAGTGTGGGCCATCAGAGTCGATCTCCATCCGGATTACCTTCAAGCACCTGAGATAAAAACATGCAAAAATCATATCAGCGAATGCCGAGTGAATTCATAGAGTTTAATGAAAACCGTTATATAAAACAATCATTTACATTCATTTAAAATCAGAACACAAGTATAATATCGGAAGTAAGTCCTCATATTGCTAGCCAGGCAATATATAAATCAAGCATACATCTGAAACCGTCCATGAGACCGTAGTCTCTATATTACAATGATAGGTAATACATTCATCGTAATAGCATCGTTATCATTTTGTATTTATATTTTATATTGTACATTGTATAGGTTGTAGGATTATTATTAGCCGCATGACATTGTTACCTTACTATGAAAACAGCGGTCCGCGAACCCGACAAACAGTTTGCCCATCTAAGTTAGCGTGTCGTCACAAAAATCACGCTATGGAATCTTCTCATACATAAATTCGCTTACCAATCAATGTGGTACGACGGGGATCAACCGTCAAGGCGCGAACTGGGGTGATCGTCCCCAAATAGTACTATCAAATGCATAAGCGTCTACCAAATCCCGGCAGTTCACAATTCATGCTAATGGGACTTTAAGTGACATAACCTAACTACTAATAATCCTTTTAGTCTCGAATATAGGGTCATAGCATCATTCGGGTCCATTTCATTAAGCATACAATTGGGACTACTTGTGTTCTATTTTTATAAAAATCTAGCATGTTATCTCCCTAGCGGGTTTACAAATCATTTTATAAAATATTTAAAAGAGTGTGAGGCTATGAACTCGCGTTGTTAATGAAAGGCGGATTATCGGCTGCGGGCGTGCTTCGGTCACGGAAACCTATATAAATAATAATCGGTCTTAGACTCGGTCCAATGACTTTTATCAAAATAACAATATACATATGATGATTTTGTACATATGATGATGATCAAGTGGGTTTATACATCCTTGTTTACTCATTTTAGTGTTTATGTTTCGGTAACGTCTTACTAGTTCGCTAGTTTTACCTATTTTACCTATTTTAAGTCCATTAAGCCTTGTATTAGTTCTTTAACTTGTTTTTATCCCTTTTATACCTATGTTATCAGTATATATACTTTTCATGTTGGGCCCAAATGGGTTAAGCCCAATAAGTCCTTTTTACAAGTTTTTATCTTATTAAGTCCAATTATTAGTCCAATATGTTTAGTTAGCTCGTAAATGTCCGTAATTCTTATAGTTCGGGTTTTATCGGTTTTTACTTGTATTAGTTACTTATACATCAGTATATGACTTTTATAAACTTTACATTAGACGTGTTTGGTCGTCTAAGTTTTATTTGGCGAAAAACGTTAATTTTACGGCGATAGCCGAAAAAGTCGTAAAAATCAAGTTTATAGTTTTTATTACTTATAAATATTAATTTACCACCATTTATATAATTTACCCATTTAATTAACCTTTTATACATTTATATAAATAAGTTTTATAAGTTAGTGGATTTATATTTTTACATTTTATACATTATAATGTGAGTGCTTATATAATAATAATAAACATTATTTCCAAAATCTGATTTTTAACTTCATGTTCACCATTTTTAACATATCTAGAGTTCTATAATGACTTAGAAGCTCATTTTTGGATGACATGTTCTTCATAATATGTTCTACATATAACTTAGTTATAGCTACTGCCCATTTTGATTTTAAGTTGTCTTAACAGTCCCTACAAAACTGCTTATTCAGATTACACCACCTAACTTGTTTTGATCATATCTCACTCATTATTTTGATTCCATTGCATGGCCAACTCTCACATGTGTATAACATCCTCTACTTACTGTAAATGGATCAAACCATGCAATTTTATCAGTTCATCTTTTAGTTATCTACTGTTTTTATACAGCCAACTAAATAATCAAGATTTTAGCTTCATTTCTTATAGTTATCATCATTTTTAAGCATATTTATCAACACTTGATCCCCACACAACATTTTTATCATCATATATACATCATATACATATACAAAATGAAAGAAAATTAAATAATAAGAGAAAAATGGAGAGGATGATCTTCTTTACCAATCCAAGTGGATTTCTTGTTTTAGGAAGACAAGAACTTGATGAACACAACAAGTACCTCCAAGACCATCAAATATCAAGAACATAGGTTGGAAAATCAGCCCTAGGACACAATAAAATCACCTCCAAAGATGTTAATATGGCCACCAAATCTCAAGGCTTCAAGAGAACACCTTAATAGAACTAGTAAACATGTGGTTTATGGCTAGAAAAGATCAAAGAGGGTGTTTGTTGGCTTATTTGGGACGGCAAGAGGGAGGAGTTGAGAGAGTTTTTGGAGTGGATTGCATGTAAGAATGATAGAAATGAAAACAAGTTGCTTGTTTTATGGTTAAGTGGTAAAGGTTAGCTTGAAAGGTAAGCTTATGCTTACACTTGGTGTAAGCTACTTAACTTGATGCCACATTAGTGTTGTGGTGTCAAGTGTAGCCGTCCCATATAAGCTAGTGGGGTGGGACAAAGTGTTTTGTCCCATCTCACTAGTTTACGAGTATTTCTCGATTCTAGTTTTCTTGATTTGCGTGCCCTCGGATCGTTTTACGAAAAACGTTTTTATAAATTATGAATCACCGTCACAAAACGAATCCAATAAAAATTGTCTCATCAAAAACGGAGTTCAAAAACGTAAATACGTAATCCTAAGGTTTCCGGTTTAGTCGTAAAAGACGCCAAATTATGCACGTAAGCCCAAATTTAAATCCGTAAATTGTGAGTTCGTCAACCAACACAAAAATAAGTTTCAAAATATTATACGAGAAAATATTTTACTACCTGAAAATGTTAGATTGTCACACATATGACCTTGTCCTCTACAATTGTAGCAAGTCACAACCTTTTTGTGGACCAATAGGGCTTCCATTTCCATTAGCTTGAGAATTCACAGCTTGAGCATTCACAGTCCTTGTAGGAGGTCCATATGAAGTTTGCCTTCCCTAAATAGGTTGCACCGTCACTTGACCATCTTGAACAGTGGTTTGTTGTCGAGGAATTGAAGAGGTGCGGAGCTGATTGTTTGTTGGTGGAAATCCTCTAGTTGCAATAAGTTTTGACAAGTAGTCGGTGAGATGGTTTAGAACATCAACTGGCGTATCATTTGTAGTAAAGACCGGTGCTTGGATTGGTGGAAGTTCATTGGAGTAGAAGGCTTGTGCTGGTTGTGGTTTAATTGGAAAATATCCTTGTTGAGGAGTATAGCCCATTGGAGAAGTGTTGTCTTGTGATGGTGATGTCTGATGTGGTGGTTGCTATGGAAAAGATTGTTGATGAACACTTTGTTGAAATGCTTGATGTGGCATCATTAGTGGTTGATAAGATGGTTGTTGTGGTTGCTAATAGGTGTGTGGTGGTGGCTACTGCAAGTATGATGGTTGTTGATAAGTATAAGCCATGTTTTGTTGAGAAGCATACATGGCAAGTGGATCATGAACTTGAGGTGTAGACAACCGAGCCTCGATCACATGGCATTCGTGTTGTTGAAAAAAAGCTTGAAGTTGTTCCACATTGGTGTTATGCAAGTCCTTAGCCAATTTAACATCCGTCACGTACTTTTTCCATTCTGAAGGAAGAGTGTTCAAATACTTGGTGTTCAATTGAAACGTAGGAATTGCCATGCCATAGATATTGAGCTCATTCAACAATAGGGTAAATCTCATATAGTAATCATTGAGAGTCTCCCCTGGCACATAGGAAAACTTATCAAAAGTATCATAAAGCTTACACTCTCGTTCGTGTTTAGTTAACGAAGTGCCTTGCATTAGAACACGAATTCTATCCCATAACTCTTTGGCAACTTTATGTTTACTGACGAGTTTGTAGATATCTGGAGGAAGGGCTTGGAGAATGATATTTGTAGCTTGTTTATCACACTTGTCTTGTATCTTAGCATCTCCAGTTAGTTCACCCGTTGTGCAAGGACGAGTAACAGCACCTTCCGTCACAGTACCATATACCAATGGTCCATTGAGCACCGATGCCCAAATTAGATGTCCATTTTCTTTGTTCAACATATAAAGTTCCATTCGGGAAGCCCAATCCTCATACATAGTCTTCACCAACATTGGTGGACGATTATCCGGACCCGAGAGGATGGACTTATCCTTAAGAGATGTGTACTCCATTTCGTTAAGTTAAGATTTACAAATGTTGATCGAACAATGAGAGAAAGTAAATGTGTTTGTTGTTGTGAGTTGAAGTCGAGAAACAATGTTGAAATCCCCTAAAATATGTTCTCGATTACCAAAAAATTCCAAGACAAAAAAACACACAATTTTTTAAGGAATAATTTTTGGATCGTCGGAGTATTGATCGGAATAACTGATCGGAAAACTGTCGGAATATCAGTCGGAAAACCGTCAGAATAAGTCTGTCGGAATACCCATGTCGGAAAGAACCTGTCAGAATACCTTCTATCGGAAAACCCCCTATCGGAATACTCCTGTCGTAATACCTTCTATCGGAATACCCACTATCGGAATAAACCTATCGGAATACCCTCTATCGGAATACTCCTGTCGGAATACCTTCTATCGGAATAACCCCTATAGGAATATCCACTATCAGAATACCTTCTACCGGAATACCTTCGGAATCCCTTCGTCGGAATAATGGTCGGAATGAGAAACCCTTTTCCAATGGAAGCTGTCGGAATACTTAAACCCCTTTCCGATGGTTTCTGTCGGAATATATCCCACTTTTCTCGGACAAAAATCAACAAATTCGAGATTTTAAGCCAAAAAATGATCAAAACACCCAAAAATTTTGTGTTTTTAGCCAAAGTAAATATACCAAATCTCTACCACAACTATGTACAATATTTGTATCAAGAAAAAACCATAAAAACACAAAAAAAAATTGGATCGTGTAAAATGGATCAAAATAGGCGTATGAATAAAAAACACAAACACATAAACAATACAATCATCCCATGGCTCTTGATACCATTTGTAAGATATTGTAAATCTTGCTTATGTTTAGAGAGAGAAAGAGATAGAAAGATAGATGATTTCACACACACTTTAGAGAGAGAAAGTGATTAACTATGTGTAAAATGAAATGAAACCACACCCTCTCCATCTGAGGAGAGGGTTTATATACCCAAGCCCATGTGATGGGCTTGGGCTTACATTGGGCCGCCGGCCTACACATGCTGTAGGCTTGGCTTGGCCTTGTTTGTTGAATATTAAGTTAATTAAACCACGAGTTATTACTTAGAATATTGTTGGAGTGACCGATCCTTTCTAATAAGTAAAACGTATTTCCAACACATTTGTAGGATTTCTTAGTACTCTTCCCCATTGAACACGAGGAACATAAATGATCCTTGTGAAATTTAAGTTTAGGAAGACCACGAACAATTTCGTTTTTCGCCAAATGATTGATAGCATCAAAGTTAAGATGTGATAACCGTCGATGCCATAATCACGACTTAGTCTTTGATGCTTTGGAGAGAAGACATACGGGAGAAGCGACCATCATGTCTTGTAGAGACAACGTATACAAATTATTCCCTCGAGTACCTTTCAATAAATCAACCCCTTCTAAATTGCGATTGAAGCAGGTATGCTCTCGAAAAGCAACTTCTAGGTTTGCATCGTAAAATTGTCCCACAGAAGATAAATTGTGACCGAGTCCTTCCACATAATACACTCTTGAAATTATAACATTCCCAATATGATATTCACCGTAACCCATTATCTTTGCAATATGATCATTTCTGAATCGAACCATGCCAAGAAACTTGTTGACGAATTCTGAGCTGAGAGCGATCTCCGGTCATATGCTTGGAGCAATCAGAGTCCAAATACCACAAGATAATTTGGACCACTTGTTTGAAACAACAACAGTAGACAATGCATTGGAAACTATTGGTTCCGGAGTGTTTGCAAATACATATATAATATTAGAATTGCTAACATTTGTCTCATCATTAGTTTTCCTGCGTTTTCTAACATATGTTTCTTTAATTGTTGATTTTATGGTTCCATCTTCCTGGGGTTTTGGATTAGTGACAGGCACTACAGTGGGAGTAGACCTATTTAAAGGGCACTTTGTTCCTACAATAGTGTTGGTGTTCCTAGTTTAAAGACACGTTTGTGTTTTGGTAGCCTTAGTACTCCTAGATAAAGAGCACACATTCTTCGTTGTAGTGGGAGTGATCTTAGTTAAAGGGCTCGCATTTCCTACTATAGTGAATGTTCTACCAGTGGAACGCCACATCCATCCAACTTGGGTTAACACTTTCCCAGTCGGTTTCCATTCTAAGTTTTGCTTTCGGGCATACATCTCATTTACATGGTCAATAAGGTAAGAATCATGACGACTAGAAAACATACATTCATTGCAATTCCAATATTTCAAATTAGAATTCACAGTAGGCTTAGAACGTTGCACAACCGTAGAGCCTTTAGGTTAAGCTACATGATTCTTTTTATTTAAAACATAAATAAAATTCCTAGGGTGAGCTTCTACTTTCTTCTTCACTTGCCTACTATATGGGGGTAAGATTCTATCTTTCTTCGTGTTTCCTTTATGCTTAGATCCTTGAGCCTTAGTAGTGGTGCTTACTCCTGTAGAAGGCAACATAGGAACATTAGAGACTGATTTTGACTTTGCTTTATCTTTTGTGACCAATGTTTGAGATGTTTTAGTCCTAGAGACCTTGTTTATTGGTGTGACGGTAATGAGATTAGTCTTGGTTCTTTTCAATTGAACCACTAGAGGACGATGCTAAATGGCGGTTGTATTCATAACACAATGCATTTCTTTTAACTCAGCCAATGCCATATCCTTATCACGAATGATCGCATGTAAATCCGAGATTTCCACTTATTTATGATTAAGGTTCTCAATGAATGATTGAGTGTCAGCGGCCTCTAGTGTCCTTTCCACATTCTCTATGTGTGAATCCTTAACCTTCTCATTTTCTATCAGTAACGATTTAGCAACTTAGTCACTTTTCTGACGCTGTTTTGATCGGTTATTTAAATGAAAAGCCTTTTTAACATTAGGAGCATCTATATTAATGTAACACCCCACTTTGATAAGTAGACCATTACGTGTAATTATGGCGTGTCATCAATGTATGCAAGGAAATATGTAATAAAACATACATGACCATAAAGGAAACTGAAATCAAACATCGGATCCTAAACATAAACTCAAACATCTGCATAAAGTAAATGGAATACAAAAGGTATAAAAGTATAAGGTAGCTCCCATCCTATGCACGTCCACTAAATGCTCAAGCCCATTCTTGGGTACCTGCCGTATGAGTCATGCAAAGAAAATACGGCTGAGCAATACGCTCAGTGAACGGATATAATGATATGATAAGAATATCTGGAATATAAATAGAGATCTGGAATAATAAGCTGAACAGATAAATGTACTGAAACTGAAAGATTGATAAGTAAAATACAACGGAAATTGTGTATCTCCTAGAAAACTTGGTTTATAACTGGTAAAGCTGAACTATTAACTGTTTAATACAAAAACCTGTAATTACTATATTTTAAATGCCAAGAGCTTATATAGGTCATGAGCTGTAACAACGTATGCATGAATACATAGAGGGGTGACCTCGTCATGCTGTAGAGGGGTGACCTCTAACTGATAAGCTAGGTAGAGGTATCAGCTCCAATGTGAAGGATGTAGAGCACACACCACATTCACCTGATAAACTGTAAACTGATAAACTAGGATGCACTCATATGCCCCGCTGATAATACTGATAAAATGGCCAAGCTAAAATAAAAGGGACGCTGATGAGATGGCATTTATACATGATCTCATCGTTCTTTTCGGGCTTTAAATGCATTAAAATGTCATAAAATACCATATATATGCTTGTGTTTGTTTACTTGTGTGTTTTAGGTATGGATATCGTGAAAAAGACAAAAGATCACAAGATACAAGGAAAAACGAACACGAGAAACAAAGCCGTACAAAGAACCGGGCCCTAATCATGGAATTTTCATCAAAAACCCTTGAAGACTTGAAGACATACAAGATTGATCATCCAAGAATGAAGAAATGACAACTTAAAACCCTTGTATAGTAATAATTACAAGTTTGGTCCCTTAAGTTTGTCAAAATTGCAAAAAGGTCCTTCAACTTTGAAGAAATGGCAAAATTAGTCCCTCAACAATTTCAAAATGCCAATTATGGTCCCTCATGAAGTTTAAGAGACATTGAAGACCTTTGAAGATCAAGATTGTCCCAGTTCAGTCCTTGAATTATTCAAAAATGTCAAAAAGTACCCTTGATAAGCCTTTGTGGAAAGTTTGTGCCAAAAGTGTCAATTGATGGAACTTATTTACAAAGTAAAACGGATTTTAGGGCTTGAAAACCTTTAAAGCCAAAAATAACAAAAGAGGAGGACTGAAGTTGCCAAGTGAAAACATTCAAACAAAAAACCCGCTTAACACCTTTTTTCCCCCATTTTCGGATTGAAAGGGTTACTGTTTATCATTCTTACCACCCAGAATTTACATTCACCTTTACTTGGGTAAAACTCAATTAAACCCTCACACGTTTAATTCACACACTCCAAAACCCATCCCACTCCTAAAAACCTGCATCCCACGCATGTGCACCAAACCCCCAATTCCCCAATCCACCAATCACATCATTCCTTAGCCCCCAAGCACATGACGTGTCCCAAATCAACGTCCAAGGTTATTAGCTTACTCTCAAAGCAGAAACAAACGGCCAAGATCAAAAAAAGGACAATTCACACCAAAAATCGTCAAGGGTAGAATAGGGATTTTTCTAGTGAATAGGGTTTAGTTTTTTTCTATTCTAGATTGTTCTTAGGACTCTATAAAAGGAGCTCACAGGTTGTGTGAAGCCCTTTGTTCCAGTTTCCTTCCAAAAAAATATTGTAATTCCTTTTAATTTTAAATAAAAGTTGGTTTTGTTTTTAAAAAGCATTTAATTCCTTTTTATCTTTATTAAAGTTGGTATTATTGTTTGTGAAGGATTCTGAGTTCCATATGTTTGTTTGGTGAAGTAAGTTTGAGGTTTCAAAGTATTTCAAGGTTTTGAAAATTTGAGTAATTTTTTGAGTGAATCTGCTACATTAGGTTTTGGTGTTAGAGGTTTCAAGATATTGGTGTTTAAGGTAATCAAAACGTGTTTTCAAGAGTTAGAAAGTTTTTGGAAGTGTTTTAAAAAGGAAGAAAAAGAATCAGAAATATACATTTGCTTGTGATATTGTTGTTTTCTTCTTTGATTTTCTTGTAGACAGGTTGAAAAGGGTGTTGTTGATCATAGCTCAGCCCCAACCCGAGTTGGGAAGGAGGTGACTAAGCTGTCACTAGGGTTTAGGAAGTACAAACCCTAAGGTAATCTTCTTTACTTTTGGAAATCTCAGAAAATAGGCTGTTCATTTGATCTTTGTTTGATTCTGAGTTTAAGGTGTTTAAGCTTATTGGATTTGTGTGCTAATGTGTTATTATGCATGATTTGAGATCTTAGAACAAGTTTGATCAAGTTTAGTAGTGTTTTAGCTTGTTAAAACGTTTTGGAAATATTTAAACTGGTGTTTGGCAATACGTTTTAGCAGGGCTTAGATCTTAGATATTGGATTAAAAACGTGTTAATCTGTTTAAAAAAAGGTTGAGATAGGTTTAATATTAGTTAGTAAGCAGATTTAGTCAAGTTTGGAACAGGTTTTTGTAGTTTAAAGATAAAAGGTTTGGCCTAAAATCTGTCATTCATCTTCTGCTTAAATATTACTAGGTTTTGATGCTTAATTCTTAATTGTTTGTTATAATTGGAGTGATTTAAGGTTGGGATTCTCTTGTGTAATATTCTGTAAGTTGGTGTATCAAGTTTGGAGGAGTGATAGTCACTAGGGTGTTAGCTAGAAGCATTTTAGTCCACTGGTCTGTTGAAACTGTCACAGCAACTTCATCCTGGTTTTGAGTGCTTTGTGTTGCCTGAATTGGTGTGCTAGTTGCTTGTAATTGCTTGTTCTTGACTTCTTGAGCTCAAAGGAGCTCAAGAGTGCCCTGTTGCTCCAAAATATCATCCAAAATAAGCCACAAGGCCAACTCCTTTGGCCTGTTTTCACTGTGAAGAAAAGCAAAACAAAGTTCAAACCTGCTTAGTGTTCATCACTAGTAACTGTCACGTTTTGATTAGAAGTTTGGTTTAATCAGTGTAAAAAAAAGGATATTGGAATTGGTATTGAAGCTTACAAAGTATCAGTGTTTGATTTGGCAAAAAGTAAAAAACAAAAAAATAAAAAGAAGTAAAAAGGGGTTGCCAGATTCGAACCCCCGTCTACACTCCCACACACCAAACACTTAACCATTGCGCCCTTGGGTCTTTTACTGACCAAGGGTGCAAGGTTAATTAAGTTAACCAGTTTTTAATTTGTATTATCTTTAAAAAGCCGTAGCTTTTCCTCTCCTTTTCAGCTTATTCTATAAGCAATTTTAGCTTATTTCATTTTTCTTAGGACTAGAATAGGATTGGTGATTTTTCTGGCTAGTTTTTATATTTTTCCATTTATTAAATTAATTATTAGGATTTAATTAATAGACGTATTTTATTAAATCATTAAAAAATACCAAAAATAGTTTTTATTTTTAGGAAAAATAATTTTTAGGTTTTAAAATATATTTTTGAGGTTTACATCAAGTTTTGGTTTCAAAAACTTTTATTTTTAATTTTATAATATTTTAAGGTTTTTTTTATAAACTTTAAAGATTTTTATAAAATTATTAAAAAAGGTTTAGAAGCTATAATTTGCGTTTTTCTCTTAGATATATTATTTAGGATTTTTATAAATTTTTTATTTTAAATTTTAGAATCTTTTTATTTTTAGCATTATTTTATTATTATTTTATTATTTAATTTTCAAAATTTTCTTTTTCTTTATTTTTCATTTTTCTTAAGTTCTTTAGCATTAATTAGGATCATTTCCATTTTTAGAATAATTTTTAAGCTTTTAGATTTATTTTTATAATTATTTTAAGTTTAATTAGTTTTTATTTATTTTAAATCATTTTTTAGGGTTTTAAAAATAGTTTTAATAGGTTTTAATTTTTAGAAAATTACTTTGTAGTCTTCTAATAATATAAGTTAAGTGATTATTCAATAAAATCATATTTTAGACATTTGAATTAGTTAAATTTAATTTTAGGGCTTTAATTAGCATTTAAAATTAATTATTTAATTAATAAAAGGTTTTAAAATATCTTTGTTGGATTTTTATCTTTGTTTATATTATTTGAGACTTGTTTTTAGCTTTTTAATCTTTTCTTGATTTTGTTTTTAATAATTTTTAATTTTTGTGTTTTTCTACGGCTTTACGTTTACGTTTTTACGTCATAGTGTAATTTTCACGAAACCGTCATTCCATCTCATCAATATTAATCTCAAAGAAATACAAATTAGAACACACACATATACCTCCTTGGGAAACGAATCTTTCTCTCATTTTATTTGATTGTGGGTCATTAGTGCACGGTTTTCCTAAACCGTCGTACTTAATACTTACCGCTATTTACGCTCTTTTCCTAAAGGGTAGTAAAACACTACAATCATTTTTTGGCGCCGCTGCCGGGGAGGTGTGTCGTGATTTAATTTGGAAAATTTTGTTTTTGATATTATCCATAAATAGTATTTGTGTTAAGTGGAACTCCCTTAACACGTATTATCGGTTTTCTTGGTTTTTCTTTGTGAATATTATTAATATATTGTATTAAGTATCACAATCAAAATACAATATCTCCAAAAGTGTGAAAACACAACCTTGATTCGGGATTTCATCACTCGATCATTGTATTCGAATCTCAAACAAAAAGAAAAGGCAAAAATAGATAAATACTTTCGAGAAGCTCCATTTTGAAAAATACGAACTATAAGGTGGGTATAAGGCGGGTATTATAAAATATACCCTAAGGAAAAAGGCTCTTAAGTGCTTCGCGCCGCCTCGTTTCCCCGCTTGCTTGTGAGTATTTTGAGATTGAAGGCTAATCGAGGGTTTTGCCGCCCAAAGTATTATTACGTATACTATATTTGCTTGGTTTTCTTTGTGATTAAACCCTCGTGAACAATTTGGTTTTCACCAAAGTTCTAAAGTCATTCGAAGGCGTTCACTCCACGTGATCGTTTTCATTCCTTTGAGGCTTCTTTAATCAAGAGTTTGATTCGAGGAGAGATTTTGTAGATTGTTGTCTACGAAGATACACCAAAATCCAAAAAAATTAAAAATCATCAAAAACACAAAAAAATTGAAAATCCACAAAACAACCAAAAAGAATCTTCTTTGCTCACCTCCCATTCTTCGTGAAGTTTATGATCACTCGTAATCAAGCTAAACGAGCTCGTAAACGACTACAAAAGCAAGCAAATCAAGGATCGTTGATTGTTGAAGAATCTCCAATTGTTGAACCTATTATAGAACAAGAAGTCGTAATGGCTAATCGTACTATGATGGAGTTGCTACAAGCACCCACCGAGGGTTTTGGAGAGGCCATTGTTATTCCCGCCATCCTTGCGGAGAATTTCGAGATTAAGACGGGTTTAATGTCGATGCTACAAGCAAACAAGTTTCGAGGTCATGAGAAAGACAACCCGCATTACCACATTAGGAATTTCAACCGTCTCACCGCCACTAGCAAATTCAAAGATGTTCCACATGACGCCATTAAGATGATGTTGTTTCCATATTCGTTGGATGGTCCCGCAAAAATTTGGCTCGAGAAAGAACCGCCAAATTCGATTTTGACATGGGCCGATCTCGTTTCTAAATTTGTGAACAAGTTTTTTCCACCATCGAAAACAACACACTTAAAAAATGAGATTTCACGATTTGTGCAACGTAACAATGAAAGTTTTTCAATGGCATGGGAACGATTTAAGGAGATGTTACATGAATGTCCTCACCATGATTTTTCGGAATTGCATCAAATTGATACCTTTTATAATGGGCTTAATGATCATGAACGAGATTATTTGAATGCCGCCGCGGGTGGTAATTTTTTGTGCAAGACGACAAATGAGGCTTTACAAATCATTGAAAATCGATCTAAGGTTTATAGCCCTCGTAACACACCGAGTGTTGCCAATATGGGTTCGTCATCGTCATCACAATCGTCTCGTAGCATTAACGCCTTACATGATGAAGCTAATGAGGAAAATCGGTTTTTTGATAGATTTTCTAATCTAATGTCCCATTGGAAGGCTCAAGAAGCTTCCAATTCCGCTTCGGTTAAAGCGGTTGCTAAGAGTTGTTTATCGTGTGGAGGAGCTCATGATTTATCCGAGTGCATTACCGCGGATGGTAACACTTCGAGTGCTTACGTAGCAACGGGAACTTACAACCAAAACGGCCAAGGTTCCCGCCAAAATCAAGCTCCACCAAATCAAAATGTTAACAATTATCGAAACAACAACCAAGGTAATTACCAAGGCAACACACGCAATTACAACAAAGGGAATTATCAAAGTGGGAATGGACAAATCTCTAATCAAAACCAAAACCGTGATTTTCAAAACACCACACAAGGTTTTCAAAATGCTCACACGAAAAATTTGCAAGGAGAATTTTTAGATTATGCAAAAGCAAATGATGCAAAATTTGATAATATGCAACGTGAGATGATTAGCTTAAGATCCGAGTTGAAAAACGAGCTTAAAAATGAACTTGCTAATGAACTTAAAACTCATGCAAATAAAATGGAAGGAAATGTCCAACGTCTTCAACAAAACCAACAAAAGATGGAATTAGGACAACATGAGATTAAGCAAGAATTATTGAAAGCGGATGCTAGGCAATCAAAATTTGAGGACCGAATGGCTAAGATGTTCGAAGCAATCATGTGTAAACCCTCTTCTTCGGGTGGTCTTCCTAGTGATACCATTGCAAACCCGAAGGGAGAAATGAAGGTTATTACTACACGAAGTGGTAAAACTTTCAAGGAACCAATCTCTCGTCCAAGTACTTCTACGGAGAAGGAAATCGAGAAAGAACCCGAGGTGATGGTCGAAAAGGAGCACATTACAATCCCACGAAGTACCGCTCAAACCACACCTACGGTTGAACCAATACCAATTGTGGAACCCGAGATTCCAAGGCCGTTGCCTAATGACCAACCCACACCACCTTTACCCTACCCTTCGAGACGAAACAAAGAAAAAATGCAAGAACGTAACAAACAACAAATCGAGCTTTTTATTAAGATGTTTCAACAAGTTCATTTTGATGTGAGTTTAGCCGACGCGTTGTTATATATGCCTCGTTTCGCTTCCACTTTTAAAAGTATGATGAGCGATAAGGAAAAGCTTTCAAAGCTTGCTAATTGTTCTTCGGTTTATCTTAACCGCATACCGGAAAAAGTTGGTGATCCCAGAAAGTTTCTCATTCCTTGTGACATACAAGATATGAAAGAATGCCTCGCCTTGGCCGATCTTGGTGCGAGCATTAATTTGATGCCATTTTCCATTTGGAAATCGCTTTCGCTTCCGGCTCTTATTCCTTCGAACATGTCCATCGAGATGGCCGATCATTCTACGATTATGGCATGTGGAATAGCCGAAGATGTTTTCGTGAAAGTGGGGAAGTTCTACTATCCCGTTGATTTTATAGTAGTCGACATCCCCGCGGATCCTCAAGTTCCTCTAATTTTAGGTCGTTCATTTTTAGATACTTCGAGATCGCTTATCGATGTTCATGCGAGAACTATCACTTTGAGATTCAACGAAGAGGAACTTGTTATAAACGCTACTCAAAACTCGAAACCTTCTCATGTTTATGCAATCGCTACCATCAATCACATTGACATCGTTGATGTGGTTTGCGATGAGTTTTCACAAGAAGTGTTAGGTTTTTCCGATAGCTCGTCAAGTGGCAATCCCACTATTTTGGATCCGATTCTTGCTAATTCCACACCAAATCTCACTCCATTCCAAGGAGGCGATTTCACTTTAAATGAAATCGACAATGAAGATGAGGTGTTGATTAGTGATGATATTTCTATTCCACCATTTCTTCCGCCGATGGGAGTTATGAGTGTTGAACCAAAATCTTCAATCGAGGAACCACCTATCCTTGAATTGAAAGATCTTCCTTCTCACCTTGAATATGCATTCTTGGAAGGTGATGACAAGTTGCCGGTTATTATTGCAAAAGATCTTGCTAATGATGAAAAAACCGAGCTCTTGAAAGTTCTTAAGGCTCACAAAGGGGCAATTGCGTGGAAAATTTCCGACATTAAGGGTATTGACCCAAAATTTTGTACTCACAAGATTTTAATGGAGGAGGACTACAAACCCGCAATTCAAAGTCAAAGAAGGGTGAATCCCAAAATTCACGATGTCATTAAAAAGGAGGTCCTTAAACTCCTTGACGCGGGAATGATTTATCCTATATCCGATAGCCCATGGGTGAGCCCAATCCATTGTGTCCCTAAAAAGGGAGGAATGACCGTTGTGCCTAATGAAAACAACGAGTTAATTCCCACTCGTGTTGTGACCGGTTGGAGGGTGTGTATTGACTACCGAAAGTTAAATGACGCCACTCGTAAAGACCACTTTCCTTTGCCCTTCATGGATCAAATGTTGGAGCGACTTGCGGGAAATGAATTCTATTGCTTTTTAGATGGTTTTTCCGGTTACTTTCAAATTCCTATCGACCCTCGTGATCAAGAGAAGACTACGTTTACGTGTCCTTATGGAACGTTCGCTTATCGTAGGATGCCTTTCGGACTTTGTAATGCACCCGGTACGTTTCAACGGTGTATGATGGCAATTTTTCACGACATGATCGAGAAGTCGATGGAAGTGTTTATGGATGACTTCTCGGTGTTTGGTAATTCGTTCACGTCATGTTTATCTAATCTCGAACAAATGTTAAAACGTTGTGAAGAAACCAATCTTGTGCTTAATTGGGAGAAATGTCATTTCATGTGTAAACAAGGAATCGTCTTAGGACATAAGGTGTCGAAGGCGGGGATTGAGGTCGATAAAGCTAAGGTAGACGTCATCGCCAAGTTACCTCATCCCAAAACCGTTAAGGGAGTTCGTAGTTTCCTAGGCCACGCGGGCTTTTATCGTCTTTTCATCAAGGACTTTTCGAAGATTTCTCGTCCTATGACACACCTTCTCGAGAAGGAAGCTCCTTTTAACTTTGATGAGGATTGTGTTAAGGCTTTCGAGACTCTAAAAAGGAAACTTACCGAAGCTCCCATTCTTGTTGCTCCTAATTGGGAATTACCCTTTGAAATCATGTGCGATGCAAGTGATTATGCTATAGGGGCCGTCTTAGGGCAACGTTATGACAAGCATTTCCGTCCTATCCACTATGCTAGTAAGACGATGACCGAGGCTCAATTAAAGTACACCACAACGGAAAAGGAATTCCTTGCCGTGGTCTATGCTTTTGAGAAATTCCGACCTTATCTCGTCTTAACTAAAAGCATCGTGTATACCGACCATTCGGCTATCAAGTATCTCTTAGCTAAGCAAGATGCTAAGCCGAGATTGCTTCGTTGGATGCTCCTCCTCCAAGAATTTGATGTCACCGTGCTTGACAAAAAAGGAGCCGAGAATCTAGCGGCCGATCATCTCTCTCGTCTAGAAGATCCTCACAAAGATGTTTTCGAGAACAAGGAAATTACCGAAACATTTCCTCTTGAGACTCTCGGTGTAGTGAATTCTAAAGACACCACCCCATGGTTTGCCGACATTGCAAATTACCATGCGGGCAATTTCATAATCAAGGGTATGACGACACAACAAAAACGAAAATTCTTTCGTGACGTCAAGTTCTATTTTTGGGACGACCCTTATCTCTTTCGGATTTGTGCGGATCAACTTGTTCGACGTTGTGTGTTTGGTGCCGAAGCTTCTAATATCCTTAGAGCTTGTCACGAGGGACCCACGGGTGGTCACCACGGTGCTAATCTCACGGCTAAGAAAGTGTTCGATGCCGGTTTCTTTTGGCCTTCTATCTATCGTGATGCACACGCACTTGTGAAGTCGTGTGATTCGTGCCAACGTCAAGGAAAAACGTCTCAACGTGATGAAATGCCGCAAAATATAATTCAAGTGTGTGAGATTTTCGACATATGGGGAATAGACTTTATGGGGCCGTTCCCATCGTCTCATGGCAACAAATATATCCTCGTCGCGGTGGACTACCTTTCTAAGTGGGTGGAAGCTAAGGCTTTGCCTACTAATGATGCTCGTGTGGTAGTGAAGTTTTTGAAGCAACTATTCTCTCGGTTCGGAACCCCTCGTGCTATTATAAGCGATCGTGGAACCCATTTTTGTAATGACCAATTCGAAAAGGTTCTAAAGAAATATGGAGTTACACATCGTCTTTCTACGGCTTATCACCCGCAAACGAGTGGGCAAGTCGAGGTTTCGAACCGAGCTTTGAAGAGGATTTTAGAAAGGTCGATTGGAGAAAACCGTGCTTCGTGGTCCGACAAACTCGATGACGCTTTATGGGCCTTTAGGACCGCTTATAAGACACCTATCGGTTGCACTCCTTATAAGTTAGTCTATGGGAAGAATTGTCATTTGCCCATTGAATTGGAGCATAAGGCATATTGGGCCCTTAAGCATGCTAATTTTGACTTGAAGACCGCGGGAGATCACCGGAAAATACAATTGAATGAATTGGATGAATTAAGGGATAATGCTTATGAAAATTCATTAATTTTTAAAGAAAAGACTAAAAAGTTTCATGATTCAAAGATTAAAAACCGGGTTTTTAACGTTGGTGATCAAGTGTTGCTTTTTAACTCACGTCTTAAGATATTTTCCGGGAAATTGAAATCTCGTTGGTCGGGTCCGTTCACCATTACACAAGTGTTTCCATATGGGACCATTGAGCTAGCTCAAGATGATGGTCCCAATTTCAAGGTGAATGGACATAGGCTTAAGCACTACTTTGGTGGGGAAATTCCTTCAATGGTTGCCCCCGACCAAGACACCTTCCCCAATGATAATTAACATTGAGGGGATCGAGTCGAGCTCATGACTCGGTAATCAAAAACGAGGTGCCTCGTGGGGGAGATCCCATGCTTATCTTTATGCTTTATGTTCACTAATAAGGGGACTTGTACCCTTCCAACTCGTTGTCTCGTGGTTGTTTGTGATTGTGTTATCTAGATCATCATCATCGTCTACGATTGAAGACTCTCGTGTTCATTTACGTGAGCCTCCATCATTCGTTTGAAGAAGTTTTTCACGATTCCATGACATATCCTTTATTGTTCTAACAATTATCTTTTAGCATAATTAATAAACGGCTTTAGATATATTGTTGATCACCCTTTCCATGCTAGATCCTAAGCATTCGATTCTTCGTCTCTAGTATGGGGGTGCTCCACCTTTAGACTCGAAACATTGAGGACAATGTTTACTTTTAGTATGGGGGGGTGAATAGGTACTTGCTTTGCTACGCCCTCACGTTTTCCAATTTTCAATGTTTTGTTTTGCTAATAAGGCTAAAAATGGCCAAATTTTAAAATTTTTCTTAGTTTTCATAAGTGTTTTTAAGACACGAATGTATATTTTCCGATGGGTAGAATAAGAGTTAATTTTTGACTTGATGGGCATTTGGAGCCATTTACATTCCTTAACCCGCTCAATTCAAGTTTTGCTAGACTTTTATATAGGGAGCTTTAAAACGCGAAAGTCTTAATTCATTCGGGTTAAGAACAAGAACTTTTCGCAAGTTCCTATAATTGATTCTAGAAAGTCACTTATCAAGGGAACTTTAAAACGCATTCTCTAAACTTGAAAAAGTCCAAGAAAGTGCAAGATCCTATAGGTGGCTTGAAAACCCAAAACTTTGATTTGATATAGTCTTAATGAAAGCTAATCCAAATTTGGCTTAATTTTGACTTGCATGGCTAAGTATTCACGAGTCTCTTTAATTAGAGGTCTTTAAATAGTGAAGAACGAGAAATGATAGAGTTAGACAAGTGATCATGCTAAACGTAGAACATGAAAATGTTCTTTCAAAAACTCATATGTTTTTAATTGTGGCTTTTTCTTCCCATAAGATCAATGCATTAGGAATAAAACATAATTGCAATAAGTAAGGTCATACGATTTGAAAGGTTACTTAGCCTCTAGCGCAAGATCGTTTAAAAGTTGCTCGGGGTTGAATAGAGTTCATAGCCAAGGCATAACTTATTGAAGCGGGACGCGAAGATTGGCGATCATCCAAAAAGGCCCTAACAAGGCATGAGGAGCTCTATTTTTGCTAAAGATCCAAAGATGATGTGAAGTATCATTATTCCAAAATCAATATGAAGGATCGAGACACACGACGAGAAGCTATTACTCCCCTAAAGAATGGAGAAAGTCTATCCAAAAAGACCCTAACGGGGTATGAGGATGAATATATCCAAGTCCGAAAAGGAGGCGGATCGTTGTATATCAAAATCCAAAGTAAAGATTGAAGAAAAATGATGAAGTCGTGGTCCTATATGAAGAATCTCTCAAAAACGTCAAGTGAAGAAATTCCAAATATATGAAGAGAAGACCATAATTTCAAGAACGTCTTCCCAAGATTTGAAGTATGAAGTACATGCCAAATATCGGTCCGAGAAAGGTCTCAAATCGTGAAACGAGTTATGCCAAGATATGAACTTAAGGAGATACACGAGAAGCCGTTTTAAAAGATTTTGTCCTTCGGCTAACTATTGATCAAATCGTGCTACTTTACTTTCGGACTAATAACTACCCAAATAAGTCAATATGAATCACTTGTGATCCATGACAAATAGATAAAAAAATGCTAGTAACCCATTTCCTTTTATAATAACTAGGATTGCGGGGAGAAAAAGTATTACACAATTTGGACGTATGAGTAGTGTTAGCATTGTGACTTGTACCAACAATGATCTTGTTTTTGCACTTAGCATGGAATGTATGACAATCAAGGATGACGAAGTTTACTCTAAGGGACATTAACTTGTTTCTATTCTTAGACCCTAAAAGTCACATTTTGGTGATGAAAATCATACATTATGTCTTTACACATCATCGTAGTACGTTGCAAGTCTTTTACTCTTCAATAAAGGTTAATAAAATTGAACTTTGGTGATGCTTAGATACTTTATTCTAGCATTGCGTGAGGGCACGGCAATGGCTTAGTATGGGGGAGTGATGAGATGGCATTTATACATGATCTCATCGTTCTTTTCGGGCTTTAAATGCATTAAAATGTCATAAAATACCATATATATGCTTGTGTTTGTTTACTTGTGTGTTTTAGGTATGGATATCGTGAAAAAGACAAAAGATCACAAGATACAAGGAAAAACGAACACGAGAAACAAAGCCGTACAAAGAACCGGGCCCTAATCATGGAATTTTCATCAAAAACCCTTGAAGACTTGAAGACATACAAGATTGATCATCCAAGAATGAAGAAATGACAACTTAAAACCCTTGTATAGTAATAATTACAAGTTTGGTCCCTTAAGTTTGTCAAAATTGCAAAAAGGTCCTTCAACTTTGAAGAAATGGCAAAATTAGTCCCTCAACAATTTCAAAATGCCAATTATGGTCCCTCATGAAGTTTAAGAGACATTGAAGACCTTTGAAGATCAAGATTGTCCAAGTTCAGTCCTTGAATTATTCAAAAATGTCAAAAAGTACCCTTGATAAGCCTTTGTGGAAAGTTTGTGCCAAAAGTGTCAATTGATGGAACTTATTTACAAAGTAAAACGGATTTTAGGGCTTGAAAACCTTTAAAGCCAAAAATAACAAAAGAGGAGGACTGAAGTTGCCAAGTGAAAACATTCAAACAAAAAACCCGCTTAACACCTTTTTTCCCCCATTTTCGGATTGAAAGGGTTACTGTTTATCATTCTTACCACCCAGAATTTACATTCACCTTTACTTGGGTAAAACTCAATTAAACCCTCACACGTTTAATTCACACACTCCAAAACCCATCCCACTCCTAAAAACCTGCATCCCACGCATGTGCACCAAACCCCCAATTCCCCAATCCACCAATCACATCATTCCTTAGCCCCCAAGCACATGACGTGTCCCAAATCAACGTCCAAGGTTATTAGCTTACTCTCAAAGCAGAAACAAACGGCCAAGATCAAAAAAAGGACAATTCACACCAAAAATCGTCAAGGGTAGAATAGGGATTTTTCTAGTGATTAGGGTTTAGTTTTTTTCTATTCTAGATTGTTCTTAGGACTCTATAAAAGGAGCTCACAGGTTGTGTGAAGCCCTTTGTTCCAGTTTCCTTCCAAAAAAATATTGTAATTCCTTTTAATTTTAAATAAAAGTTGGTTTTGTTTTTAAAAAGCATTTAATTCCTTTTTATCTTTATTAAAGTTGGTATTATTGTTTGTGAAGGATTCTGAGTTCCATATGTTTGTTTGGTGAAGTAAGTTTGAGGTTTCAAAGTATTTCAAGGTTTTGAAAATTTTAGTAATTTTTTGAGTGAATCTGCTACATTAGGTTTTGGTGTTAGAGGTTTCAAGATATTGGTGTTTAAGGTAATCAAAACGTGTTTTCAAGAGTTAGAAAGTTTTTGGAAGTGTTTTAAAAAGGAAGAAAAAGAATCAGAAATATACATTTGCTTGTGATATTGTTGTTTTCTTCTTTGATTTTCTTGTAGACAGGTTGAAAAGGGTGTTGTTGATCATAGCTCAGCCCCAACCCGAGTTGGGAAGGAGGTGACTAAGCTGTCACTAGGGTTTAGGAAGTACAAACCCTAAGGTAATCTTCTTTACTTTTGGAAATCTCAGAAAATAGGCTGTTCATTTGATCTTTGTTTGATTCTGAGTTTAAGGTGTTTAAGCTTATTGGATTTGTGTGCTAATGTGTTATTATGCATGATTTGAGATCTTAGAACAAGTTTGATCAAGTTTAGTAGTGTTTTAGCTTGTTAAAACGTTTTGGAAATATTTAAACTGGTGTTTGGCAATACGTTTTAGCAGGGCTTAGATCTTAGATATTGGATTAAAAACGTGTTAATCTGTTTAAAAAAAGGTTGAGATAGGTTTAATATTAGTTAGTAAGCAGATTTAGTCAAGTTTGGAACAGGTTTTTGTAGTTTAAAGATAAAAGGTTTGGCCTAAAATCTGTCATTCATCTTCTGCTTAAATATTACTAGGTTTTGATGCTTAATTCTTAATTGTTTGTTATAATTGGAGTGATTTAAGGTTGGGATTCTCTTGTGTAATATTCTGTAAGTTGGTGTATCAAGTTTGGAGGAGTGATAGTCACTAGGGTGTTAGCTAGAAGCATTTTAGTCCACTGGTCTGTTGAAACTGTCACAGCAACTTCATCCTGGTTTTGAGTGCTTTGTGTTGCCTGAATTGGTGTGCTAGTTGCTTGTAATTGCTTGTTCTTGACTTCTTGAGCTCAAAGGAGCTCAAGAGTGCCCTGTTGCTCCAAAATATCATCCAAAATAAGCCACAAGGCCAACTCCTTTGGCCTGTTTTCACTGTGAAGAAAAGCAAAACAAAGTTCAAACCTGCTTAGTGTTCATCACTAGTAACTGTCACGTTTTGATTAGAAGTTTGGTTTAATCAGTGTAAAAAAAAAGGATATTGGAATTGGTATTGAAGCTTACAAAGTATCAGTGTTTGATTTGGCAAAAAGTAAAAAACAAAAAAATAAAAAGAAGTAAAAAGGGGTTGCCAGATTCGAACCCCCGTCTACACTCCCACACACCAAACACTTAACCATTGCGCCCTTGGGTCTTTTACTGACCAAGGGTGCAAGGTTAATTAAGTTAACCAGTTTTTAATTTGTATTATCTTTAAAAAGCCGTAGCTTTTCCTCTCCTTTTCAGCTTATTCTATAAGCAATTTTAGCTTATTTCATTTTTCTTAGGACTAGAATAGGATTGGTGATTTTTCTGGCTAGTTTTTATATTTTTCCATTTATTAAATTAATTATTAGGATTTAATTAATAGACGTATTTTATTAAATCATTAAAAAATACCAAAAATAGTTTTTATTTTTAGGAAAAATAATTTTTAGGTTTTAAAATATATTTTTGAGGTTTACATCAAGTTTTGGTTTCAAAAACTTTTATTTTTAATTTTATAATATTTTAAGGTTTTTTTTATAAACTTTAAAGATTTTTATAAAATTATTAAAAAAGGTTTAGAAGCTATAATTTGTGTTTTTCTCTTAGATATATTATTTAGGATTTTTGTAAATTTTTTATTTTAAATTTTAGAATCTTTTTATTTTTAGCATTATTTTATTATTATTTTATTATTTAATTTTCAAAATTTTCTTTTTCTTTATTTTTCATTTTTCTTAAGTTCTTTAGCATTAATTAGGATCATTTCCATTTTTAGAATAATTTTTAAGCTTTTAGATTTATTTTTATAATTATTTTAAGTTTAATTAGTTTTTATTTATTTTAAATCATTTTTTAGGGTTTTAAAAATAGTTTTAATAGGTTTTAATTTTTAGAAAATTACTTTGTAGTCTTCTAATAATATAAGTTAAGTGATTATTCAATAAAATCATATTTTAGACATTTGAATTAGTTAAATTTAATTTTAGGGCTTTAATTAGCATTTAAAATTAATTATTTAATTAATAAAAGGTTTTAAAATATCTTTGTTGGATTTTTATCTTTGTTTATATTATTTGAGACTTGTTTTTAGCTTTTTAATCTTTTCTTGATTTTGTTTTTAATAAATTTTAATTTTTGTGTTTTTCTACGGCTTTACGTTTACGTTTTTACGTCATAGTGTAATTTTCACGAAACCGTCATTCCATCTCATCAATATTAATCTCAAAAAAATACAAATTAGAACACACACATATACCTCCTTGGGAAACGAATCTTTCTCTCATTTTATTTGATTGTGGGTCATTAGTGCACGGTTTTCCTAAACCGTCGTACTTAATACTTACCGCTATTTACGCTCTTTTCCTAAAGGGTAGTAAAACACTACAATCAGACGCTGCGATAAATCACTCCCCCACATAGGAGTCATGACACCGGTGCCTCAAGTGTCATGGTTACGGTACCTCCATAACTAGTTATAACTTGTCATGCATGTATATAAATCTCAGGTAATTTAATTTAAGTTATCAAAGTAATTAATGTGAGGTTCATAACATATATTGGGGAAAACATTTTGCTACAGACGGGGAATCCTAATCATGCATAGGAAAGGAAGTCCTTACTAAAGGACGGCAAATCCGTACCTCGTGTTCAGTAATGAATTAAGAATGAAAGCTGATGGATCTACTCCGACTTCACAGATACTACATACATAAGGGACGTGAATGAGTTGTCTTATTACTGTTTACTGTTATTGATTCTTCCTGTTCTTAACTTGCTTTAAATGTTCTTGTATTGTTTTATTGTTTCGTGTATAATTGGTAAATCTAACTGTTCTCTGGTATTTACTGTTTAGTGTATTTTCTATACTCTGATTAGTGTATCTTACTGTAGTTTGATTAATGTATGACCTGTATTTTTATATAATTATACTGTTATAAGTAATCTGCTAAAAATAGAAAGTTTCGTAAATTAGAAAGTTTCTTAAAATAGAACGTTTCCAAAAATGGTTTCAAAATAATTAAATCATTTCCTAATAATCAAGTATTAAATAAATAACTAATAGAACGTGATTAATTTAATAAAAGTTCATTAAATTAAAGTAAAGGATTTATACTTGATTAATCTTTTCATAAATAATTAAATTAAAACTTTGTTTTAAAAAAACGTTAAACCATGCGCCCTTATTAAGACTACGTGTAAACCGAGGCTACCGAGATACCCCTCTCGGCCGCACTAAAACAAATCAACAACAAACAATATACTCACAGCCGGATTAGCGACATAATTTTCGGTCGCTAAACCGTCGCTAAACTGTGACCAAAACAACCTATAGCAACTGCGACAAAACTTTATGTCGCTAAACTATCGCTAATCTTGGGATTTAGAACTCAACTGAACCCCCTGCTGTATATTATATTTCCACCGAGAGCCTTAGGCTGTCGGGTTTCCCTTGACCTCGTGTTTTACCCACTGTATACAAATAAAACCTCACTGATGGTTTATGGGTTGCGGCTGGCCACACAATCACACCACCGAGCCCACTGTGGTTCGCGGCTGGCCCAAATCAAACCACACCGAGACCTTATAGGTCTCGGCTGTTGTGAAACCAACCAAAACTAGAACCCCCGATTGTAATAACATGTTTAGCATTTAGATTTATCATGTATTCGTATAATTAAATCAATTAATCCCGACTTAGAAGATATAAGAATAAGGAAACGAGGTGTAAGGCTTACCGATTCGCGAGTTGTTAATTAAGAAGAGCACTAACAAAAACCAACACTCGAATTAAACATAAAAATCTTTCTTCTTCCTTGTTTTGTTCCACAGCCGTCGGCACAACCTCAAAAGAACCCAACCCTAATTTTCGTTTTGATAACTTGAAATGAGAAATGCGTGTTTTTTGTTTTCCTGTGGTAAATTTACAAAATGGGTTGGGCTCAAAGCCCCTTTTTTCCTTTGTTTTCTTTAAAAAATGCCAGCCCACAACAAGGTTATACATTTCATTTTCTCTTCGACTCTATTAAGTTATCGTGTATTTAAATGTTCGGGTTTCGTGATTTAATTTCTCATGCTGAAAACTCTGAACGTATTAGTTTTTAACTGAATAAATAGAATTTACGTGATACTTGAATAATTACAATTATTTATTGTCTGAATAAATAATTTTTATAACGTTAATTAAATTCGTGACTGCTATAATTAATGTTCTTGTATTTTGAATAAGGGTTTTACAAGTCTTCCCCTCTAAAAAAATAATTCGTCCTCGAAATAAGGATGTGATAATGTTGCGGTTTTACAATTAGCACCTTCGTGTGACGTTTCAAAAATCTCTTGAATAAATTGTTTTTCACCTTCAAGCGAAATACAATGTTTTTTAATAGCATCAAAACATTTTGAAAGCAAATTATAGGAATCTTTAAGCTTTAAAAATTCAGCGTCAGATTTGTGACAAACACTATCTACCACATTATCCACAATAGAATCATTATCAACACTACTATTCACACATACGGATACAATATCATGCGACATCACTTGCTTCAGAAGTTGATCATTTTGGCGTGAAATTCGTTCCTTTTCAACTAAACCGTTTTCATAAGCATCATCCATTTCATTGAAAACTCGTTGAACTTCATTTATTTCCAAAACCAAATCTTGATCAAGATTGCTAAAACACGCTTTAATATTTTTCACAAACGGAATGATTTCATCTCAAAACGCATCTCTAGTGTTTTCAAAAATCCATTCACCTTTCGTTATAGCCGTAGCCATTGTACGTTACTTAATGACCTTGTCAAAATCGGCGAAGTGCTGGTGCAACGCATTTAAGCTAGTAGACACCTTACTTACTGGTGGAATTAACTTAGTTAAATCCTTTTTGACAAGTGTAGGAGACGTACTGGGAAGGTTTTCGTTCAAAGAACTTTAAGACACACTTACTGGTACGTAATCAATTTCCTTTTGTGTTTTAAAGCGAGTTTTAAAATCAAGTTGTTCATTATTATGCTTTACATAATCAAATTCGTTATGATTTTTCAAAAGCTTTTTTAATCGAGTTTCTTCCGCAAGTGACATCGTTTCATCATCAGTCCGAACATAGGGAGCCTTTGTCGATTTACCAAGTTGGGTCGCATCATAAAGACGAGGAATATATTCCTGAGCTTATTTTGCATATCCCGAATTAGGTGGTAATTCTTCTAGACGCTTAAGTTGAAGTTCTTGAAATGAATTAGTTAAAAGATGAACCGTTTTTGATGAAGCATGGTGTTGTAAAAGTTGTTGATCTCTCAATTTAATAAGTTTGGTAGCATTAATTTCCATTTCAACATTTTTAGACTCGAGAGTTTCAAAATCTGTTTTAAGTTTTTGAAAATTATTGACAACCAAATCTTTTTCCTTTAATTCAATAGAAAGATTAGCTCTTAATGATTCTATTTCTTTTAAGTGTTCTAGCCTTTCGAAACGAAATTGGTCAAATTCAAAATAACTTATTTTCTCTACTTTAGGGACCATTTGAAAAGTTTTGACATTTTCCTTATACAGCGCAAGCCCAGCAGTAAGATTGGATTCATATCTACGGTTTGTCGGACAGCCACATTCATGTTATCAATTATATGTTTAGGCACCATTACCAAATTATGTTGAGCATAATATTCCATACCCATCGTAGAATTTGGTTGAGGTTCACTCAAATGTGAAGGATTGGATACCCCATCATTTGAATTACTATTTACCGAAGGCTGTTCGGGGTTGTTATATTCATGCCCAACTTGATGTGGATTATTATGAATAATATTGGTTGTGGTTGGTACCTCACTGACGACATTAGAACTATAGGGAGAGAGATTCGCAACGAGAGCAGCTTGGGCTGAGTGAATGTCATCACAATCCGAATCATATGCATCAAGATCATATGCTTGAAATGCTGTAGTAGAAGTAGAAATGATGGTGATTTCTTCAATATCTGATGTCCCTGGGTCTACAAGAAATGCTAATTCCTCTGAATCGAAAATTTTCCCATTTGCTTAAGCCTTGACCAAGAACATCTTCTCCTCAAACCATGACACATCCATTCTCCTTTTCGGATGAGTACATTGTCTTGCCATATCACCTTGTCCTCGACAATTATAGCAAGTCACAACCTTTTGAGGACCATTGAAACTTCCATTTCCTCTCGCTGGAGCATTTACCGCTTGAGCATTCACATTCCTTGTACTTGGTCCAAATGAATTTTGACTTCCTTGAATGGATTGCACCGTCACTTGACCGTCTTGAATAGTGGCTTGTTGGCGAGGATTTGAAGAAGTGCGGAGCTGATTGTTTGTTGGTGGAAAACCTCTAGTTGCAACATGTTTTGACAAGTAGGCATTGAGATGGTTCAAGACATCAGTTGGTGTATCATTTTGAGTAAATACCGGTTCTGGAATTGGTGGAAGTTCATTGGAATAAAAGGCTTGTGCTTGTGGTGCTTCGATTGGAAAATATCCTTGTTGAGGAGTATAGCCCATTGGAGAAGTGATAGCTTGTGATGGTGATGCCTGATGTGATGGTTGTTGTAGATAAGGCTGTTGAAGAATATTTTGTTGTTGAAATGCTTGTTGTGGCATCATTGATGGTTGATAGAAGGGTTTCTGTGGTTGTTGATAGGTGTGTTGTGGTTGTTGCATATATGACGGTTGTTGATAAGAGTAAGCCAAGTTGTGTTGAGGAGTTATTTGATGAGAAGCAAGCATAGCAAGTGAGTCATGGACTTGAGGTGTTGACAACCGAGTCTCGAGCACGTGGCATTCGTGTTGTGGAAGAAAATCTTGAAGTTGATCCACGTTGATTTGATGCAAATCCTTAGCCAATTTAACAACTGTCACGTACTTGCTCCATTCGGAAGGAAGAGTGTTCAAATACTTGGTGTTTAACTGAAATGTCAGAATTGCCATGCCATAAATGTTGAGCTCATTCATCAATAGAGTGAATCTCAAATAGTAATCGTTGAGAGTCTCTCCTGGAACATAGACAAACTTATCAAAGGTATCATATATCTTACACTCTCGTTCTTGTTTAGTTAACGAGGTGCCTTGCATTAAAACACGAATTCTATCCCATAACTCTTTGGCAACTTTGTGTTTATTCACGAGTTTGTAGACATCTAGTGGAAGGGCTTGGAGAATGATGTTTGTAGCTTGTTAATCAAATTTATCTTGAATCTTAGCATCTCTAGTCAATTCAGCGCACTACTACAAATTGAAGCTAAAGCAACACCAAGAAAGTGATGCATTATGTCTTTAAAATGTTGCATTACGCCTAATGTGACACTTTATCAAGTGCTACTTTATGCAACGTCGCCTTGGGTATATGCAACACTTATTACCGGAATAAGCAACACTTCCTCAAAGTGTTGCTCATGTTTAGAAAATGAATTACTTTGTAATGCAACACTTTTTAAACTTAAACGCAACGCTTTTTACGTTCAAACACAACACTTTTTACATAATAGCAACACTTTTTGGTATCAAAAGTGCAACACTCTTTGAGAAACTGCAACACTTCTTTATTTGATATCACTAAATAAGCAACACTTTAATTTATTAAATGTAACACTTTTTTATTTTCTTGCACATAGTTGCAATACTTTCTTATGAGTTGTAACACTTTTTTACGCAATACAAATACTGCATATTTCATATTTTTACAAAAAGGATAATGCATAGCATAGCAGTAACAAAATTCCATATATAATATAAAAAGCACAATGTATTGTACATGAATGTCCATGTAAAATAACTATCATAATATGTCTTATCTATAGCAAAAGAGTAGAGGTGATAATCTTGCCCATTTTGATACATATGGGCACTTTTTGCCCATTTCAAAAAAGGATGGGGCACTTTTTGCCCATTCTTTATAATGAATGGGCTAAACGGGCGCATATGTAAGAAACTAAATGGGCTTAACGGGCGCACTTATAAAATACAAATTAGTATACTCGACGAATATTTTTTATTATATTTTTTATCCCGGCTTTCAAACAAGTATTTTATTTTTTATTTATAGGTTTTTATATGTTTTTTTCCTTTTTTAGCTTGCGCCCGTTTAGCCCGCCCGTTTAGCCCGCCCGTTTCGCCCGTGCCCGTTTAGCCCGCGCCCGTTTAGCCCACCGCCCGTTTAACCCGTTGCCCATTTAGCCCGCCGCCCGTGCCCGCCCGCCCGCCCGCCCATTTTGCCACCTCTACAAAAGAGTAATCAAATTACAATCCTAAAAATTATATTTCCATCTTCCTTTTTAAATCTTCACTAGCAACTTGACTTGCACCAAAAAGAATCTTGTAGCCTGACATACATTGATACAATAAAAAATAAAGTTAGTTTTTTTCTACATTATGTACAAAAATAAAATGAGGTACCACAATTAGAATAATTATATTTTTGGGTAAAGGGTTTTACTGGATTAGAACAATATTAACTGGTGACTATAGTACTGTATTATTTGCATTTGGGTGTGTTTCGCATAGTGATTTATGAGCATTTAAGAGCGGTGGGCGTTGTGAGTTTTAATGCTCGTTGAGCAAGCAAAAAGTTACTTTACTTTTTATAGGCCTACACAAAAAGTGTTACACATTATATAATTACTACTATGGTTTAT